>CM029595.1:83918480-85118480 GCA_017311375.1 Mytilus coruscus | reverse complement strand
TCTCTATATTCAACTAACTTTCGGGTCTGCATTTAAATACTCAAACGGAAACTTCTAGACAACGCTAGAAATATAAATTACGCATCTTTTGTTATGATCATTCTGAAAACGTTATGTAAGTGAAATAGAAAGTTCTAATCATTCCATGAGTATCAGTGATTGTTCCAGTGATTTCTAAACTGCATAGTTGTAACACAATGTATTTTATTTTGTACACAATGTAAACATGTATAATGTAAACATTCTTAGGCCACACAAAACAAATTAGGCCAACTAAATAGATATGATAGTTACAATAGCATAACATAATGTTCAGTGGCTTTCACTAACCCTGTGGAAACAGCAGTAAAGTAAACAAAAAGCAATACAAACTTATGGATTTATACTAGAATACTAAGATCATGCTTTCATAACATAGTAAATTTCCGTAATTCTGTTCACAATTTTTACCTATTTTGTACAACAGAATAAATAACCATTTACTCTAGCTATTTAAAGAAACAACTATATATTGTATCAAAATTCATGCTTTTCTTTGCAAAATACATAGTTATGTACATTCGAAACTTAAACCTCAATTTTCCCCTTTATCAGGACCAAGATTTCAAAAATGGAAGATCTTTACCAGTTCAAAGAAGAAGGAATAGATGAACCTTTGGTTTATTTTGAAGACTTTTATGAATTTATAAGAGAAAGACAAACACCTGATGATAAAAAACTGCACAAGCATAATGTGCTAAGGGAGTTTAAAGGTCACAAAGAGGGAATCAAAGACCTTACTCATGGCAAAGCAGTGACAACAACATCAGTATCTAAGTTTATTTTTAATCATTTTGATGACTACAAGGTATGCCATGAAATTGGCACTGATATAAGCAACTGCTTCTTTTCTGAGAAAACAAAGACTAACACCAAAACACTGCTAGATTTGTACAAGTCTGTTGCTGAAGTTGATCTCAACTGTTTTAATGACCCAGAATTTAGAGAGGTATATGTTCCTACACTAGCAATTAATTACAGATCCCTGTTTATTGATCAACCACAGTTAAACGGAAATGGGAATTGCTTGACTATCTAAAAGTAGTACTAAGTATATGCTATAAGTAAAACATGGACAAACAACACACGAGCTACAATTAAGCGTAGAATTAGCAGACAGAAAGCATTTGAAACTACACAGAATATAGAGGTGCATGGGAGGCAAAGTCATTTGGACTTACTTTGGCCAGATTGTGTAATAAATGTAGCATCATCACCATGTGTAGATACATCCTTGTCCAAACTATCAAATGCATTAACAATTATACTATCATGCATAGAAGATATTGAACCAAAAGATATTAGCAAGCATGTTTCTCGATTCCTAAACACAAGACACAATGTCAATGTCAGTAAAATTGTGTTTCTTTCACAAGATTCATTGCCAAATTATACACAAGAAAACAATGACACAGCACGTTTTCATTTGAGAGATGACATTTTCATGGGAAAGCTTACAGAATCTGTTCTCCACATAGAGACATGCACCAGTACAAGTGGACTTTATAGAAACAAACACCTACAAATGCGATGTGTGCTACACAACTTCCCTTCCAAAACCACTCACTCAGTATTAAGGACTTCTCCATTGTGCAAGAGTAGTATCTTGATGTTCCTTTAGATGTTCAAATTCTATTTCAAACCTTCATCAATAAAATGTCCGTTCGAAAATCAAAACACAAATGATGATTTATTGACAACAAAATTAGATAGATTGTACGGGCTGTATGATGCAATGTTGAATAGATTTAACAGGACTTATATTGGCATTTTACAACAAGCCAACACTGACGAGCTGGCAATGCATTTTAAAAGTGTCACCTCAGTATTTTCTATTACAAACAGTACAGGTATATCTACCAGTCTGATTCAAGCAGAGCGAAAAATTAAGGAAAGAACAGCTAATGACTTGTGCTATTACAACACATATTTAAAGCGTTATCCACTAAGATATGAGACACAGGAGGGTGAACTTGAAAATTTAGTCAGTTTGCAGGAGTGTCATCTGATATTGATGATGGATAATTTAGTAAGACTGATAACCTATTCCGACCCAAACCCTGGTGAAAATAGGACAGGACAAGTTTGTATCCTGCCACTTACTCTTCAAGGCCTTCCAATAGACAATGTCATAACTGACAAATGGCACCTTGAAAATTGCAACCAAACAGACAGATGTCTCTGCAAGAATACAACCACACTGACAAAGAATGATTTTGATTTATCACTTGTATCATTGAAACCAGACGAAAAAGAAGTGTGGGATAGGTTTAGTCAAGTCCTTACATGGGGAAACCTTTCACTGTGGAAAAGAATTAGGGAAAGTAAGCATATGTTTTACAAATAAAAATGAAAAAGAAATGAACAGATTCAAAAGAATATGTTTTCATCTCTTTTTACTTTTCTTACATATCTAATGATAACAAGATGACAATGGAGTCATTTTCTTTTCTATTTTGTATATATTTTCTTTTTAATCCTCTTCAAAACAGACAACAAATGCAATATAGAAAGACTTCCAGTAGCTAATGTGTTTACAAATAGACATACCAATAGCTGAAATACACAATAAATATGAGAATTATCTTATCTACAGCAACAACAACAACAACAGGAAAACAAAAACTGAAAAGGGCCAATCAACAATTATAAGGAGAAAAATACAAACAACATCACGATTCGGCGGAAAACAAAGTACCAAAGAACAAATTATAGATAACAAAAAAAAAAAACACTTAAAAGGAATTGTAAATCATACATCTTATAGAGCGTAAGCAATGTCTCCTCCTCGAATGCTTTCCACCATTGTTTTACTGTCATATTAAAATCTGGTTATAAATTATACTAAATGATATGTCATGAACGACAATTAGAATAACAATAGATACAGAGTATTCCTTGTAATTGTTGATATATTTCTTTTAGCAAATTTGATTGATATTGCACCAAAAAGTATGATGACAGAAGAAGAAGAAATAGAAGGTGAAGAAGAAGAAATAAGGGACTATGAGGAAAATGAGGATAATTTATCAGACCTGGTAATATTTTATATTCTAGCATGCCTACTCAATGTACTAAGGTGTAGAGGGACTATTTAAGAGAACCTGCTTGACATCATACCTGAAAGGAAACCTATAGTACCTTAACTTGCAGTATCTTTTTTTCAATATAATTTAGATACATTCAAAACTCAATATCAAATGAAACCTGAAAGTATGTACATGTACACATGATTTTAGCCTCCCCCTAAAACAACAACCGAATTTTTGCAATTTCTTGAGTTCTTCGAAAGGTACAATCTGTAAAACTAAAGTCTTAGTCAGTCAGGGGACCTGTTCAAACATTTTTCATTTCTTCCAACATGACATCCCTCTTGGGTGTCATCAATGATTCAGTTTTGATAAGATTCAGCTGAAATCTGTGAACCTTGAATGAAAAGATGACACCTTTTTTCTGAAATTGTAGAATTATTAATATACAGTTTGCTTGATAGAAATTCAAGTCAAACAAGTATGCAATTTGATGTGACTTGCTTAGGTATGGATAAAAGGAGATAATTATATAGCTATGTCAATGAGACAGCAACCTCATGACTCAGTTTCATTAAGAAGTATTCTGTCATACTGATATTTCTTTCTATTTATTTTAGTTGGACTTGGAACTTGATGAACTGGATATGATCCAGCATGATAGTATTGAACCAGAAACAACAGAAACTATATTTCTTGAAGCAGAAACGTCTGATCATGAAGATTGTACTGACCCAGAAGAAGAAAACTTAGGTTCATTACTAGAGATAGCAAACTTATTGTCTTACACATCAAAATTATTGCATAACGAAATAAATGATCATGATTTATCAGGTATAGAAGAAGAAGAAGATGAAGAAGAAGATATTTTATTCCAATTATGGGCCCCAAAGGGCATAAACATTACAACATCAATAATTTTCATAATACAATACAAACAATGATATATAAAAAAATATTAATGAGAACTATTTAAGTTCTTAAAGAATATGTAGATAAAGAATCTATAATGTGTTGGTTTTTTTAAACTAATGCATTTTAATGCAAGTGTGGTTGATATAGATAACAAACAAGCAGCCCAAAAAGAAAAAAAGAAAAATAGATATCCATATATGTATAGTACACAATAAGTTGGATCAATTTAACATATAGTAGCTAGCCAAAATGAAAGTAGAAGTTAAGCATGTCTATGACTCATCCTGTGTCAGCAGCAAATAGGAAAGTATTATGGTTTCCTAAAGGCAGCTGACACCAGGGGGCGATACCTTATGGACCATAGGCATGTAAAATGTGTGTAAATGTCTCTTTCCTACCTGTATCAAAAGCAAACAAGGAAGCATCATAGGTAACTTGAATGCAGTTGATACCAGGGATGATGCCTCAAGGATATAAGAGAACATTTGAATAAATAATATATCTTAACAATTAATTCTCTTTTTACAAATGTATATACACATAGATTTCCTTTAACTAATCTTCACTAAGGAAGATGTTTGGCTAGCCATAAAACCAGGTTCAATCCACCATTTTCTACATAAGAAAATGCCTGTACCAAGTCAGGAATATGACAGTTGTTATCCATTCGTTTGATGTGTTTGAACTTTTGATTTTGCCATTTGATTGAGGACTTTCCTTTTGAATTTTCCTCGAGTTCAGTATTTTGTGATTTTACTTTTTGTATATAAAATTACATATTATTGTAAGTAAATCAACATTTTCTACACTAAATAACCAGATAATTTTGTGTTGACTGCTCATATGATTAAAATAAGAATTATATTTTGCAATACTAGCTAACATACAATTTCTATCATCCTCAAATTTGTTGCAATCAAATAGAAAATGAGCCTCATCTTCGACAGTATTGGAAGAACATTTATTACATATTCTGTTAATTCGGGAATACCCTGATATCTACCTAATTCTATTTGTAATCTATGAGAAGATACACGTAATTAAGTAAAACTTCTTCGAAGTTCAAAATTCTTGATCAATGTTAGATATTTTTCAAAACCAAAATTTGTTTTATATAAAGGTAGGTTTTCAGTTTACTGTCTGAAAATTTATCTGTTTGTTTCTTCCAACAGCTTATAAACAATATTGATAGCTTGGTTTGTATATATTTCTTAAATTTGTACAAGGATTCACAAAATGGAGCATTTATGGCATTTGTATAGTCAATACCAAGTATTTTAAAAATAACATTTATTGAACCATACCATGATGTTTTATTTATGTGATGTAGTGTCTTTGATTGTGTATATGCCTCTTTTAATAAAGGAAAATTATTACCTAAATTTTCTAATCTATACCAGTACAATAACATTCCTTTTATAATATTAAAATATATTGGAAATCTTCCAAGTTCAGATAACACTGCAGCATTTGTTGTTTTCTTGTGTACCCCAAGTAAAAATTTACAAAACTTTATATGAAGTTTCTCACAGGGTAAACCTGAATATAATTTTTCAAAAGATATATCTTCCTTCTTACATTTAGAGGAAAGAAAATTAAACATCCCCATATTTCGCTACCATATAATAAAATAGGTTTTACAGTGTGGTCAAAACATGAATACTTGTTTTACATTAGGATTAAGTGATAAAGATCTTTCCTTAATTTGAAATAAGCTTTCAAAGATTTTTGTATAGTTCATTTTGAGCATAACTGAATGAACCAGATGAGCTTAAATATAAACCTAGGTATTTGTATTTTGAAACACATTCCAGATTTATATTCTGAAATGTGAATATCTGTTTTACATGTCTGCCTGCTTTGTTGAAAATCAGAACCTTTGTCTTATTAGTATTCACATTGAGACACCAATCTTTGCAAAATTTATCAAGCATTCCCAGCTTTTCTCGTAGTCCTTCAGCTGATGTAGATAATAAAACAATATCATCAGCATACATTAAACAATGTAGATCTTTGTCATTGACATTAACTGGGTCTCTAGTATCTGACAAATATCTGGGCAAATCATTTATGAATATTTTGAATAAATCAGGACTGAGGTTGTCACCTTGTTTGACTCCAATATCTAATGGGAAAAAATCACTTACTTGATTTTGAATTTTGACACATGATTTGCTAATTTCATACATACTCTTAATAATGTTATAGAAATAAGACCCAACCCCAATATCTAGTAGTTTAATCTTGATCCCTGTATGTATAACAGTATCAAAAGCCTTCTGAAAATCAACAAAACAGGCAAACAGTCTCCTTCTTTTGAATTACAGTATTTGTTAATAAGACAGTTTAAAATAAACATATGATCTGCAGTTCTGGCTTTCCTTGTGAATCCAATTTGACTATCATGTATAACATTATGTTCCTGAAGAAATTTGTCCAGTCTTAAACTTAATATTCTATTAAAAAGCTTTCCAATTGCACTTGTTATTGTTATTCCTCTATAATTGTTAGGGTCACTTGTATCGTTGCTTTTAAAAATTGGTGTAATATAACCTTCAGCCCAAGATGTTGGGTATATACCTGAAGACAGACAAGTCTCTGATGCATGATTTTTATCATTAATTGCTTTTGGCTTTTAACTAGCTGTCAGTAACTGCGAGTACTCTCAAATCGTACTTTCTTGTTAATTCGACCTGTTGATACTATTTTTAATACTTTTTGTTATTTTATATTAATATGGATCTTGTCTGTATACCAGCTTTGATTATTTGGAATATCTACTAATTTTCACTTCTTCATACTACATTTGTATGAACATCAAGATTATTCTCCTTTAATCTGTACAGGAAGTTTTATTGTTGATATTTACCCTTATGTATCTAGTGTTAAATTAGGTATTTATATGACAGACCTTTCTTGGTATTCCTAATTATTGGAAGATTTTATATAGACAGAAAAGTATACCTAAAACGACAAAGTTATTTTCATTTACCTGTATATATTATGAAAACCGGTTTTTCAAAAGTTATTATTTTCTAAGGGTTAAATATTTCGCGATGGTGTCTTGCCATGGCTTTATTTGGACTTGTTTGTTTGCTTTTGGCCTTGAATGTTTGTCCCTAATATTTTATTAACTATGTATTTACTTTCAGGTATCACAGATCGAATTTATTCGTTCATAGTGTGTTAATTTACGTTTTGATTGAGTTAAGCCTTCCAATTGATGTTTTATCGTGTGTTTTCTATGTTGTGATGTTATACTATTGTTTCAGAAAAGGGAGAAGGTTTGGTACCATTAAAACGTTTAATCCCGCTGCAACTGTTTGCACCTGTCCTAAGTCAGGAATCTGATGTACAGTAGTTGTCGTTTGTTTATGTAATTTATACGTGTTTCTCGTTTCTCGTTTTTATATAGACTAGACCGTTGGTTTTACCGTTTGAATGGTTTTACACTAGTACTTTTGGGGCCCTTTATAGCTTGTTGTTCGGTGTGAGCCAAGGCTCCGTGTTGAAGGCCGTACATTGACCTATAATGGTTTACTTTTATAAATTGTTATTTGGATGGAGAGTTGTCTCATTGGCACTCACACCACATCTTCCTATATCTAAGTATTAAACATCTGTTTAAAACTTTTTAAAGGAAAGTTTGTCCATTCTTTATCATATTATTACTAATGTTATCCAAGCCTGATGATTTATTGCATTTTAAGTGTGAAATGGCTTTGGATATTTCAGATTCAGTGATAACGGAGTCCAACTCGTTGAAACATTTTGAGTTTTCTAACTGTTTCAGTTTTCACATAGCTCTGTATATCTACTTTGAAATTCACCTTTTAGTTGTGACAACTTTTGGAAATGTGATATCAAAGTTGATGGTTGTACTCCACATTTTTTTTGTGTTTCGTTTTTTTCCTGTAGTTCATTAATTAAGTTCCAATACAGTTTTGGATTCTCTTCGTGCAAGGAGTCCAGCTGACTAATCAATGATTGTTTGTATTGTTTGTATTTATATTTCCTTAGTTTGGAGTATTCACGATTCAGTTTATAAAAGTGATTTTTGATAATTGGATCATATGGAAATCTTGAATAAATTTTTCCATAATTAAGCAAGTTAGTTCGAGCTTGTTGTAAACTTGCGTCAAACCACTTTTGTTTTTGTTTGTTTGTGTGTTTTTTAAAGGTCGTTTAAGTGATAGATTTGCTGCTGATAAAAAGATGTTTGAAAGTTTTGATGATGCTTCATCTACTGATGTCTGAGTAAATTGAATTGTGCTGTTGTTGAATTCTAGTATGTAGTTTTGTAGTGTATCTGAAGAAAGTGCTTGTTGAAATTTTATTGCTGAACAGTCAGTCCAGATATAATTAGGTGTCATATTTTCAACTGGATTGGAATATCATTTTCTCCAGGAACACAATATTTTGCAGATAATTCCCACTCAAGTTTACAATGACAATCAGATAATGTGGGAATAAATCTGGATACTTTAAAATACAGTTTTACATTTTCAAGAATTTCTTCTGACACAGCAACATAATCAACCACACTTGCACCATTGGGGTATAGCAAGTAAAATTACCAAATGTATCACCAAGAACTCTGCCATTTAAAATTCTTATTTGTTTACTAATACAAAATCCAAAACTTCTTTGCCTCTTTGATCAATTTTTGGTCTCGACTTTTCTTGTCATAATGTTTTTGTCAGTAGGGTATGTATCAAAATTGGGGTAAATTTTGAATCATCGTTTACTATAAAGTCATTTTCAGAGCCTATTCTGGCATTAAAATCTCCACATAACAAAATTTCACCCATTTTCTTATAATGAAAGATATCTTTTCTATGCGTTCAAAAACATCAGAAGAGAGTTCTTGGGTATATTTAGACGTAACAGGGGTTGTACAGTACACAAATAAATAGTTCACTTTTAAATCCAAAAGGATTTTTCTAATTTAATCCATTGATAATCTGGATTACTGTTAATCAATATTTTGACATGAGGTTTATTGTGACTTTTCTGTAAAATTGCTATACCCCAAAATGACGGTTATTATTTGATATTTTCTACATATTGGATGATAATGAAATTTACCAATATTGTGTATTTGGGAATTATATCCCACATGAGTTTCGACTAAAAAAACAATGTCGTAATTCTCTATATGTTTCAGAAAAAGGGGATCCTCTGCTTTATTCATGCCCTTTGAAAATAAGCCACCTATATTCCAATAACCAAATTTTACAGATGATTGGTTTGATTTTGGCATTTTGGTTGATAAAATTAAATCTGGTATAAATAATAGAATAGATTTTCTATCTATAAAAAAAAAAACAATAAGATTTGTCTCTAAATAAAAGGCAGAGACAACAAAGAAAATATTCAGAAATGTAAATATTTGAAATAAGTAGATTTATTTAGAGGATAATTTTAACAATGGTATTCTAAATACAAATAGTCAATGATATAATGACGGATAATTTCTTTTCTATGTATCCTCTTTTAACTGAATAATTATTAAATTGATTTGGGTTGAATAACCTGATATCCTGGGTTAATTCAAGATCAAAAGTATGATTCAATTGTGAAAACTAAAAATTTTTTTTTTAAAAGCGAACTTTTATAACTAGCAGAGGTTACATATATATGACAATGTATTAGTGTGACTTCTTCACATAGTGGCTGTTTCATTTGAAAAATCTATTCAAATGTGAATAAGAATTTATCAGCCCAAAAAGAAATTTATAAAGTTGAACATGTATATATAAATTATATGTAAATGACTTTAAACATGTTAAAGGAAGTCAACATAATAATATATGGTAATATGTATAATATTTAAAAGCAAGTTATTCATGGTGACCTCTGCCACGTCCACGTCCACGTCCTCTTGTGTTGCGCGATTTGGATCTACCTCTTGGATTTGGCATGGGAATGTTTAAGGCAGTGTGTATTCCATGCTTCAAGTTTGCCGATAGCTGAGACACGCCAGAGTCAGAGATGAAATTTATCTTCACTTAGTAGCTCTGCAATTGGGTTTCCATTTCGCAACATATTGCCATGATCAACAAGTAGTACATCTTTATTGTCATCATATATTTGTTTCAACAAGGCATTTATGATTTGTCCATTTGTGTTGAAAATTACACTGTCGAGTCGAGGAGTAGTAAGAGAGATGATGCAACCACTATTTTGCCATTTTTGAAGTGCAAGCTTGACAATATCTTGTATTTCTTCTACACAATGCTGTGGTGATTTTATTTTCAGATCATTGGTCAGGGAATGAAACACTACTTGATTTTGAATTCTAAATCAATTATATCAGAAATCTCCAAAATAGCTTGTTTAGTTTCTTCTAAATTGAAAGCAGTAAACTTAATGGTAGTGAATGATGGCGATAGTTTCTTTGCATTGATACGTTTGGTATTGGATGTGCCAATTAGAAGAACTGTTGGTTTGTTGTCGTCAAGTTTAGATTTTCAGTATATTTCGAATCTGCATTGACAAGATGAAAATCTTCAAAACGAGAAATCATTTGAGAGCGGAGAGAGATATTTTCTTCTTGTAATTTCTCCAAGTGTTGAGTATGTTGTTTTAGAGTATCATTAAGTTTGACAATTTCTTCATTTTTGGTTTGTAGGCTTACAGATAGAAAGTCTATCTCAGAGTTTGAAGTAGTTAATACCTTTTTCATTTCTGCTCTAGTCTCCTCCAGTATTTGATTATGATATTTCATTTGATCTTCATGTTGAGCTTTAATTAACATAATATTGCTTTGTTCATGTTTTAATTTAACTTCCAAAGTCTGTTTTTCTGTTTGTACAGTTTTATATTTTAATTGTAATGTTGACATCTCATTGTCGTCTTTTCTACCTTTTCCCAAGACTAGAACATCATCATTGCATTGTTTAACAGCAGTTAATACTTTGCTGAAGTTTTCATTGTGACTGTGTTCTATTTTAGCCAGTGTGTCAACTAAATTTGATTCAAGCCTTTGAAAGTCATCTTTTTGAGGTTGATCTTCCTGTACTAGTACTGATTTTAACTCAGTCTGGGAGTCAGGTAATACACAAGTGACCTTGTCAACAGGGCATAATTCATTAATGAGTGTATTGTTATTGTCATCATGACAATCATGTAAAATACATGTATTAGTAGGACTGGTTTGTGATATGTTTGTAAGAACTTTATCAAGAATATCTTTTAGAATTGGAAAATGAATATCCACAAACTCAGAATAATGACTGCCTTGTACTCTTATTGTTCCTGTTGTGACAAAAAATGTAATATTAAATTGAAGTTCCCCCTTTTTTAATACTTCAATCATCACAGAATTTCCACTGTTGTTTCGGTTTTCCCATGTTTTGGGTTCGTCATACCATTCAATATCATAATCAGGTTCCTTTCCAAGATTGTCATAATAGTAAATATCTAGTGTTTTTATCCATGGTTGGATTCTGTCAAGGTTTGTGTAGAATGTGATGATTTTAGCATGTTCATCATACAAGTTTGGGTCAATTTGCTCGAAAAGGCTTAATTTTGCTTTGCCAGTCCTCTTGCTTTGCTTTGATGGGAGAGATGAAAGAGGATAGTCATTTATAGTTTTGTCCATCGATAGGTCAATTTTCAATTAGCCTAAATCTACCATTATGACCGGCTTGTAGTCAACACGTGTTTATATTGTTATATGTGCACAGACGTAAATCAGCGTAAATGAATGTTTGTAAATATAATTGATCGATCGGAAGTTATCTTAGTGTTTCTTCCTCTCTTATATAAATATTTTGAGTATTTTAAATGAGTATTTATATATGAGCTCACCATGGATGAAGAGGAACTAGAACTGTCATTTGGGAACATGTCATTGGACAACCAAACTTCGAGAAGCAACAACAGTCTCACCTCAGCTGATGAGTCAAACGTCTTAAATTTGTTTGGTTTCAAGAAATTTAAAGTGCCTCCTTTGTTGTGCCGACATCCACCACCCGCAACTGGCAGGGATGACGACATTTATAAATTGAAAGAGATTATGGATGACGTCATTGTAAAGACAGGGCCACACGAAGGAGTTGATAGAATACTGTTCTGCCCAGACAACAAAATAGGCGCAAATCTACTGGAAATTGTTAAAGATCCAAAATACAACCATTTCTTACCAGAATTTCCTCTCCTTCATTTGAGGAAGTCAAAAATAAACACCCTTTTCAGTTCATACAAAGAAACAGGACTACTTCAACTACTGATGTACATGTGTGATGAAGAGGAAAAGGAATGGCCGAAATTAGTTACCATGGATCACATAGATGTTGCAACGAAATGTGTCCGCCGACTGTCATTGTCTTTTCACATATCATTTATCTGCAGATTTCTACAAAGTTTAAAGCAGGATGAAGCACTAGCTGTCATTGATATGCTAGAAGAAGGGAAAATTGAAGAAACCTCTAGTTTATGGAGTAGTAAGTTTCAGGATTTTATGAATACTGTGATAACTCAAAATTGCACATTTGCTCTGCATGCAGACATGATGCAACACTGTGATGAAGTTGTTGCTGTCTACCTTTCAGAAAGATTGGGTGGAAATACAGGCTACAATTTACTTCTTGGAGCTGTAAAA
Source organism: Mytilus coruscus (assembly GCA_017311375.1). Classification (NCBI taxonomy): domain Eukaryota; kingdom Metazoa; phylum Mollusca; class Bivalvia; order Mytilida; family Mytilidae; genus Mytilus; species Mytilus coruscus. The sequence goes on along the minus strand of CM029595.1, from coordinate 85,105,889 downwards.
AGGTCCCTTCCCTTCTCATTTCTGAATGGTGCATCTTCTTATGGCCCATATTGTGCTCAGTTACTTATTCAACATTACAGTGCAGGACATTTCCATCAGTGTCTCAAGAAAGCACTCTACTCCACACCTATCGGGAACAGCTTGGTAAATTTTGCCTGTGATTCTAAAAGAGAGATGGATCATCAAGATGCCCTCAGAGGATTCAGATCAGGATCATCAATGACATCTGTTATAGGTCGTATGTCACTAATAGATTCTTTCAATGAAACTCATCAAATAAGATCAAAGAGTCATACAAACTCCAAAGAAGACTCAAATGTGGACTGGGCATTATCCGAAACCGACCTGCATCATATTATTCTAACTGTTGCTCTAATACTTCGACGCAATGGTTTGTGTTTAGAAGAGAATAATTATCCGGAAAATGTTTACACTTCAGAAAAACTTATACTGTCACCATGTGTATTAGATAATACAACGTCAGATATAGGAAAATACCTGATAAAACGCTATCTAGCAAACAATAGCTTCCTAGGAATGACTACGGATGACATACCTGAACTTAATGAAACTAGTGGACCGGCCTCTTTTGTCCGAAGGGTAAAACGTTCAAAAGGAGTCACAATCAAAAGAACTGCTGAAAAGGTGACACTTCAAACCAAGACTGAACGTCAAGTGAAGGAGGAAAACAGAAAAGCATTACTAAAAGAGAAATGCAGAGGGCAAGTTTTCTTAGTTCTGAAATGAACATGTGCCAAGCATTGGTTAAACCACACTGTACAAAGCCAAAGGTTATGAAGTCAAAAGGAATGCAGCAAGCATTGGTGAATTTATTACAGGAATTAAAATGCCAACAAAATCTTATTTTGCTTAATCTTGAATCTGTACCAAAACATATCACTGACACAGTGGAACTTGTGACAATAGAATTCGCTGGTGTTAAATTCAAAACAAAGGTTACTTCAGGCACACAGTATATAAAGTATGTTCAAAATGCAGTTATAAAACCAATCCTTCGACAATTCCCAGCAGCAGAAAGAATTATACTTTGTGAGGAAAAATATTCCTTTACGCCAGATACCTTCAAGGTAGCTACACACCAAGAGAGAACTTTAAAAGCAATTAAAACAACCATTGCTCATCTGAGAACATTTCATGATATGATAAACCAGGATCAATTTCGAAAAGAAGATATTGTGACTACCAGAGAAGGAAAGACCATCATGAATACTTATTTGGCTGCTAATGCGAATCAACTTGAAATAGGGGCTGATTTTATTCTCGATATTGACAGTGAATTGAATATGAAGGTGGTTCCATGTGAACATAGTGTAGAATGCAAATGTCAAAACTATACTATACCAATGCGATGCTCATTTAAGAAAACCTGTCCCAAGCCAATTATACAAGATCTAAATGACATACACCAAAGAAAAGGTGAAGCTGAAATGTCTCAGGTTGACTGGTTGTGCATGTACAAAGCAGGGCTTTCTCCTTCAAAAGCAGCATGTAGCATCGTGACATCAGGAGATATAGATGCCATTCCGATTCATATGTTTGCACTTTCAGACAACTGGCCCATTGCACAAGGGAAATATAGCCATCCAGTATTTGTTGTATTACAGAAACCAAACAAAAAGATTGATGTTTACAATATAATGTCTTTAATAGAATTCTTTCACAACCATTTTGAAGATGTTGACATTGCATAATTAACCTGCAAATACTGCTGGAGACCCTTTGGATTTATTACCAAACTTCCTAGGAAAAGACTGTCTACGTAAGACGGAAGACAACGGAGTAAGATTACTTTGGCCCTGACAGTAAAGGGAATGTAAGTGAAATAATTGGACAAAAGAGGCATATGGAAGACACACACCACAAAAAGGATGAAGAAGAAAGAGAATGGCTACATCTACGCCTGTCAAATCCAAGTAGTCAGTTGCTTTGAAAGTTCATTGCACTAGATGAAGAATGGACCTTTCCTGAATAGTTCGTTCATTTGCATAATGATAAAGCTATACCGTATATTTACTTCAAATTGTCATTATATACTTTTAGGATAATTGTTACAGATATGAAACTTTATTTTTAATTTAGTGGATCTACATAGAAGAATAAAACTAAAAAAACATGTTAGAATGCAAGATCTTATGTATTGCCTTTACATAGAATTATCAATATTTCTTTTTATTACAATATAATAATTTGCATTTTTGTCAGCAACAGGAGATTCCAAAATCTTTGAAAACATTTTTAGTATTGGTTGGGTATTTATTTCAATGGTTCATTTACATTAAGATGTATTTATACTTAATATGAATGTAATATGTGTTGCTGGACAATAAGCACATTAAATTACGCAATCAGCAAAAGAAATGCAGCAAGCATTGGTGAATTTATTACAGGAATTAAAATGCCAACAAAATCTTATTTCGCTTAATCTTAAATCTGTACCAAAACATATCACTGACACAGTGGAACTTGTGACAATAGAATTCGCTGGTGTTAAATTTAAAACAAAAAATGTAAAAACAGTAATATGTGTTGCTGGACAATAGGGACATTAAATTACGCAATCAGTCAATTTTTCATTTTGACTTAAAACAATTTTGACCTTTTATTTAAAGGAAAATATGGCATAATCACTGTTAATTTTTTATGCCATATATATATGTATATATATCTTTATGAGATTATGAATAATAATTCAATTACATTGTTTGTTCCTGTTGCAATATATATTTTAATATCTAGTTATAATTTACATGTACATATGATATAAAACATATTTCAATCAAACATGAAAGTGGTTGTTTTTTCTCTGTTATATGACTTTTATATTCTTCTTCAGCTTCACACAAATATACCTTTCTTTATATAAACTAAACACATAATTAATTAAATAGACACAATTAAGGATCAGCTAGTGCTGTGTATTTACTGTGTATTTACTACTAATTAATTTATCCAACAGTTATCACTTCAGAATCAGGTTAACAAAACATGTGGTTTCTGTCAACTTACAAATTTTAATCGAAATGACAGTTTAATTTGTATTTATGGTATTTCCTAAGTGATGCAGATGATAAGCCCAACATCATTTTGATGTGTTTTCTCGGGCATGTAGACTGATAGGGAATACCATTTTGATTTTGTGGAGTGATTTCAAATTGTTGAAATCTGCTATTTTGATTATTTAGACTCAAAGTTTAAAATACAAATTCTCATTTGGTTGAATAACTTCCTGATTTTTGCCGCTTTGAGTTATACAGGTACATGGAAATTAATCACACTTGCTTGTGTATAATCGGCTGATGAAATGATTCAATCAGAAATGAAACATCCCCTGTCGATGATTATAATGATGATGATGACTGCTTAACGTCCAGAGGCAACTTACATGCATATTCAGGATAGGAAAAGAATAAGAACTCTGCGTGAGGAGTTGGATGTTGGTGCATGGTTGGTGTGTTCTGTTGTATTGCCCAGGTTTATTTTTCATTCCTGTTATCCTTTTTTTTTGTTTTATTTGAACCAGACAGACACGCTGATATAGATGTTTAACGTGATAGCTCACACCTTATAGTCCGCAAGAAGACATGTCACAGGGCATACCGGACACATTATTCTGACATCGAGCCGACCAGTCTTTGCTCTTACTCCTAAATGCACATGCTAGTAGGAGAAGCAGCAAATATCAATTTAAAGTCTTTTGTTTGACCCGACCAGGGTCAAACCCACGACCTCCACACTCGATGTAAGCATCCTACCACGAGATCACTGAGGCGGTAAATGATAGTATATTGGTATTCTATACTCGATCGATTCTTTACATTGCTATAGGATCGCGTCGGATCCGGGCGTAGGAGCATTTCAAATATAAAATGGGAATGAAAGAGGACATTGACCAACTTCGAGACTATTAGACGGAGAATTTTTTTTTTTATTAAAAAGTCAATAGAGGAACGACAAGGTGTACGGCAAGGTGGTATTTGGTCACCGACAGCATACAAGGTTTTTATAGATTCACTTTTACAAACGTTTGAAAGAAATCAATTAGGAGCATGTATAGGACCAATTTATTGTGGTATCCCAACTGTAGCGGACGATGTTGCGCTAATTTCAACAGATCCTTATGAATTACAAACAATGCTGAATGTACAGGCAGATCATGCCAACAAACTACGATATTTACTTAGTGAGCAAAAATCAACAATTTTGGTGTATAATGACAAATTGTCAAAGTGTTGGACATTGAATGGTAAACCCGTATCACTTTCTGAATCGGCAGTTCATCTGGGAATAGATAGAAATATTACTACAAATACCGGGGTGAAAGAAGTTGTGAGTAAGCGTATTATTACTGAGAGAAAACCCGTATACTCTCTCATGGGTGCTGGTTTACACGGTTTGAATGGAGTCAATCCAAAAGTTTCTGTGCACTTGATACAAATATATGTTATATCTAGACTTCTGTATGGTTTAGATGTCATATCTCTCTCAAATGCAGATATCCAAAAGATGGAATTATTTTTTAGACAACTATTAAAAGCACATCAATAGCTGCAACTTTATTATTATTAGGACGTATCCCTATAGAAGGAGAAATACACAAGAAAATTTTGAAAACATTTGGAAATATAATTAGAAATGATAAATCTGTTGAAAGAGAAATTGCTTTTAGACAATTGGCCATGAAAGATGAAAAATCTGGAAGCTGTTTACAAAACTTCACAATTTAACTGAAACTTATGGATTACCGTCGCGTCGTGATATCATTGAGAATCCACCAACAAAATTAAGCTGGAATAGACATGTGAATAACTGTATTGATAATTATTTTTTACAAAATTTAAAGATGGAAGCAAAAGGGAAGTCATTCTTGAAATATATTAATTTTAATGATTCCAACATAGGAACTGTTCATAATATTTGGAAAAGCAGTGGGACTGACCCGTACTCCGTAAATATGGCTACTATTAAAGTTAAAATTGCTACAGGCATAATGATTCTTCAGTATCAGAGGTCTAGATTTTCAAAAACTATATTTCAGCATACTGCCAATTATGTAACATTGAACCAGAAGATGTGACTCACTTTATACTTAGATGTGAAAAGCTGTCAAGCATAAGAAATCGCTTTATTCAAGAGCTGAAATATTTTCTTTTTAATTGTAATAAGCCGTCTATACTAATACAAGAACTATTCGATAATGAAGAGAAACTTTTACATTTAACTATAGACTGCACAACTTATCATTTTCCTACCTTTAAGTAACAAGTCCGTATAGAGACATTAACCAGAGGTCTATGCTACAAACTTTACCACAAACGTTTACTTTTAATGTCGGAGTAAAATTCTTCTCAGGATGGTGGTGTCAAGGAAAACAAAATTATATTAATATTACACTTCTGATAGCATTTCCATATATGCATTTGATGTATATTTTACTGGATTTTATTAGAATTTATTCTACTATATATTGAGGTGGATAGTGTTTGAACTGTAAACTCGTATCCAAGGCTTATAAGATGTCAACTGATTTTAGATTTTAAGTACTACGTTATTCAGTGTGCGTGTTATATATAAGGAAAGCTTTTTAGATTTTATGATAATGAGGATAGTGTTTGAACTGTAAATGTTTATCCGTGGGCAGGAGTATTTAGTTTGTAGAATATATAGATAGTGAAATCTGGACAATTGGATTAAGTATTAAATATTTTATTTCGTTGATATGGTGATGGATTAGTCCGCATGCTGTATATAAGTTAGTGTTTTAAATAACTTTAAGTTATGAACATAAACTGTAAGCAATTTTAAGAGTGCCCGTGTGTAAGGGTTAGGTTGCAAATGCATGAGTACGCTTTAGAAGCGAAGCTCCTGCTAGGGGAGGAAGATAAAGACTAGGTAACAGGTAACAGGTAAAGGTCGCCACTCATATTTTGCTGTATAACCTGACCCTCATTTGCAGGCCTAATCTCTATATTGCCCTTCAATTCTTGAATATATGAGTCTACTCTCTGTTTTGTATAAAATTTTCATTCGTTCTCCTCTACTCATCTTTATTCTACTTGCCACATATTCCTTCTTCGTATTTCGTGTGTCAAGCTTGTTTTCCTCATAAATGATATATTCCAACTTTTTTAGTACATTATTAATAGATTTTATCATTACATTGAAGAATATAACCCTCATAATCCTGTTAACATCAATTCAGGGGTTATGTTTATGGAACTTTTGAAATAAACAATGTCAAAATAATTTAAATGAACTAAGACATTCATGTTGACGTTAGATATTTAGTTTTGGTTTCCATTGTGAAAAATGATAATACCTGATGCAGGATGTATCGAAAACAGGAGAAAAGTGTCTGGTAGTAGCAGCTTACTGTACACTTCCTTCTTGGATTCAAGAGCTTGATACTAATAGTACAACTTAAACAAATTATTGATTTTGATTCGAAAATTACAAAAAATTCAAAAGAAAACAAAAATATAGCCATCATTTAACACGCAGTAAGTGTGTATTTATGTATGATTTCATATGCATATTCAGATCAACAAATCAAAAGAAAGCAATAGTAAAAAAGTAACTACCAACAATTTAAAATGTGGCTCTTTGGTCGCTCGTATTCAGTTGTCCTCAAATATAGTTCCTTTCGTGTTTTATGTTTGTAAAATCGTATTGCAGTATTTTTGTAAGAACCCAATGGCTTAAAATTATTAGATGCGTTATGTCTCTGATAGTGAAATATGACATACTGTTAATATTTTCCATGTGGTATTTTAGGACTATTTCGTGTCAAAGTTGTGTGAAGGGCAACTCTGTCTATTTCAAATTCAGACATATCTTTGAGAAAGAATCAAACCTCCTTAAAATCCTCTGTTAGAGGAATAAAGTTCTTGCTTCCGTGTGCTTAATGACTTAATTTGATGTCTACACTATTCAGCACAAGTAAATACACGTATAATCATGTTTTCACATTTTGGTTATGTGAACTTTGTACATTAAATATTTCATGTATTCAGTTGGAACCACAGAGCTGAAACCTAACCTTTTACATAAGCGGGGAAGTAACCCCGTAGAAATTTGTGTCATTTCTGGCAATAAAAGACATGTAGATTAGAAAATTGATTGTAAAGTCGAGCACCTGAAAACACGCTAGTTTCTTTATTACTGAATGATGCATGAAAATAATGACTGCGAGATGAAACGTGAGAAATTTTGCTATCACTTGACATTAAAAATAACCGTTTCTATTGATAAATTAATATCCCACATAGTTAGCTAACTGTTTTCGTTAAGTTATTAAACATTATCTCGGAACGCTAAAACATTCTTACATCGAGTAATGACTTATCTAAAAGGTCGCCACACATCTCTTTTGATGTATAACCTGACCTTCAATAGCAGGCTTCATCTCTATGTTACCGTTCAATTCTTGAATATATGATTCTACTCTCTGTTTTGTATATAATTTTTATTTGTTCTCCTCTTCTCATCTTTATTCTACTTGCCACATATTCCTTCTTCGTATTTCGTGTGTCAAGCTTGTTTTCCTCATAAATAATATATTCCAACATTTGTCTAGTATATTTTTAATAGATTTTATCATTACATTTAATGAATGGCAATTATTTATTTTGAATTTATTGAACCATAAAATTAATTTTGACCCTTCACATTTCGCGGATTATGTAAAATGTGAAGAGTCAAAATTAATTTTATGGTTCAATAAATTAAAATAAATTATTGCCATTTATTATAAATAAATTTCTATCAAAAATAAGGCTCAAAGAACTTTTATATTATTTATATTAACAATAACAACGTACACACATGTTGGCGTATGAATATACAACGTCAGAGTGGGCATGCGCCATAAAATTGACAACATTGATAATAAAAGTAATACTTTTAACCAATCAGAAGACAGTAAATACACCAAATTTATTTATTAAAGAATATAACCCTCATAATCCTGTTAACATCAATTCATTGGATGCGCGAAAAAGGGGGTTATGTTTATGGAACTTTTGAAATAAACAATGTCTACATCATTTAAATAAACTAAGACATTCATGTTGACGTTAGATATATAGTGTTTGGTTTCCATCGTGAAAAATTATAATACATGATGCAGGATGTGTCGAAAACAAGAGAAACGTGCCTGGTAGCAGCAGCTTACTGTATACTTCCCTCTTGGATTCAAGAGCTTGATACTAATAGTACAACTTAAACAAATTATTGTTTTTGATTCGAAAATTACAAGAAATTCAAATACAAACAAAAATATAGCCATCATTTAACACGCAGTAAGTGTGTATTTATGTATGATTTCATATTCATATTCAGATAAACAAATCAAAAGAAAGCAATAGTAAAAAACCAGCAATTTTAAAATTTTGCTTTTTGGTCGCTTGTAATCAGTTGTCCTCAAATATAGTTCCTTTCGTGTTTTATGTTTGTAAAATCGTATTGCATTATTTTTGTAAAAACCCAATGGCTTAAAATTATTAGATGCGTTATGTCTCTGATAGTGAAATATGACATACTGTTTATATTTTTCAGGTGGTATTTTAGGACTATTTCGTGTCAAAGTTGTATGAAGGGCAACTCTGTCTATTTCAAATTCAGACATATCTTTGCTAAAGAATAAAACCTCCTAAAAATCCTATGTTAAAAGGATACAGTTCTTGCTTCCGTGTGCTTTATGACTTAATTTGATGTCTACGCTGTTCAGCACAGGTAAATACACATATTATCATGTTTTCACATTTTGGTTATGTGAACTTTATACATTAAATATTTGTTCTTAAAATCATAATGTCTTTTCTGGGAACCACAGAGCTGAAACCTTAACTTTATCGTTAGCGGGGAAGTAACTCCGTAGAAATTTGTGTCATTTTGGCAATACAAGACATGTAGATTAGTTAATTGATTGTAAAGTCTGCTGCTGAAAACACGCTAAGATAGATTTTTAACGTGATAGCTCACAGCATCACAGTCTACATGAAGACATGTCATCGGGCCTAACGGACACATTATTCTGCCATCGAGCCGACAAGTCTTTCTTCTTACTTCTAAATGCACGTGCTTAGCGGAGAAGCATGCGGCAAATATAGATTTTAATGTCTTTTGTTTGACCCGGCCCGGGTCGAACCCACGACCTCCGGGATACACATTGTTAGATCCGGGCGTAGGAGCAGGGGGACCCAAATACCGCCCCTATTGAAAATATAAAATGGAAATTGACTAACTTCAAGACTATAAGACTAAGAAAAATCTATCAACCTTTCAAAATTCCGGGTCCTCTATGCTCTTCAACTTCGTACTTTTTTTAACCTTTTGCATGAACTTTGTTGATTCGAGCGTCACTGATGAGTCTTTTGAAGACGAAACGCGCGTCTGGCATACAAAATTTTAATCCTGGCATCTATGATGAGTTTATCTATAGTACACAATTTAGACGATATGGGCCTAGAACGTGCACTTAAGAAGTCAGTATATACAATAAAACAACTTAATAGAGCTTATGTTATGTCCTTGTTTGTATACTATGCCGACTCTAAATAAAGCTTATTTATCACAACACACAAGTATATAACGTCAAATTTATGATTTTTGTTATTCAAAATATATGAAAAAATGGTGTATTGGATGTCTAAGCTGTTCATCCCTACCACAAAACGATTGAAGTGCCTCCCCCGTCTAGAACTCGTTGTGTACTTAGCTGACGATGAGATTATGATTATTACTTTTGCGCGGAACAATTTAATTCAGTCTAATAAGGGGATCCGAATATAACCTCTTAGTTATAAAATAAGAAGATGTGGTATGATTGCCAATGAGACAACTCTCCACAAGAGACCAAATGACATAGAAGGTAACAACTATGGTTCACAGAACAGCCTTTAACAATGAGCAAAACCCATACCGCATAGTCAGCTGTAAAAGGTCCCGAAAGTCTGCTGAATATTTTTTTTGGGGGGTTTTTACTATGGTATGTTTTATTTTCCTTTCATAGTCTTGTCTAATTCGTGATCCTCGGGGCGTATTTCTCTCATTTTTACGTGCTTTTGCCATGTAAGGTCACACTTCGTGTCATGTAACAATAATAATAATCTAACTGAAACCGCAAAGAGTATCCGAAAATGAAAAAAAAAGACATAAAACAAATACTTATGAAATGATAATAAAAACTTCATATGTTTCCTTAAAAAACACACATAAACACAAACAATGACTTAAATTATGATGGGGGAGGGTGGATGTGACTTTTTATGGTCACACACTGGCACTAAGTTCTTGTTCAGACGGATTGATGGTTATCTATAAACAGAGGGAGAACATGAAAAGCGCACTTAAATTTGGTCAAATAAAACAGTCAACACCATGGCAAAACAAAATAGGACAAAAAGACAAAAAAAAATTTCACAAAGCACTACACAGAAACAACAGTGACGAATCACATTTAGTTGAACTAAGATGTATATACTGGAATGGTAAGCAATTCCTGCTTCACTCTGAAAAGTGTTTTGCATATATAGTTTCGGTGATATTAAAAGTCTTAAGATTACCTATGTCTTGCAACTTTCTACGTTTATGGTTTAGCAAAGATGTATGGATAGATTATAATTATGAATTTTGCCAAATATGAATAAGGGAAATGTCGGTGAGAAGAGGAGCACAGTTTGTTCGTTAAAGAATACCAATTGTCTGAAGATCAAAGTCAACCACGAATTAAAAAATAAAGCATGGTGTTTGTGTCACAGATCAATCTTGTAGTTTTTATCAGAGTAGTTTTTCAATTTCTGTAATAAATTTAAATTGCAAGTGTTCAAATGGATCTGAATCCCTGTTTTGTTTCCCTAGTTCCCATAAAGTTCACTACCGATGAAGACAATATTAAAGAATCTTACTAGGCTACCATTTTAAATTAATAAGTTAACCTTTTAAAAATATGCGTATTCAAAAGATTGTTTAAATTTACGGGCTCTGAAATATTAAAACAAAAGAAAAAGAAAAATCGAAAAAGAAGAATGATATATTGCCACGGTTAGAACGCTCGTAATCGGTTATCCCGCAAGGGTCCATGGTTAGTGAATAAAGAATTTGTATTTCTATATATAGTTTCTATCGTCGTTTATATCTTTAAATGTTATAATATCTTTTCGTGCGTATTCTATTGTTAAATTTAATTGATAGCATTATCCTTAATTCAGCGTAGAATCGAGTCCGTTTCACCGATCTTTGTTGTTATTGGTCTTTGGGTGTTCTAATAATAACCTTATCAAACGAATCTATTTTTAGCAATAAGACGTCAGCAGGTATTGCACCACCAGTCGATAGTGTAAACATATAAAAAGCCGTATGATCTGATATCTATAACTTATATATTTGGAAAACTTTGAGCTGCAGTAAGTAAAATATATTTTATATCGTTATTATTACATATTGTCTTCATGTTGTTCTGAGACTACTATAATAACACCAGCTTTAATGTCACGGTAACAGGAAAGCATAACAAATCATACGTATAGGAGACCTTTATATATCATGATATATGTCTCTGGTATAGTTTGGTCTAGTCAGAGACATTTATATGTTCCTGGTCTAGTCGAAATAATTAAGCGATTTTCTGTTTGGAAGTTAGGCGGTTATTTGAATTTTTGCTTTAACCTCCTTTCTCAGTTTCTGTGACAATCAGACAATGAGGAAATTACTTAGAATCGAAAATTAGCCTTAGCAGACGCGTCGACCAGTGCGGTGGTTGGTGTAGAATGCGAACGCCCCTTTTGATTGGAAAATATATAATTGTTCAGCATAAAATCGTTCAATAAAGTTTTTTACCACGCTCCACTCGACAGTTCACATGTATACATTCCATTTTCAGGAATTACCCCCCCCCCCCCTTTTAAAAAACCCTGGATGCGCACCTGTCGACTATAAGACCTGTATGCTTGCAGCCAATGTATTACTAGTGATATATCATCTATAAAGTGTATTTTGACTTGTTTTTAACCTATGTTAATAATCATTATCGTGTTGTCATGCCTTAAATGATCAAAGGTCATCATTTATGTGGGCCCATGATTAGATGTTCACCAAATTATGGTCCCACGCTAAGGGCGTATATACCAATTTTTAACATATACACAATGCATGTATCATTTTCAACATTTTCAAAGCAATAAATGATATATGTCTGTTGTCACCATCTAGAAAATAAACATGTAATAAACATGATAAATAACAACAACATATTATTATTATTATGTTGACATGTATATGATCATATATTCTTTTCGACAACCCCCTTTTTATACGACCGCAAAATTTTTTTGCGGTCGTATATTGGTTTGACGTTGGCGTCGTCGTCGTCCGAAGACACATTGGTTTTCGCACTCTAACTTTAGTTAAAGTGAATGGATCTCTATGAAATTTTACCATAAGGTTCAATACCACAAAAGGAAGGTTGGGTTTGATTTTGGGGGTTATGGTACCAACAGTTAAGGAATTAGGGGCTAAAAAGGGGCCAAAAATAAGCATTTTTGTAACTTCCAGACATAACTTGTGTGTTAGTGTATGGATCTCTCTGACATTGTACCACAAGGTTCCATATCACAAAGGAATGCTGGGATTGATTTTGGGGTAATTACTTCCAAATTTTAGGAATTAGGGGCAAAAACAAGCATTTTCTAGTTTCATGACAATTTATTGTGTGAAAGTGTATGGATCTTTCTGAAATTGTACTACAAGGTTCCATATCACAAAGGAAAAGCTGGAATTGAGTTTGGGGTAATTGCCAAAAACGTTTAGGAATAAGGGACAAAAGGGCCAAAAATAAGCATTTTCTAGTTTCCAGACAATAACTTGTGTTCAAGTGTATGGATCTCTGAAATTGTACTGCAAGGTACCATACCACAAAGGGAAGGCTGGGATAGATTTTGGAGGTAATTGCCTCAAAATTTTAGGAATTAGGGGCAAAAAGGGGCAAAAAACAAGCATTCTTCTTGTTTCAGGACAATAACTTGTGTGTAAGTGTATGGATCTTTATGAAATTGTACTACAAGGTTCCATATCACAAAGGGAAAGCTGGGTTTGAGTTTGGGGGTAATTGCCCTAAACGTTTAGGAATTTGGGGCCAAAAAGGGGCCAAAAACAAGCATTTTTCTAGTTTCCAGACAATAACTTGTGTTCAAGTGTACGGATCTCTCTGAAATTGTACTGCAAGGTACCATACCACAAAGGAAGGCTGGGATTGAGTTTGGGGATGATGAATCATAAGGGGTTCAAAAATATGAGGGGATTTTCTTTTTTTTTTCTTTAAAATTTTCCATTTTAAATTGGTTATTTCTGATTTATATATAAAAGCAAATAATAATGATATGGTTTGAATAGGTAAATTAAAAAATTTTAAGTTCTTAGACCACATTCATTCTGTGTCAGAAACCTATGCTGTGTCAAATATTTAATCACAATCCAAATTCAGTGCTGTATCAAGCTTGAATGTTGTGTCCATACTTGCCCCAACTGTTCAGGGTTCGACCTCTGTGGTCGTATCAACATGCGCCCAGCGGAGCATTTTATTGAGTATGTGCTGGGAATATTATACTTACTATATTATGTCCAAGGTATGTGTAACCAGGCTAATTTGGACTTAATTTTTATTTTATTTAGAAAATGGATTTTTACAAAATGTGGTTTTACAAATTTAGAAATTAACATGTCAAAAGACAAATTATCTGTTAATCTTAATTAGTGACATTTGATGTTAAAATATTTGTGACAGGTTTATTTATATGTAAAGTTACTGAAATTAATATGAGAGACATTAATTCTTAATTCGTACTAAAGGTGTGAAAAATGTTGTAATGGAAAAATGAAAGAATGAGATTTATGAGTAATAATTATGATTATCTTTTATATTAATTGATGTGAAAGCTGTCACTTATGGCTACAGATTATGAAATCTCATATATGCATTTTAATTAGAGTATTGTCATGTTGACATCCCCCTTTGTTACAGTATGTAACAGTATTAAGTACAAGAATGGATATGTACTAGGCAAATGTAAACTGCCTCCACTGTAAAATTGTGTTGGCATTTAGCTAGAACTCGCTAAATTAAGAAGAAAAATAAACTGAAAAATATATAAATATATAAAACCATAAAACCAACACGATCATGGTTTCACTCTCCTACTTTAATAATTGGAACAGTTAGCAGTTACTTTGATGGTGATTAAAGGATTAATTGCAATTTATCAATTGTGGTTGCTTCAGTAAATCCTGCCATTAATAGATAACGCTATCCTCCTCATGCAAAGATTTATTGCACTCGATGTGCTGCACAATTAATGAGAGGAAAAAAAAAAAAACAAAAAACAAAAACTTACTGAAACTGAACTGGAACTAGGAAGTAAAATGTTATTGTTATACGAAAAGCCACTTTACTACATTAAAAAATTCAGAAAAAAAATTGGAGTTCTGATTTATCCTTTCCTCTTATGGTATAATTAAACATGAGTTGTCGTTCTTCGAGCCTAATCAGACTGTATGTTTTCCCTGTTTACTATTCGGTCAATTTTGGTTTTACTAATCGTTGAAGGATGTACGGTGATCAGTTTTAGTTTAAACATATTTTTGCTTAAATATGCAAAAGGGATGAGACACAAGTTAATCAAACTTATAAAGTCTTCTCCCACGGTGATCAGTACTTGTGGTATAGTTATTTGCACTGTCCTTTTGTATTTTGTAGAAACATCCACGGGTGACTGGGGAATAGAAATCTGGTCACTTGGTCTTCTCCCACGAACGGCAGTAAAACCCTTGCCAAGTGGGGCGTGCTTTCGCTGTGCGGGATGTACGCATCCACGTCCAGTCAGAATGGTGAAGTAAAATTAGGTGCCTCTAGTGAAGAGAATGCCATGCTCTCTACAAGACAAGAACCCTTGCAACAACTCTTCAATGGGGGAGGGGGGTTCGTAGGTGGCCTGTTGCAAGGCAACATATTTGTCCCTATCCAATATACCCTGATTTTCAAGTGGCAGAGCAAGTTTCTCCGACCTTCATCCCTTACAGCTTCTATAACAAGACCTACCTATTGTATTTTTTGTAAATCTTTTCTCGTTCTGAACTTGCATGATATATTTGCCACTGGACGTTTAGCAATCAACAATCAATCAATCTTTTGCAGATAGTCTTCTCGTTTTCAATCGCATCTGCGTTTCTTATTTCTTTATTGCAAATAAGCTTTTTATACCCCCGCCGTAGCGGAGGGGGCATTAAGTTTTACCCTTGTCCGTCCGTACGTACGTCCCAAAGTTGGTTTCTGTTCTCTAACTTTAGTTTGCCTCAACCAAATATTATGAAACTTATGCACAATGCTCATTACCACAAAACACAGATCAAGTTCGAATTTTTGTGGCATCACTTTTACCGTTCTAGAGTTATGCCCCTTTACAAATGGAAAAATTCAGCAATTTTTCGTTTCCGTTCTCTAACTTAAGTTTGCCTCAACCAAATGTTTTGAAACTTATAAACAATGCTTATTACCACAAAACTCAGATCAAGTACACATTTGGGTAATGTCACTTTTACAGTTTTTGAGTTATGTCCCTTTATAACGTTATATGCAAGCGGGGGCATCATCTGTGTCCCATGGACACATTCCCCATTTATTTGCCAATCAGGAAAGAATGTTTTTAATTGGAAACATGAAGTTGTTTGTTTTTTTCATTACCCCTTGCTAACAGCCTGTTTGAAATAAAGTGTTTCCTTCATGTCCCCTTGATAACAGCCTGCTTGAAATAAAGTGTTTCCTTCATGTCCCCTTGATAACAGCCTGCTTGAAATAAAGTGTTTCCTTCGTGTCCCCTTGATAACAGCCTGCTTGAAATAAATTATGTTATAAGAAACAAGAACAAAAATATACATTGAACTTCCATTGACCCTGAATAGTAAAAACTCTGAAACATTGGTTTTTTGTTTTTTTTTTATGCCCCAGCCGTAGCGGAGGGGGCATTGAGTTTTACTCTTGTCTGTCTGTACGTCCCACAGTTGGTTTCCGTTCTCTAACTTTAGTTTGCCTCAACCAAATGTTATGACACTTATACACAATGCTTATTACCACAAAACACAGATCAAGTTTTAATATTAGTGTCGTCACTTTAACCGTTCTAGAGTTATATCCCTTTACAAATGGAAAAAATTGCTGAATTTTTCGTTTCCGTTCTCTAACTTTAGTTTGCCTCCACAAAACTCAGATCAAGTACAAATTTGGGTAGCATCACTTTTATAGTTCTTGAGTTATGTCCCTTTATAACTTTATATGATATGCAAGTGGGGGTATCATCTGTGTCCCTTGGACACATTCCCCATTTATTTATTTTTCGTCCCGATTCAAACGCATTTTTCTTTTAGTTCCATAAGGAAATCCATGCCTTTACTTTCTGATTAGATTTATTTTAGATCTTGTAGAGTCTGATCCGCAGGTGTTTATGGTAATTGGGGTTGGGACAAAAGGGCAAGATAGCAATATGACGTTCTACATATGTAGAATAATATACTTTCTTCTATTAAATTTGGTTGAGATTGCAACATGTGGAATGTCAGCCGAGGTCGTACCATCTTGTTCTTTTTATGGTCCTTTTTTTCTGCGAGTCTTTTTTTTTAATCTATGAAGTTCGAAAGATAGAAAAAAAAGAAATATGTGTCCTAATTATAAGTATAGGTACACACAAAAATCTCAAGTTTTTTTGTAGATATTCACCTTTTTTTGCCCTAGTTAGGCTGTCAATGACAAAAAGTACATGCTATTGGTTTTTTTTCTGTTTCTTCATAGGTAAATCAAGACTATGGCGTCTACCGACAATATTGATATGCAGTCACAAGAAGTAGCCAAAGTAAAAGAGAACTTTAATGGACAATGTCGTATCATCACAGATATTGCAGATTTCTCTCATGTTGTTACCCTACAACCAAAGGACCAAGATATTATCTACAAATTCCAACTGAAAAGTTAGTTATAATGTTGTTTATGTAAAAATTTCTATCTTGGAATTTATGTAAAATATATAAGTAGATTGTTTTCTCTAAATGATAGTAAATCTGTTATCCTTTTGTGTGTAAAAGAGATTTAGCTATATATTTGCAAAGTGCTACAATTTATGTAGTCGAAAATAAAATTTACCAGAGAAATTATCATAATAACTTGAAAAGACTTTGATCCTTCACAGAATTAATGATATACATGTACAGGATTATCGAACATAGACTGGTTATCCACTGCAAATCTCAAGTCAATAGCTTTCTAAATGTATACATGTAGCAATCAATAGGGCTGATCCAACAGACTTTTTAAAAGCTGAGAAAGCTAGGGTATTCAGCTTTATGTTTAAAGGTATTTAAGCAGTGAACAAAAATGTTAAAAGGACCCCTTTCCATCCCAATGCTAACCCGTTTTATTCACGCTTTATATAAATAGAGTATATCAAAAACTTTATTTCTGTTGTATGTTTTCGGTCTTCAACCTTTAGAAGTGGCAACAAAAAAAATCATATAAGGATAACCTGGAGAATTCAAACAGGAAATAAGTAATTTGTTCTTATTATCACATTGAACATTATCTGTATTAATCTTTATTTAATTTTTATAGAAACATATCCTTCTACGAAACCTAATATTATCATAAGATCAGGAACAATGGATTCGAAAGCTGTAGACGAAATACAAAACGAACTAGATGAAACTGCTGCTTCAGCACTCGGGTCACCAATGGTCTTGACCTTAGTTGAGCATGCTAAATTGTGGTTACAGAAAAATAACATCAATTTGACACCTTCTGCAAAACCTAAATCTAAAACCAATAAAGAAAAATCAGTAAATAAAATTTCTGTGGCTAAGCAAGATAGAAAAAATCGAAAAGAAAAGAAAGTACAAGACGAAACAGCAGACGAAAAGAAACCATCAATGAAAACTTCAGACGATGTCGTAAAACGAATTTTATGGGATGGTAACTTACCAGTGGACGAATTTGTCGTAGGTTACATAGACAGATTTTTGGGAATACAAGAAAAGTACTTTACATCTTTTAGCTGGGAAGACATAGCAACAGTCGATTACAATGTACTAGCAGTTCCAAAACACAGAATCCAGTATTTCAAGTATAGAGATGTGAAAGTATGGGACAAAAATCTAAGAATGGACAACGTTTTTGGTTCTACAGGAAGCAAGACTACAATATACGATGTCATAGAAAAGTATCACAAAGACAGCGATGTAAACAAGACCGATGAAGTGAACAAGGCAGAAGATGAAGATTACGATGTCGATGACGAGGACAGTGACAGCGATGACGGGATCACTGTCACTATAGGAAGTAACAACTATGCTACAGGGAACGATGAAGATGATTTACATCTCGTCGATGAAGATGAGGATACACATGACAAGTATTGCAGAAACAAACTAAGGCCAAACCATTTTCTTGCTTTGCGTATAACGAACAATGAAATAAGAAAAGTTGTAGAAGGAATACAAGATGTTATTTTAGAACATGAACCACAGTATGAAGAATGCTGCATACCACTGAATTCCTTGCACATCACACTGTGCACATTAGGACTTGATACAACCGAACAAGTTGCTCACGCTTGTCAAGTTTTGAAAAAGATCAAACCGGAACTTCAGGGAATGATACCGAAAGATAAAACAATTCTTTTTAGAGGAATGGAAAATTTCTTTAATAGAGTTTTATATGCGAAGTGTGAATGTCCTCAAGAATTTTTAGATATGGTAGAGCATTTAAGATTATGTCTTAAACAAGAAGGAATTGAAATTAGAGACAACCATGAGTTTGTAGCTCACATGACAATCATGAAAATTACTCGAACTGTGGCCAGGGCAACCGGTAAAAAGTATATAGCTCCTTGGCTTTATTCCCAATCACAAAATATAGAATTTGGAACACAAGTTATAGATAATATTAATTTATGTGAAATGGGCATTTGTAGGGAACCTGATGGTTTTTACATTACTCCTGAGAAAATAGAATTTTGAAATACATTGAAAACTTTCTATGAATTGTTTTAAATTGAATGAATATATCATTTGATTTGTATAATGAATTTTTATGTCAATAAATAGTTGTACACATTCCAAACTAAAGAGCTGTTATGTATTCTTTATATGAATAAACAAATGCAGTAGGATACAGTTTGTTTTGGCAATCACAGGCACTTTGGTACAGGATTTGGATATTGTTTTTATACGACCGCAAAAATGTTGCGGTCGTATAATGTTATGACGTTGTCAGTGTCGTCGTCCGAAGACATATTGTATGGATCTCTATGAAATTGTACCACAAGGTTCCATACCACAAAAGGAAGATTGGGATTGATTTTGGGGGTTATTGTGTCCTAACTGTTCAGGTATTTAGGACCAAAAAGGGCCAAAACAAGCATTTTTCTTGTTTCAGGACAATAACTTGTGTATAATTGTATGGATCTCTATGAAATTGTACCATAATGTTCCATACCTCAAAAGGGAGGTTGGGGTTGATTTTGGGGGTTATGGCCCAAACCGTTTAGGAATTAGGGGCAAATAAAACTAGGGTTTTCTGGTTTCCGGGCAATAACTTGATTATAAGTCTATTGATCTCTATGAAATTGTACCACAAGGTTCCATACCAAAAAGGAAGGTTTGGGATTGATTGATTGTGGGGATAATGGCCCTAGCCGTTTAGGATAAAGGGGCCAAAAACAGTACTTATCTAATACTTTGTATAAATTGCTTATTTCTTAACCAATTTCAATTTGGTTTAATTCAAAGTCTACTTGAGGTTCTTTTATATGCTGAATCTAACTGTGTATTTAGACTTTCGATATTGGACCACAATAGGTAAAAGTCCAAATTCACAAATTTTCCATTTCTTGGACCACATTTATTCTTTGTAAGAAACCTATGATGACTATGATGGGGTCTCATTGGGGGTCTAATCCGGATCCCGCTTATTGTTTTGTCAGATTCCCGTATCCCGCTTATCATTTTTTAGTTTCCGTTTCCGCTTATATTTTTTTCTATAAGAAGTCGCTTTGCAAGAGCCCTCCTATCGGTATATCACACTTGTATTACCATTGGCAAGATATCAGGGAACCGATAAATGGCTTACTGATGTCACAAATTTAGGAATGATACAAACAGTTTGTCATTGACTCGCCAAAGGTAGGTGGTACTCTGGGCGCCAAGACTGTGAGAAGCGTAACTACATGTTCAATAAACTGTGGGTAAAATTGCGGCAGGGGATCTGGGGCCGCTGAATATACCCAGCAGGTCTAGGGTAGATTTGAGAGACTCGAAGTTGCTGAAAGCTAGTTGATTGATTGATTGATTAATTGCTAAAATGGCAAATAGTTCATGATTGTTCAGGACAAAACAAATTTACAATAAATACAATAGGTAGCTAGGTCCTGATCGTCGAGGATGAAGGTCTGAAATTTTAGAAATGCAATGCATAGAAAATGTGGTTTTCTTGGATAGGAACATAGATTTTGCCTTTCAGTATACCACCTACGAACCCCTCAAAGAGTTGTTGCAGTTGCTTAACGTGTAGAGAGCGTGGCATTCTCTACACTAGCGGCATCGGATTTAACGTCCCCATTCTGACCAGACGTGACTGCTTAATTATACATTACGCACAACCAAACGAACGCCTAACTTCGGCAAGGATTTTATTGTAGGTCGGATAAGGACCAAGTGGAAAGCTAGTTGAAAGTCAACAATAATTAATAATAAATAAATCATGTATATAAAAAGGCAGGGTTTTGAGCATGATGATGCTAATTCAAGTATTTGTTGACAGAAATGAAATGATCTGAACCAAAGATCTAGTTTTTAGTTTATATAAGGAGGAATATAATGACATTCTATCCAATACTCAATTCACTAAGGATGATAGACTAGTGTACAAATGGCATTTGATAATTAAAGAGTTTTACCGAGTTCACATGTATCTACAGATAATGTTGTTTTTATTTTTTGTATATAAAAAAAATATTTGTGAAAAAAATATGTGTATAGGTACGTGCCTAAAGTGCCTAACGGCAGCTACGCCCCTGACTGTCATAAGATTATATTGAGAAAAATTAAACGGAATACATTTGATATGATAAACAAACAAAAATTACTTATAACCCCATTACACTAGGACCACGATCCCACTACGATCTCAGAAATTATAAAATTTTGAAAGTCATAGTAAGATCGTGGTAAGGTCGTAATAAGGACATGCCAAGTCTTCATGATCGTGGAGCTTTGGATATGCTCAAAACATTCGTAGTGTAGTCATGGCCAAAACTAGTTGAAGTAGAACCGTATGAACTCAGTCGTAGTAAGGACGTAGTTAGCTCGGGATGGGCGTAGAAGCATCGTATTGGAAACGTGGTGCAATCGGGGTAGCCAATGGAAAATATTTCGCTGCAACCTTAGGTAGGCCTATAAGATTTCACTGCGACTATCCCGATTTCACTATACGTCTTAATTACGCTTCTACAATATTGATTCGATTATTCTACGATGAGGAAGACAATAATGCGCAGCTACTTTGCCCTTGTCGTCCTCGTCCACATCACTACGATTCTACTACGTCCTAGCCACGAGAATTGTGTTATATTTCCTAATTTGCAAATTGGAAATTTCAAAATTGCATACCCTTTTAAGTAACTCTGCTTTTATTTAGCATGCACCCTGATCTATAAGTGTTTTTAATACCTTTAGTGGAAAGATGTCTCCAGGAAACTGATGTACAATGGGAAAGTCAAGATATTTATAGGGACGAAGAGCGTAGTGACAACGAAGTGGAATCGTTTTTCGATCGTAGTAGACACGTATTGAAATCGTAATGCGATCGGGAAGGTTTTGGAAGAAGCGTTCAGAGATCGTGTAATTCGTGGTAAGCTTATTAGACGCAGCAAGAGCGTGACAAGATAGTAACTATAGAACGTGTTACTGTCGTAGCGAAATCGTAGCAGGATCTTATCAGGATCATAGCAAGATCGCAGTATCAACGTGAAAACTATGAAATAAATTAATGAATATTCAAGCCAACCATACCACGATCTCACTGCAATCTTATCTATTTTAGTTAGTAAATCACTCAAGTATGAGGTCAACTCCTTATTTAGGGTCTTGGTCTAGTGTGATTGGGGCTTTACATCCACTTCATTTGAACTTTGGTGGAAATCTGTCTCAGCGGCAGTAAATCCACATCCCGTTTTTCATTTTTTGACAACAAATTTTGATTCACGCTTAATAAAATGATGATTTTCCCGGATTCCCGGCTCATTTTTTGGTAATTTCACGTGTCCCGCCAGACTTTATTTCCCGTTTTCACGGACAATAATTTGATTTTCACGTGTCACGCTTACAAAATCGGCCAATCCGCGTCACGCTTAGACCTCAATGAGACCCACTATGATGTATCAAATATTTAATCACAATCCAAATTCAGAGCTGTATCAAGCTTGAATGTAGTGTCCATACTTGCCCCGACTGTTCGGAGCATTTTATTCATTTTACTTCCATGATCAGAGTTATAGTAGTCTTCCTGCTGTTCTTCATCTTATTAGATATTTTAGAAAATTTCTGTATCCCCTTCATGTAATTGCAACTACATTGTAAACATTTTGCCGGCCATTTGAGACTTTGGTCCATTTTAAAAACAAGTTGCTTTCTTTTAAAAAAAAGGAAAGCAATACGTGAACCCGAGACCGCTGACTGGTAAATGCCCCAAACGTTCCACAAAACCAGGTTCAACCCACCATTTTTTCTTAAAATGTCCTGTACCAAGTCAGGAAAATGGCCATTGTTATATTATAATTCGTTTCTATGTGTGTTACATGTTAATGTTGTGTTTCTGTTGTGTCGTAGTTCGCCTCTTATATTTGATGTTTCCCTCAGTTTTAGTTTGTAACCCGGATTTGTTTTTTTCTCAATCGATTTATGAATTTCGAACAGCGGTATTCTACTGTTGCCTTTATTCAGGAATTTGGGGCCAAAAACAAGCATTTTTGTAGTTTCCAGACAATAACTTGTATTTAAGTGTATGGATCTCTCTGAAATTGTACTACAAGGTTCCTTACCACAAAGGGAAGGCTGGGATTGAGTTTGGGGGTAATTGCCCCAAATGTTTAGAAATTAGGGGCCAAAAACAAACTTTTTTCTAGTTTGAAGACAATAAATTGTGTTAAAGTTTATGGAACTCTCTGAAATTGTACATTTTTCCTGAAAAGAAAATAATCTTCAAAAATTCAAAAAAAATTTGGGGGGTTTCAAAAAGTTTCGGGAGGATTTTTTTCAATTTTTTTGGGGGGTCATACTTTTTTTCATGAAGATTTTTCAAAACTTCAAACTTCTTCAAAAGTTTTTTTTTTGCGAGGAGGGGGGGGGATTTTTTTTTCATAATATTTTGTTTTTTTTCCCAAAAATTTTCCATTTTTACATTGATTATTTCTGATTTATATATAAAAGCAACAAATACTGATATGGCAGGAGATACACACCAAACAGGGTGTGTAAATTATTATATATAACAGAAACTAAGTATTGTGCAACAGCACGGTATTGCGCAATAGCACAGTATTGTGCAATAGCAAGAAATCTTCAATTGAAAATAAATACAAATCTTTTAACCAATTTCAATGGGATTAATTTAAAGTCTTTAATTTTTGGGGGTTCTAACCTTGTATTATTATTTTGGATATTGGGCTCCATTTTTGAAATGGTCTACATTGAGGTCCAAAGGGTCCAAAATTAAACTTTGTTTGATTTAATAAAATACTGAATTATTGCGGCTCTATGATATGCTGAATCTTATTGTGCATTTAGATTTTTTATTTGGGCCCTGTTTTCAAATAAGTCCATATCAAGGTTTGAAGGGTCCAAAATTAAACTTTGTTTGATTTCAACTTAAATTAAATTTTTGGTGTTTTTTTATATGCTGAATCTAACCATGTTGTTAAATTTTGGATATCAGACCATACTAGGTAAATTAAATGTCCCATTTCAAATTTTTAAGATCTTTAACTACATTTATTTTGTGTCAGAAACCTATATTATGTCAAAAATTTGATCACAATCCAAGTTCAGACAGTATCAAGCTTGAATATTGTGTCCAAACTTGCCCCAACTGTTCAGGGTTCGACCTCTGCGGTCGTATCAGGCTGCGCTCGGCGAAGCATTTTATTCTTGAGAGTAATACACCAGCTTCATTGGGACCTCTTATATACTGACACTTATTTTGGTCTCATAAAACATCTCAAATTTTAAGGATTTCCTGAAGTTACTTAAATCAATCCAAATATTCTACAGGAAAACTTAGTTTTGAAGATTATCTTATTTCTAGAAGTTTCATGAATACCTGAACATACTCTAAAAAGAACCAATTTATATAAAAAGATATGTAGATATAAAAAGATACCAGGATTTAAATGTTGTACGCCAGACGAGTTCAGTCTACAAAAACTCGTCAGTAAAGCTCGAATAAAAAAAGTTAAAAAGGCCAAATAACTTGAAGTACGAAGTTGAAAGGCATTGAGGAATCAAAATTTCGAAACGAAAGGTTTTGACGAATACATCTAAGGTAATCGCTTCCTGGGGTAGGAAATCCTTAGCATTTCGAAAATGTCAAAGTTTATAATAGGACAGTCACTCAAAAAAAAATTAAGGAAAGAGAAAGAGCTAGGGGTCATAATATCTTAAGTTATGATGACCCTATGCTTGAAAGACACATGTCAAGCTCCTACTGTAGTGTGCTGAATTAAGATTTTTTTTTAATTTTGAAAAAAAAATTCATATTTGCGAGTTAAAACTAAAATTTATGCATGCTCGTGGTTTATTGCGCACGAAATAGTAAATAGAAAGCATACGCACTGATACTCTAGATAAGAATACGTATTTACATCATCACATATATTAATCCTGGCTCAAGTCTAATGTTAAATAGTTGAATTCGGATCTCAAACTACCTACCTCAAGTGTTTTGACTCCGGATTCATTGCCATTTAATCCTGAATTTATGTGACGCAAACCGATAGTATTTCGTGTGAACAGGGTGATATATAATGTAAATGAACCAAGACGTGTAGATTAGCTGGTCAACACAATGAATACAATTTTAAAAATTCCAAATTGAAAAGATTTAGATGCTATAATGTTGAACTATTAAAACAAAACAAAACAAAAACGAATTGAAATTAAATTATTAACATAAATAAATAAATAAATAAATAAATAAATAAATAATCTTTATTTCAAGAGGATAATCCCATTAGTTAAAACTAATCTTCCTGAGAGTCCTCAAAATAATAATAACATATTTATAAGTACATACAATATTATAATGATATATTATATACAATATACAATTGTATCTAGATAATAATGAAAAGCATATTAATTTGCACAATTGATGAAAAATTTGTAACATTTTGTTTTAAAAGATACAAGTGTATTACTCATTTTTATTTCATTTGGTAAACTGTTCCGTATTTGAGAACCTGAATATGTAAATGTTTTCTTTAAAAGTTTGTTTTGGTTTCGGAAGATTTAATAGTTTTCATCAGCCGAACGTAAATTATAATTCTGATTACCAATAAAATGAAAGTTTTCTTGTAAATAGTTAGGAACCATATCATTTAATGATTTAAATACAAGTATTGCCTTTTGATATTGAATGCGTTTTTCCACATTTCTTAACCAGTTTAAACTATTAAACAACAAACTGGATGATGTCATTATGTCAGCTTCTACTATAACCCTAGCAGATTTCTTTAATAACTTATTAAGTTTATTGCGTAAACCCCTGAGGGTTTACGCAGTATATATTGGACGACCTCTGTAGTCTTTCGGAACACCGGAAGTCTTTTCGGAATACATCTGTTCTTTTCTATGACCACCTGCGTAATAGGTTATTAATTGATCTAATGAATATTCATTAACGCTATACAGTTGTTGAAGAGATAATTGTTTATCGAGACTAAATATATATATTTGATATCCTCTGGGACTATTATACTAACATATTTTGTCACAGATATCCTACATCAGTAGTTATTGATAGAAGCTGTTGTGTAACGTTTTCTGAAGAACAAGCTGTGTTCCCATTTGGGATAAGATTTTAAGCGAAAAAAGTGACTGTCAGTGAATAGATATGGCGTTTTTAGGATTTTAAAATTTGGCCATTTTAGCGAAATAAAAAAAAGAGCGCAGTCCATTCAAGCAGGTTTAAATTCTTTATAATAACAGAATAAAGTACGACCATGCGGTTGCCAGTAATAGCTCACCTCTACTTCATTTCTCTACTGGATAGTTGTCTCTTTGGCAATCATACATATGTCCATATTTGTTATCAATCTTATATGAAAACAATGCCAGGTAATGCTGAAAATTAAGTCGAAATTTAAAAGGCACCTTTTGGGTGTGTTAATTCAGTGAAATATAATACAGTATTATAAGTGTCTGGCCAATTAAATGCAAAATTATGTCATATCGAAACATTTGATTGGTGAATACGCGTCTGACTAAGTCCTTGAAATTATTCTATAGATCTATATAAAACGATTCACGAACACTAATCGATGACTTCCTAATTCTTTAAAACTTGTGGTCATTGCGATAAACAAAATGGGGTTTGATATATTCCTCGATGTTTGCCATCGAAAACTATTGTAAATTACTACCGGTATGTGGTTTTCGAGAAAAGATTATCAATATTGTTTACGTACTTATTTAGTGATGATTATCTTATCAAGTCAGAGATCTGTTTGTTTTCTTTTTGTTTTGTTTTGTTTTTTTTTTTTTTTTTTTGGGGGAGAGGGTCGAGCTTTCAAAGGACACTGACCTGTGTCGACTACCTCTCCAAAAATATAGTTATAAATTTAAAATCCATCCTTTTGTTTTTGTCATGTGAAACCCTCCCAAATAAACCTAGTTAAAACATAATGTAGCAGGTGCACAGCTTTGTGTCTTAAAAGTCTTATAGATGAAGTTTTGGGAATTCCGTCAATTCATTTACAAGGAGTTGCGGCAATCTGTATTTATAAGTCAAGTTAGAGGGTCTAGTTGACAGATGCCCAGAGCGTGTTTGGCGAAAAGTTAGGACGATATGTTATAAGCAAAATTAAACACACACAAAAAAAAACAGCTTAGTACAAATTATTTTTCTTAAAATGAAAATCAATATCCATATTCAACCGACAGGCGATTGCAAACATAATATATATTTTTTTTAAATTGCGTACTGGACATGAACTACATGTAAACTGCATTGGCCTTTTCATTCCTGCTTCCTTCTCAGTTTCTTTCACAAAGCCGTATAAAAACAACAAAGCTACAGCTTCTTTTTTATTTGGGCTAATTTACAAAAGGACAGGCTAGAAATAAAAAAGTGAGATTCGTTTTAAAAAGTATAATAATTCCGGTTTCAAACTGTTTCACTCCAAAAGCTTGGTTTGAGTTTGTTGCCCGTGCATGGTATTTATAAATTAATCAAAAATATCGTGTATATGATAGCCAATGACCAAACAACAAAACAACACCAATTTTAAAAAAGAAAACATTAAATGTGATTATCTATAATACCGCAGTTCCACTAGGCCACGATCGCACTACGATCTGTGAAAAAATAATCGTCCAGATCGCAGTAAGGTCGTAGTACGGTCGTGGTGAGGTCTTCATGATCGTGATGAGCGTGGCCAACTTTGAACATGTTCAAAACAATCGTGGTGCGGTTGTGGCGAAATCAGGTCGTAGTAGAAGCGTAGTGAGAGCGCAGTAAGGTCGTGGTAAGATCGCAAAGGTCGCTGTACCATCGTAGCGACAGCGTAGCGAAAGCGCGATTCTAGTCGGTAAGACTGCACTACGATCTCACAGCGACATTACTACGACCTCACTACGACCATCACGACCCAAACACGCTTCCACTACGACTATACCACGCTTATACCACGCTGTTCAAGACCATAGTACGATCTTAGCACGCCCGTGCCGTCCTCATCACGCTGTTCTTACGACCCGACTACGTTCATACTACGATCATCATGCTCTTTGTTATTGTCATATAAAATTTATAAAAGCTCTCCAGCTTTTGTTTGTATTTATTTGGATCTCTTGTCCTTTATCTCAAACGGCTCAATCATTCTTGACACATCTATGTCATCCCTACTATCGTTCACTAAAACATCGTCATTTGATCTTGATGGACCAGCAATAAGTTGTGATTCAGGTTGGATTGGTCGGTCCGACATATATCTTCTGGATCGATCATGATTCGTTACTATCAGATCTTCCTCTGCCCCTACCTCTACCCTTACCCTTACGTAGATTTTGGTTGCATGACTGCGTTGTTTCCGAGAAACTCTACGTATCAATGAGAAATAGAAGGAATGATACAGTATTTATATGGAACACGATGTTGACGTTATTGCTGGGAGCGTAGCAAGATCGCGCGGTATGAACGTGGTATGATCGTAGTATGGTCGTGGTAAGAGCGTGCTATAATCGCAGTAGTAGCATGGTAAGATCGTGTTGCAATCAGATAAATCGTAGTATGGTCGTAGTGGGGACGTGATGAGCGTAGAAAGATCGTGATAATCGTAGTGAGGTCGCAGAATAAGCGTGGTGAGAACGTGGTATAATTGTAGCGGGATCGTTGTAGAAGCGTAATGAAGACGTAGTACTAGCAACGTGATTGAAACGAAAATTTACATTTTCATGCCGCTCATATTGCGAGCTCACAACGATCTGAAATTATTTTCGATCTTGGTGAGCGAGGTGCGATCGTGGTCTTGTGTGACTGGGGCATAAGCATTTCCGCGAGGAAAAAACAAAAGTTTGCTTCCGCAGTTGCAGATTTAACATTGTTGTTATGATATTTTGAGTAGTTTTAAAATATAAACCAATAATATATATATAAAATTGAGAATGGAAATGGGAATATGTCAAAGAGACAACAACCCGACCAAAGAGCAGACAACAGCCGAGGCCATCAATGGGTCTTCAATGCAGCGAGAAAATCCTGCACCCGGAGGTGGTCCTCAGCTGGCCCCTAACTAAAACTGTGTGCTAGTTCAGTGAAAATGGACGTTACACTAAACTCCAAAACATATAAATGAACTAAAATTAAAAACATACTAGACTTACAAAGTTATATATATATAAACCAGTTTGATACAATTATAAAAAAAGGTTTTAGTTTGGGATTATCAAAAAGAATGCAGCTCAGAATTTATAACTTTTTCAAACTGGCTACAAAACAAATAATCATGATTAATTGATTAAATTTCTTCACATTTGAACTTTAGCCTGAAAACTAACTCTTATATATATAAAAAAAAAACAGCACC
This sequence comes from Mytilus coruscus, assembly GCA_017311375.1. Taxonomy (NCBI): domain Eukaryota; kingdom Metazoa; phylum Mollusca; class Bivalvia; order Mytilida; family Mytilidae; genus Mytilus; species Mytilus coruscus. The sequence continues at coordinate 85,076,481 of CM029595.1, read as the reverse complement.
TTAGAATGGAATATCCAATGGTTGACTTAGCATGTTGTCCTTCGGGAGTGCGGAGATTAAAAAAATGATTCCTTTAACAAGAGGAAAACAATGCATCTTTATTAAACAATTATCTGATATTTAATGCCAATAGATATAGGAAGATGTGATATGAGACAACTCTCCATCCAAGTAACAATTTATAAAAGTAAACCATTATAGGTCAAGGTACGGCCTTCAACACGGAGCCTTGGCTCAAACACGCATTTGGGTTTACGATTGCATTTCTTTTTAAAGAAAGCAACTTGTTTATTCCACTTTCATAGCAACTTCCCCATATATTGCAACAATAATCAAACAATGGCAGAATATAAGCATTAAAATAAATAATACGTATATGTATAGGTAAATATTTTCTTACCTTTTGTAATAAATTGATTCTATTTGATATTGTATATACATGACATTTTATCTATTTGCTCATTCCAATTTAGGTTTTGTCGATATATAAACCGAGAAGTTTTCACAATCTACATTCTCTATTTGTTCATCTGAAATTTTGATATCTAAACTGTTCCCAGTTGAATAAAGCCTCTGTTTTGAACCAATACATTCCTGTTAATGAATCTTTTCCGAAAATTTAAAATATAATATCAATAAACACAAACGTCAAGTATAGACTGATGGACATTTTACTTATCAAATCAATCTCTTTTTATACGACCGCAAAAAAATTGCGTTCGTATAATGCTATCATGTCGCCGTCGGCGTCGTCGTCGTCGTCCGAAGACGCATTTGGTTTCCGGACAATAACTATAGTTTAAGTGAATGGATCTCTATGAAATTTTACCAGAAGGTTCAATACCACAAAAGGAAGGTTGGGATTGATTTTGGGGGTTATGGTACCAACAGTTTATTAGGGGCCAAAAAGGGCCCAAAAACAAGCATTTCTGTAGTTTCCTGACAATAACTTGTAAGTGTATGGATCTCTCTGAAATTGTACTACAAGGTGTCATACCACAAAGGGAAGGCTGGGATTGAGTTAGGGAGTAATTGCCCCAAACATTTAGAAATTAGGGAAAAAAAGGCCCCAAAACAAGCTTTTTTCTAGTTTCCAGACAATAACTTGTGTTAAAGTTTATGGAACGCTCTGAAATAATTGTACATTTTTCCTGAAAAGAAAATATTCTTCAAAATTTAAAAAAATTTGGGAGGGGATTTTTTGGAGGTTTATACTTTTTGGAAGGGGGTTCATACTTTTTTTTATTCAAGATTTTTCAAAATTTCAAATTTAAAAAAAAAATTTCTGGGGGATTTTTTTTTCATAATTTTTTGGGGTTTTTTTCCCCAAAATTTTCCATTTTTACATTGATGATTTCTGATTTATATATAAAAGCAACAAATACTGATATTGTACCACAAGGTTCCATATCACCAAACAGGGTGTGTAAATAGAGAATATCATATGGCTTTTTCAATATCACACCTGTATTAACCCGAGACACCAATATAATCCCAAGAGCTCTGCTCGAGGGATTATATTGGTTGAGGGTTGATACGGTGTGTGATATTGAAAAAGCCATATCATATACACTTTATTATATACATGTACCTCAAGTATAACTAATCTCTCTTATGTAGTAATTTTTCACGAGACATGACGTAATAAATATTAGGGATTTGATAACGCTTTTGTACGATTACGTGACGTCATACAGATTAGGGGTTTGATAAAGCCTTTGCAACCGTGACTGATATCGATATCATCACGGATGGCTGATAAAGCACGATTGTCATAAATTGTATTACACATACAATTTACCTGTATTTACTATAAAGTATATAATAAATTATTATATATAACATAGAGAATAATACATGGCAAAATCCGTATCACATGCCGTATCATCCCGAGATACCAATATCAGCCCGAGGGCCTAAAGGGATGATATTGGTCGAGGGTGATACGGCATGTGATACGGATTTTGCCATGTATCATTCTCTATGTTATATATAATAATTTATATAATTTATATTTAATCCGAGTAGGGGTGTGATAAAGGGTAGACATGCGATAAAGGGGTGTGATAAAGGGTGCGCATCAAAGTTGACCGATACGGATTAAACAGCAGGCTATTTATCAAATATTCAAAACTATTGTATTTACTACTAAATATATGATAAAAATTAACTAAGTATTGTGCAACAGCACAATATTGCGCAATAGCAAGGAATCTTCAATTGAAAATAAATACAAATCTTTTAACCAATTTCAATGGGATTTATTTAGAGTCTTTAATTTTTGGGGGTTCTAACCTTCTTTTACTATTTTGGATATTGGGCCACATTTTTAAAATGGTCTACATTGAGGTCCAAAGGGTCCAAAATTAAACTTTGTTTGGTTTCATCAAAAACTGAATTATTGCGGCTCTGTGATATGGCTTATTTTATTGTGCATTTAGATTTTTCGAAGGAAATATCGGTTATTACAATGGGGATGTACGGCGGGCGGACGGGCGGGCGGACGGGCGGCTGCCAAACAGTGTCTCCACAATAACATGAAAACGCTTTAACAAATTTTTTTCAAATTTAAATATGTTGTTTCCTGGGACTTAATGAAGGTCTTGTTCAATTTTCAAGATTTCAGTATTTCTCCTTTTGAGTTATCGCCATTTTTGATATCCAAAAGTGGAATTTTTTAATATTTTACTCTTGTTATGATTTGTCTTATCTCACAATAAAAATTGGAGTGACAGATTTATTTGAAAATTTTCTATTTCTTAAGTGGTGATGATTATAAGCTATATCATTAGACATTTTGAAGTTAATTACATAATAAATTATTAATTAGATCTGGATTATATCTTAGCATATGATAATCATTGGAGTGACAGATTTATTTGAAAATTTTCTCTTTCCTGATAAGATCTTTAGGACTGTATATATAAAAGTTTGAGATTTACTAGTAGGACTGTATAAATGAAGTTTGAAATTAACTGTTCATTATTAGACATTTTGTAGATAATTACGTCTCCTTAAACCATATATATTCTAACCCACCCCCTTCAATTTGAGAATGTGCTTTTATCTTGTAAACGGTCGAGATCCCCACCCCTAAACCATAAATATTCTTGTTAGGGACAATAAAACAAATGAAATATTGGGGGAGTCCCCGGGTTAACCCCCACCCCCCTTCTTTTTGAAAACTTGTAAACCGTCAAGATCCCCACCCTGAAACCATATATATTCTCGTATGGGGCAATAAAACTAATCAAATGAAATGAAAGGCGAGTCCCCTGAGGTCACCACCACCCCCTCCTGTTTGAGAACTTGTAAACGTTCGAAATCCCCACCCCTAAACTATATATATTCTTGTATTGGACAATAACACAAATCAAATGAAATATAGGGGAAGTCAATGGGGGTCACTCCCACCCCCCTTCTTTTCGAAAACTTTTAAACGGTCAAAATCCCCACCCCGAAACCATATATATTCTTGTACGGGACAATAAAACAAATCAAATGAAATAAAAGGCGAGTCCCTGGGGTCACCCCCACCCCCTCCTGTTTGAGAACTTGTAAACGGTCGAGATCCCCACACCTAAACCATATATATTCTTGTATGGGACAATAAAACAAATCAAATGAAATATAGTTGAAGTCCATGGGGTAACCCCACCCCTTCTTTTGATAACTTCTAAACGGTCGAGATCCCCACCCCTAAACCATATATATTTTTGAATGGGACAATAAAACAAATCAAATGAAATATAGGGAAGTCCATGGGGTAAGCCCCACCCCTTATTTTGATAACTTGTAAAAGGTCGAGATCCCAACCCCTAAACCATATATATTCTTGAATGGGACAATAAAACAAATCAAATGAAATTGAGGGGAAGTCCCCTGGGGTAACCGCCACCCCCCTTTTTTTGAAAAAGTGTAAACGGTCAAGATCCCCACCCCGAAACCATATATATTCTTGTATGGGACAATAAAACAAATCAAATGAAACATAGGGGAAGTCCATGGGGGTAACCCCCACCCCCTTCTTTTTGATAACTTGTAAACGGTCAAGATCCCAACCCCGAAACCATATATATTATTGTATGGGACAACAAAACAAATCAAATGAAATATAGGGGAAGACGATGGGGGTTACCCCCACCACCTTCTTTTTGATAACTTGTAAACGGTTGGGATCCCCACCCCTAAACCATATATATTCTTGAATGGGACAATATAACAAATCAAATGAAATTGAGGGGAAGTCTCCTTGGGTAACTGCCACCCCCTTTTTTTGAAAACTTGTAAATGGTGAAGATCCCCACCCCGAACCCATATATATTCTTGTATGGGACAATAAAACAAATCAAATAAAATATAGGGGAAGTCCAGGGGTTCATACCGCTACCCCTTCTTTTGAAAACTTGTAAACGGTCAAGATCCCCACCCCGAAACCATATATATTCTTGAATGGGACAATAAAACAAATCAAATGAAACCAAAGACGAATCCCCTGGGGTCACCCCCACCCCTCCTATTTGAGAACTTGTAAACGGTCGAGATCCCACCCCTAAACCATATATATTCTTGTATAGGACAATAAAACAAATCAAATGAAATATAGGAAGTCCATGGGGTAACCCCCACCCCCTTCTTTTTGATAACTTGTAAACGGTCAAGATTCCCACCCCGAAACCATATATATTCTTGTATGGGACAATAAAACAAATCAAATGAAATATAAGGCGAGTCCCCTGCCCCTTTTGAGAACTTGTAAACGGTCGAGATCTCCACCCCTAAACCATATATTCCTGTTCGTAATTTCAAGAAGATTTGAATGACATACAGGGTCAATCCATAGGCGTCACTTATGCATATCACAAACCAATTTGTACTGGACTTTGCCCAATGTCAGGCGACCATGGGAATGACGAATTATTGGAGCTTTGTTTGGGAGACTTCGTAACAGCATCCTGTTACAATTATTTCTTGTTACTGATAAGTTTTATAGATTTTGAAAAGACATTGTATTAATGATAAATAAAATTTGGTTTTTTCTTCTTTTCTTTGGTAAATTGTTTGAAGAATTTTGTGGCATGTTTGTTTGTTATTCTGTAAAACTAATTTTCGAAATGCTATATATTTTTTATGAAGTGAACTAATTTAAAAACTAAGCTTATATTGTCTATTAATAAACATATATTTATATTTCTGATTTTGGGCCCAGTTTTCAAGTTGGTCCAAATCAGGGTCCAAAATTAAACTGTGTTTGATTTCAACATAAACTGAATACATATAGGGTTCTTTGAAATGCTTAATCTAAACCTGTATTTCTTTTCATTATTAATAAGATAATACCACATTGAGGTCCAAATTAGGGTCCTAAATTAAACTTTTGTTTAATTTCATCAAAATTGAATTCTTTGGTTCTTTGATATGCTGATTCTAACAATGTTTGAGTGTTAAATCATATCTAATTTTAGAGAACTTAGTCATCACTGGTTGTTGTAATTATATTATTGGTTATAATTTGAAAATTGCATCATATCTTATTTTAGAGAACTTTTATCCAGTTTGAGTTATTTCCTTTGCGCAGAAAATATTATGGATAAAATTAACCTGTGTTTCATTTCAACATAAATTAAATATATATAGGGTTCTTTCAAATGCTGAATCTAAACTTGTATTTAAATATTTGATTTTGGGCCCAATTTTCAAGTTGGTCCAAAATATCAGGGTCCAAAATTAAACTTTGGTTGATTCAACAAAAATGAATTTATGGGATTCTTTGAAATGCTGAACTTAACCATGTATTGAGAGATTTTGGAATGTGGGCTCCTTTATTGAATTGGTCCATATTGAGGTCCAAAGGGTCCGAAATTAAACTTTGTCTGATTTCATCAAAATTGAATTCTTGGGGTTCTTTGATATGCTGATTCTAATATGTACTTAGATTTTGGATATTGGACCATAATAGGTATTTAAATGTCCAATTTCAAATATTTCAGTTCTTTGACCACATTCATTTTGTGTCACAAACCTATGCTGTGTCAAATATTTAATCACAATCCATCTTCAGAGCTGTTTTAAGCTTAAATGTAGTGTCCATACTTGCTCAATTGTTCAGGGTTCGACCTCTGCAGGAAAATCCGGTTTGCTGTCACTCTGACAGCCTCTTGTTTATTTTGGGCCCTGTTTTCAAATTAGTCCATATTAAGGTTTGAAGGGTCCAAAATTAAACTTTGTTTGATTTCAACTTAAATTAAATTTTTGGTGTTTTTATATGCTGAATCTAACCATGTTGTTAGATTTTGGATATCAGACCATACTAGGTAAATTAAATGTCCCATTTCAAATTTTTAAGATGTTTGACCACATTTATTTTGTGTCAGAAACCTATATTATGTCAAAAATTTGATCACAATCCAAATTCAGACAGTATCAAGCTTGAATATTGTGTCCAAACTTGCCCCAACTGTTCAGGGTTCGACCTCTGCGGTCGTATCAGGCTGCGCTCGGCGAAGCATTTTATTAATTTCTAACTTTCCACTATATGAATATATTGCTATACAAAATATAAGCAGAGACTAAAAATCCATACTAAAACAGTATAAAATAATTAACGTAGTAATTTTTTTGTTTATGATTATTGTAAAATATTAATTGTGTTTTTTTTTTTTGTGAGATGCAAGGATTTTAAATCCTTGTGAATTGATACCATGCAAGTCATGATTTTTTTATTCACCACCGTTTAAAATTTAGATACTAACTTATGTATACGCATCCCTGCTCATTAGTGCTCATATGTTGCATATCATTTTCATAAATTTATTCACTGTTCAAACCTGTTGGACATAATACACGTATATATATAACATTTTTAAGGATCGACAAATTTAGTCTCAATTTAAACTTAATAATTTTAATGAATATTCTCTTGGTCTGGTAGCATCTACTAAATGAAATTGAATATTTTTGACAGAAAAATCCCTTTGTTTAATTATCTTTCTGCTTTCCGACCACTGTGTTGCCGACCTAAGATAAATATTTATAACAGAAATATCGTTTGTTAATTTTCTTCATGCTTTCCGACATTTTCCCAGGCTATGGTTGAAATACAAAATATCACCCAGGTTTATTGTCACAATGCACAACATCACGCTGTATTAAAACTACACACAACACGTACAGGGACCGTCTCAAGGCATGAATTATATAATTGCGTTATCATTATATACTTGATATTTAATAGACATTCGCATTATTAAAAACACATATGTTTTGTCAAAAGGCAAATAGGTTCTAACATATAAATAATTTTTTGACTGCAACCTAGTCTTTATTTATACTATCCGATCTACAAATGAACTTTTTGATTTTTAAATATAAAAGTCACGCGGTAGCCTATCCATAGAGGGACCTTGTCAAGGAAAATAGATAACTACCTGTATAAATGATCGAACATTTTTGAGAAGTTCCGAGAATCTTGTTTCCGGAAATATCCGAATGGCCCATAAGAGCTACCAAACCCCACCAATATATAGGCGGCTTCACGCAATTAATTAAGAGTTATTTTCCCCCAAATAATTTCATTTCAGACGATATTCTATTCAGTAACCGTTTTCAACATTTTATGCATTTATAAGATGATTTTTTTTACAATGATTGATACTTCAGATATGTATCAAATCTTTATTTGAAAACCGTTTGGGTTACAAAACAGATATCAAAATAACCAACTGTGTACACATCTTTATTTACAACAAATAAAATTTTCACAAAGTCGAATTCTTTACCACCTTTATCTCCTTGTTCAATTTCAATTTTAAGGTTGTAATTTAAGAAATTAAGTTAAATCAGTGAATTGGCCAGATTGGAAAACTGAGGTTTCATACATACCGATTTTCGGTTGAGTTTCAAAACATAAAACCAAAAGCCGTTGTGTAACCTTCATTAAATTGTTGGATTTATCTTTAGACTAATTTATTTTGGTGTAATTGTGTAATATAAATTAAATTTGTAAATGTTTTTATACGACCGCAATTTTTTTGCGGTCGTATAATGTTATGACGTTGTCGCGTCGTCGTCGTCCGAAGACAGTTGGTTTCCAGACAATAACTTATGTATAAGTGTATTGCAGGGGCGGATCCAGTCATTTATAAAAGGGGGTTCTAACCCAGGATAAAGGGGTTCCAACTATATGTCCCCATTCAAATGCATTGATCGTCAAAAAAGGGGTTCAACCCCGGAACCCCCTGGATCCGCCACTGTATTGATTTCTGTGAAATTGTACCACAAGGTTTCACACCTCAAAAGGAATGTTGTGATTGGTTAAGGGGGTTATGGCTCAGACCGTTTAGGAATTAGGGGCAAAAAAGGGCAAACAAACTAGGATTTTCATGTTTCCGGACAATAACTTAAGTGTAAGTCTATGGATCTCTATGAAATAGTGTACCACAAGGTTAACGTTCCATACCATAAAAGGAAGGTTGGGATTGATTTTTGGGGTTATGGCCCTAATCGTTTAGGAAAAAGGGGCAAAAAAAAAAACAATACTTTTCTAATGCTTTGTATAAATTGCTTATTTCTTGACAAATTTCAATGGGGTTTAATTCAGAGTCTTGAATTCCTGGGGTTCTTTGATATGCTGAATCTAACCGTGTATTTTGGATTTTGAGCCCCGTTTTAAATTGGTCCACATTGAGGTCCAAAGAGTCCAAAATTAAATTTTATTTGATTCCAACACAAATTGAATTCTTGTGTCTGTCTTTGATATGCCGAATCTAGCCGTGTAATTTAGATTTTAGATTTTGGGTCCGGTTTTCAAATTGGTCCACATTTAAGTCCAAAAAAATTAAAGGTCCAAAATTAAACTTAGTTTGATTTTAACAAAAATTGAATTCAAGGGGTTTTTTGATATGCTGAATCTAAACATGTATATAGATTTTTGATTTTGGCCCAAGTTTTCAAGTTGGTCCAAATCGGGGTCCAAAATTAAACTTTGTTTGATTTAAACAAATATTGAATTTATGGGGTTCTTTGATATGCTGAATTTAACTGTGTAGTTAGAATTTGGATTTTGGGACCCGTTTTCAAATTGGTCCACTTTGAGGTCCAAAAGGTCCAAAATTATACTTTTTTGTTTGTTTGATTTCGTCAAAAATTGAATTCTTGGGGTTCTTTGATATGCTGAATCTAACTGTATTTAGATTTTGGATATTGGATCATAATAGGTAAATGTCTAATTTCAATTTTTGTGTCCTTAGACAATATTCATTCTGTGTCAGAAACCTATGCTATGTCAAATGTTTAATCACAATCCAAATTCAGAGCTATATTGCACAATCAATAGAAATTGTTAATAGATTCATAGTTAAAAATAGATAAAGCACCAAATTCTAATTTTAGAAATTATGTGTAAATATAGTATGAAATTTACTGATCATTATTAGATATTTTGAAAAATAATTTAAGGTAATTTTATAGTTTTTTTAAAGACATTTTATTAATGATGAATGATATTTTCGAAAACTATTTTTCATTTTTATTTGTAAATTTATTGAAGAACTTCGTGGTAGGTTTGTTTGTTATTCTGTATAAATGCATTTTCAGAATGCTACATATATATATATATTTTTTTGATGAAGTGAACCCTTTATGGCATTGAGCGTTCCTGATGAAGGTAAATCCAGAAAAGCGCTTCGGATGCATGAAATTATTGTTGTTTTCAATTTTTTACATCACTGGGTCGATACCTCTGCTGGTGGACTATCAGTCCCCGAGGGTATCATCAGCTCAGTAGTCAGTACTTCGGTACTGACATGATTTATAACAAACTTTTCTAAAATTGTCCGTTTATAAATTTTAAATTATAAAGAAACTAAGGTTTCAACTCCCTCAGGCAAAGTTGACCTTAGATGAATTTGGCTATTTTTTAGGTATTTTTGTCATATAGCTCTTCAACTGTTTCGGTACTTATACATCCCTCAGATTTCAAATGTTTGGCATTGAGCGTTCCTGATGAATGTAAATCCAGAAAAGTGCTTCGGACGCATGAAATTATTAAACGTGTTGTTTTCAATTTTTAAAACTTAGCTTATATTGTCCATTAATAAATAAATAAATAAAATTCTTGGTGATCTTGGATATGCTGAATCTAACCGTGTATTTTTGATTTTGGATATTGGACCATAATAGGTAAAAGTCCAATTTCAATTTTTTCCGTTCTTGACCACATTCATTCTGGTTCAAAAACCTATGCTGTGTCAAATATTTAATCACAATCCAAATGCAGAGCTGTATCAAGCTTTAATGTATTGTCCATACTTGCTCCAACTGTTCTGGGTTAGACTTCTGTGGTCGTATCAAGCTGCGTACCGCGGAGCATTTTATTTTCATATCTCAGGAAACTGGTACGAACCCGAGTTTTCAAAATAAAAGAAGTGGCTGATCGCTCGATTAGACGTTACACCTGTTCTGAATATACAAATAAGATAACTATACAAATTCATTTGCAACACGTTTGGCCTGTCCTAATTGCCAAAGACGCGTAAAACTACGTACGATATCGTTCGAAAAAGTTTAAATTCAGAGTGTTAAAAAAACAATTCTATCAGAACCGTCCTCGTTGAAAAATTAAGAAAAATATAAATGCTATAGATAGAATGGTTTGCCACGATATTCCGACTCCCACAAGTCCGACAATGTAAACCACATTGAGTGTGTGGTCTATATATTTGACAGTAACGGATAATAATTACCATTAACCAATCTGGTACCTATGAAATATCCTCAACATATGACGCAACCCAACTTTTTAATTCTTTGATTTCCCAAAAAAAAAAGGGAAAGGTATAAGAGATCCTAAGACTTCACTATAAACACCGAGAAAAATTCTCAATACTGCAGTCTTTAATTCAGTGATAAATACATGTATGAGGGCTGTCCTTTACCTCCTTTACAAAATTATGCTTTGGAGTCTGTCTTTAAGTTAGACAATGTCTTTTACAAAACTTGTAAAACTTGCTTGTTTTTTTTTTTTTAAATTTATTTTTATTACTTCTTTCCAAGAGATTAAGGGAACCAAACATAAAACCAATTGTTTATCCGCTACTGAAATATTACAGTAATCTAGACATGGTTATGCACCTGTCCTAAGTCAGGAGCCTGTTGTTCAGTGGTTGTCGTTTGTTGGTGTGGTTCATATGTGTTTCTCGTTTCTCGTTTTTATGTATATCAGACCGTTGGTTTTCCTGTTTGAATTGTTTAACACTAGTCATAATGACATTTTGGGGCCCTTTATAGCTTGCTGTTCGGTGTGAGCCAAGGCTCCGTGTTGAAGGCCGTACTTTGACCTATAATTGTTATTTTTATACATTGTGACTTGGATGGAGAGTTGTCTCATTGACACTTATACCACATCTTTTTATTAATATTTACACCTGTGACATGAAACATTTTCCAAAGAGATTTGAAATTCCAGTAGAAGTTTTTCCAGTTCATTTCCACGAAACAAGGCTTTTCAGAATGAATATTCAATCAATATAGTGTAAATTAACAGTTTCAAACTAATTCTAACTGATTTCAAAGCTAAAGCTCCTTAGATATCTGACAAATTGGATGGTTGCTGTTCAATGGTTAAATTAAGATGTTATAAAAAAGATAAGAAGATGTGGTATGATTGACAATGAGACAACTCTCCACCAGAGACCAAATGACATAGAAGTTAGCAAATTTAGGTCACCATACGGCCTTCAACAATGAGCCAATTCCATACCGTTTAGCAAGCTATAAAAGACCCCGAAATGACAAATGTAAAACACTTCAAACGAGAAAACTAACGAGTCGACATGATTTATGTACAAACAAGAAACGAAAAAACAAATATGATATACAGCAAAAAAAAACGACGACCACTGACTTTTAGGCTCCTGACTTGGGCAGGCACATACAGAATGTGGCAGTGTTAAACACGTTTGCACGCCCCAACCCTCTCCATAACCCGGAACAGTGGTTTAAGGTTTTACTACAAGTATCATATAAACTTGATATTTTTAAAGATTCATGACAAAGATGTCAAGGTCAGTTAAATCCTGTCAGACACTCATGTACATCTTACAATTATTCTATACACCAAATGTAGTTGACATATTGATTATGGTACATGTAACTGAAAAACAGACCAAAACACGAAAACTAAATATTGACCAATTAACCACGAAAATGAGGTCAAGGTCAGATACCTGCCAGACAGACATGTACACCTTACAATTATTCCATTCACCAGAAATAGCTGACCTATTGCTGTTGGTATTTGAAAAACAGACTAAAACATAAAAACTCAACATTATCCACTGAACCATGAAAATGCGGTCAAGGTCAGATGATACCTGCTAGACAGACATGTACACCTTTAAATCATTCCATATACCAAATATAGTTGAACAATCGCTTATAGTACTTGAAAAACATAACAAAACACAAAACTTAACATTGACCAATGAACCAAGGTCAGGTGAAACCTGTCAGACTGACATGTACTCACTACAATCATTCCATGCACCACATATAGTTGACCTGCTGCTTATATTATCCGAGAAACTGACCTAATCACATAACTTTAACCCTGATCCATGAAATGAGGTCGAGGTCAGGTGAACCCTATCTGACGGACATGGAGACGTTGCAAGGAACCCATATACCAAATATATCCTATTACTCATATTAAGTGAGAAATTCACATGACAAAAAAACTATATTTTTTAAGCAGTCGCTGAAGCATGAAAATGAGGCAAATAACAATGGAAATATGACACTTGAGACGGAATCTTTGTAAAATAAGGTATCTGCATACAAGGTATGACGCATCCATGTCTTCTACCTTCTGAAATATAATGCTCTATAAAAATAGTTTATGAATGTCGTCTTGGTTTATAATATTTTGTTGTAATGCTGCTGTCTCACTGATGCATTTCCGGGTGTTCTTATTGCTGGTTCACTGACGAATACCCGCGTGTCCTTGCTGTCTCACTGACGTTTACCCGCGTGTCCTTGCTGTCTCACTAACGTTTACCCGCGTGTCCTTGCTGTCTCACTGAAGCATACCCGCGTGGCCTTCTTGCTGTCTCACTGGCGTATACACGCGTGACCTTCTTGCTGTCTCACTGACGTATATATAAACCCGCATCAGGCGCGGATCCAGCCATTTTTCAAAGAGGGTTCCAACCCCCGGAACACCATGAAACGTTCACATAAGTAAAAAAAAACGAAAAGGGGGGTCCAACCCAGGAACACCCTGGATCAGCCTGGCCAATGCGCGTGTTCTTCCTGCTGTCTCACTGATGTATACCCGCGTGTCCTTCTTACGTACTGTCTCACTATCGTATGTACCCGCGTCTTTCTTGCTGTCTCACACGGGGGTCTCTTCCTTTATAAAGGTATATACATATGTGCCGCTGGAAGTCCTGCCTTTTTATTTTTACTCTATATTTGGTCCTGCCTTTTTTTTACTAGTTTATCCTGATTTTTTACACAAATTGTCATCCTGCCTTTTTTTTTTACCAAGTTGCTCATCCTGCCTTTTTTTACTCAAAACTCCTGTCCTGCCTATTTTTTCAAATTTCATCCTAGCCCCCATAAAAATGAAATGGTAGCTCCCTTACGAACATTTTCATTTAAAAAAGGGCGCGAAAAATCCTCGCCCACATCCCAGGTGAAAACCATATAAGGTAGAATCCGGAAGTCGGCACTTGCAGAAAGTTTTTTCCACTGTAAACTCTAGGTAAGTGATGCTTGTTTGAATTAATTAATAACAGTTACTTGTTAGTTATGTATGAAACAAAGTACACACTTAAAGAATCTGAAATAATAGTTATCAGATGACAGATAGTTTAATACTAATATCAAGAGGAGAAAAATTTTGACACGCCCAATATATTGCACGGTTGAATACATCTGGTATTCCATGAATGTAGGAACAATGTAAATATTTTTATTAATGAAAAATCAAAATTAAAATAGCCTACGTATCACACATAAAAAACAACAAATAACTTGTACTTGTAAATCCATGTAATTATCTGGAATGTTTAGTAATTTTTTTATTAGGGTACTTGCCAAATTTTTCAACAATATATCACAATTGGTACAAGTTTTAGGGACAATTACTACTAATTATATAAGTATAATATTTTCATATTACTGACTTTTGACTCGATTGTAACACAGGCAGTTGTCTCTGAATTTCTTTTTACCTATATACTTAAAGGTTCAACGTAACAAATGGACAAAAATGGCTGTATTTACACTTCAAAAACTACTCTGAGTACAGACTAACCTGTGCAGTTTGAAAAGTTTTGAGGCTTGGCATCCACTAGATATATAAAAGTTAAATGCATTTTGTGTTCTGGAAAGATAAAATCTTTTTTTGATGTTGATGGGCATTTTTTTTCGTTCCTGCTGTTGGTGTAAAAATAAACAAACACCTAAATTACATTTGATACTGTCCACTCAGTTACACCCTTTAACTCACCAATTGTTGTGTAGATATCAATTGTCCTTCTATTGTCCATGCCAATCAAGGACAATCAATACAATGCAATACAGTTGTTACCTGAGAGGAGCATCTCAAAGATTTACCCAACTTAGTTTATTTTTACACCTTCTGCAGGAACAGAAAAAAATGCCCATCAAAATAAAAAAAAAGATTTTATCTTTCTGAAACACGAAGTGCATTTAACTTTTATATATCTAGTGGATGCCATTCCTTAAAACTTTCCAAACTGCACAGGTTGGTCTGTACTCAGAGTAGTTTTTTATGTTTGAATACAGCCATTTATGTCCAATTGTTATGATGAACCTTAATATAACATTATATTAAAGTACATGTACATGTATATAGGTAAAAAAAAATCAGAGATTACTGCCTGTGGATTGTAAGCTTGATTTTACTTCCTTTGTTTGCTCTTACTTGACGGTGTAAACAAATATTTGATCTGAAGGTTAAGTGCACCTTTAAGGGGCTCCAGTCAGGTACACCCTTTGGTCCCAAGGTCACTATTTACAATATTTAAGTACAATGTACATGCAAGTCTTTTAAGTAAGGTTCTAAACATTTTTAAAAGTCACATGTGGTTTTAGAGAGAAGTCGGGTCAAAAAAGGTTGCCTGCCAAACCCCCTAAGGTCCCATGTCAGATTTGACCATGTTGGAGCTGTCAACGTATATTTGTTCCGCCTAACAGAAGTTCCACTGGAAACTTTGTTATAAACAATGTCATAATATCTGTTCCTGTTGGAACAAATATTCCATACCATTTATTCCGTTAGGAACATATATACTGTAATATTTATTCCAGTGGAAATAATATTCCAGAATATTTTTTCCATTTGGAACTTATATTATGAAGGAACTTCTATTTCGTGACAGAGCCACCTTTAACATATGTACCAGTTCACAGTGTAGAGTCAAAAGCCTTGTAGCACCATGAAGTCCATGACCTATAACATGCATGTCAGAACTATTTGCCACTGGACATTAAATGAACAACAATAAATCTATCCTAATAGTGCCAAGGTACAACAATGCACCATGGTTCTCTCTGAAAAGATTTTAACAATACAGTTAACCTGTATGTAGAAGGTCACCCTTGGGACTTAAGAAAATTAACCTATTAGAGTGGTAACCTTTAAATAGAGGTTCAAATGCATATGTATTTATGACTACAGACTACAGTAGGACTTTCAAGACAGGTTTTTACCTAAGAAAGATGAACCTTACCTGCTTACAGCCAGTTGCATGGTAGAATGTACATGTATTATAAATGTGGTACTATAACTTTAGGGAAGCAGTGCTATTGCAAGTCCAATGGTGCTGATTGAAAATACTGGACAGTACACAGATACATTGCCCTGTACATATTTTGTATTAATTGGTTATATTATTGTCACTACTAACTTCTTTTATATATATGATTAAATTTTGTTTTTAAAATAGCAATAATAACATGAATAATTTTTATTGATTTTGATTTTGGAACTCTGAAAAAAAACATCAATTGTTTATTATAACAAGTCACAATGAGCTCTAAATTTTTATTTATCTGTTCATTTCACCATCTTTTTTTTGTTGAATTGCCTGCTAGGCTCTCTGATATTGTGTTTTCTTTATACATTTTTATACACAGGTTCTTATCCTTAAAAACACAGTGTGGATGTGGAATTTCTGTTTTGATAATACTTATATAAAACTTGAATGTGTCAAAAATGTAAGAATGGTGCTGCAACCTAATAGTAACCCTAGCATATAATCTAGAAGCAAGGTTATAACTCATCTTGTATTGCAATCAATTGTTTTCTTTGAATACATGTGTAATGTACAGATCGGTAGTCTACATGCTTAATTAACAGTACAGACAATTTTCATTTCTGTTCCACACTTGTTATCATCCTTCTCCTTGTAGTTAATAAGTACCCTGAGTTTAGATTATCATAAACATATTTTGGAATGCCTGTTTTCACTGAAGAATGTATAGTTAAAACAGGTGATCTATAGATAAAATTAAAATATGTGAAAAATTACATATTTCTACAAATGTATTAACTATAAGAGTTAAAAGCCTATTGGAACACTCAGCAGAGTTATTGAACTGGTCCAGCCCTTAAACAACTGCTGAGATGAAGTAATTGTGGTCAATCCAAAGTTGGCAGTAAGATACCCTACAGTTATCAATGAATCATGCTGTGTGTCCATTGGCTCTTCTATGTCATAAGATCAGTCAAGATTGCCTCAACTGATTTCCATAATTTTGATACACAGTGCTAATACCTATACACATGTATCAAGTTGTGCCTTTTGATACATAACACCTGGCTGAAGTGTCCATCATCTTAAAAGTGTGCCCCTCTGTCATTAAATCCTAGATAGAACACTTATACCACATGAAGTTGAATTTCTTTGCTTGAATTATTTGTTTCTGTGCCTCACAGCAGAGCCCTTGCTGACATAGGGTGGTATTGATAAAATATGTTGTCTCAGTAAGTGTGATTAGGCAGCTGTTTTCTCTATTCAATACAGCATGTACTTGTACAGTACATGCATGCGTAAACACACTTGTAATCAAAGCAATATGTAAATTATTTATTTTGGATGTGTATTGTATGATTATTATTTAAAGAAAGTAATTTTGACATCTTCATGTTATTCATTCATTCATTTGACATTATAAAAAATCTGCATTCTTAAAGAAAAATAAACCCCAAATTTAAATAGAGGGGTGGGAACTCTAGGTACATATTACACAGATTCAACCACACCACCCTACCGATAATACGATATTTATACTTTCCAGTTGTTATGTATTTTTATGCCCCACCTACGATAGTAGTAGGAGCATTATGTTTTCTGGTCTGTCCGTCCGTCCGTCCGTCTTTCCCGCTTCAGGTTAAAGTTTTTTGGTCAAGGTAGTTTTTGATGAAGTTGAAGTCCAATCAACTTGAAATTTAGTACACATGTTCCCTTAAACTGGTCCGCCGTTCCATCTAAAGCTTAGCACCGAAGGAACGTGTTGGAGCCATTGTCACATTGGCTTTAATTGGACGAGTCTTATAAATATAACAATTCGCTACGAAATTGACCAATTATGTTGACAGGAATTTGGCCTCAAATGTTGATACTGTGATGCCGCAAAATAAATAAGTGTATCTATTAATTAACCCCATGGTGGCAGCGCAGATAAATATTCCCCTCAAGCATATTATCATATTCTTGACAAACTGGTGGCCGGTATCTTTCATTTCTCTAAGAACTCAATAGGGATATAAATGTGTTAATTTAACATTTGAGTTCCTATCAATATAATACATAATAAACACATGACATGATGCACTAGTCTCGTCAAATTATTAAATCCCGTAGTCAGAAAGCTGACCACGAGATTTAGGCCGTACCTGTTGTTAGTGTAGCGATAAGTGAACACAACAGACATGACAGAGGTGCAGTTTAATGTTCCCTATGATATGATCTTTCTAATTCTAATGCCAAATTAGAGTTTTGACCCCAATTTCACAGTCCACTGAACATAGAAAATGATAGTGGGAGTGGGGCATCTGTGTACTATGCTATGGACACATTCTTGTTAACTCTAAAATGTGAAGTTTACTTAGAAATTTAAATTAGATAAATTTAACTTTTCTCTTATGATATGATGTAAAATCTTGAGTGCATATTTTGAATGGATGGTGGGAATTAAGTTCATGAAGTTACAGAACACAAATTTGATAAATGTGTGGTTTATCAAAACTTCTCAAACTAGTCAGGACCAGTTTAAATACATACAGAAGAATACATTTTATTTACAATGCACATCTGATACTCCTTTATCAACTTGAATGTGGCTGGAGTTCAAGGCTTTTTTACCTGAGTGCAAAATAATCAATTCAATTTCAGGTATAAAAAATGTATACATGTACATTGTACATACTGGCATGGTAGATATTGTATGACTACAGAATTAAAGAATGTAATCAAAGCTTAAAAAAACAATCAATTCAAATGAGTACTTGTACATGTACATGTATTAATCATATTGATACTAAGACAATTTGGGTTGTATTAATTTATTTGTATGTAGAACTACAAACTATATTCAGTGTAGAAAATACATGTATATATAATGATAATAATATATTTGACGAATAGTATGAAATTAAACATCCAGGTTACCAATTATAAACATGATTAAGAATTTAAGAAAAATAAAATCCAGCAGTGTTTATAGAAGTTGGTTCACTTAACCCATAATTTTGGCCCTTAAAGTTTGATTTTATGTTAAATGTGATCATGTTGTGAAAGTAAGATGAAAACATGTGTTCAAATTTCCAATTGTTTCAGTTAAAAAGATTTTGTTTCAGAAAAGGGTGAAGGTTTGCTACCATTAAAACATTTAAACCCGCTGCATTTGTTTGCACCTGTCCTAAGTCAGGAATCTGATGTTCAGTAGTTGTTGTTTGCTGATGTGGTTCATAAGTGTTTCTTGTTTTTATATAGATTAGACCGTTGGTTTTCCGTTTGAATGGTTTTACACTAGTAATTTTGGGGCCCTTTATAGCTTACTGTTCGGTGTGAGCCTAGGCTCCGTGTTGAAGACCGTACTTTGACCTATAGTGGTTTACATTTATAAATTTTGACTTGGATGGAGAGTTGTCTCATTGGCACTCATACCACATCTTCTTATATCTATTTTACCAATTGCTGCATTAGTAGTGTATTTGTCATGTTTGTGATGTCATAAATTACAGTGAATTTTGTTAAAACCTGATTTTTTTGCACAATTTGACAAAATTTGTGACAGTTGTTTGAAAAATTATCAGTGGTGCCACCCCTCGACCACAAATATTTTTGTTGAAATATTCTTTTTATACCATATTCTTCACTTTTCAACCAAAATTTCAATAGTCTAGGGGTGGTGTAAATTATTATATCATGAAAAAAGGTTGAAAAAGGTGACAAATTTCTAGAAAAAAGGACTAAAATGAAACCTTATCTTATTTCAGGCCAATATATTTATAAATACCAAGGTTAACAATTTTTCTTATAAAACATTCAAATATAATACATTTAGCTTCACATACACATCAGATTTACTCAAACAATCAAAGTTTAAAAAATACATCTTCACAGGGCCTTTTATTGGGGTTACTGGCTCTCTATCTACTCCTTTCTGTATATCATATTGATGGTAATTCCTAAATTTTATCATATAAAATTGAGAATGGAAATGGGAATGTGTCAAAGAGACAACAACCCGACCACAGAACAGACAACAACAGAAGGTCACCAATAGGTCTTCAATACAGCGAGAAATTCCGCACCGGGCGTCCTTAAGCTGGCCCTAAACAAATATATATACTAGTTCAGTGATAATGGACGTCATACTAAACTCCAAATTATACACAAGAAACTAAAAGTAAAAATAATACAAGACTAACAAAGGCCAGAGGCTCCTGACTTGGGACAGGCGGAAAAAGCGGGGGTTAAACATGTTTATGAGATCTCAACCTTCCCCCTATACCTCTAGCCAATGTAGAAAAGTAAACGCATAACAATACGCACATTAAAAGTCAGTTAAAGAGAAGTCCGAGTCCGATGTCAGAAGATGTAACAAAAGAAAATAAACAAAATGACAATAATACATAAATAACAACAGACTACTAGCAGTTAACTGACATGCCAGCTCCAGACCTCAATTAAACTGATTGAAAGATTATGTCTTCATCATATGAATATCAGGCACAATCCCTCCCGTTAGGGGTTTAGTATCATACCATCATAAAATATATGAGAAGAGCATAACCCGTGTCATGCCAACAACTGGTTTTAAATAAATGTGTTTAGTTCGATGCAAAGACCCTATAAGTGAATCAATATTAAAGCCAAAATATGCAATCTTTAATGACCTGACAACAGTATCGTAACTATATCCCTTCTTAATAAGTCTATTTAAAGGTTTTGTTAGCTTCTGAGGTGAATACTGACATTTTAGTGCTTTATAAAGAATATTACCATAAAAGATTGGATGTGAAATACCTGAACGTATAAGAAGTCTGCATGTTGAGCTATATTTACGAATGATGTCCTTATACCGATGATAAAATTTAGTAAATGTTTTGACTAGTTTGTGATATCGAAAACCCTGGTGTAATAATTTTTCAGTAATACATAAATTTCTTTCGTTAAAATCTGAAGCGTTGTTACATACACGAGCGAATCGTACAAGTTGAGATATTTCTTTATTCTTATCAAAATATATCCCCTATTAAGGGTTGTTTCGATTAATATATCATCTTGAGCTTAGGGGATTTTCAAAAGGAAATAGTATCAAAGCATGTCCAATTGACATATTTCTTTTGGAAGGACATTTTAACTGTTTCCTTATTATATGGTACAGGTAATTATAATTTGTAATGTACAAGTAAATTTCATGCCTTATGTTATTTACAATAAGGGTGTATGCTTTTTTACAAATCAAACAAAATTTTGTTTCTTTCTTCCCTGATTTTTGATTCATCATCACAAAATCTATAAAGCTTTCATACATTATTTGCCTGGAATGTGAAATTATGAATCATCTGATATGTGTATAAACCTGGTTACAATCTTGTCTGTGTCTAAGTCAGCAGTTGATGTGTCAGTAAGTAAGTAAGTATGCATATACATTGTATTAATGAAAAGTCATAAAACATGCTTTAATTTTAGTACTTAGGCTATTTTAAATGAAGTTTTAATAATTTGGTAAACATTAATTTTCCTTTTTTTTTCCTGACAAAGTAAAAAAGTTAAAAATATTATTGATATTATTTTATAAAACGAGACATCTTGAATTTGGTCACAATTTAAAAAAAAAAACTGTAATACTGGAAAAAATAGATATGTGTCAAACCAATAAAAGAAATTAAGTGACAATGTTTTTCACAGATATTTCATTCCTCAGTCCACTGAGGACAGACATAATTTTTCTAACTATACAAACTAACAAAAGTTATCAAATTTAAAAAGTTTTACCCAGTAATCAAAAATGATAAATGTCAGACTATGCATTGAATGCATTAAATAAATATTTCCTACAATTTGTGGAATATGATATTCTTAAAGTAAAATATTTGTCCAGTAATATTTATTTGGCTAGGCTGCACCTTGCTTGTCCAAAAAACACCTTTTCTATTTTATTGTTTTAAATAACTTCCTGTTCATCGATAAGTTGGTAGTCACTAAAGTAGTATTTTCCTGGTTGTACAACTTTCAGTGACATGAATCACTACTACTATTAAAGTTACACAGAAGTTTTAGGTAGGAGAAAATTAAAAGACTATTAATCATCTCGTAGTAGTATGTGTGTTTAATATACCAGGAAAAGATGTACATTTTGTAGTTAATCATTCACACTTTTCATATGTTGTAGATATATATATGTAATGGAAATTCAGTACAACTACATTTTTGAATTTTTATCAATGAGGATATACATGACATACATATAAGTCATATACCTTTGGGGTGTTTGATAAGTGAATATTTCATTATACATACTTTTGTACATTGTAGATCTGAAATCATCCCTTCTAGCATATGTAGGCAGACAAATGTTTTTTGTCTCCTGCATAACGCGTTGCGGGGGACATGGAAATACCGGACGTCCGTCCGTGTGTCCATCCGGTCTTGTTAACGCTCTCATGTGTACAATTCATGCCAGATTTTTATAAAACTTATACTATAGGTTAATATCAGCAATATCTCGGACAAGTTCTATAATGGTGGCCGATCGACTTTTTATGCCCCCGCCATAGCGGAGGGGGCATTAAGTTTTACCCTTGTCTGTCTGTACGTCCGTTCGTAAGTACGTACCCAAAATTGGTTTCCGTTCTCTAACTTTAGTTTGCCTCAACCAAATGTTATGAAACTTAAACTCAATGCTTATTACCACAAAACACAGATCACGTTTGAATTTTGGTGCATCACGTTTACCCTTCTAGAGTTATGCCCCTTTGCAAATGGAAAAATTGCTAAATTTTTCATTTCCGTTCTCTAACTTTAGTTTGCCTCAACCAAATGTTATGAAACTTATACACAATGCTCATTACCACAAAACACAGATCAGGTTTGAATGTTGGAGCGTCACGTTTACTGTTCTAGAGTTATGCCCCTTTACAAATGGAAAAATTGCTGAATTTTTCGTTTCCGTTCTCTAACTTTAGTTTGCCTCAACCAAATGTTATGACACTAATACACAATGCTTATTACCACAAAACACAGATCAAGTTTGAATTTTGGTGGTGTCACATTTACTGTTCTAGAGTTATGCCCTTTACAAATGGAAAAATTTCTAAATTTTTTCAGTATTCCGTTCTCTAACTTTAGTTTGCGAAACCAAATGTTATGAAACTTATACACAATGCTTATTACCACAAAACACAAATCAGTTTTGAATTTGGGTAGCGTCACTTTTACCCTTTATGAGTTATATCCCTTTAAAACTTTATATGCAAGTGGGGGCATTATCTGTGTCCCATGGACACATTCCCCATTTATTTTGAAAGAGTTATGCCCCTTGGAAATATTAACTTTATGGAAAATGGCCTCGTTAGCGCTCTCACAGGTACAATTCTTGCCAGATTTTTATAAAACTTATACTATAGGTTTATATAAGCAATATCTCCGACACATTTTAAAATGGTGGCCGATCGACTTTTTTTAAAAGAGTTATGCCCCTTGGAAATATTAAATTTATGAAAAATGGCCTCTTTAGCGCTCTAATAGGTACAATTCTTGTCAGAATTTTATAAAACTTATACTATAGGTTAATATCAGCAATATCTCGGACAAGTAGTATAATAGTGGCCGATCGACTTTTTTTAAAAGAGTTATGCCCCTTGGAAATATTAAATTTATGAAAAATGGCCTCTTTAGCGCTCTAATAGGTACAATTCTTGTCAGAATTTTATAAAACTTATACTATAGGTTAATATCAGCAATATCTCAGACAAGTATTAAAATGGTGGATGATGACTTTTTTCAAAAGAGCTATGCCCCTTGGAAATATTAAATTTATGGAAAATTGCCTCGTTAGGGCTCTCACAGGTACAATTCTTGCCAGATTTTTATAAAACTTATACTATAGGTTAATATCAGCAATATCTCATTCAAGTTCTATAATTGTGGACGATCGACTTTTTTTAAAAGAGATATGCCCCTTGGAAATATTATATTTATGGAAAATGGCCTCGTTAGGGCTCTCACGGGTACAATTCTTGCCAAATTTTTAAAAAACTTGTACTGTAGCTTAATATCAGCAATATCTCAGACAAGTTCTATAATGGTGGATGATCAACTTTTTTTAAAAGAGTTGTGCCCCTTTGAAATATAAAATATGTGCAGTGCTTGGGACATTGGAACTCTGTTCTTTTATTAAATATTTTTTTCTCCAGAAGATCTTGGAAAGCAATTGCAATAATTAATTAACACACCAAATTACCAGTATAAACAGTATTGAAATTTCTTAACTAATATTAATGTTTTTTTTACAGGTCTCCTCTGTTGATTCATATCAAGTAAAAATAAAAGATGACAGGTAAGAAAGTTATCCAATAGACAAGGTAGATACAGCCCATATTTTGCTTTCTAATGTAATGATTTTTCAGAGTAATGATTAAAAATATGTCAATCAAACAGCAATGTAATGTCTACACAAAAAAAAAAGCCTGAAAAGATAATTCAGGTAGCAAATGATCACTTGTGAACACACTGGTCAAGTATTCTTAGTAGTTCATCTACAACAATCACTAGCCTGTCAACACTGCATAGTGAGTTTTAGTGCTTTTGATTCCTATCTTAATTGACTGGGAATTCCAATGTTCTTGATGAAGATAGATTGTTCTCTCTGAGTACTCCACAAAAACAAACTGGCCACAGTGATATAGACAATCATGTTGGAAGTAGCCTTAATTCACAAAGAAAGAGCAACAAAAAAACAGCCCCCTCACATCCTCTCACCCACCAAAAATGATGTGATAAGACGATACCTGCCTTATACTAGACTGACACACCATATAAATAGATTTCTTTTGTGCTATCTCGCTAAATCAGAGCCTACCAATCTTTGCTCATGATAGTAAATGCTTTTTGTAGAAGCAGCAAATACCAATATTATAGTCTTTTTTTTTACCTAGGTTGGGGTAGAATCCTTTACCTCCTACATTTGAGGCTACCACAAGACCACTGAGGATGAAATAATGTCCTCTTTTAACAATCAAAGTTCAATGGAAAATAACCTTCAACAAGATGTACAGTGGGCTATTGCTCTCTATTAATACCCCTTTGTATATCTTGGTAGATATCATTTGCAGTTTCTGAGAATATTTGTAAAAATTGTTTCTATAGGTAGCCCCTAAGGTCAATGTCAGCTTTTGCCATCGCTTTGCCTCCGTCGTTTGTCACTGTGTTGTCCGTTGTCCATAAACTTTTCTTTAAAAATCTTCTCTGGAACTGCTCAATGGATTGAAACCAAAGTTTGTCTGCTTTATCTATAGGATGTCAGCTACAAAGTTTGTGATTTTCCTCCAGATTAACAAACCTGCTATATTTCAAACTACAGTTTTGGCTAATATTTCTAAAACTATAGCAATAAGAGTAGAACTGACACGGTTGAAAATGGTCAGCACAGCAAGGTCCATCTCCCTTGAAAATTTGGTAAAAATCTTCTCACATGTTTTGGAGTTATTGCCCCTGAAATGATGATTTTTAACTTTTTTAGCATTTCCTTGCCATCATTTCAAAAACTGTAGGAGCTAGCTTAAAAATCTAAATTGCAAAAATGATCAGCATGAAAAAATGTATCTACCCTGAAAATTGGAGAAAAATCTATTGACTTGTTTTGGATTTATTGCCCCTTTTGATTTTTGTTTCTTCAAATTTTTAGTAGTTATTGGCTGTTATCTTTAAAAAAGTATAGGTGCTAGCATTAAAATCTAACTTGCAAAAAGGATCAAGACAAAACATATCTACCCCTGAAAATGAAAAAAAAATCTGTCAACCTGTTTTGGAGTTATTATTCCCCTACCGACGTAGTCAAAGGGGACTTTAGGTTTGCACTCTGTCTGTCTGTCCATCCGTCAGTCCAGCAAATCAGTTTTCCACACTTTTTTTCTTCATGCTTGAAGGTATTGATTTGATATTTGGTGTATTGTTTAATCAAGACAAGTTACAGATCAAGTTTGAATTTTGTTCCGGTCTTACGATTTTGTGCAGAGTTATGGTCCTTGGACTTAGAAAATTCACTCAAATAATCAGTTTTCCGCACTTTTTTTCGTCATGCTTGAAGATATTGATTTGATATTTGGTGTATTGTTTAATCATGACAAGTTACAGATCAAGTACAAATTTTGTTCCGTTCTTATGATTTTGTGCAGAGTTATGGTCCTTGGACTTAGAAAATTCACTCAAATAATCAGTTTTCTGCACTTTTTTTCATCATGCTTGAAGATATTGATTTGATAATTGGTATATAGTTTACATCATGACAAGTTATAGATCAGGATAGCATTTTGTTCCAGTACAATGAATTTTTAACCTGTAGGGGACTATGTATTGCCATGCAATACTCTCAGAATGCTTGTTCCCCCTGAAATATCAATTTTTTGCAGTTTTTGGCTGTTATCAGAAATTTATAGGAGCTACGTTAAAAGAGTAAACTTTAAAAATTATCAGCCTGACAAGATCGATGTACACTGAAAGTTTAAGTAGATATAAGAAGATGTATGAGTGCCAATTAGACAACTCTCCATCCAAGTCACAATTTGTGAAAGTAAACCATTATAGGTCAAAGTACCACCTTCAACACAGAGCCTTGGCTCACACCGAACAGCAAGCTATGAAGGGCCCCAAAAATGACTGGTGTAAAACCATTCAAACAGGAAAACCAGAGGTCTAATTTATATAAAAAACCTATAGACAACGAAAATCTAAGGACGATAACTGTGTCCTCGGACCATACGATAACGTCAATTTTCAAGATTGAAAAAAATTGGGTTGGGTAATAGGCAGGTAAGTGGAATCCTGATTGGATAATAATAATGTACCTTATGTTATATTTATTTTATGTTAGAATAAATCTTTTACAGGATTAGTCAAAGCTAAGAAGTATGATTGGAAAGATTCCAACATGGCACTGTTTGGTACTGATGTTGAAAGACAAGTTAAAAGTATGTAGGATATTGAACAAAACATGATCAGTACACTTTAGTTAAAAAGTGATTAACATGATTAAAAATTATCTTTTAGTAATTTATTTGCAATTTTTACTCTTTATTAAAAGCCCCCATCAAAAAAGGAATTTTTTTTTCTCTGCAAAACTCAATGTGTGGTATTTTTCACATTTTATAAAATTTAAATAAGACCTAGTTAAGTTACCAGCATATGATATTTTTTGTGTTTGCTTTGAATTCTTATCAAAATCCTATTACAATTTCAAAAAGGGTTGACCCCTAAAAGACAGCTAGTTTCTAGGAGGGAACAGTGATTCTAATCTTATCATGCGGGGCACCCCATAGCCCTTTTTAATTCATTTTCTTATTATGATCAGAACATTTATACATGTATATTTAATCTTACAAAGGCAATTGCATTTTTATACGACCGTAAATAAAAATTATTTTTGCGGTTGTATATTGGTATCACGTCGTCATTGTCGTCCGAATTCAGATGGTTTCCGGATAATAACTTTAGCATAAGTAAATAGAAATCTATGAAATTTTAACACAAGCTTTATAACCACAAAAGGAAGGTTGGGATTGTTTTGGGGTGTTATGGTCCGAACAGTTTAGGAATTAGGGGCCAAAAAAGGGGCCCAAATAAGGATTTTTGTAGTTTCCAGACAATAACTTGTGTTTCAGTGTATGAATCTCTCTGAAAATATACCACAAGTTTCCATACTACACAGGGGTGGTTAGGATTGACTTTGGGGGGTTATAGTCAAACCATTTAGGAATTAGGGGCAAAAAAGGGGGAAAACAAGGGTTTTTCTGGTTAAAGGACAATTCAGACAATTTAAAAGCAGTGTAAGGGAGGTAATCCAATCCCATTTAAAGAAAAATGTTATTTATGTTTGATTACCTCCCTTACACTGCTTGTAAATTATGTATTAAGAAATGATGATTGTCTTGAGGTGATTAGCTGACAATTTTTCTCATTTCAGATTTCAGAAATTAAACAGAAAATTTCTTCAAATATTTGTTTTGAAGGTTAATATTCAACAGCATAGTGTATTGCACAAAAGCAAAAAATAGAATATAAATTAAAATCATATAACCAATTTTAAGTTCTTTGACTACAGTTATTCTGTGTCAGAAACCTATTGTGTGTTAGATATTTAATTACAATCCAAATTCAGACCTGTATCAGGCGTGAATATTGTGTCCATTTTGGCCCCGACTTTTCAGGGTTGAACATCTGCGGTCGTATCCAGCTGCGCTCAGCGAAGCAATTTATTAACAATTGTGACTTTTATCCTTTTGTACTGTTAATTCAGAAATTATTGTGTTCACTTATTTATTGCAATTAATTTTTGAATTTTCTTATAGTCATAGGTTGTTATGTCTAATCTTTTGTTTTGGCAAACATATATATATATATATATGGTTTTAATTCATTGATCAAATGACTTACTTTTCTTTTTCTGTATATGAATAAAAAAAAGATTACACATTGCTTAACATGTGTCACATGTAATGGGGATCTAAAGACGAGCATAACTCCAATAATAAATAATTTTCATGCCAACTTTTGGGATCTAGAAACTTGGTTGAACAGTTGTCATGAGTTATTGATAGTTAAACGTGAGGCCTGGTTTGGTTAATTTAGACATATTTTAAGCTTCAAATGTTAATTCATCATAATTGTTCACTGGAAACTGTGATAAGAGTGTTTTCCCTTTTCAAACAACTTCCCAGCATATTTTGATCACACAGAAACATATGAGACACTTACCAATACATTTGCAATAAATAATCAAAGTGTTTTATAAATGTTACCTGGCATCTTTGATTACATTGTCCCCTAACAACAACCCTTTATTAATTTATTTATTGATCATACCTAGAGGAGGGACGACAGTCTAGGTGCTGTGTGCAAATCTTTTCATGTCACATGTTTTACATATAAAATTTAATGTATTTTTACTCCTTTTATACGACCGCAAAATTAAAAATTTTTGGTTGTATATTGGTATCATGTTGTCGTCGTCGTCGTTGTCAGTGTCAGTGTCGTCCGAAGACAGATGGTTTCGGATAATAACTTTAGTATAAGTAAATAGAAATCAATAAAATTTTAACACAAGATTTATAACCACTAAAGGAAGGTTGGGATTGATTTTGGGGTTATGGTCCCAACTGTTTAGGAATTAGGGGCCAAAAAGGGCACAAATAAGCATTTTGTAGTTTCAGACAATAACTTGTGTTAAAGTGTATGAATCCTCTGAAATTATACCACAAGTTTCCATACTACAAAGGGATGGCTAGGATTGACTTTGGGGTCATGGCTCAAACCATTTAGGAATTATGGGCAGAAAAAGGGAAAACAAGGGTTTTCTGGTTAAAAGACAATTGAGACAATTTAAAAGCAGTGTAAGGAGGTAATCCAAATCAAAATCCAAATCAATTTAAATAACAATGTTTGATTACCTCTCTTACACTGCTTGTAAATTATGTATTAAGAAATGACGATTGTCTGAGATACTGACCATAACTTGAGGGAAAGAATTATTTTTGGAATAAGGGAAAGGGGAGGTGAACAAAATTGGAGGGGACAATTTTCTCAGTTCAGATTTCAGAAATCAAAAGAAAATTTCTTCAAATATTTTTTTGGGGTTAATATTCAACAGCATAGTGTATTGCACAAATGCAGAAAACGGGTAAAATTTTTATTTATGGGGGTCAATTCGCATAGTGTATTGCACAAAAGCAAAAATTGATTATAAATTCAAATCATATAACCAATTTGAAGTTCTTTGACTACAGTTATTCTGTGTCAGAAACCTATTATGTGTCAAAACTTTTAATTACAATCCAAATTCAGACCTGTATCAAGCAGGAATATTGTGTCCATTTTGGCCCCAACTTTTCAGGGTTGGACATCTGCGGTCATATACAGCTGTGCTCAGCGAAGCAATTTATTGGTAAATTGAATCTTTAGAGATTATGTTCCCATAATATTTCGTTAGATCGCAAGTAGACATCATTGAAATTTATATTATTGCTCATTCAGACTAACACATAAAAGGTCTCCTTAACTTTCCATCTATTGCTGCATAGTACAACACTAAAAAATGACGATTTTCAAATAAAGTGTCCAAATATATTTGTCAAATCAATGAGTAAAGACGTTAACCTTAGACACAAAAACCATTGTTTTGTGTATTTTAATTACATTGTATATTCAAAATAAAATGAAAATGGCTTTTTATTTTTAATTGTGTTTAATTTGTGTATTGGTCGGTTTCGTTCTCTATTGTGTTTTATCGACCGCAAAAATTTTGCGGTCGTATATTGGTATGACGTTGGCGTTGTCGTCCGAAGACACATTGGTTTTCGCACTCTAACTTTAGTTTAAGTGAATGGATCTCTATGAAATTTTACCATAAGGTTCAATACCACAAAAGGAAGGTTGGGATTGATTTTGGGGGTTATGGTACCAACAGTTAAGGAATTAGGGGCCAAAAGGGGCCAAAATAAGCATTTTGGTAACTTCCAGACATAACTTGTGTGTTAGTGTATGGATCTCTCTGACATTGTACCACAAGGTTCCATATCACAAAGGGAATACTGGGATTGATTTTGGGGGTAATTGCCTCAAAATTTTAGGAATTAGGGGCCAAAAAGGGCAAAAACAAGCATTTTCTAGTTTCATGACAATAACTTGTGTGTAAGTGTATGAATCTTTCTGAAATTGTACTACAAGGTTCCATATCACAAAGGAAAGCTGGAATTGAGTTTGGGGTAATTGCCTAAAACGTTTAGGAATAAGGGTCCAAAAGGGCCAAAAACACATTTTCTAGTTTCCAGACAATTACTTGTGTTCAAGTGTATGGATCTCTCTGAAATTGTACTGCAAGGTACCATACCACAAAGGGAAGGCTGGGATTGATTTTGGGGGTAATTGCCTCAAAATTTAAGGAATGAGGGGCAAAAAAGGGGCAAAAAACAAGCATTTTTCTAGTTTCAGGACAATAACTTGTGTGTAAGTGTATGGATCTTTATGAAATTGTTCCACAAGGTTCCATGTCACAAAGGGAAATCTGGGTTTGAGTTTGGGGGTAATTGCCCTAAACGTTTAGGAATTTGGGGCCAAAAAGGAGTTTTGATCCCAACAGTTTAGGAATTAGGGCCAAAAGGGTCCAAAATTAAACTTTGTTTGATTTAATCGAAAATTGAACTGTAGGGTTCTTTGATATGCCGTATCTAACCGTGTATTTAGATTCTTAATTTTGGTCCGTTTTCAAATTGGTCTACATTAAGGTCCAAAGGGTCCAAAATAAAACTTAGTTTGATTTTAACAAAATTGAATTCTTGGGGTTCTTTGATATGCTGAATCTAAACATGTACTTAGTTTTTTATTATGGGCCCAGTTTTAAGTTGGTCCAAATCGGGTCCAAAATTAAACTTTGTTTGATTTCAACAAAATTGAATATATGGGGTTCTTCGATATGCTGAATCTAACCATGTATTTAGATTTTTGATATTCGAACCCGTTATCAAATTGGTCCACATTGAGGTTTAGAGGGTCCAAAATTGAACTTTATTTGATTTCATCAAAATTGAATTCTTGGGGTTCTTTTATATGCTGAATCTAACCATGTATTTAGATTTTGGATATTGGAATACCACAAAGAAATGGTAAGAATTGTCTTTGGGGTTATGGCTCAAAGTGTTAAGGAATAAGGTGCAAAAAGGGGAAAAGGGTTTGCAGGTTTATGGACAATTACTTAAGTACAAAACATAATTTAAAAGGCAGTGTAAGGTTGGTAATTGAAACTCATTTGAATATCTCACCTAAACTGCTTTTAAATTATTTATATTGAAATTTGCCAAAAATTTATTATTAATAAATTCTATTGAAATTTGCCAAAACTTTAGTTTAATGAACTTCATTGAAATTTGCCAATATAAAATATTGCTGATGAAGCTTTTTGTTTATCTCACCTAAACTGCTTTTAAATTATGTATATTGAAATTTGCTATAAACTTTATTATTAAATTCCTGATTTATATATAAAAGCAAATAATAATGATAAGGCAAGAGATACACACCAAACAGGATGTGTAAATTAATATATTAAGTATTGTGCAATAGCAAGAAATTTTCAATTGCACAGTATTGCGTAATAGCAAGAAATCTTCAATTGCACAGTATTGCACAATAGCAAGAAATATCCAATAGCACAATATTTCGCAATAGCAAGAAATTGTCGCAATAGCAAGAAATATTCAATTGCACAGTATTGCCCAATTGCAAGAAATATTCAATTGCACAGTATTGTGCAAAAGAAGATACTTTGTATAAATTGCTTATTTCTTGACCAATTTCAATGGGGTTTTATTCTTGAATTCTTGGGGTTCTTTAATATGCTGAATCTAACTGTGTATTAAGTTTTGGATTTTGGTCCCTGTTTTAAATTGGTCCACATTGAGGTCCAAAGGGTCCAAAATTAAACTTTGTTTGATTTCATCAAAATTGAATTATTGGGGTTCTTTGATATGCCGAATCTAACCGTGTATTTAGATTCTTAATTTTTGGTCCCATTTTCAAATTGGTCTACATTAAGGTCCAAAGGGTCCAAAATTAAACTTAGTTTGATTTTAACAAAATTGAATTCTTAGGGTTCTTTGATATGTTGAATCTAAACATGTAATTAGATTTTTGATTATGGGCCCAGTTTTCAAGTTGGTCCAAATCAGGGTCCAAAATTAAACTTTGTTTGATTTCAACAAAATTGAATATATGGGGTTCTTTGATATGCTGAATCTAACCATGTATTTAGATTTTTGATTTTTGGGCCCGTTATCAACTTTGTCCACATTGAGGTCAAAAGGGTCCAAAATTAAACTTTATTTGATTTCATCAAAATTGAAATATTGGGGTTCTTTGATATGCCCAATCTAACCATGTATTTAGATTCTTTATTTTTGGTCCGTTTTCAAATTGGTCTACATTAAGGTCCAAAGGGTCCAAAATTAAACTTAGTTTGATTTTAACAAAAATTGAATTCTTAGGGTTCTTTGATATACTGAATCTAAACATGTATTTAGATTTTTGATTATGGGCCCAGTTTTCAAGTTGGTCCAAATCGGGTCCAAAATTAAACTTTGTTTGATTTCAACAAAATTGAATATATGGGGTTCTTTGATATGCTGAATCTAACCATTTATTTAGATTTTTGATTTTGGGCCCGTTATCAACTTTGTCCACATTGAGGTCAAAAGGGTCCAAAATTAAACTTTGTTTGATTTCATCAAAATTGAACTCTTGGGGTTCTTTGATATGCTGAATCTAACCATGTATTTAGATTTTGGATATATTGGACCATTATAGGTGAATGTCCAATTTAAAATTTTAAGTTCTTAGACCACATTCATTCTGTGTCAGAAACCTATGCTGTGTCAAATATTTAATCACAATCCAAATTCAGAGCTGTATCAAGCTTGAATGTTGTGTCCATACTTGCCCCAACTGTTCAGGGTTCGACCTCTGCGGTCGTATCAAGCTGCGCCCTGCGGAGCATTTTATTTTGTACTGATAAATGAAGAATGAGTACAATATTGATAATTTTGTATTAAATAAATTTTAGTCCCAAATAAAAGCTTTAAATCATGTATGTATATTGTATAACCATTACAACTGTATATAGCTGCTTATATTTATAATCTCAGTCAATAAATTTTGAATGTCCAGGTGATGTTCACACCACGAACTGCTTGTAATAAATGACACGTTATCACGGCGACAGATTGATAATATAACACGAATCTGTGTGCAGTGTGCAGAATATCGTCCCTCCTCTGGATCATATCTGTAGCTAAAGGGAGATAAATGAATCACAACCTGACCAGGGAAAAATGAAAGTAAGATATGTGAAGTTTAATTGTTGGTCACACTTTTCACAATAATGAAAATATTGCAATAATTACTGAATTTGCAGGATTTTGCAGCCTTTATAATTTTTTTCAGAGGAATCAGCCATGGGAGAACCTGCTTGGGAGGGGGCAGGACAATCTGTTGGTCTGAAGATCTGGAGAGTTGTGGTAAGTTGACATTGTTGTCAATATAGATATCACATGATTGATTGATTGTTGATTAGTTAGCATCCAGTGGCAGAGATGAGTGGATGACTGTTTAACATCCAGAGGCTAATATGACATATGTATTCAGGATGACAACATGTGAATGTGAGATGAGTTTACCCTGCTTTGTAGACCACATACAAACTGAGTCTGATTTAAAATGCTAAGTCAAGCATATTCAGGATTACTACTTTAAAAATAATCTATTTAGGTGGGTTCTGCAATGCTGATCAACTTGGATGAAGTAATGATATTGTGATTACCACTGGAATAAAAGGTTATGATGGGTAGCTGTAGAAATTTTGTATTGCAATAGCTCACCTATTAACCCTTTAAAAAATTGTTGCAAGGATCATTTTAACATACAAAGTAGCGTTTCCTCCTTAGCATGTCACATCAGATTTTATTGTCCTGTTGAAATATGTTAAACTCTCAATTTAAAGACTGAATAAAAATAATGTTGTAAAACAAATTTCTAATATATGCAACATGATATGAAAAGTCAGCTTAATGGTTGATGATTTAGCTTGTAGGTAGAATAAAATTGAAATTCAGAATGTTTGAAAAATTATCTGTTTGAAAGTAACTTTTTATCCCCCAGCTGTAGCGGAGGGGGCATTAAGTTTTACCCTTGTCCGTCTGTACATACGTCCAGTTAAGTTTGCCACAACCAAATGTTATGAAACTTATACTCAATGCTTATTTCCACAAAACTCAGATCAAGTACAATTTGGGTAGTGTCACTTTTACAGTTCTTGAGTTATGCCCTTTATAACGTTATATGCAAGTTGGGGCATCATCTGTGTCCCATGGACACATTCCCCTTTTATTAAAATTTTTTTTCTGCTGCTGACATGGTGGTAAAAATCATTAAATCAGTAATTCAATGCTACAATTTAACCAAAATGGGTATCGAGGTGTCACAATATTGTGTTCAAGGATTGACAAGTGCTTCAATTGTATAAAGTCTAGAGAATTGTATTACGGTAAATTCAACATAGATGACCAAATATATTTACATTAAAACAAAAAAGGAACAGTAGAAAACACTGGCTGATTCCAAGCTTGAGGCCAGCACATTCATTTTAATATTTTGAAAATTCTCACTCAACCCTCCTTATATTTTCTCAATTAATGGAAGAAAAAAAGTTGTTGTAAAATTTGCATATTAGAAATCGGACCTGAAAATGTATCTAATTTTGTCTTTAAAAAAAACCACCATGAACACTATAGGATTAAAACACTTATGTTTGTCCTATGTGGAATATTACAATGCATGAGCTTTTGAGTGCTATTAATATTCTTAATCAAGGATTGATATTGCATGTTATTTTTGTGGATACATTCTTCAAAGAATATAATTTAAGAACTGAATGCTTCTTTTTTAGTTAAATGGGGTGTAAAAGCATTGACTGAAGCACATTTTGTAGGAAGTGAATTTAAGCAGGTTTTAACATTTGAACAGAAAGTACCTGGTATATATGTGTACTCATTTTGAAAATATTGGTTTTTAAGATTAATGTTTGACTTTCAGAAATTCCAAATCACAGACTGGCAAGAAGAAGACTATGGAAAATTCTTTGATGGTGACTCTTACATCATTCTAAATGTGAGTTACTATTACTTTTTGAATGTATCTTGTCTTGTATTATATGCTTTTGAAGGAGTTTATAAGGTTCCATAGAATTGAAACCATGTATGAATGATTGAAGAAATGGAATACATTCATTGTAAAAATTTGTACTAAATAATCAGTTTCACCAATTTTATACTTGTGTTCTTTTTTGTGGCCTGCAATGTGAGACATAGGGCTGCCTATCAAGTGACAACATAAACTATTTGTATAAAGCTTTATATTTGAAAAGGTAGAAGACCTGCAAGCTTCATATCTTGTATACAGATGCCTTATGTTATGAATTTTCTGCTGCCACAGTTCATCTAACCTTGACCACATTTTCATGGTTCATTATGTCTAGTATCTAGTGTTCATTGATAAGTCTGTTTCTCAGATATTATAGGCAGTTGGTCAAATATACTTGGTGTATGGAATGCTTGTAAGGTGAACGTGTCCATCTGGCAGAGTTCAACTGTCCTTGACTTCATTTTCATGGTTCATTGGTCATTGTTATGTTTTTGTGTTAATGTATGTTTCTCAGATGTGTAATCAATAAATTAACTATTTGGTGTATGGAATGATTATAAGGTTAAAGTACCACTTGACCAAATCTTTGCAATTTGAGCACAGTGTGATGGATCATGAAATACAGGTCAAGTTCTATTTTGATGGTTTCAACATTTACTGATCAAGAGTTATGCCCCTTGGTTACATTATTTAAAAAAAAAAATATTTACTTAAAGATTATAATGCAAGTAACAATTGATAAAGTCTTATAGATTTTAATGCAATTGGTGTGAAACATGAAATACATGTCGCGTTTCAATTTGAAGTTTGGTTTTTCATTTGCTGTTAAAAGAGTTTTTGCAAATGGGGTTAATTTTTTCTCGAAATCACTTAGTTCTAGTTATTATTAAAATTGAATAACGGTGGTTGATATCAAGCAATATCTACTACAGGGGTGTTTCACAACCTTGACTTCCAATGAGGGTCTAGCTTTTGGGTCTTAAAAGATATCCGATTCTCAAATTCTTTTAATGGGGGGTATATAGGAACCACTCAGTCTGTCCCTCTATCCATCTTTTCTTCAACAATTTAAACCAAAACTTGCACAAATATAGATTATGATGTGTCAATTTTGCAGCATGGATTTTTCCTCCATTATGTATGCCTGGAATTATGCCCCTGAACTTACAAAACTTTGATTCTATTCAGTAAACTTTGTGGATGTAAAGTACTCCTCCTACATTCTGTAACAGATGCTCTTGAAACTTTGTACATTGTACATTCCTAACATGAAGATGTGCATATCATAATCAATATGGCAAACTGTTGTGTTGACAAAAACAAAATTTTTAAAAAATGTACAGAATTTATTATACTGAATTCAGGCTTGTATAGTCCAAGGTTTTATTCTCCAAAATTGAACCTGCCAGACAGGGGTGCGGATTATAGAGTACAATAAGCAAGAAATAAGAGAAAAATTTGATTTCGTGAGTTTTGTTGACGTTCCACCATGTTTGTTATTGAAATTGGAGAGGGCACTCTTATCATTTTCAAAACTAATAATTTACCTAATCCATATTGATATGCAATTTTTATTCAATATCAAATAAGAAATGATCAATTTTAAAAGTAAATCCTCCACTACAAATTTCTTGGTTCTTTTCATTGCATTGCATAAAATAAACTGGAATCCCCTTGAATTTAACGAAACAAAAAACAGTGTATAAGTCAGCTAGGAACCAGCTTATGCATAACAATGTATAAACTACAAAACGTTATCAGTTATTTGTTCTGTTTGGGTGTTTCATACTGACGCATGTGTTTTGTTTTAGTTTAAGATCCTTCAAACATTGATGTGATAGATATGTTAAACATTATTTTACTTAAGAATGGAACTGTTTTACTTTCAATGTCGTATTCTAAGTGATATCTATTATTTACAGATTTTCCGTACACTCTAACCGTATTTATTTTCATTTACACGTGCTATTCAAACTACCGGTTTAAACATACACAAGTTTCTCAATTGTTTTTTTTTGTTGTTGTTGTGATTTTGACTTATTTAGCACTCATGAAGTGTTCTGGAATCATTTGAAAGCATTTTCAACTTCTTATTGATGATGGAAAATGGATTTTTCCATGAGAATACTGCAAATATCACACACGATTTGAAATTATCAGAGTTTCAGTAGACTTTTGAACAGTTACAAAATGTTTTTTTTCCTGAATTCCCATGGCGAGAAGGGGTGTGGACAATGTACCAGTGCGAACTATACAAGGCCGATTATGGTAAAGCAAAATTGAGTGCTATATAATTATTTCTCATTTAGTTTATCAAAAGTTTTTCAATATTTTTTTTTAATTTACTATTTCAATTCCCACTTTCCTTTAGACATACAAGAAGAATGAAGATTCTGAGGAACTGTGTTATGACCTCCACTTCTGGATAGGCAAACATAGTACACAGGTATAATATTTATTTTAGTAACAGGGAAAAAAATTAAAACTTCAACAAATTCCATGCAGAAGCTAACATGCTATATAATTTACAATTGAATTCATTAAAAAAACAAACAAACAAAACAAGCAAATAGCATTGCAAAAAAATAATGGAAAAGAATATTAAAAAAAAGAGATGACTCCCCCTCATACTGTCCAATTACATTGGGCTCATGAGGAGCATAAACATATATTTGCAGAGGATTCGAAAAGTCATTAAAAAGGAAAGAAGAAAGAAGTGTGTCTGATCCTTTTAAAGAAGAGAGGAAACAGGATTTGTATTTCAATCAAATTGATGATGATTGTTTAACTTTGAACAATCTTCTCTTTATTTGAGACCACTTCCATCTTAAGATGACAAAACCCAAACCGCTGAAGGATTATTTTATTTACTTTAGTTCCATCCTTTAAAATGCAAAAAGTTTTAACGGAGTCAAGAAAAAACAAGCTTTTTGAATTCATAACACCCAATTTGGGGTATAAATATTTTGAGACAGCAATCCAGATGGTATGTAGTTGTTAATATAACATCTTCAACAACAATGACATGTGTCAAACTCTAATTCACACAGTGCAGAAAAGTTGTGAATTCATTTAACAGACACTTTAAAGATTTGTAATGAACACTATATTCCCTTTAAGGATTGTCGACTTTAATGATTATGAATATGTGTCAGTGTTAAAATATCCTTTTAAAATCTTATTTCTTTGCAACTGTCTATTGAATTCATGTAGGATGAGTATGGAACAGCAGCATATAAAACTGTTGAGTTGGACACTTTCTTAGATGACGCAGCTGTTCAACATAGAGAAGTTATGGGACATGAATCTACTCTGTTTAAATCATACTTTAAATCAATCACGTAAGTCATTGATTCAACAAGTCTTCCAGGTGATAAATGAAATAAAATGGAATAAATAGAAAGTTCTGAAAAGATAGCACCTATTAACCTTTAAAAGCCTGTCGCTCACCTAGGTCTATGTGCATCTTCATTAATGGACACTCTCTAACATTGTGCACTAGAATTGAATTCATGACAAAAATCTCTTTTTTGTTGATCTTGTATTGCTTATCATTTTTATGTTTACATTTACTTTTTATCTTCTTTAATTTTCAAGATACAGTCAAAACTGCCTTAACTGTCAGACCTGCCAACTATCCCGATTTTGGCGGTATCATCCCGATTTTCATGCCTCAACCCGAATCCTTCAAATTAATTAATTTATAAACAGAATCGGTTAGTCCGCATTTCAATTTTAATCAATTTATCATACGATCACAATTTGTAACGTTTACAGTAGTTTCATGACAAAATCGTAATTAACTGAAAGAAGAAAACTGTAATGAACTCATTAGAAAACAGCGCTTTTCTTGAAATCCGTTAACATTTTTAAAATCAGATGTGTTTCTGTCCAGTTCTGATTTAAAATCGACGCCATTTTGTATTCACTTCTACTGTGTATAAGCCTCCGCGGTAAGAGCACCTCTGAACACAAAGAAAGATAACTCAAATTTTATCCTTTTCTCATTAATACTGATTCTGTGTTCATCCTTCTAGCTTTAGGACATTTAGGTTTAGGTCTTTTGAGTCATGGTGCAAAGATAAGAAGGTCTTTGTAGGGGAAAAGGGGGTGGGTCTTCATTATGTATCCTTTATTTTTTAGGCCATTTTCTCTATTCTTAAGTTATTTTGCCTATTAATAAGTACAAGAATTGGGCAAATAAAAGAAATCAAGGCTTATTAGCTCATCATGAGTATACCAAAAGAAAAAGAAGACATATGAGACTATTTCAAGAGTAAAAACAGTGCACACAGAAATGCCACAAAATTGTAACCCTTAAAAATCTGGTCGCACAAAATCCTCCATGGAGATTTCAAAAGTTGGCAGGTCTGAACTGTAACCGCATTTCGGTGGTCACCTGCCTCTAACAGTCGCTTTCAGACCCTCCCAAACGCTTTCTCTATATAATTTAACTCATTTCAGCATTCACCTGTCTAACGCAGTTAACGGTCAACTAATTTTTGAACGAAATCGTAATTTCAACTTTTAACAACGGTCATTTTAATGTTTTAACTACCAAAAATCTTCATGACAAAAATATATGTTGTCAATATCGAAGTTAAATTAAAATTGAAATCTGTTTGCAACCAAGATCGCATAACACAAGGTGAATTTGTTAACTCCCCATGTTCCAACCTTTCAGTTTCCTTTGAAAACCGTATCATTGACTTATTTCTCAACGAATATTAACATATTTAGAATTTTTCATTTCACTGCTCGCAAGGACGATAACTCTTCCAATTGGAAACACTAAAACAATTTGCCCCGATTCCCGTCAAGGGTGATGTCGGAATCCAACTTTTTTAGAACCTCGTTTTACAGGTAGCCTATCTTGAGCGATCACTTTTGATACTTCCCTAGAGTGACTGCTTAATACCGGTTTGACTGTAATACACAAAATCACTAAAAATTAGTAAAAATTGTCATTAAAGAGCAGTAACTCCAATTAAGGAGTCAACTGATGATTTTGGCCATTAGCAGAGCTCCAGATAAATGGATAAGCTGCATATTTGCGTGATTACATAATAAAACAATTGAAAACCCAATTCAATTTACAATTGCAGCATTCAAAACCCAATTATATGTCAAAACAATGCGTTCTAAACCCTACTTGTGGCTATCGTGTGCGTTATTTACCCTTATCGGTAAATTGTTGTCGCATAAATCTATTTTTGTTATATTCGGAAATCAGAGTTAGGAAATCTACTTTCGTTCTAAAAATAGAGCGTTACATCAAATATTTGATCTGGTTCCCTGTTGGAAGGAATTATCCGTTACTCAAAGCTGTATGCCCAGTAAAATAAGGGACCAGTTTATAAAATTTTCTTTGGCAGACCATGAGTCCGAGAGGCAGAAAAAAACACTGTTAGTAACAAAGTCGTATATTCATTGAACTATTGACAACAGACTGCTGTGTGGAAGCACAAAAGTACGCAAGTCACATTATCAATTCCTTAATGGAGAAGGCGACAACTCATAAAGAACCCATGGCTAGATAAAATCGTTTAAATGGGTGTCTCATATATATTTATTGCTCTGAAAGTAAGTCTACTGCAAGCCGCTTAAACAACAAAATTACAACATGTACAAGTGTTTAGGGCCACAAAGGGACCCCAAATATTCAGCTGTTAGCAGTGACAAGACAAAATGAGAGTGCTGAACATATGGATATCATCAATAGAAATTTACACATTGCCAAACTTGCCTCTGATATTGAATGTGATGATAATGAAGAAGAGTCTGATTCACACTTCATTCTTATAAATCATGACAACATTTTGTTCATAACTATTTACCATACTTGGAAAAATAAAATGCTGACAAACAATGTCAACGGATTGTTATAATAACCCTAACAAATACCAGGGGTGATCATATGTGCTCTATAAAGGTTATGAGTTACTGCCCCACTAGTAACATCAGTTTATTTAAATTGACAGAAAATACAAAACTGGCGGAATAGTTGAAACAAACCAGACACAAATTAAACAAAAAATTGCTCGTCAGTGTTTAAACCAAATAAAACGGCTATCACATACATGACATATTTTCTTGAAAGAAACAGACTTCAGATAACATGGGATGAACATCTTTGTTTGATATGATTACATTATGACATGCCTCAATTCAATGTTTAGATGATGAAAACCCAATACATTCAAGAGCTTGATATTTGCTTGAGGGGTGAATTGGAATTAATAATGCAATGGAAAAAACTATTTCACTCATTTTAATTACATCAAAATTGGTGGTAAAAAACCCAATTTGTGAATTTTTATTTGGAGCTCTGCATTAGACTTATTGTAGACCTTTGTCTTGCTGATCATTATTGCTATTAAAAGTTTCTATCAATCTATTATAGTTTTTAAAACGCAAAAAAATTGGTCAAAATCATCCTCAAAGGGTAATAATATTGTTCTTGTGATATAACCTTTGATAATGTGTAAAGTAGTGGTAATTTCGAGGCAACAAAGATTGAGTTGCCATATAAACCAAAGCAGCTTACAGAGTATTGTTGGTCCCCTACTT
The DNA here is from genome assembly GCA_017311375.1 of Mytilus coruscus. NCBI lineage: Eukaryota > Metazoa > Mollusca > Bivalvia > Mytilida > Mytilidae > Mytilus > Mytilus coruscus. The sequence goes on along the minus strand of CM029595.1, from coordinate 85,034,407 downwards.
ACGAAGTCGAAGGGGACTTTAGGTTTGCACTCTGTCTGTCTGTCTGTCCATCCGTCAGTCAGTCAAATCAGTTTTCCACACTTTATTTCTTCGTACTTGAAGATATTGGTTTGATATTTGGTGAATTGTTTAATCATGACAAGTTACAGATCAAGTTCAAGTTGTGCAGAGTTATGGTCCTTGAACTTAGAAAATTCACTCAAATAATCAGTTTTTCACACTTTTTTTGTCATGCTTGAAGCTATTAATTTGCTGATTGGTATACAGTTTTATCATGACAACTTACAGATCAAGTTCGAACTATGTTCTGGTCTTATGATTTTATGCAGAGTTATGGTCCTTGAACTTAGAAAATTCACTCAAATAATCAGTTTATCTGCACTTATTTTTGTCATGCTTGAAGATATTAATTTGATGATTGGTATATAGTTTTATCATGACAAGTTACAGATCAAAGTTCAAATTTTGTTCCTGTCTGATGATTTTGTGCAGAGAGATGGTCCTATGACTTAGAAAATTCACTCAAATAATAAATTTTCCACATTTTTTTTCGTCATGCTCGAAGATATTGACTTATATAGTTTACACCGTGATAAGTTATAGATCAAGTTAGCATTTTGTTCCAGTACAATGAAATTTTAACCGGTAGGGGACTATGTATTGCCAGGCAATACTCACAGAATGCTTGTTCCTGTACAGTTTGTGATGCATTCACTGCCAAAACCATGTTATTGTGATTTTTGTCTTAAGGCCACACCAATTTGATTAATAGTTCTTCGGATTTTCCCACTCCTGTTTTGGAGAAATTGACTTTTCAATAATAATAAAAAAATACCGCTTCCGCAAATTTTTGGTCCGCATGCCGCTCCATAACTAGTTTTTCCTTGAAATTTTTTTTCACATAGACGCTTTTCTGTTGCATATAATGCTCCAATTTTTTTAACACACGTGTGATAAATATATTTGTAAATAAAAAGTCAAAAATCAGGATGCAAACATGCAGTTGTGTCAGCCTTCGACAAGTAGTTATTGAACACACAGTTATCCGAAATGATTCTTGTTTTACCTTTAAAGACCTGTTCTAGTCTACAAAAATTTAAAATCTTTCGTTAGATGACCACAAGCACATCAATATTTGTTAGAACATCGTCACCCCGATGCTTGTTTCAACAGGTATAGACCTATCTATCTTTTGGATAAAATGAATTGTAAATTCCCATGAACTTTTTAAAAAATCACAGATGTATTTGATGTTGATGAAACCCTATATCCCCTTGTTAGTCTTTTGGCATGCAAGCAGAACTTTTCTTTTGTTGGGGGGAATTTAAAGAGTACCAACGAGACCAAGGTGATGCCGTAATGTGATTGGCATGCTCATAATAATTAGGGATGTGTAATTGGTTCAACCACTTCTAGTCAAGCTAAAAAGTTTTAAATGCATAGCAGCTTTTAGGAGCAAAAGGAAAGTGTATTTTGCTCAGTAAGAAAAATTCATGTGAATGGGTTGACAGGTATTTTAAGAGAATATCTTAATACTTTTGGATCTACATGTATAGCAATATAACTATCTTACTCAGGATGTTGTATTAGTTCAAAGCAAGAAATATTCACCTCACTCATTATTTTGATCCTAAATATGCATAAATAGTTCCAACTGGATGTCAAGCAGCCAATAAATAAAGGCAGCAGTAGAATACCACTGTTCTATAGTCATAATTCGATTAAGCAAAAACAAATCCAGGTAACAAACTAAAACCGAGGGAAACACATCAACTAGAAGATAAAAACAACAGAACAACAGAAACACTGAACTACAACAATAAACAATCATTACCATATAATGAAAACTATCAAATAACTTTCAGGGGCATTTTTTTAGATACATACACATATTTTAATTTTATTCAACATGTGTCTTTTACCAAACTAACATACTTCCTCTTGTAAAACTGCATCTGCTATGCTTCCTAAATATATATATGGATTTAAATGAAAACTCATATAGACAAAGCTGTCTTGAATAAAATAACCAAAATTAACTAAACCACAGTGAAACAAGACAGTCTGATATGGTACAGGCACCAATAAATCAAATTATATGCCTTAGAGCATCTGTTGTTCCTCATTTTTCTATGAAATAACCCAGTTATAACATGTACATGAATTGAACAACTTCTAAATCATACAATTTTTTTTTTAAAAATATACCGCTCGCTTCACTTGTAGAGCACTCACCCCTAAAAAACTTACTTTCAAGAAATATATAAAAACATAAATTTCTCTCGCTCAACCCATATTTTTTGGAGCTTTTGTCCAAAGAACTATTAATCAAATTGGTGTGGCCTAACATAAAAAATTTGTTAATCCTTTTCTTCAGAAAATAACAGATGCTTCACCTGCCTTCATCAATTATATATGTGTGGGCATCTGTGTTCCATGAACATATTTTTTTTTTATTAATTCATTGTAGTGTTATAAGCTTTGTGTATTGACAAATCAGTTGTCACTTTTGAATATTAAGTTCCTTGAAAATTTAGATTTTTGTTTTCCCCCAACAATAAACTTTCATTTAATCAAAAGAGCAAACTCGAAACTTCATCTGCTAAACAACTGAATAGTTTGAATGGACCTTTAAAAGTTGGATTTATATCAGTTGTTTTGGAAGGGATAGCATACCCTTCCCCACCCCTGAAAGACGCTGTAGGATATCATTAATTGGTAAACTGTTTTACAGTTGTAGATGAGTCAGTTTCTGAATTTGGGAAAATGCTTTAATTTGATTTTTCTGATTTATCTGAAAGTGAATGAAACATCTTTTGTAATTTCAGAACTATGCAAGGAGGAGCTGAAACAGGCTTTAAACATGTTTTACCAGAGGAATATAGACCAAGGCTTTTACACTTCAGTGGAAAGAGAAGAATTGAAGTTAAAGAGGTTAACTTATTGATCTATCAATATCAATGGCTTGATTCAGTTGTTATTGGTTTCTCTTACACTGTTTCTAAAATATTCAAGTTTTATCAACTAGGAAGAAATCAAAAGTTCGTAAAATTGATATCTGTATTTAGGCCGAAAAATAACATTGAAATCCCAGGATTTGTTGTAATTATTAGTACTTGATATGAACACCAGGGGTAATAATTATAGACTTTATTTGATAAAATTCAGTTATTGTGGATTGGAAAAACTGGTACAAGAAATTTATTACATATAACATTATGGAAGGAAGTACCCGTCGTAACTAAAGAAGCACAATGTTTAAACCTATTTTTGCTTAATGAAGAATTGAGCAAAAAAAGATTAGAAATATTTTTGATTAACTAGATTAGCTAGATCAAAAACCTTTGTTGATTATACATTTTACAATTTTTTAGTAATTAGAAACTTTCTATAAAGAAAAACTTAAATTCATCTTGTTCTTGCAGTAAAGCATAACAAGAATGGATCTTAAGTCAAGATCATGGTATGAACAAATTCACATAAATCTGCAGATCAGGAAGTGAACAAAAATGATTCCATTATTGCAAGAAAATTAGAAACGTGCTATACTGATAGCCTATAAAATGTTCTTTATTTAGAAATAATTACCAATATGGCCATGGATTGCAGACCTGTGATTCTTCCGGCGGAGTTTTTAAGCCCTCTTCCGTCCCTCCGTTAATAATTCCAATCTTACGTTTTTTCAAAATTTCAACCCCAAAAAATTGTCAGTCTCTATTCTTTATTACCATTGATGTCAACATTAATTACGTTTTGTGTCACTGATGAAGGTAATTTTACCTGTAAATCAAAGCATGTGTATAATTATATGGCTTCACTTGACAGCTTGGGTGTCAAACATACTTTTAATCACATTTTGTCTCGCCTTGACCGAGTCAAAAGCGAGACATAGGTATGCTGTTTCCGCGACGGCGGCATCAACAATGTATTAGTTTGTGATTAGGTCTAGTTCATGGTGAACCACTAGTGGTAGGTCAATGATATTTGGTATGCAGTTGTATTAGCATTGGCACATCTCATTACCATGGAGATTATTTGGCCCCCCTTCAGTCAAGGTCTATTGACTTTGAAACTTTTCATAGTTAACATGTATTAGTTTGTGATTAGGTCAATTTATGGGGAACCACTAGTGGTAGGTCAATGATATTTGGTATGCAGTTGTATAAGCATGGGCATATCTCATTTCCATGGAGATTATTTGGCTCCGCCCCCTTAGTCATGGTCCATAGACTTTGAAAATTTTGCTAAGTTTACATGTATTAGTTTGTGATTAGGTCAGTTCAAGGGGAACCATTAGTGGTAGGCCAATGTTAATTGGTGTTCAGTTGTATAAGCATTAGCACATCTCATTTCCATGGAGAATATTTGGCCCCGCCTCCTCAGTCATGGTCTATTTACTTTGAAACTTTTGCTTAGTTTACATGTATTAGTTTGTGATTAGATCAGTTTAAGATGAACTGCTAATGTTAAGTCATTGATATTTGGTATGCAAATTTATTGGCATTTGCAAGTATCGTTTCCATGGAGATTATATAGCCCCACCCCTGATCATGGTTCATTGACTTTGAAACTTTTACATAGTTTACAAGTTAATGTTTGTGTTAGGTTTGTTTAAAGGGAACGACTTATAATAAGTCAATGGTATTTGGTATGCACTTGTATTAGCATTGGCACATCTCATTCCATGGAGATTGTTTAGCCATGTACCTTCAGTCATGGTTCATCGACTTTGAATATTTGCATTACTTACATGTTAAAGTATTGCAATTTTAATTTCAACATTTGCATTATCAAAATTACAAAAGGCGAGACATATCTCTGTGATAACAGTTTATTAACTCAGGCTAACTGCCCTTATATAATAAAAGCTTTGTGTATTTGAAAACACTATTTAATGATTGTGAGAGTGTTTAAATGCTAAATTTGTCTAAATTGAAATTAGCTAGAAAAATGAAATAACACTTTAAAACACATACATAACTATCTTGATGATGGAACTGAGAAACACACTAAAGATGAGGTAAGGAAAAACTCACATACAAATACTATAGCTTAGTGTTGACAAATATTTCACATGTTAACAATACAGAGAGAATACATTAATAGTAATTCTGTAATCTTAAAAAGGGAAATATGTAGCTTTATCATCAAAATGAACACCGAAAACGGTGTTACATATGTCGATAAAAAATCTCCAGTTATGAGGCCCAAACTCCTGCTGAAAATTTTCAAATCTCCAGTTGTGACATGACAACTCTGTCACATGTATGGGATTGACAAACAATTTGCTATTAAAAATAAAAAACTGTTGTGGGTTCATATATTTTTCGTGGGTACCAATTTTAATGGATTGTAGAAAAATTGTGTTTTCATTGATACTTGATTTCATGGTTTTAACAAAATTTCTAAATACAAAATTTGTATTGTGGTGATTGATGAAATTCATGGTTTACCTTATATACACAAAATACACGAAAATAATGACTTCATTAATAATAATCCACAATGTAACAATACATTTGTTTAATCCACCATTTTCTACATTAGGAAATGCCTGTACCAAGTCAGGAATATGACAGTTGTTTTCCATTTGTTGGATGTGTTTGAGCTTTTGATTTGCCATTTAATAAGGGACTTTCCGTTTTGAATTTTCCTTGGAATATTTTTGTTATTTTACTTTTTTTTTGTCACTCCTCACATCCATAATTAGGAATGACTTCTGATCTATATTTATTATCAAATTATAGAGTGTTATTTTTTTTGACAAGATGAATTTTATCCCAAGATTCTACTGGAGGAAGAAGACATACACTCATGTTTGGCTGTTGAAGACATATACATAAAAGTGATAGGGGCCTCGGTGGCGAGTGGTCTAAGTAGTTACTACTGTAATCACTAGCCAGTCAACACTGAGGTTGTGAGTTCGAACCCGCTCATGCGGGTGCACTCAACTCAATCTTAATTGACTAGGATTGTCAGTTTTCCTATCAAGGTCGGTGGTTTTCTCCGGCACTCCGGCTTCCTCCACCAATAAAACTGGCCGCCACGAATAGCCCAAAAGCGGTGCTTAAAAGTGGCGTTAAAACACCAAAAATCAAAAATCAATCATAAAAGTGACCTGTAGTATGACTTTGGAAACTTTTTTTTTTTTTTTTTTTCTCAGAGTATGGGTTTTAATTGCATCCTTCAAAGTCAAGTATAAGGACCAATTCATAGTGAAAACTGTTTTATAATCATGCTGAATTCTCAGAATTATCCAATAAATTCACTTATTATAAATCCTTAGAGATCTTTAGGATACATTAAGCCTGAAATCAAATTAGAAAAAAACAATTCCTTCCATGTTGCATGACATTCTAACCCATCTATTCATGATCTATCCTTTCCTATTTCAACAGGTACCCTATAAACGTTCAAGTCTTAACTCAGGTGATGTATATGTGCTTGATTTGGGCATGCAGATCTACCAATGGAATGGTGCTGAATCAAGTGGTATGGAGAGAATAAAGGTAATATTTATCCTTTTGACATATTTCATAAAATATTGCCTTGTATTGACAGGTTCCATATGTACAGTCAAGTCTTAACCCTGGTGATGTGTATATATTAGATTTGGGTATGCAGATTTACCAGTGGAATGGTTCAGAATCTAGTGGTATCGAGCGACACAAGGTATCATGGTCTCACGGCTACTTTTATATTCATTTTATTTCTTGCTTTCAGGTATAGAGCTTTATTTGTGCTTAATATACTGATCAAAAATAAAAATGCAGCCAATAAGTTTCATAAATGTTGAAGCTATTTGATGGTAAAATTAATCAAAATTTTATAGGAATGAATGCTTGCTCCATGTTTTATGAAAAAAAATCAATTATAATTGTTGGAATATATTAATTAATTTCCTTCTTTAAATATTAATAACAGCGTTATACAGCATGAAGCAGAGATTTGCAACTGTCATGTTTTATATGATTTAAATTGAGTTTGTCTAAGTTAGTATTTTGCTTTTTCTGTTTAATATTTATTTGATATTTCAACATAAAATTTTCCAGACCAGAGTGATGTATTTCTTTTATGGTCAGTATATGAAATTTTGCTTACAGTAGTCAAGAGGGCCAGCAATAAATGTATTTATTTGTGATATATACCGTTTTAAAGGGCTATGCCATACAAATTGAATGTTAGGGTTGGAAGACACACTTTATGAATTATACAGGGTTGGTTTGTGTGGATACAAATGCTTTTTTGTTTATTCTTCAACAAATTTTCCCTCTAACCCTGACTGTACATTTTTCTGGACTAGCCCTTAATATGTATACATAGAATTAGGTCACAGTGAAACTAAAATGCCAAGCACCATGTTTCAAGATTTTCAAATTGTATCTAGGTGTATGAAGATTTTTGTTTTTTCAGTATGATTTTATATTATCAAAAGTTTAAGTTTAAATATGTAGTGTCTTTGGCATTAGAGTTTTATACTGTTTACACTTAAATGTAGCTTATAGTTTCCTGTGGATGTGGATTTGGATTTGGAATTTATTTTTAGCTGTTAAAAAGCCGATTGTTTATCTATAGAAACCTGCCAGATTAAAATTTACAAGACAAATTTAATCTAGATATTCTTTATAAAACAGTCTATTTTTCTAAACAAATTGTATCCAGTAAAAGCAAAAGCAATTTCATTTTCTTGGCATTTTTATGTTTTTCTTATTTCATTTCAAACTGAATATTTTGACTTTAATTTCATATATTATGTACATTTGTAATTAATAATAGAATTTTGCATTGAAAAATTCATATGTCTGCAAACTGCAAAATTTTAGAAAGATATGAAAAAAGAATAGTATATGCCCGCAATAACAAAAAATACTATAATGTATCAAGACCCATCTAAACGTATCCATAAATGTACTCTAGTTATTTATCTTATATACTTGCTTTATGTGTATTTTGTTGGCAAAGTGTATGTAAATATGGAGCGTAACATGTTGTCAGTATTTTTAAAACATTTGTAATAAATGTAATATTGTTTGTTTCCAATATATTTAGTAAGGTTAAAAGTTGTTAACTGGTAGTTCATTGATAACATTTAATCATTTATTTCATTTAAAAATAATTTGCAAGCGAAAATCAATTGTGTTGTAATTTAGTTGTGTGGCATCTTTTTATTGTATCAAGACACACATAATATGCTTGTAGTCATTCATGAGACTTGAGCTCTTTCATTGAAATAAAAAATGGCAAAATTTCTTTTAGGATGAAAATGGTTATTTGTAAGATGGATGTTGTTTGACTTAATGTTGAATCTAATAGACATTGTGTATGTTTAAATGGAGCCACTTATAACTGGTTACTTAAACGTATAACTGTGTAACATCCTATTGAAAGGGAATTGGTCTTCTTTATGCATTTTGTTTGATAAATATTTTTTCTCACTTTTTTTAGAAGTTTTTATGAGAATGCTACTCAGAAAGAGAATATTAAATGCATGGTTAAGTCTTTTTTGAGTTCAATTAAATTTTTGAAATATATTTTTAAAAAGCAAAATTTCATATATTGTAGCTGAATTTTTATCCCTCAGTTTTTATACAGTCTCTTCTAATTTTTGGCATATAGGTTTATATCAGCAACTTCTTGGAATACTACCTATTGATTGAATACATGCTAAGGCTGGGGACATTAGAACACTGTTTTTGTTTTACAATAGACCTTATGGACAACCTTTTAATTTCTTTGACAAATTTTTGAAACTAACATTAAATTGTGATGTTGAAATTTTCATTTTCTACATACATAAATAAATACTACAAAATATGCAATGTAACGGTAAATAGATAATTAGATTTTTGATAATTTTGTAATGAAGATCTATAGAACTCAAATGGACTAAACATAATTCTAAGGAGATTTTGTAAGATATGAGAAAGTTGGAAGTATTGAGTATAGAATATATATATGAACTATTGCTAGTGTTTTGAGGACAATTTCATTGATTTACTTTAATAGGCAGCTGAATACTTGCAACAGATGGAATCAGAAAGACCAAAAGCTAGCACAACAGTTCTTGATGAGAGTGGAATAAGCAAAGCTGTAAGTGTACGGATTCATTCAGTGAAATTATATTGACAAGTTATTTAGCTTATGTTCCTGCTTGAAAACTTTTGGCATTGTGATTGTATCAAGTAGATAGACAATAGTGTAAACAGGGTTACATTTGTGACAATAGTGTAAACAGGGTTACATTTGTGACAATATATTTTGCTTATTTATCTTCACATTGACAGTTATTTTTATAACCCTTTAGTAGCCATAGCAAATGTTGTTACCTTCTTTTTGACCTTCCTTCCTTCTGTCATTACTTCTTACAGCCATTCTAATATCACAACAGTTGTCCAGACTTTTTTTCTTTGTTCCAATAGATATTGATCAGATATTTGGTACATAAGTGTATGAGATAGACTTGTAGATGGAGTTTGTGTTTCAGTTGACTAACTTTTGACAGAATGAAGGCACTTGTACTTGTCCAGACTTTTTCTGTAATGCCTGCAGATCTTGAGCTGATTTTTGTACTAGTTTGTTTCCTTTTTTTTTTTTTTAAGTTTTGACAGAATAACAGCTACTTTTTCAGAATAAGGCTGCTGATGTTGGCATTCTTGTCATACAGACACATCTTGTTTAAAAGTAAACTGCTGAGTTTAATCATAAACTAAGGATTTACAAATTTAATGTGAAATATATAACAATATGATGATGTGGTCACAAGAGGGGGTTCTTTTGTAATACTTTAAAAGCCTGTTGGAGTCTGGACATATTTTGGCATAAAAATGTCTGCCCATCTGTCTGTACCATAACTTGATATATTTAAGAAGATGTGGTATGATTGCCAATGAGACAAGTCTCCACAAAAGACCAAATGACACAGAAATTAACAACTATAGGTTACTGTATGACCTTCAACAAAGTTTTTCTACAGAGCCATTGTATTAGCTTATGATTAATGCCTTCAAAATATCCCACTTTATTCTTGCAACAATTTTAATATGCACAAAAAGGGCATATTATGAGCTTTTGTCGCAGCTGTTCATTTTAATTAAGGTTATACTGAATTATTTTAAAGTTATGACATATTTAAAATTAAAGTGAGCACAGATAGTGGTTTCTTAATGGTATGACATAAACATTTCTTTGTCAAAAGTATGTTGTATGGAAACAGAAACTTACAATAAATCACATTTCAAGTTAACATCTAGAATTGAACTTGCATATTTTCTTCACAAGGCCAATTTTACCCTGTTGTATAAAATGTTTCAAATAAAAAGTCTGTGCATAATCTTAAAGCAAAACATATTTTGACTTGCATTTTTTGGGTGTATTTACTGTTTTATCTTTAAACATGAGAGGTAAATGAATGGCCTTGAAAAATGATAATTTAAATTTTACCATGTAATAAATTATTGGAGGTAAATGATATGTTGTGTTTCTGTGCTCTTAGATTATATCATAGGTGTCAGCTTTCTTGATTTCAACAGGATCATTCTGATATTTTTTCAAAAGTTTTTGGAATCTTCTAGTTGTGACCATGCCCATGTAGTAGTTAGAATCTTCTTCTATTCAGGTTTTGTCACAGTACATTTTGAATGTATCATAGTGTCTCCAGTGTGTCACACTGTTGAGGATATGGTAATGATCTCTGTCCCACCATGCTATATAGTCAGTATGATTTGACAATTTTTATTGGAGTAATGGGACTTTGACCATTAGCTGAAGTATTGTAACAACACCTTGTGAACAATCATGAGATATTGACCAGATTATACCATCATTTCAAGCTGACCATTTTAATGGGTGTTACTGGACTTTTTTATTTTTTAGAGTATTGTAAAAGTGTCATCTTGTGAATGAAACCCCTTTGAGACTAATTGACAGAGAGCTCTCATAAGGATTGTTTGCCATTCTTTGTAGTCGACCATATCAAACTGTGATTTTGATTTGACCATTTTTATGAGAGTTATTTGACTTATTCCATATTGTGCATCAGTGTTATGTAAAATAGCAAAATGATGAACCAAATTGTTAAGAAAGTACTAGCTCCTACAATAAAATCAGTAACTTGCATTTATTATTTGCTATACATAGCTAAAAAGAGCTTCAATATTAAAATTTGTGGAAATGACAAACATTACTAGAAACATTTTTGTGGATGGGAGATCTCCCACTTTGGTGCCTAGAAAGGTTGACACCTGTGAATTATATTTAATGTCAAGATGTCTGCTGTTAAAATGTAAAATAAAAAGGGTAGCTGTTAACTATATTACTTGAAATATTGGTTGAGATGAAAAAGAGAAGACATATTTTTACTGACCTGAATTATTAAAAGCATGTTGTAAGGGAGATAACTCTGAAAAAAATTGAAGGGTAAAATTTATAGCTTTCTGGATAAAAGCATTGAATGTGTTCCGAAATACTATTGTGAAGCAGTAAATTATCTTATCTTAGAAACAATTGGTTTTTTATCATCATGTAGATTTTAATATTCTAAAGGAACCTACAGTTGAAAGTTATTTTGTCACCTAAAAAAAAGTATTTTCCATTACAGCATCGTTTCTATGAAGCTATTCCAGAAGGGGATGCTGATGAGGTGGACTCTGATGATGAAGATGAGGGTGATGATGAGAAGAAACTGTTGAGGTAATAGTTATTGATTTGTAGAATCTACTTTTGCTTCAAAGTGATGAAATACATATATTTCACTACTCCAGATAGTAAAATTTTCAACTTTTTTGTTAGGTCAGGTGTGCCAAGTGTTTTAATCATTTGTAGATTTAGCCATATTGATTTTAGAGATTTCATATACTATGTGATGCAAATGATTTCAAAACTATTTTTAATTGAAATTTAGAATTTGATCTTTTAGTATATTGTTTGTTGACCCCTTACAGCATCAGTTAACAGCAAATAGATTTTGCAAATAATTATTCCAACCAATGAATGGCAAACCAAACAATATTTATAAAAATAAATAAATAGTAGGTTGGAAATGATAAATATACCTGAAAGTAACACTTTGGAAGGGTAATAGTGTTAAAAAAATATACAAATTTGATATAACAAGGCAAATATATCTTGTACACCCTCAACATTAAATCAACAAATCATACACTTGAGTCAACAATCTCTAAAAGAGGCATTAGTTAAAAAGGTAACACAACAAAGAATATTTAGAAATTCCTTAGAATTCATTATATTCTACTGCTTTTTGTCTCGCCTTCTCGGAAAGCTAGACATAGGGATTGCTTTTCTGCTGACGACGATAACATTGTTGTAATTGGCATCAAAAATTGTTAAGTTTTCTGCTTAAGATAGTTTGATAGGAACTACTTGTGAGAGATCAGTGATATTTATGATTAAAGTTTTACCCTTGTCCGTCAGTCTGTACGTATGTCCCAAAGTTGGTTTCCATTCTCTAAATCTAGTTTGCCTCAACCAAATGCTATGTAACTTTTACACAATGCTTATTACCATAAAACACAGATCAAGTTTGAATTTTGGTGGCGTCACTTTTACTGTTCTAGAGTTATGCCCCTTTACAAATGGAAAAATTGCTTAATTTTTCGTTTCCGTTCTCTAACTTTAGTTGCCTCAACCAAATGTTATGAAATTTATACACAATGCTTATTACTACAAAATACTGATAAATTTTGGTGGTGTCACTTTTACTGTTCTAGAGTTATTCCCCTTTACAAATGACAAAAATGCTGTATTTTTCGTATCCGTTCTCTATTTTAAGTTTGCCTCAACCACATGTTGTGAAACTTATACACAATACTAATTACCACAAAACTCAGATCAAGTACGAATTTGGGTAGCATCACTTTTACCGTTCTTCAGTTCTGTCCCTTAATAACTATATGATATGCAAGCAGGGGGCATCATCTGTGTCCTATGGACACATTCCCCATTTATTTTTTCTCTATAAAGTGTATATCAGTTTGACGACTATTTGAGGCCCTGCCCCCTAGGTCATGGTCCAGAGACTTTGAATTAATAAGCATTTTTCAATGTTAAGTTTTCTGCTTAAATCAGTTTGATAGAACCACTTGTGATAGATCAATAATATTTTCTATTAAGTTGCATTACTAACAGTACATATCAGTTTGATGACTATTTCTAGGCCCTGCCCCCTAGGTCATAGTCCAGTGACTTTCAATTAATTAACTATTTTTAATGTTAAGTTTTCTGCTTAAGTTAATTTGATAGGAACTACTTAGAATAGGCAACAATATTTTCATAAAGTTACATTGCTGTCTGTACATTTCAATTTGTCAACCATTTTGAGGCCCTTCCGACTAGTTCATGGTCCAGCAACTTTGAATTGATTAGCAATGTTGAGGTCCATCAGATTGTCGTTTTTCTGATTTTTATGCCAACAGGCAAACATATCTCTGTTTCAACAGTTTATTCAATTGATATGATAATTGTATACATCAATATCAAATATAACCATAACTAAATTTTTTTCTCAGATTGTCAGATGCTGGAGGATCCATAAGTTTCTCAGAAGTAAAGACTGGTGATGTAGCCATGGAGGATCTTGGAGAAGATGTAAGTCATGAGTGAAATAGGCAGTAATCAGTCAATCAAAATAGAAAATCAGTCAATCAAAATAGAATGATAAATAATATCTGATAATAATGTATGAATAATGATTGTTTGTGCAGTTGTTAGATTTAAATATGCATCTGAATTCTTCAAAAATGCTGAATTTATCATTGATACCTTTATCTAACGTTCATTTCAAGTATTTTCTTGAAGAAATAACGTGGAAAGAGCTACTTAAAACTCGATCATGCTTTGTAAATGTACACAGAATTTACGTATCCGTCTCTGGTCAGTGTTTTACCATTGTAAAGTCAACATCCAGTTTAGAAAATGTGCCTTCTAAAAACGAAAGTAAAGATTTTGACAATGTAATTTTGCACAAATAAAGATTCTAAGTAAGGCAGATATTAGTACACTAATGTTGCACACTTCGTATGATGAACTGTCAATTTAACAGTTTACGTCAGTACATATAATTTGTATCAAAAGTCATGTTTAGTAATTTTTGTCAATCATTGATTATATGATGCCCAACTGATTACCATGATTGCCTTCTGTTACTTAGTCTTAGGGGATTAAAATTGGGATAAGTCAAAAAAATGTTTGACTGACACAAATATTTTCTGGAAGCCCTGAGCTAAATATCTTGAGAATATAAAACAAAAACGACAAGAAGCTCAATGTTTTCATTTTGTCAAAATTGACATAGTACTATCTATGGTTGATTTATTCGAGTAGTGTTACTTCCTAATTTAAATATGAATTCCTTAAATTGAAGAAACCAATATCTTTGTTTGTATTTCAGTTAGGTTTGAATGTTTTCAATTACATGGAAATGATAAAACAAAAAAAATGTTTTAATTTTAAATGTTAGATAATTTGAGAAAATAATCTGTACCTAGTAATTGCGATCATTGAGCATGCCAGTTTATATATATATATGCAGTGAAACAGGTGTCACATATTTTACTGATAAAAGATAATTTTATATAAAGTATTTGTATCAACCTGATGATCCTGTATTGAGGTCAGAGAATTGACATGTACCAATAACTTATGAATTTGGTAGAATGACTACACTATGACCTTGAATGCCCACTTTAATCTTGCAGTGTTTATTTTATGATGCAATAGTCATTAGTTCTACAACGTACATGAACCTGTATATAATTAACAAGATGTTTTAAATGTTGACAAGAGACACTTATTGTATGATGCCTTATCACAGATTAATGTCAATAGGAGAGCAGGACCTATTAATCTTTCAAGAGACCTGAGTTCACACCTTTTCAGTGGGTTTGTGTTGCCCTATAATTTTCTGTGTCTGATTGTCTTATAGGTTTTTTATGTTTTTCATTCTATTAAAAAAGAGGCGAAATATACCAAAGGGACACACAAACTCCTAAGTCGAAAATAAATTGACAATGCCATGGCTAAAAAAGAAATAGACATACAGACAAACAACAGTAAACAAAACACAAAATAGAAAACTAAAGACTGAGCCCCACCAAAAACTGATGATATTTTATTGTGATCCCCCAAATACCATTATTGAATTCAGACAATGAAATAGATAATATTTGACAATGAGGAACAACTTCATTGTGATATATGCTCTAAAATACAATGTAGTACTATATAATTTACAGGATGTGTTTGTTCTCGACACCAAGAGTGAACTATTTGTTTGGGTTGGAAGTAAAGCTTCCGTGGACGAAAGGAGAAATGGAATGGGATATGCTCATGTAAGTTTTTATACGCCCGTCAAAATTTTGACGGGACGTATTATGGTATACAAATGTCCGGCATCCGTCTGTCTGTCTGTCTGGCGTAAACATGTCGCACCGTAACTTGAGAACAACTCATCCAAATTTCATGAAACTTAATGCAGTTGTTCCTTATGATGGTCAAACGATCTGTATACTTTTTGGTGAAAATAAGATTAAAACTTTTTGAGTTACGGGACTTTGTAACTAAAACAGGGGTGTGTTTTTTTTCACATGTCACGCCATATCTCAAAAACGATTTATGATTATTGTTTAAAACTTTACACACTTATTAGTTATATTAATCTAAAGATCTGTATACTTTTTGATTTTGATTCAAAATTTTATTTTAGAGATATTGAGTTTTTTGTAAAAAAAAAGGGGGTTCACATATCGCCCCGTATCTCAAAAACAATTTATGATTATTGCTTAAGACTTTACACACTTCTAAGTGATATTAATCTCAAGATCTGTATACTTTTTGGTGATGATTCAAAATTTTATTTAAGAGTTAATTGAGTTTTTTGTTAAAAATGGTGTGTTTTCACATGTCGCACTGTATCTCAAAAACAATATATGATTATTGCTTAAAACTTTACACACTTCTTAGTTATATTAATCTCAAGATCTGTGTACTTTTTGGTGATGATTCAAAATTTTATTTAAGAGTTATTGAGTTTTTTGTTAAAAAAGGTGTGTTTTCACATGTCACGCTGTATCTCAGAAACTATTTATGATTATTGCATAAAACGACGGGCGTATCATGCGCTCATGGCGCAGCTGTTTATTATGCAAATAAAATAAATTCATATAGCAATGAAATTAATGTCACTTTTAACTCGAAAAATTTTAAGATGCATGCCTTCATGACAATCTTTTTTACTAATTCATTCAACTAGCTGATAATTTTTCATATTTGAATATCTGAAATTGAGACGAAAAGTCAATAATCATCATATTAGAGCAGACAATTTAAAAAATAAAGCCTTAAAAGTAAAAATTTGTTAATAGATATGTATGTATCACATATTTTTAAACCCAACACAATAATCTATATATCATTTTTGTGTAATTGCAGAAATACTTGATGGACAAAGCTCGTCATTATAAACCAGTTTCTGTTGTCAGCGAAAAAGTAGGAAAAGACAGAATTGAAGTAGCATTATCAGCATAAACTCTTGCCACTGTATAAACAATATACCACAATATAGATGCTTTTGCAGTAGTTAGCACATAAATTATTGTTTGTTGTTAACCACCCTTTTCTATAATATGGCCATGACATATTTTGTCTCAAAAACTAACATAAGGTTATTATTAAGACTTATATTTAGGGATGAGAAATTTTGTTGTTCATTAATATATTTTCCAAGGATTATTTATTTCAACATTACATGAGCAGGACTATTTAATTTGAAAATTAATATTTATATAACGTCAGACATGCTCCATCCTGATAACTATTAGATTGTCACAAAAGTCTGAGGAATGTATCTCCAGGAATGATTTTACCAACGTATAGAATGGGGCCCTCATCAAGTCATGTGGGAATTTTGTATAGCAAGACCTTTATTTGGATTTTTTTTTATATATATCCTTGAATCTTAACTTTGTCATCAATCATTTACACAATTTTTTTTATTGGATTCTACTTCGTGTTTGGGATATACTCAGAATTGAATAAGTCAATGGACATGTAAGTGATGTGCATATAATAACAGATTCAAACTTTGATGAGTGGGTTTTGGAACATTACATTTTTGGGAATGCATCCCTGTCCTTAATAAGGGGTATTTTTGAAAGGCCCCAGCTATTCTACGTGAATCATACCTGAGCTCGTTCCATCAGTTGTTATCAATCTTATATAGTTGATGTGACATGTTTGGCCTTAAGAGGTATCATAATTAATGTTTGTTATTATTATTATTTACATATAAAAGTAAAATACATTTGTTTACCCTATTTTGTTGTTGTAACATTGTTTTAGTTAACTGTATGCATATAAATGGCAGAAATATGTAGCATTTTAAGGCTTTTGCTGCTAAGATTCTAATATATGCAATCCAAAATTTTCATGCATATTTCTCTGATTTACACTTGACTCTTGATACAGCATTTTTTATTAGGCATTGTCTTTGAAGAACAGCTGCTCTTACATTGACTTTATTATTGTTTTGTTTTCTAGTTATTATTTTTATTATTTACTATTGGACCAAATTTGTGCACATTTCTACGCATTCTACCTGTGTTTATATATTGTGATATGTATCTTACCGATCAGAAGAATCTAAATTTACAGAAAAACTTTATTGGAAAATATATATTCTGTTTAATTTGTCAATACTTGCCATTATTTTAACTTTAGAAGTAAAGATTAATGAATTTCAATGTTGTATCTTTATGAACCAATCATCTGCTGACAATTAAATAGTTTTTTCGTCATTTAAATGAAGGTAAACAAACAACTATGAAAGAATATTAGAAATGCATCAGAGATATGAATATCAGTTATTTGTAACAAACTTTTTATAATTATTTATTTCTACTTTTGTATCAATTCAATAGTGCAATATGATTTAATAGTAGTAATTAGTAGTGGAAGTTCATTTCTGTTCTTTTTGAAGAAAAAATAAAATATATCTGTTGTCTGTCAAAATGGTGTTTGAGGTATGACTTGTGTGTAATATTATTTTCAGATTTATTTAGAATAATTTATGAAATACATATTTTGTTTTTGATAACAATACGCTACAAATAGATTGTTTATGAATCTTCTTATTTCTCATTTCTATGAATTAAATGTTTGATTTAAACATTTGCACATGTATGGAATTTGAAGTATGTATTGAGAAACTTTATTGCATTTAATACTGCAACTTAATTAAACAATGTCTTGTAGCTAATTGATAATGATAATTTAGATATTTTTATTCCTTATTAGATTTTAAAAACCTTAAAATTACATTTAATTTAAACATAGAATTGTCATGAAATTAGCCAGTATCTATTTTCAAAGGCTTGTTGAGTTGGTAAATTAATTTCAAAGTTGACAGTAGATGTATATAAAACCAGTTATCCTGAAAAAATATTGCTATGCAAAGTAAGTTGGTAATCTGTTATTTCATTGCAATTTGGTGCTGTATTTTTGAAACAAAAATTTACAGAAATAAACAATTTAAGTTAAAATTTGTTCAGTCCTTTCTTGTTTTGAAGTATATTCACTTGCTTTCAGAATCTTACCTTCTTGATAAGTACATTCACATGAATACAATATATGAATATGCTACCGTATATTCATAAACAATACACATAATAACACTTGCATAATTTAAATAGCTATAAAACAGAACAAGAATCTACTGTTTAGTAAATTGTAGGTAAAAAAGCTTTTTTTTTTTAATTTAAAAACCTGCTAAAAGTGGTAAACAGTTTCACTTTGACATGATAAGTTAGAACTAAAATATTTAACAACACTAATCAAGATTTAGTTGTAAAGGTATTCAACATTATCATGATTATGCAGAATGTAGTAGTGTATGTATTCATCCCTAACAGCCTATCTACCCTTTTGTTAGGGTAGTTAAACTGGATCAAAATCATACCAGATGTGGCTGTGAATTTATACATACAAAAACGCCAAGATACAAAATTGAAGTATTAAATCTCTGATAAATTCTTGATTCAGTGATCTTGTAGTAAGACTTTTGTGACATAATAATCTGAATAACTGAAATCTCTACAAGCTGACAAGTATAGTAGACAATGAATATTTACTTTTTGTTCCAGGAATGTATTCCTTGGATGCAAAGTGTTGTCAACTAAAAATATCTTATCGAGTTTTGACAAGCAAGGGGTCCTCTGACATTAGTAAATCATTGATTTGTTGTTCTCTAAAGTTGTTTGGGCAGGTGGGTGATGGGTGGGCAAGCGGCTGCCAAAAGTTTCCATGCACTAACTTATGAACAATTCAACCAATGTCCCAGATTACATTAAAAGCCAATGTTTATTAATGTTATAAAAAGAATTTTTCCTATCCAAGAATTTGAATGCACAAGTTTTCAAACAACAGATTAGTTCACGAATATGCACATTATATAATTATCATTTTCAAAATACTGTGCAGACTTCAAGCTGGTCCATTTTTTATTCATCGGTGTAGTAAAAATGCTCGAATGGCATGAATAAATTACATTACAACAACAAAAAACCTAGGAGACATCCTCTCCCGATCCTCTATATTTAGATAAAAAGAGAAATAGGACGTTTAAATTTGGTTATATTTCACCAGAGACATATAATACAATGTCTGTAATAATATATTGTATTATATGTCTGTAATTTCACACATTAATAAATTATTTCCAACAGTGAACTATTCAATGTTTGTAAACAATGCATTACATAAAGATAGAATTTCGTTTATAAACCTTTTTCATTTCTCATTTCTGTGAATTACATGTTTGATTTGCGTTACATAATTTGCATTTCACCTTTCTAGTGGATTCATATTAAACAGAAACTAATTAAGGAGCAATTTCAAAACCATTAAAGGAAGAAAAACAAATTCACACCAATTAAAGATCCTGCTAAGTAAATTAATTAAAACCCCATCAACACCCACCTGTAGGTTACAGTAATAATTCTGACAAAAACAAACATGTGAATATGCTTTTAAAATAACCATTGATTTCAGAAATCCAATAAAAGACGCTTTGGAACCTTATTCTGAAAAAACTGTATACCTAGGCTTATCTTTCATGGTATATTCAGATTGCATTGCAAGGGTCGTAATAACCAAAATATCTGAAAGCAAGAGATGTATAAGTACGCAGAAACGTTATATATATGACCAAAAGGGACCTTCAAAAATAGCCAAATTCTGTTATGAATCATGTCAGTACCGAAGCACTGACTACCCTCCGGCACTAACAGTGAGGCCACCAGCAGGGGTATCCACTCAGTGTTAGTAAATGAAAACAACGCTTTATAAAGTTATTGCATTCAAAGCGATTTTCTAGATTGACTTTCACCAGGAACGCTCAAAACAAAATATTTTACAGCAAGGGATCTATAAATAAAAAGAATAGCCAAATTCATACAAGGTAAACTTTGCCTGAGGCAATTAGAACCTTAGTTTCTTTCAAAAAAAATGTAATTAGTTGATGGATAATTTTAGGAGCTATACAGTGGCGGGTCCAGGGGGGTCCAACCCGCGGAACCCCCCTTTTTTTTTGACGATCAATGCTTTTGAATGGGGACATATGGTTGGAACCCCCCTTTTATCCTGGGTTGGAACCCCCTTTTAAAAATGGCTGGATCCGCTCCTGCTATATGACCATACTTTTGTATCAACCCAGTGATAAGAAAAGATTTAATTCTTTATAAATTTAGTTCGTCCGTAAACATTCCAATCCTGTTTTAAACATGTATATCGTATTTATAGTAACGATAGCCCATGTAGACCTTTCCGTGAAATCACTAGATACCATTCTGAAATAACACACCCTAAAGATAGTGATTGGTCCAGAGGGTTGAAAGAACCTGATTTTAAAAAGAGGTCGACTATGCCTGGAAATTGGTTGAAAGCTAACCCAGGCGACCTTAACTGGAAAAAAAATATGTAGCTTTGCTTCAAATAGAATTTCGGTTTTGATTAAGCATTTTTTTTTTTATGAATACTCAAAGTTTGCCAAAACCTGTAAAAATTGTGGTTTGAGCTATCTTCAGGCGTTCGTAATTTGGTCGTCTGTTTAGAAATAAGCCATTATAACCTCAAAGGTATTTAAGTAAGATTGGGAGACTTTTTGAAAATAGCAGTTTGCTGCGAAATCAACTCTGGGGAAATTTGCCCTACCTCTTATCAAGTGTGGCACATAATGATGGAGAGTTCTTTTAATATATTGTGTACTATAAATAGACTTTAAAACAGTTATTTTGTGATAAACACGAGAATTCAAAGCATGTGAATAATAAAGAAAACGTGTACTGTAGTGACAACTTGGTGTCTATGATAGCATTCTTGATTGTATTGAATCATTCATTACATCTGGTATACTAGTAAAATATAATAGTCCCGGTCAGATTATATCTATTATTCAATTACATTTCCGATTTTTCGAAAATTCATTCTATATTTTTAGATCTCAATTCCGAGTAAATGTTTGGTTTATACAATGTATAACGCATGAATGCACATTTGAATAATGTATATGAATCACTTTTCGCAGAAAATTTAATCAGTTAGACATGAAAAATAGGATATTGATTGAACCGCTATGTAACAAATGATAATTTTAAAAATTAAAAGTAACGTTTAAAACCACATTTAGTTAACATCCTGTTTATAGTTGATTCATTACGACAAGGCCTTACATTTTAAACACATTTTGTAAACATATACATATTAAAAAAAACACAAAATGACAAATAATCACACATTTCAAATTGAGCATGAATACTTTTTAAAAATAAACCAATACCTTGACCTGTTCAGATATTTTTCACAGGTAACTTTTTAAATATCTTACCTGTGGGATGATTTGTTTTGGTTCATAGTGCACGCATTGAATGATTTTCTGTAACATTTCGAAACAACCTTTTTGCTATTGAGCAATTGTCAGTTGTATATATTGAAGTATTTAGATTTTGACATCAGAAGTACAACGGAATCAAAACTGTAAGTACGCACATTTTGGTATGCTTTAATCAATTAAATCACCATGCTTATCTTAGTCAGGGACATACAAGTATTATATGTCTCTGTCTCAGTTTATTGTTTTTCATATGGAACAAGTGGTCACCATAATGGTGCCAGTGCTAACTTCTTTTCTGTTTATATTTCCTGATACATAATGAAAATTGTTAAACCGAAGATCATGTATTTGAAGTTGAGAGTAATTGCCCAAACGGAATAAAATATCCAAAATAAGATAAGTTTGCTGTGCTAAAAATATTACTTTCATTGGGGAAAATATTAAAAAGATAAACAACAACTTATCGAAAGCAGCTTATCTGGATACCTTGTCATAAAATATAAGTTCTTTCGTTATATTAGTTCCAAACGGAACAAATCTTCTGGAATATTATTTCCACTGACTAAAAAAATCTTAAGGTTCATGTGGACCCTTTGGCTAAAATGGCTGCATTTTCACCTCAAAATTTACTCTGAGTACAGACAAACCTGTGTATCTGGAAAGTTTTAAGGCATAGAATGCCCTAGATAAATAAAATTCAAATATATTTTATGTTTTAGAAAATTAAAAACTTAACTGGATTTTGCAGTGCACTTTTTTCATTTCTCCAGAAGGTGCCAAAGTAGACGTTGGGAAAGAGGTTTGAGAACTTCCCACAGGTAATAATTGAAGTGAACTGTATTGATTCACATGGACAATAGTTTAACAATAGATACCTGACAATAATTGGTCATTTAAACTGTGTACCTGAGTGGACCATATCAGGTGAAACTCAACTGTTTGTTAATTTTATCATCTTCTGCAGGGACGAAAAAAGTCCACTGCAAAATCCAGTTAAGTTTTAAATTTTCTAAAACATACAATGCATTTGAATTTTATTTATCTAGGGCATGCTATGCCTTAAAACTTTTCCAGATGAACAGGTTTGTCTGTACTCGGAGTAAATTTTGAGGTGAACACGCAGCCATTTTAGCCCAAGGGTCCACATGAACTTAACAGTATTTGTTCCGAATGGAACAAAGGGTACATAATATTATTCCAACAGGAACAAATATTATAGCATTGTTATAACAGAGTTTCCAGAGGAATTTCTGTTATGCGGAACAAATTTAGTGAGATAGATTCCTCCGGAAATTTTAGGTTATAGAGATTTTCTGAGGAATAATTTTGCAATTTTTAACCAAACGTTTAAGTAGTTGCTACTATTGATCCAAAAACATACGCTTTTAAGTATGATTTCGATCAATTCCTAACGTTTTACATTGTAAATTTTAACGCAATCTGAGATATTATTCCCCAAACGGGTCATCATATCCCATTTAAGTGATTGGTGCAATTCTGTTAGAAGACCGTATTCATGTAGGCTAATTTATAGATTGGAAAGCAATTGCCGGTATACAAGAGCCTCTAAATAGTGTTTTTTAAACAGAAAGTAATAATAGAAAAGGTATTAAAACTGCCAGAAAGTAAGTAATCTTTATTTAAAGTCAGGTTTTGAGCTTTTGATTTTGCCGTTTGATTAGGGACTTTCCTTTTGAATTTTCCTTGAGTTCAGTATTTTGTGATTTTACTTTTTCATATACTTGGTATACAATCAACATTGAAACATGAGCTTTTTATAGCTCTTCAATAGGTAGGGAAATATCCTATACCCAAAACGGATTTCAATTTTCAGTGATAAAAACATATTGGATTTCAATATATTTGCTGTAATGGCACAAACATTCATTATAACATATAACATATATATTCATATAACTGTATAATAACACGATTTACCATAAACGCCATGACTGAAATATCATCTGGATAAGAGAGAATACATAGCCTTCAAAAAGTGGGATTTTCGGAGGCCATTATCTTTGTAATCAGTACTTGTTTGAACAATGGTCTTAAATGGAAAAGTATTGCTATGTACATGTATGTGAATATTGCACGATGATAGCCATTATGATGAAATACAAAACTGACAGCCACTACTATGACGGCCATTATGATGAAATACAAAATTGACAGCCTTTATGATGAAATACAAAATTGACAGCCATTATGATGAAATACAAATTCAATTTTTTATCAGTGTGAATTGATACAGGATTTTGGATATAATACTTATAAATGGTAATAGTTCCCATTTATGAGGATCTTCTCCAACCTGTTAACCGACTGATATATAGTACCAACAGGACTAATCATTAAATCAACATACACATATAAAACACATTAAGGCATATCATTACAGACAAAGCACATGCAATATAAAGAGCAGATCATCATGTTCAAATAAAAAAAAACATTTAAACAAATACACAAGGTATCAATTCAAACCACACATGCAAATATAAAGCACTAATAGCTTAAGCTGGCTTTAAAGTTAAGCTACGGGGCAACAAGGAATATCATTATTTGCATGGTTACAGATACAATTTTCTGAAAAACACCAGAATAAAATTTTTGAGGTGGTTAAAAGTTGATACAATCCCTGTTTCATTAGGCAAGGAGTTCCATAGTCTTGCTGTCTCGTAACCAAAGCTTTTCTTACCATACCTTGTTGTATTCGGTCGTGGTATATCAGCTTACTACCTATAAGTATATGCATTTTCTTTGATGGTAATAAAAGTATGTAAAAAAATCCGGACTTGATTTATTTACTATTTTATATGTCTCTAATGTCATGTTTCTCATCCTTCGGATTTCTAGTGCTGGTAGTTTAGATTGTTCAAGTAGAGTGTTGTAAGAACTTTTGAAGTCTTTCGTAAATAAATCTTAGTGCTCGTTCTTGTCTTGCTGTCAAAGCTTGAACACAGGATCTGTATTTTAATTTAGTTTTTTAGTTTTTGATTTATTTGTCGTGCAGCTTTTTTACAAATGTTTGAGATGTTTGTTTTGAAATTTGCTCACACCAAGAAGTTTCACCTCATCATCACACTGAATACTTATTCTGTTAAGGTAGAATGTGAATGTGTTTAAGCCTATTACGATTGTCTGGAATTTTTCTAGGTTTGCTTCCATTTTGTTGGATGAGAACCATGATATTAGAGAGTTACTATCTTCCTCTAAGGGTTTGATAACAGATTCCAGAGTGAAAAGGCCCCGATTGACACATTTTTAATGAGTCTGGAAAAATAGAAGTAGATGTTGAAAAAATTACGTTTAACCACATCATGTTTAGCATAGTGTAGTAGTTTTGGTGATATACCATCTATATACCAGTCGCCTTTTTTCATTTATTTTACTTATATTCTTAGATACAAACTCTTCATCTACAGGTTGGAAAATCATTTCATTGGATGTTGACCTATCCGAGTATTTTTGTGTGATGGCTTCTATACTTTTTTTTCGTTAACCTGTGTGCTGCTGTTACCAATATTTTTGGCTTCATTTACAAAAAAAGTTGTTAAATATCTCATATATATCTTGTTGGTTTGTTATGATTTTCCTTTCTTCTTAAAGTATGGTTTCTTTTAGGCTGGTGCATCCTTTGTTTGTTAGAAATTCTTACAGTTGGCAAAAGTCTTTCGACTTAGGGCTGTGCACGGTTCTAGGAAGTATTTATTTATTGACTGTTTAGTAAGTTTTGTTGCATAGTTTCTTAGTGTTTTATACGCAGTTCACCTGTTCACATTCCCTGTCATCTAACCTTACTTCTTTTTGTCGTTGAAAACAATTCGACCCACCTTGGTACCAGATGCAACCGGCATTACTTTCAGAAAGTAGACTACCCAATATATAC
This sequence comes from Mytilus coruscus, assembly GCA_017311375.1. Classification (NCBI taxonomy): domain Eukaryota; kingdom Metazoa; phylum Mollusca; class Bivalvia; order Mytilida; family Mytilidae; genus Mytilus; species Mytilus coruscus. Next base: position 85,008,617 of record CM029595.1, on the reverse strand, counting down.
CATAATAAACATAGACACGAAAAATAAAACAAACGCGAAAATGCTCAAACACCAACCGCTGTTCTCATACACCAGTTTTGTAATTTTTCAGCCATTTTTTGACATACGTAATACGAGTTAAAACTTCCTGTTTCTAGATTTTGAAAGAAAAAAGAGTTACAGAAGCTTGACTTTTATGACACGCCAGAAAAGCGAATCGAATTGCATATATCTGTTTTCGAGGCACAATTACTACTTTATTAAATATAAAACCGTCGTCGATCTTACGGGTTATTTATATAATATTATCAATAAATCATTTCAAATAAACAGAAACAGATTGAACATTCATGGAAAACTTTAAATATTGGTTTCTTTTCAATGGCACAAGGGGAAGCAATCGATATGGCGTCAGTCTACAAATTATCCATAATTGTAGTATACAGTTTAAATGTTTAACTGAGTAACAATTCAAGTGAATTCTTTATGTTACCGATCGAGCTGGAAAAGGGAAACTTGGGATATAAATTAAAAAAAAAAACAACTAAGTTACTGTAATCTGCCTGTACATAGATAGAGATGCATCTATGTCGTTCTTTTTATATCACTGTTTTGATATATATTGTATATGTGGGCTTTGATGCGAATTTTGCATTGGTAAAGTTATTCATAAATGTTAAAAGAAATAACATTACCCGAGTTTAAAAGTTTTTGTTTATTTTTCACAATCTTTTTTTTTACTAGAGTCGATTTAGAGCTTGATATATTGTAAAGAAACACCTATCTATTGTTGAAAGCTCTATTAAGATATCTTGATGTCAGTTATGCTTATTTGGGTCGCTGCTTCATCGACTTAAACCCAAACCTCCTTTAATGCATAACGCCTAAGCAGAGTTGTAAGATAACTTTGAAAAAAAACACTGCATCCTTGTCACTGACATTATTTCACATCATGTGCGATTGACTTGATCAATACGTGACATAAAATCAAATAAAATGATTTTTAATAACGTATTAATCCCGGAAACATTGACAAACATCCTCCTCTTTAATAATTTTTGTTTGTTTCAGATACGAGATCTAACGAATAGGAAGAGAAACAAAAATGGGTAAGATATTTGGGCTTAAAATTTATTTTTTTATCTGTCAGGAAACTGAAACACCTAATAGTAACTTGATCAGCTGGTTGAGAACTTTGAACTTGTTTTCAGTAATTGTGAACTTTCTTTACCATATGGTTTTATTTAATATTATTTTGCGTGTATCTGTGTTTTATATTGTAATATGAGTTTAGTGCTCTTTCACAATAAAATTGAGAATGGAAATGGGAATGTGTCAAAGAGACAACAACCCGACCACAGAACAGACAACAACAGAAGGTCACCAATAGGTCTTCAATGCAGCGAGAAATTCCACACCCGGAGGCGTCCTTAAGCTGGCCCCTAAACAAATATATATACTAGTTCCGTGATAATGGACGTCATACTAAACTCCAAATTATACACAAGAAACTAAAAGTAAAAATAATACAAGACTAACAAATTAAAGGCCAGAGGCTCCTGACTTGGGACAGGCGCAAAATGCGGCGGGGTTAAACATGTTTATGAGATCTCAACCTCCCCTATACCTCTAGCCAATGTAGAAAAGTAAACGCATAACAATACGCACATTAAAAGTCAGTTAAAGAGAAGTCCGAGTCCGATGTCAGAAGATGTAACAAAAGAAAATAAACAAAATGACAATAATACATAAATAACAACAGACTACTAGCAGTTAACTGAATTATTTTACGTACATTTAGTTATTCCACGGTCCGAAATTTAAACTTACTGCTGAAGAAATACTTCATTTCCGCCTATATGTTTTAATGTAATACACCAAATCAATTCATTTCAGTTATGTGCGCATATGCCTAATCCAATGTGTCGTTGGTTCGCCATCTCATTGACATGCATATACTCAACATCTCGTTTCATTCATGTCGAATACTACTTACACTACTCTTGATGCCAGACAACTAAACCAGTCCCTAAAACAGACCGACGGACGTCAGATCGATCTCGGACTAATATGTAACGAAAAAGAAACCAGATATATATATATATTTTTTAGATACATAGCTTACTGGTAGGAAACTGGAAAATTTATGAAATCATTAGTTTAAATCATTTCTATTTGTTAGCCTTAGTGAAACCAAAACAGTACGACTGGAAGGATTCTAACTTGGCCTTGTTTGGTTCAGATACAGAAAAACAAGTCAAAAGTAAGTCTGTCTGCACCTTATATGCATATTAGCTAACTCTGTTACAAAACAGTCTTTTTATAAAGACTTTTATATTTCACGCCATGATGATGTCAATTAAAAAAATCTACTTAAATTATCTTGAATGGTACAGGGAAAACAGACGTCTTATTTGAAGGCATCACCTTGAAAAGTTTGAACATACCATTTATGTACTTTACTGAACTGAAGTTCGCTCAAACAGTCTTGAAAGGTCTAAATGTTAAATGGACCAAAGCTTTATAAAGTGCCCTGAACAGTACTGGTGTGAACTTCTTGACTATCGCTGAAGACCATATTTTGTCCCCTAGATTTGGTTTTAGTTTGTGTCGCATTTTAATATAGTTGCGTATGACTCGCGTCTTTTTTTTTTTAACTTGTATTGATCGAGCTTGAACCGTTTAATTTGAAACTGGGCTTTGAGATGTTCACAGATTATGAAAGTAAACGGGATAGGCATATTGAGTTGTATAAAGCTTATGAAAGGAAACAGACTAAGACTTCTTTTAAACTGATTTTAACTCTGCGTATTGCTGTGTGTTTGTTTATTCCACATTGGCTAGAGGTATAGGGGAGGGTTGAAATCTCACAAAACATGTTTAACCCCGCCGCATTTTTTTTTGCGCGTGTCCCAAGTCGATAACCTCTAGCCTTTGTTTGTCTTGTGTGTTTTTTTCAATTTTGGTTCATTCATATGTTTCGGAGTTTAGTGTGGCGTCCATTTCGCTGAACTAATACCAGTATACATTATTGTTTAAGGGCCAGTTGAAGCTGAAGACCCATTGGTGGCCTTGGGCTGTTTTCTGGTCGGGTTATTACCTCTTTGACACATTCCCCATTTCCATTTCCATTCTCAATTTTATGTAAACTAACTTTGCTGAACTCCGAGCGTTTTTTGATCGGTACTTTGTGTCTTCTGTATTATTTTTGTGTATATTTTTTTTGTTTATTACCGAGCTTATGAGTCGAACCCTTTTCAACTGATTTTTACAGTTTGTTCTAATGTTGTGTTGTTACACCATCGTCTCAGGTTACTTGAAAATTTAACGCTTACAAAAGTGATTAACCACGCCACAGCCTTCATTTGCGCGTCCAAATCCATTATTGTGTTGGTGTAAATCTTATTAGGTTAAATCGTGCATATATTTTCACTTTTGAGTTGTTTCACATTCGTGACATGTTTTCCCAAGGCCATTTTTAGTTTACTATACGACATGGGTTTTGCTCATTGTTGAAGGCCATAATAGTTACGGTGACCTGTAATTGCAAAATAAATATTGCTCAACGTTTGTTAAAAACTGATCCAAGTAAAAAGTAAATGTTAGATCTTGTTTTTGCGATTCTACGGTAGAGGGGAAATTATATGATCAAAGTACATTAAAAGTGATACTTAAAATAATCGACAAATGGTATTGTAAATGTTAACGTACATATTTTAATGTGTTTGCTGTTTTATCGGAGAACCACATTTTAAACTAGTTGATGCAAGTACTTTTCGGAACTTATGAAATAAACATATCCTTCTCGAAGTGCAATGATGATCAGGGCGGGAAAAGAGGAGGTGTTGCAGATTGCAAACGGAAGGGTATAAGTAATCATATCAAATTATACAAATGCATAAAGTGATTTTACAAGAAATATCTTTTATTGGCATTATTGACCTCGGAAACGGTCCCTCCATATAAATTATCTGAAATCGTTTGTATAGCTGAATGTAGACGATACTGTTCCCATGTATGTAGACGATACTGTTTCCCATGTATGTAAACGATAATGTTTCCCATGTATGTAGACGATACTGTTTCACATGTATGTAGACGAAACTCGCGTCTGTCGTACAAATTTATAAGCCTTGTATCTTTGATGATTTTTTTACATGTAGAGTCAAGCCAATAGATGATCTTCAAATTTGAAATACTCAATTTAACACATACTGGAAACTGAAAGTAAACGTGTCTAAAACAACCAAGTACGGAGAGTTCTACCTAGTGTAAAAAAACGTATTAGTCTTATTTACAACAAGATAGGTTCATCAGGGATAATTGGGAAATATTTCCCAAAAACTATAAACGTGTACTGAAGAAAGGTAAAATGTCCATCCTGTCAATAATATGTAAAGTAGGCCTTTTTGGTAAAATTGTTAAGCCCTTCCCCCTGTATGGATTCGAAGTTTTAGTGGTTATGGAAAAATGATTTAATCAAAACAGTGCATTTGAAATTTTTAATACATCTTCTCCGTCTGAAAACTGAAGTTCCCCTCTTCATGTAAAATGCAATTGATTATGACACACTTTTCAGAATAGCTTACGTGTTAGCTCATTACAACTTCACGATTGATAACCATGAAATAAATTACTTCGACTCATTTTTATTTTTTAGCATTAAGGCCTTTCAAAGATCCGAACTTCCGCAAAATGTTTTAATCATAAAATCTATAAGGAAGATTCAAACATTTGAAGATTATTTTCAAATATCCCGACAAAGACATTATTAGTGTTTTTGTAAATAATATATTACTGATCGAAAGATGCCGATGGGCAAAAGTGGAAAGCTCAGTGAGAATATACAGACTTTGCTACAGATCAGAGATAGGAGATTGATATCATTTTATATTAAAATGTCCTCCACTAAAAATCAAAAAGAAATTGTATTTATCTCCGTATTTTTTATGCAGACACACCCAAATGTAATGAAAACGAAACAAATAAAAGGTTTTTTCTTCGAAAAAGACTGTGTAAACACATTTATAAGCATGATAATAAAAAAATCAGTCGTACTGACTATTGACCACATTTTCCTGTTTTCTGTAAATTGTATCTCTTTAAAATAATACTACACTGTTCAAGTTTATGTTGTTTTACGGAATAAAATTGAAATAACAATCCTAGATCACGCCTAAACAATGTCTGAAGTATAATTCCTACTGCGATGAAAACATATTTCGACTAAAACGTCCATGACTGTTATATGCACATTGTGTTTTATCTAAGGAAACAACCACTTGTATATGTTGGTTTTTTGTGTTTTTTCATCGGTTTTGTTTATAACTGCAATAAAGATTAGATATCTTAAATAGGCGGATATAATATGTCCACATAACATGATCGTGTGAAATTTGAAATATGAAAACTAAGGAAGTAATCACAGATGAATGTGTATTATTGTGTGAAAAGTGTAATAGGATGTTCTCTTACTGACTTGCAAAGCCATAAAAAATACTAATAAATGAACCATTTATATGACGTTCTACCCTACAAATAAAAAATACTCGCAAGCTCACTTGGATACAATTCATTGCAATACAGGTTTCAGAAGTATTATTGTTAATACCTGTACCTGTATAGAAGGGATTATTCTGTATATTAAATAGTTATAGGACAGACAAAGACTTTTTGACTGTTTCGTACCACTAGATTTACAAACAAGAAGGACACATACGGTTGTTTTAACACAAAATGTTAACTTATTTCGTTAATCCTATATTTAAACCAGTCAACCATTGATTGGCCTATTTGATAAGTGTGTTCTTTATTATATCTGTATTATTACATCGGCTTAAGGATTATGTACCCTTGTGTTGATTCAATGTTAAACATATGGAAATTTTATAGAAAATCCACAGCCTTTCCCCTCGTACTCTAAATTATGGCAATTCGGTGCTTAATAGATAGAGGGTTATTGCATGCAGTGCTAGCAATGATTTCATAAAACAAGTTTATAAATTTAGATATTGGTTAAAATAAATATAAATATGGACACAATCCAGTACACCTTCTAGGGTGCGCTCGACTTTAGTAACTCAGCAAAAGTTTTTTTTAGAATTTAAAGGTTGTTTAGGACTTTTTGTAAACAATAAACCCTAGCACATCATAGAAAAACAAGTGAGTAATCTATGTTTAAAATTTTATGACAAACATCTTTGTATTAAAGTCTGTGAATTTTCTACAAAAATCTTGGTTTTATTTGCCACAAAATCCCCTTTTTCTATTAAATGCAATGAAACAATAAATAATAATGCTTTGCACGAAGTTTCCCCTTGGTATATGTACAAAATGGCCCATCTCTGTTATTCATTATTTTCTTTTTTGATTCTATTGCAGTTTGAAAATTTCGTAATTCGAATGGCTACAGAAGGGGTCATAAACCTTAAAATTATCGGACAAAAAAGACAAAGCAAACTCCTAACAGAACATAATGACCAGCTAGACTTGGTTACACAAATGTCAATTAAAGTTGATTAAAGTTTAAATATTTTAAAGTGTCAATTAACTCATGAACATATTCGACAAACTTTTGAATTTTCGACGTTTTGTATTATGAAAATACACCAAATTTGTCAATACTAAACAGAGGCGCTTTGTGAATGGACCCCCTTTTTTCTAAATATTTAAAACATTTTTTTTGTAGGAAATATTCTTTTATAGTATAACCTATTTTCTGTTATAGATATTGGATCTCTTACTTTTCTTGTTTTTTTTCACGGAGTCGTCGTCTACTACTCAAAGATAGCTTACCCTTTTTTACTAAATGTAATCAACATTTTTGTATAACCATCATCGTTGCAATCTAAAGGTAGTTAGTTGCAAAGTAAATATTTTAGATTTATTTGATACTGAAGATACCCCTGTACCTTGAAGATCTACCTCATCGTTGTCAGAAGACGGATCTTATTTCGGCCTTGGCATACCGTCTACATGTAACATCACTAATTGAGCGATGGATAGTATAGACGGTTCAACCTTCAGTTCATTTTGATGGGTGCATTGTTTTCCTTGCCACGCTATTGTCCTTTAATAGATTTTTTTTTTCATTTCATAAAACATAGTTCTCGGCATGTTTGTATTGAAAATAAGAATAACAAGGAGAAATGGCGTAAAATCATTAACCAACAACACAAATAACACGTCTAGCAACATAAAAAATAAGCTGACTATAATAGCATTATCACAAATAACCTGACTAGCAACATCACAAAAAACCCGACTATAGCATTATCACAAATAGTCTGACTATAGCAACATCACAAATAACCTAACTAGAGCATTATCACCAATAAATAACCTGACTATAGCATTATCACAACTAACCTGACTAGCAACATCACAAATAACCTGACTATAGCATTTTAACAAATAACCAGACTAGATCTCAAATTACCTGACTAGCAACATAACAAAAAACCTGACTATAGCATTATCACAAATAACCAGACTATAACAAAATCACAAATAACCCGACTATAACATTATCACAAATAATCTGACTATTAAGCAACATCACAAATAACCTGACTATAGCATTATCACCAATAAATAACCTGACTATAGCATTATCACAACTAACCTGACTAGCAACATCACAAATAACCTGACTATAGCATTATCACAAATAACCAGACTATAACAAAATCACAAATAACCCGACTATAACATTATCACAAATAATCTGAATATTAAGCAACATCACAAATAAGCTGACTCTAGCATTTTCACAAATAACCTGACTAGCATTATCACAAATAACCTGACTATAGCATTATCACAAATAGCCTGAATAAATTCATTAACCAACAACACAAATAACCCGACTAGCAACATCACAGCTAACCTGACTATAGCAACATCACAAATAACCCGACAATAGCATTATCACAAATAACCTTACTATAGCAACATCAAAAATAAGCTGACTGTAGCATTATCACAAATAACCTGACTATAGCATTATCACAAATAACCTGACTATAGCATTATCACAAATATAACCTGGCTATAGCATTATATCAAATAACCTGACTAGCAACATCACAATTAACCTGACTAGCAACATCACAAAAGACCTGACTAGCATTATCACAAACAACCTGACTAGATCTCAAATAACCCTGCTTTTATGTAAAGTTTGAAAGTTCTGTATATCCTTAATTTCACTACCTCAATTACTAAGGTTATATTTTACACCTTTCAGAGGAATCTGCAGAGCATGAACCAGCCTGGAAAAAAGCAGGTTTGAAGCCAGGTATCCAAATCTGGAGAATTGTGGTATGTATATTGGATTTAACAGTTAGGCATAGTTGTTTGCTTTTTGTCCTTAAGTTTGGAAAGTAAAAGTTATATGAAACTTTGCAATGTATTGTAAAATAAATCTGGATTTTTTTAATTTTTCAAACGACGTTCTAGCGCGAATTTAAAGTTAAGAAATAAATGAAACCTACCATAATACTAGTATAAGCGTGCATGATGTTTTTAGGAAGAAAAATGTTAGTTTTTCATATCCAAATGATTGGTAACACCAATGCCATTTTAAAGTTTTAACGCTCATTTCAGAAATTCAAAGTTACACAATGGCAAGAGGAAGATTATGGGAATTTTTTTGACGGAGATTCTTATATCATACTGAATGTAAGTACACTTAGTAACACGTCACGTTATTACATAACTGTTCTAAATTGTTATTTAGATGCGAACTCAATTTTTTCTGTGAAACTATATTTTCATTTTCCTAATATTTGTTTGTTTTTAAAATAAGGCAAAATATGACGTCTGAACGGGTTTTGCTTTATCTAGTGTAGATTTCAAAATAAATGATTCACGATTCACAAAGTATACAGAGTGCTAGATCTATTAAGTTTTCACAGTTTAGATGTACATGTATATCTTTCTTTGTCAATCTAGAAGAAAACGAATTATTTATGAAAAAAATTATTTAGAAGGTCGAATACTTTCATAGAGATATTAAAAATGCTAAAATATCTTCATTGTACGGTGATACGTTTTTCAATTACTTTATTTATTTATTTTCACTTCTAGTAATAAATGTCTGACAAATATATCTGTAAATCTTATTCCAGACATACAAAGAAACAGGAAACGAACAATTGTTGTTCGATGTACATTTTTGGATCGGAAAATACAGCACACAGGTACATTATAATATTTTGCATTCCAATTATCATTGATTTGCTTTTTTTCATATGTTTGATATACATCCTTTCATGCACAACATTTTTCCGCAATGAGATTCCTTCATTCCATATTACAATTAATGGAATGTACAACTTAACATTTTGCATGATATCTGTACCCACGTACTTTGATGCAGCAATCAGTCACTTCGAGCATCCTCTGTTGTGTGTTAGATTGTAATGATAGTTATGGCTGGGTTTGACGGCTTTTAACCGAAAATTAAAGTAAATTAAGTTCGATTTTTGTCTCGCTTGACGGAGTCAAAAAGTGAGACATAGGTATGCTGTTTCCGGCGTCGGCGGCGGCGGCAATGATGGCGGCGGCGTCAACAATGTATTAGTTTGTGATTAGGTCTAGTTTATGGTGAACCACTAGTGTTAAGTCAAAGATATTTGGTATGCAGTTGTATAAGTATTGGCACATCTCATTACCATGGAGATTATTTGGCCCCGCCCCCTCAGTTATGGTCTATTGACTTTGAAATTTTTGCTTAGTTTTCATGTTTTAGTTTGTGATTAGGTCAGTTAATGGGGAACCACTAGGGGTAAGTGAATGATAATTGGTATCCAGTTGTATAAGCATTTGCATATCTCATTTCCATGGAGATTATTTGGCCCCGCCCCCTCAGTCATGGTCTATTGACTGAAATTTTTGCCTAGTTTTCATGTATTAGTTTGTGATTAGGTCAGTTTATGGGGAACCACTAGTGGTAAGTGAATAATACTTGTTATGCAGTTGTATAAGTACTGGCATATCTCATTTCCATGGAGATTATTTGGCCCCCTCATTCATGGTCTATTGACTTTGAAACTTTTGCTTAGTTTTCATGTATTAGTTTGGGATTAGGTCGGTTTATGGGGAACCACTAGTGGTAGTGGTAGGTCAATGATATTTGGTATGCAGTTGTATTAGCATTGGCACATCTCATTACCATGGAGATTATATGACCCCGCCCCCTCAGTTATGGTTTATTGACTTTGAAATTTTGCTTAGTTTACATGTATTAGTTTGTGTTTAGGTTTGTTTAAAGGTAACTACTTATGATAAGTCAATGGTATTTGGTATGCAGTTGTATTAGCATTGGCACATCTCATTTCCATGGAGATTGTTTAGCCATGTACCTTCAGTCAGGGTTCATTGACCTTGGATATTTGCAAAACTTACATGTTAAAATGTTGCTATTTTAATTTCAACATTTGCATTATCGAAATTACAAAAAAGCGAGACATTTCTCTGTGATAACAGTTTATTATTTATAGATATATATATATTCTGTACATTTGTTATTAAACTATCTATAAAAGGGACGAGTCAAGTTCTAAACAAGTTTATCTTGTTATAATGTACATTTTCTAGTCTTCTAGGTTGTCAATCTTTGTTTTGAATGTTTTTGTCACTGAAAATTTCGGTGTCAAATCTAGGGTATCTTTTTAATGCCCCCGCCGCAGCAGAGGAGCACTAAGTGTTCCCCTTGTCCATCTGTACGTCCGTCCATACGTCCGTACGTACACCCCAAAATTAGTTTTTATTCTCTTACTTTAGCTTGCCTCAACCAATATTATGAAACTTATAAACAATTGTTATTGTCATAAAACACAGATCAAGTTTGAATTTGGGTGGCGTCACTTTCACCGTTCTAGAGTTATGCTCCTTTAAAAATGGAAAAAATGCTGATTTCTTTTGAGTTCTAATTTGGGTGGCGTCACTTTTACCGTTCTTGTTTTATATCCCTTTATAACTTGATATGCAAGCGTGAGTATCTGTCCCATCGACACATTCTCCATTTATTTAATTTTTATAACAAACAGTGATTAAGAGGTTGACATGTGTCTATGGTTGATAATAAGTACGGAGTATCTATTGTTCCGGCTAGCCAGAAGAATAATTAAAAATCTATATCTTTCCGGCCATACTTTTGCGGATGCCCAAATGTTCAATATCAACAGAAGTGTCATGTGCCATATGATAGCAACACCGCCATAGCCTCTTGGCATATACATTGGGAGTAAAGGGTTATTGATATCGACTCCTTTTCCTGCATAGTTGATTTCTTGGTGCAGATCGCTTAACATATTAATTTGTGATTGGAAAAGCCAGCGTTCTTGTAATAAAATTAAGTGATTTGATTTTATCAGTTCATCAATTGCATAACCACAGGTTTTGATGTTTTTACAGTTATAGGAGGCTATTGTCAGATGTTCCTTCCCTTTGTTGCTATCGACATGTGTTCCTGCTATATGTTGTGTTTCTTGAGGCCTGGTCTGTCTAAAAAATGAGCATTTGTTGATTGTATAATTTTCTGTGTGGTTGTAGTGTTTACCATCTGTTGTTTGGCTATGCCTTGTTTTTGGTTGAATAACGCTCCTGCTTGGTCAATAGGTTGTTACGAACTATATTTCTGCTGTCCTCTGTATACAAGCGGTTGACCTGTTAGGCTGTTGGCTAGGTTCCATTTGCTAGCAACACTACTTGGTTCCATATATCGTTGTGCGTTGTTCTGTATGGGTTGTCCCAATTGGGGAGCAGTTGCTACTGTGTCCTTGATGGTAATCGGTGTTTTGTCCTGTTTTGATTGTAACAGTGTAGTTCTTTCGATATTATTCATTTGAGGATTTATTTGCTCCATCTCTTTCTTGTCCTGTTTTGGTTGTAACGGTGTAGATCTTTCAACATTATTCATTTGAGGATTTATTTGTTCCATTTCTTTCGTATCTGCCAAGCTAATTTTGTCCAGTTGTTTGTCAATTTGAGTGAATACTATGTTTGTAAGCTTTTCGTGTAGGGCCAGAACCTTGTTGTTTAGCTGTGTTTGCATTATACTGAACATATCATTCATTACCGGCTTGCATGTTTGCAAAGGGTGCTTCTCGGGTGTATGAACTGGTTCATTTCGACTGGTTTCTTCTGACAGGTTGTTCATTTCAATGCTTTTCCTTAAGCTTTTTACAGTTTGTTCTAATTCACAGTTCCTTGCCTCCAGTCTCTGGCATCGTGTTTCTAGTAGTATTCTCTCTTTTTTGTATTCATTAACCACTTTTCCCTAAGTTTCAGTTGCTCTTCAATTTTTCTAAGTTTTAACTCTTTTTCTCTGAGTTCACTATGTTTGAGTTGAAGTTCTTCTTAAGTTTGCAGGGAAGCTTTTGTTATCCTTTCTGGTAATACAATCTTTTTCAAGACACTCTTTTTTGGTTGAGGACTGTTACCAAGTATTACAGTTTTTGGAGTTGTCTCAGTCTCATCAGTGCTTGTATTTTCCTCAGATATGTCTCCTATTGACTCGATCAAATTCTGTTGGTTGGTGGGGAGCGTATTTGTTTTAATTATGCTAGTGGTGTCTTCCATTATTTCGCTACCTACGCATGCGTTACAGTGGTGTTCATTGTTTTCAATGTTCATACAGTTAGTGTGGCTCACATTGTTGCACAGATCGCAAACATCCCACAGGGTGTTATCAGTTTGTTGATCACAAACAAAGCACAGGTCTTGGTTGCCCATTGTGGTTTCATCTGTTCTTGATGTTACCTCTTCTTGTAGTAGGTCATTAATTTGATCACAGTTGGCTATTTGCAGAGTATTTGGGATTGCTAGTTTCTGGGAGTCTTGCGTACAGAATGTACATGTGTAGGTGTTATTTTCACCTTTTCAGCCTCTGTTATATCCTCCAGTGTTAGCTTTTGGCATTTGTAATGAACCCAGTGGTTACCTGTCGAGCAATATGTACTTCTTGTCCTACATTTTTTCTTGCATTTGATACAGGAGATGTTTTCAGACTCTTGATCTTGGATATTTTGGCTTTTTACTTCTGCACACTTCATTTGATTTACCATTAGAATATTAGTTAGCTGTTCCCGCAACATACGATTAAGTTCATCAATATTAAGTTTGGTGTTATTGCTTGTACTAGCAGAAATATTATTGTGGATATACTGCAAGTCTCTATCAATAAAGTCAGACGCATTTCTACCATTCACCAATAGCTGCTTGTTGTATAGTATATATACACTGTATAGCTTTTGTTCAGTGGTTGTACTACTCGCACAGTGTTTTGGACTGTATGGACTTTAGTGCTGTCGGTTGTTTTCTTTATGTGTGCGACTCCATGATTTGGGGCGGGGGGTCATAGTATCTCATTGCCGCCATTCTGAAGAGCTCAAACGTTGCTGCATCGGATGTGATAACCACCCCCCCGTTGGTAAATTTGTATTCAACATGTTGCAGACGTTTCATGGCTTCAAGTTTTTTCTTCAGGGTTTTATCCACATTAAGAGTATAGTCACTAATTATAAGCTCTGTCACCTTTTTCTGTGAGTCTGTTATTTTTGCCCTCTACACAAGGGAACTTGCCATTCTCGTTTTGGTATTAGAAGTTATCGAAGTAGTTCAGTTTTTTTTGGATCCACTCGTTTATGGTTTCAATTTGTTTTTGCAAATGATTATCTTGGTCTTTAAAAGTTTCAAGGTTTTTATGTTTTTTGTACCTGTGATAGAGTAGACTGGGATTTCAAGTATAGTAAGTTTTGATGATGGATATTTTTTTAACAATGTGACAAGTTTGTTAATTATTTCATCTGTGAAGTGTTCCTGTTGCGATGTAAGGGCAATTTCACCTTTTTTGTTCTTGGAAGTAAGGTTACATGTGTCAAGGAATATGCATACACTGATGTTGCCAAGTTATTCGATTTGTTTACCAATGATTGACTTCAGCCAATGATATCGGTCATCAATGGTCTCTCCTCCTCTACACCACCAGATTATGTTTCTGTCAAACTTATTGACTGCCTGGTCCCTGAGGTATGACCCTTGCTGTCAGAAAGGATTGCTGGGGTAAGTTGTTGTGTACCCGAAAGGGGTTTCCTTGCTGTTTGCAGAAATTTGACGAGTCTTGTCTCGGACATAAAGTTTACGATAATGTTATGGACGTACACTTGGGATCGATAGTTTGTGTTTTGGTTCCTTTATGTTTATGAAAACAACTGTTTGTAATATTGCAGTTGTAGAATAAACGCACTTTATTTTTCAATCGGCCATATTGTAATGGTGGCCCTGGTCATCTGGCCAGGATTGAACAGAAAGTCAGTATTTAGTGTTGAGTGTGTGGTGTAATAACCAGAATACCTTTGAATATGATACTAATGATGTTATTTACACTTCGTCCAGGCAATGATGCACAAAAAATCTTGTTCCAACAATATATACAGCTAAAACAGTAAAGTTTTTACAGAGCACAATTAAAAACCGCCACCTTTCACCTTGATCGGATATATCCTCTTTGCACGTATGCAATGGACGTTTTGAGAATTGGAAATCGTGTTTTATATTTAAAGATGTCCCAAAGAATATTAGAGATAATGTGTTTGCTTTATAAACACATTTCTATAGGGGAGACGCCAGAACAATAGCGTATGCACGTAAACTGAGAGGAATAAAGCGTGAAATCAAACTGAAATTACTGATTTACCCCATTACATGTACCTTTACTTGAGGCAAAACGTATAACAACAATTCACGGGAAAACGACTAAATCAAATATGCTTGGATGCGTTATTTCTAAGTTCTACTACAACGGAGATCTATGAACATGCACTGATATGCCTGAAATGGGAATAGCCTATATACCAGGGTTGGGGTAAAACCCCCTTTTTTATTCTTTTTTATTTAATGATTTTTTTTCTATCGTTAACACAATCTTACTTTAGGGGCATGTTACATGTGCCTACCCTTTTCTCTTATTTCCTAGTTAAAAAATCACCGAACATTTTGAATAAAAAATCGTGCAAAATCATTTGACGACCTGATTTGAACCAAACTTCAAGGAAACGATAAATTCAGGATCTTACTCAAGAATTATAGATGTCCATTGAAGCCATAAATCAGTGGCCCGACTCTTAACCTTGCAGTAAATTAATAGGTAGAACAACAAAATAGGAGAGGCATGTTTGCCCCCCCCCTTTCCTTCAGAATAAAACAAATCTGAATAAGCTGTATCCTTTGTAGTAAATTCATTTGCATTTTCATTTGTTTTAGTAAATGAATGGAAACAATTTGCAGAATTATTTGCCAAGACTATTAGTGACTTTAATTCAAAAGTGTATTTGCTGCATATCAGTAGATGTTGATATTCTTCTTTTTATTTCATTTGACAAGCTGTTTATATTTACAGGGAATCGGCGTGTTCCATGGAACAGCCAGTAGAAAAATAAATCAAAGTTGGTACTTGAGAAGTTTATTCCCATAATAAAAATGTTTGCGTTATTACTATTTTCCAGAACGTTTTACCTTGAGTTTACGTCCGCTCGGAGAACGTGCAAACAAGGAATAGTTCCAATTCTCAGTGTTTGCATGTGAGGAAATTTTTGCCACTACATTCTCCATTGGATGCTACAATAACCACTTAACCAAAAACATATTCATTATTCATTTTTATGTATGGCCGGAATTACAGCATAATAGCACAGAAAAGCTATTCTTCCGCTGCCTAATAAGTACATTTTTGTAGTCTGACATTGGTAAAAAGATATATATCCCTAAAATGGTACAGGTATAAAACGGGAACAACCAAGGCGATTCCTCTTTGTAAAATAGTGCTGAACATGTTTAACTCCTCTTTGCAAATATATATAAGTGCCGAAACCAATAACCCAGGTGATCCTCTTTGTCTACAAATGTAGAAGACACTGGCCAGAGGTAATTTCTTTTGTTTACCATGTACAGTAGTAGTATTACAAAAACCCTCAGGGGATTTCCCTTTATTCCATTTTATTAGTATAATACAATGGTCTGAGGCCATCTCCTTTTGTATATATGTCTCTAGGTTATCCCCTTATAGGACCAGTTTAACAAATGACCTGATATCATATTGTTTGTTGTATACATTAGTTGATAAAATGACCCGAGGTCATTTCCTCTAGTATAAAATGTAGAAGACTATGACCCAATGTCACCCCCTTGGTATAGGATAGTTGCAATACAATGACAATGGGCCACCTTCCCTTTTCTATGATAATTAAATGCATACCCCCTTTGTATAATGAATAACACAATGACTCAGTCATCCCCCTTATTTTGTTTTAAATCTTTCTTTACTAGGTAGTGAAACTCATCGCATATGACATGTTAGTTTGTATATAATTTATACTAAGTCTAGACAAAGGGCATGATCTCGAACAATTGTGTCTTCATTAATTGCAATGGGGGTGACAAAAGTTATTGTGTTCAGCATTTTATACAAAAGGGACTGGTCGTGCATTCTTGTATTTTAAACACAAATTATATAAAGGATTTTTATATTTTCTACTCTATTCAAGCTGTTTATTTTCAAACCCCTCCAACTTACAATCAAAGGGTATAGGTAATTTCATTTTCATATCCCTGATACAAGTGTACCAGATATAACATAGCCATCAAATATCTTTTCAAACGGTTTATGCCATTTTATGGCTTATGATCTCTTGAATGATTAGCGGTTATAAAACGAAATTAGAATTGTCATGCATATTTAGTCTGGTTTACATATATCTATGTTTTGAGAACGTGCAAAATAAAATACTCGGAATGACTCGACAGCATGAAACATAATCAAATGTAAATACATCAGGAAAAAAATTAAAAGTGAGTATGTGTAAATTAAAAAAATGAACTGGTTACTGGTTTTCACAGGAAAAGAGGCTCTTAGCAGATTTATTGTTATTTGTCCATCCAATAAACTAAAGTCTAAACCATGATGTCAGCTGAATGGAATGGCGTTTCAACCCCAGTTATACTTGAGATTATTGAAAGAATTGAATTTGATTTTTCTGATTTTAATTAAATTTCAGGACGAATATGGTACAGCAGCATATAAAACAGTTGAATTAGACACTTATTTAGACGACGCGCCAATCCAACACAGAGAAGTTCAAGGCCATGAGTCAGAATTGTTCAGATCATACTTCAAAACTATCACGTAAGTTATTTTGAGTACCCACCAAAATTTTATACTACTTAAAAAACAGTTTTGAAACACCTGGTATTTCATGTTCTAAAATTATGCTTGGATTAGAGACAAAAATAAACTTTGGGCTTAATGCATGAAAACTATTGTCTCTTTTGTTGTTAAAGTGAATTTAACCCGATATTGTGGAACGGTGGGCATAAAGTCATCTGAACAAATTCATAAAAATGCTTAGAAATATACGGCCCACAAAAACGACTTTAAAACAGTAACAATTTTACCTGTACGGTTTTTAAACTTTTAAGATTAATTAAGTCCCGTCAAATGTCTAAAGCATGTCAAGAGAACATGCTGGCATCAGTGAATGTCTTCTTCCAAGAGAACATGCTGGCATCAGTGAATGTCTTCTTCCTATAGAACAAAAACACTAAAATGTAATGTAAGGTGGACAAAATGAAAAGTTTAAAACTCATTTCGCGGCCCAATTAAGCATTTTGAAGTTTAACAAACTCTACAAAATATCAAGGTAAAAAAAGTTAGTCATATGAAACGAGTTTCTTTAAATTTAATTAAACTTTTCCTAAACAGTTGTTAAATGGTTTGTTGTATTAAGATTTGTTCTTTCATAGTCAGTTATTGCTGTTTTCCAGTACACGTTTGTTTACATTCTTTCATCACTTTTCCACTCGCACTTGCGCTATGCGTGGTCGAAGTTCTAAAGAGAGCTCATGAATTAAGGTAACTGCATACGGGAAAATATCGGCGAATTAGTATACAGGAAGACAATAATTCAATATCAGTATATTTATGAAGAATTAGATGATATAAAGGATTTTCTTTTACAAGAATATTAAGTTAACGTACACTTGTTATATAGCAACACTTAGCCATTCAAGTTTATGAAACATAATCAACTTTTTTTTTCAAATTTGAAGTTTTATATGACTTTAACAGTAGTTTTCGTGAATCAAACTTATCATATATCATTTAAGGAACTTGTAACATGGTGTTAAAAATCTAGTGTAGCAAACCTTTTTTTGAGGTGTATATATTATATATCATTTGACATTTATGAAAATTGGTGTTTTACCGATCTTTGTTAGCCCTTGTTTGAATTATTAACAACTTTTCTAGACCTAGGACAATGGATGGTTTTCGTATTGTATAGACAATTATTTATTGTTGACCTCTAAATTTCACTTTTCATGTGTGAGTTAATGTCTCAATGCCTCAATGATGTATAACCCATATCTTTTTTTATTCATGCAATTCTGAACAGTTGCTGTGCTTCCTTGCAATTGAAGGTTTTTGCCGAGCCTGCGAAATTTATTTCTTGAAAGCGAGACATAACATTCCTAGATTCCGTCGGCGGCGTCAACATTTAGGTTCAGTCTGTGGTTAAAGTTTTTGTTTTTATACATCAATAACTTTGTCAAATCTACATGGAATTTTATGAAATTTGGACATAAGCATGTTTATGGCTAAAATACAGTATCCAGAGCAAAATTCGAAAATAGTAATTTTCATTTTTCCGTATTTTACTGATAAATGGACTTAGTTTTTTTTACAGTTAACATTCAGATTTAGTCTGAGGTTAAAGTTTTTCAGTCATTAATAACTTTGTCCAAACCTCCACAGAAATTTATGAAATTTGGACAGATGCTTGTTTATGACCAAATTAATTCAGTTTCCAGAGCAAAATTTTGAAAATATTTATTTTCATGTTTCCATACTTTACTGATAAATTGACTTGGTTTTATTACTGTTAACAACTAGATCAGTCTGCCCGGGTTAAAGTTTGTTACACATCAATTACTTTGTCAAACCTTCAGAGAGATTTTTGAAACTTTGGCAGAATCTTTTCAATGATTAAGAGATAATTTCTGTAGCAAACCTTTGAAAATATATTTTTTTTCATTTTTAGTATATTTCTGACTTTGTGTTTACAGATAGTCTGGGATAAAATAAAATTGACATGATAAATTTGTAAACCTTATTGAATGTTATGAAACTTGGACAGAAGCAGATCTTCAATAAAAAAATTCTGTATTTTACTGATAAATGGACACACTTTTTAATTCAACATTACACTTTTACACTGACAGCAGCAATCGCAGGCGCGACACAGTGTTCCGCGGAACCCCTCACGTATTTTTAAAGATTATTTGCTTAACAGAATTCAGTGTCTAAAATAAAGGCGTTTAGGTATTATATAGAGGAAGTAAAATTAAGTCCCTGTTTGGATAGACCCTAGCCATTTGCACATAAGTAACCTCATTAAAACCATACTTATATGCTTCTGTCTTATAGTGGCTGTTAAAATTCTCCATCCGATTCGAACAGCCAAACCTATTTCAAAACCAAATAAAACCTACCAAAAGGTACTAATACATTCTTTAACCATATTCTTGTGTATATATTTGTTTTAAAGAAACAAGAACGGATTAAAGATAGAAGGAAGAATACACTAAGTTTTATAATTTTTTTGTGATCACTTGAAGTAAAACTAAGTTACCGAAAATGCTTACAAGGCATTTACAAGGAAACAGGAAATGATTTTTTTTTCAAAGTTCAGTCATATGATACTTCAATCACCAATAATAATGCATCATCATACCATGTGCAACATAACAAACAGGTGTGGTTAAAAGTTAAACAGGAACTGTTAACCTTCTGCTCATCGTCCCGAGCACTTCAGTTTGCCGGTCCTTAGTGAAAATTGTGTGTCTTTAGTTGATTATGTTTGTAAGTCCGCTTTTTTTTTTTTTTTTTCGTGTTTTTCTGTTTCTTATGGTTGTGTCTTTTCCCTTTTCACTGGCCATCTCTTATCCTCCTATTTCTCTTATCTTAAAATGATTTTGTTGTAACTGTTTTGTTTTATACTTTTACACATGTTACAATGATACTTCCAGATATTTACATGGTGGCGCTGATAGTGGTTTTAGACATGTTAAACCAGAAGAATATCAACCAAGACTTTTTCATTTCCATGGTGATAAATTTGGAGTAGAAGTTAAGGAGGTAAATTTTCCAAACTTTAGCTTTATTTATTCATTTTTGGCAATTTAAATATCGAAGAAATTACAAATAGCAATATTTCACACGAAAAGAACAAAGAGGTAGGTATTTATTTCATCGACAAGGTCAAATTCCAAAAGTTGTTGAAACGGAGTAGGATTAGAGTATACAGAGTTAATGGGTTCGTAAGTGGCCTGTTGCAATAAACAAGTTTCTACCCTTATCCAACAAACCTTCATTTTTCCAGTCGTAATAGCTATTCATCCCAGTCAACCCACTTTTTAAAACCTACATATTAGAATTATTGTAAGAAATGTTCTCGTTCTGAATATGTAAGAAATTTTCCCATTGGACCTTACGAAAACAACAACAAATCAATCATTGAATGTCTCAAACTATCAGAATTCCTTGTTATCAGTTATATTGTTTTATTGTCTATAAAGAATGGCTTCATCGTTATGTACTGTTACAAATGCTAGTATGAAGGTGCATGAAGTACATCCCTCATAATGACATTACAGTAAATGCAACAATCGTAAGTATTCACCGCATTGGACATTGTCATTATAATGTTCATATGTTAAAAACGTTTATCTTGCCTTGCCATTGCCATTAATTGTTTGCAATTAACATACAGCTATAAAGAGAAATAAATTCTTTGATACTACTTAGAATTATATGAAACTGAGATAATTTATTATTCATATCTGAAAATTACAGGTAACAAGAAAACGAAGCAATTTAGATTCAACAGACGTATATATTCTTGACATGGGTGCAAAAATATATCTCTGGCTGGGTAAAGGTTGCAATAAAGATGAAAAATTCAAGGTACGTATCCTTTTCATTAATATATATGTTTTGTACATACTATATATACTGTTATATGTTCTTAAAATAACCCTGTATAGATAAATACTAAATGACGAATTGAAATTTGCAGTGAATTCATTTAAACTGAACTTCAGTCCACTTTCGAAACTTACAAAAAGATATACTTACTTTTGCAGCTTATAAATCAAAACTTTTATTAAACTTTGAAAATTATATAAATATTTTTTGTACTTAAAATATTATCATGAATAAAATATTACTTGCAAACTTAGAAATATTGATCTTTTAAAACCTGAATTTATAGGGCCTGCAGTATGTCAATGCTCTGAAAGATGAAAGAAGAGGAAAGAGGACCGAAACAGAAACTTTAGAAGAGGAAACAACCTCAGACTCGGTAAGTACATTTTTGATACCTATATGAACATCTAGAGAAAAACAGTAGCAGCAGAGCATTGCAGTTTTATTTTCTTTCATACAGGTTTTGATTGGGATTAATCTTTTTCGATATTGTTAACTCTTATTCTAACATGAAAATTTGTATCCAGCTAATATTTTTAGTAAAAAGCCCGCGTTTGCAAGTTTCATTGTTAGTATAACGACAACCACTAATGATGTGCCATGATAATAAATTGGAAGCAATTATAGCAACAACTTATGTATTTTTAGTGTAGAATAGTGTTGCAGCATGTTTGATAAGCTTAAAAATATATAATGGAATGAATCCCGCCTTGAGAGACCAACTCAACTACCACTATAGGTGTACTTTCAAGACAGTTGTTGTCTTTGATATCATTAAACAGCTGTGACTGTGTAATGTGATCTTTCAAAAATGTTAGAAATCCGATACTCATCACAACGTATATGTCCCTAAAGGTTTCATTTGCGACTATTATTCGTCTTTTGAGAATCATATGTAACATGTATCATTGATTTTTGTCTCACCTGCGACGAAATGTGAGACATAGATGTTCCTTTTCAGGCGGTGGCGTCGTGAGGCAGCGGCGAAGTTAGGCGGCGTCAACTATTGTTAAGTTTTCTGCTTAAGTCAGTTTGATAGGAACTACTTGTGATAATATCAATGATATTTTCTATAAAATTGCACTACTATCAGTACATATCAGTTTGACGTCTATTTCGAGGCCCTGTGCCCCTAGGTCATGATCCAGTGACTTTGAATTAATAAACAATGTTAATTGCTGTCCTTCAGATTGTCTTTTTCTGAATTTTCTCCTGACAGGAGAGACATATTTCCGTGTCAACAGTTACTTGTTGAGAGATATATACACATCAAGTAGACCTGTTTGATGTTTGATATTGCCCATTCATTCATGGTCCTTTCATTTGACATTCATGGAATTTATGATACTATACAAGTATCCATTTTCTTAAACGATCAAATGACTTCTGTTAGGGTTTTGATATGTAGTATGCACAGTATTCATAGCTGTACAGGTGAGATTTAGAAATTTTGGGTAGGTGTTGTATTATATTTTTTTGACATATCATTAATACCAGTTCTAAAGGGCATTGCATGTGTTTGGACAATGGCAGCGTTGATTACAAAACCTGAGAGAAAAGTTTAAAATATATTGCAGAGGTTTAAATACGTTTCAGATCTAATTAGCCTCCTGTGAATTCTTCTTAATCCTTATAAGAGAACTACATATTTGTTAATATTTTACCATTGGAAATTATCGCTGTCCATGACAAAATACGGACATTTTTTTATAGAGGATTCAAAGAATCTCAGCTAGCGTAGGCAATCAAGTTTTCAGAGATTTACAAATGCTACATGACTTAAAACTTTGGCTCTTGGTAACTAGTGTTTAACTCTTCTGTTTGCTGTAACAGTAAGTGTTTGCTAAAACTTTGCATCATTGTTGAATAAAAAAGGAACAATGCAATGCCTGTAATGACTAAGAAGATAACAGTTTCTTTGAGTCCTTGTGTAACTATGAAGATACGTTTCACACCTTATTTCTAATCAACTTCGTTTGGATGCACTTTTTAAAATTGACACTAAGACGGCAATTATATGTAATCTATATTCAAACTGTTAATTATGTTGCCAAATATATTGGTACAATATCCATATTTAAGTCGCCTGTCGTATATACTCGTATAAATGTACAAGGGACAAATTCTACAGGTCCTTGTGAATAGTTCATTATTTACTAGATGATAACTTAATTATGATTTTTTTTACAACTTTAGGACGAATTTTATGAAGCTTTGGATCAAGGGGATGAAGATGATTTTGATAGCAGTTCTGATTTTGTTTCTTCAAAAACAGAAAAAGAACTTTACAGGTATGCTTTCCATATATTCAACATCAGAAAGTTGTGTACTTAAAGTATAAATAAGAGGGAAATAGTCCTATGTTAACAATAAATTAGAGGGAAATAGTCCTATATTAACAACTGTTACAATTTTGAAACATTTTTGCAAAAATCCCTTATAATATATATAAATTTTAATAAAATCTGACTTTTAACACGCTGTTGTATCATAGAACTTGATAAAGCAATGTTCAACATCCGTACAGCTTTGCATTTTTATTTCCTTTTGCCTTTATCATGTCAGTATCAGAGAACTTGTTGTTTGAATCAGAGTGGTTTTTATAAAGTATATTTAGTCCCTTCCTAAAACAAGATACTTGTTTCTACGTTGGTCATTGTTATTTATGAAGCAAAGTTGGACTTATTCTTTCAGTCTGTCTTTAAGCAAAGAACGATGAATACTTATCTGTAAGGTAGAGAAGTCAAATTTTTTTATGCAATTAAACGATAAGAGGAACTAAAAATGAACACATCTATGGCCCTTTTTAGTATCCACATCTGATTCACATCACCCTTAGAGTTGAAATTTTCGTTGGTACTTTGAAGCCAGATTTTGATTGATCATAAAACAGTTTGTGATGATTTGAAGAGGTTTCGTGGAGCATTTGACAGATCCAACAGTAAAAGAAAGACAAAATATATCAAAAAGATATTCACACTCATAAGTCGAAGACAAGCTGACAACGCCATGGCAAAAAACGAAAAACGGACGAAAGAAAGAACAAGTCTACAAAACACAACATAGAAGACTTAAGACTGCAACATGAACCTCACCAAAAACCCGTGGTGATCACAGGTGCTCCGGAAGGGTAAGCAGATCCTGCTCCACATGTGGCACTTGCGTTGTTTGCAAGGACACTTATGCAAATTCTGTACCCAATTAAGTGAAGGAAGATCCAGTTCTTCATACTAAGTATTTAGCTGAAAGTCCAAAGGAACATAACACAAATCTATAATTTATCCAGCGTTTCTATTAGTGAATGTCAGTTGTAGTTTATGTTGGATTTTCAAGTTTGCAATGCCTAATTCCCTAAAAGAAATTTATAAAGAAACGTTTTGGGGGATTGGAATAAGCTCTTTTGACTGGCGGCAGTCTAAAATATTTGATTCAAACATGGAAATCTCATTGAAAATTTCGTCAAAACCTTTGTATGATGATGGAAATATATAAAATTGTTTATTGGAATCATATAGAACTTAATTGTTTTCTGTAGGTTATCTGATGAGAGTGGAGAAATGAAAATGACTTTGGAAAAGACGGGTCAAGTACAACAGAATGATCTAAAATCAGAGGTAATTTAGTTCATTAATCATTATTTGTTGAACAAAAGGTTTCTTGTGTATGTAGAAAAATACTTGCCTCGTCAATATTCCCTGACTAGTAAAAGAGTTAAATCAATGTTTTAATACACTGAAATTTTAAATTGTTTCTAGAAAAGAAAAGGGGAAAAAATAAAAGTTAGAATAAATATGTTTTTGCAATGCATAAATATTTCAAATGTTCTGATACATGTTTCTTTTCGATTTTTAAGGATGTTTTCATATTGGATATACAAGATGAACTATTTGTATGGATTGGAAGTGAAACTACATATGCTGAACGCAAAAATGCCATGACATATGCACATGTAAATTAACAAATTAATGCATTTTCAATTTTTTTCATATACACATATGTATAAATTATGTAATTTGAATATAGAGGCCAGGAATTCAATGAACAATATCTTAAATCCTTAACAGAGGTCAGCAATTAAATTGGAGAATTGACTCAATCAGACAGAGAAAGATTACACAAGAATAAGAAATGTCTCAAAATCAGATAAAAAATCAGGTCATTCAATATAAACATGGTTTTGAAAACGTGTTGAAAACGACAATTTAGCAGATGCAATTTGATGAATCAAGTCTTGAAATAAATGAAAAAGCACCATGATGAAATTAAAGACGCTTGTCAGTTCAATTAAAGAACTCTAATTTTTTTGTTTTGATCCCATCCCTCAGTGATACTCCACTGACTTTGAAAGTTTTGCCGTTTACATTTTTTAAAAGTGTTGTAACTTGAATTTCAACTTCATATGATAAAATCGAAGTAACATATATACAGAAGAGATATGTTCTGTGTCAACAGTTTATAAATGTGTTCAAGTGTTACGATTTTTTTTCTGAACGTTAATGTTGTACTCAATTGATGTATCTTATTTATATGAAGCAGTAATGACCAAAATAAGAGATGAGTAATATATATGATTAGGAAATAATGATTTGCGTCCTCAATACTTTAAACACACACGCAGACACACGTGCGAGTTTTGTTATTCTGAAAAATATATAAAGTCAATGATGAATTCTAAACTGAATTAAATTTATTTCAGAATTATTTAATGAAAACAGATCATCCATTGGTGCCTGTTAGCTGTCTTAATGAAGGAAAGACAACAAAGGCATTCCACTCTGCAATTGCGGCATAAACAATCAAAACTTGTATTGTGAACATATGTATATCTTTACTCTTTCAGTGAATTTTGTAAAACATTCAGTTCTGGGTTTCAAGAAGCATATAAATTTGTGAAGTTCTCCAATTATTTATTCAAGTCAGAGTTTGCCTTAGATATTAACAGAAATGGATTTCAAGTATTTGAAAAGAATTCTCATTTATAAATGCTTTAAGAAACTTAATCCTGGAGTAATTTATTTTTGTTAACAATTTTAAATAAATATTTTGTTAACTGTAGCTGTTTTATAATCTGTGAGACAGTTGAGTACTAGTAATTGAGTTGCTATGAAAAGTACACATGACTCTGTTTCGTGAAATTATAGATAATTGGTGGTTTTTCAAACGAGAGGGTGTTTCTCAGCTACAAGATGTGGCTGAGAAACATCCTCGAGTTTGAAAGACCATTGATAATCTGTTAATCGCTATTTTGCCTATGAGGTCGTTCATGTTTACACTGACAACGCCACGTCCGCCTTAGTTTCTGACGATAATTTTCAATCTCAAGCGAGTAGCATGATATGAAAAATTATCACCAAAAAAGATAAAGGGAAAAATGCAAAAAATAGCGATAAAATAATATATCCTCTTTTACACTTTTTACACTTCATATATCATGGCATATCATTTACAAATTTTCAGGTATTACAACGATACAAACATAAAAAAATAGATTGCAACAAGAAGTCCATCCCTTGAACGTTTTACCGTCTCTATTACACGTTGGTTTTCTACAAATATGTGCTGATTGTAACCACAACATCACACTCTTTTTCTCGATTGTGACATCACCGAATGAGACTTATCACCGAGCTTGTACTTTCATTGCGCAACATAACGGTTATCGCTAATGGAACCTGATCTGCTTACCCAACTGGAGCACCTGAGATCATCCCATGTTGTTGGTGGGGTTTGTCAAGTTTTCTTTGAAGTATTTTGTCGATTTGTTCATCCTAATTTTTTGTCTGTTGTTATTTGCAATCGCGTTGTCAGTTTCTCAGAAATTTCATCCTTAATTAATATGTTATAATCCCTTTTCAACCTACACTGTTTTCGTGGTTTAAAGGTCTATACAGTAAAAACATGCCGTATTAAAGACATATATCATGGGAAGGCTGTAGATTTTACATGCAAAATATCAAAAAAGTTATTGGACAAATTCCTTTAAACATCTACATACTGCTTGTAAATTCAAGCACAAAAGTCATTTTGTAAAACTTATTCACAAAAAATACCTGACGATTATGATAAACATAAAATAAAGTTCATATTCAGGGTGATAACATGTTCGATATGAATATTAACCCTGCTTTGCATTAGACCGACACGATAGGTCAGATTTTTAAAATGCTAGAAGCAACCAATACCAATTTCTATATAAAAATAAGATGTTGCATGATTGCAAATCAGACAACTCTCCACCAGAGACCAAATGACATAAAGTTAGCAATTATAGGTCACCGTACGACCTTCAAAAATGAACAAAACCCGTACCGCAAAGTCGGCTATTAATAAAAGGCCCTGTAAAACAATTCACACGAGAAAACCAACTGGTCTGATTTATCTAAAAAAGAATGAATGAAAAAAAAAAAACACACACACAAATATTATATACAGCAACAAACGACTGGTCTAGATTGAACCAGCCGGGATCAATCCACGACCTCAGGGTTCCAATCTACGACCTCCCGCACACGATGCTAGCATGCTACCAAGAGACCACCCGAGGAGGTAATATATATATATGATATACAATTATACTGCACCCAAAAGCTATCGTACAAGTTTGATTGATTGATTTTTCTTTCGTATTATATTTTCTAACCAAAAACCTAAGTACAAATCAGTCAAATATATTACGAGGTAGACGTTGTTGGTTAAAACAATCGGAAAATCATTTGTTTTTTTATAATTTTTAGGGAAAACTCTTTTGTGAAACGTTACAGTTTCAATAAAAATACCAAACACCCGAAATATCAAATTCCAAAGCCCATCAACTGGAAAGAAAACTTTAGTTTACTGATGGAAGCAGTTGAGGAATATGCCACAAAATTGGTAATTCAAGCTCGAGCCAGATGAACCAAAACTGAATAGTTTATCTTAATTGATCAAAGCTGTTCGGTTATGCATTCGGAAGCGCAGTCAAAATGTATAATGCACAATGAGCCCACTTTGAATATGTCCGAGATTTTTTGAATGCCTTATGGTCTATTCACGACACAAATGTTCTTCTTCCAAGAGACAAAGCCTCAAACAAATGGCAATGGTTTATAAGCCAAAAACATTTTTTGGAATGTCTAACTAAACAACTTGGCACTCACAGAAAAACTGTGAATACCGCCATATAGACTATACCATTCACGAAAGAGAAGATTTGAGAATATCACAAACCCGTCCATCTCTCCTTTGGTATTAACATAGAAATAGGATGATAAAAATCTCCAGTCTTTATACTTGATACCTAAGCTTTACAAAAATCCCTATGAAGAACGATGTATAGCCAGGTCGTCCGGACGTTCGACTAAATATCTTTCTAAAGTTCTTACCCCATTCTTTTTCTATAACTGCAGATTTCCTTCACAACTATTGTATATTTAACAAGCGGTGTCGCTGCAGTGATATTGATTCTTTTGATCTTTCTACGCTTTGCACTAAAATTCTCGATCCTAAATTGACAGATCTACTATATCGTTTAATTTAACAGAGCTTTTTCTATAACAATAGGTACTGTGTATTAAAATTCCTTCTTTTAGGTAATGACACATCTTACATGTAAAGAACCACTGATTCCAACAACAAAAATACAGAAGAAACCGTGGATTTTTGATCGTCAATCTGTTGAGTTTGGTGGATTGATTTTTCCACAAACAGTTGGGTTTCCAATGGAAACTAATTGTGCGCCCCTACTGGCCCACTTATGTTTTACTCATATGAAGCATAATTATTACAGAAAGTTCTCTAGGAGAAAAAGTAAAGCATCTAGCAAAGTTCTTTATTTTCACTCTCATATATATTGATGAAGTCCTGTCACTCAACAACCAACATTTATGTGAGTGCTTGTATCTCATTTAGTCCAGTGAATTTAAGATAATAAATACTTCCGAAACTAGATGTTCAGCCTCGTATTTTGATCTTTCCCTTGATATTGACACAGATCGACGACTTTTAACGTGAACTATGACAAACTTGATGACTTCAACTTCCCTTTTGTCAACTCCCCTTTCTCAACAGCAACATTCCCTCTGTCCTATTGTATGGCGTGTATAAACTAATGTGTTACTCTCGTGCATGTTCACGCTATAAGAACTTAATTAACATAGTGTGGTCCTTACACAAACAGTGCTCCAACAGAGTTGTGAAGAAGAACGAGACATGAACACTGCATAAGTTTTACGTTCACCATCACGAATTGGTTGACCGATACGATGTGACTGTGTTTAAACTCACTACCTGTCGCTGTCTGAGATCTCAAGATGCCAGAAGACTCCTCAAATCTTACTGATTGTGTCCTATTTCCGAATGTGACAGTTTGACTGCGTGTGGATTCATGTGATGAATAAGACGCTAATCTACATTTGATCTCGCTCTTTCAGAGTTTGCGAGATCAATTGCAGAGTGGAATGCCTTTGTTGTCTTTCCTTCATTAAGACGGCTAACAGGCACCAATGGATGATCTGTTTTCATTAAATAAGTCTTGAATTGTTTTGGTTGTTGCATTGATTTGTATCTTCTGAATCTATTTATGAGATTTGAACATCGGTATACACTATTGTGGCCCTATATTTTTTGTCTGTGTGACGATATATTTTTAAATGGTTTTAAAAAAGTTCTAACGTGTAAAGTATGTGGCATGCATGCGTTTGTTGCTGTATATCATATTTGTTTTTCAATCATTATTTTGTACATAAATCAGGCCGTTAGTTTTCTCGTTTGAATTGCTTTACATTTGTAATTTCGGGGCCATTTATAGCTGACTATGCGGTATAGGTTTTTTCTAATTGTTAAAGGCCGTACGATGACCTATAG
Organism: Mytilus coruscus; assembly: GCA_017311375.1. Taxonomy (NCBI): domain Eukaryota; kingdom Metazoa; phylum Mollusca; class Bivalvia; order Mytilida; family Mytilidae; genus Mytilus; species Mytilus coruscus. The sequence continues at coordinate 84,978,751 of CM029595.1, read as the reverse complement.
TTGTTAATTGTTGTGTCTTCTGGAGAGTTGTCTCATTGGCAATCATACCACATCTTCTTATTTTCTTATAGAAAAATTGTGATATATATAAAAAAAAAATTATCACAAATAAATGTAAGCAAGACATGTACAAACAAAACATTACAATTGTAAGTAAAATAGCACAGCATGATCTAGAATTGTAAAAATCTAAATGCATTTTGTGTTGTAGACTATTAAAACTGCATGGATTACCACATCTGGAGTATTTTAAACTACAGAAGATGTCGTGATATAGTCAAATAGAACCTTCGAGGTGTTTTTCTCAGGTAATAATGGTTTCGATGATCATGATAGATCATATATGGACAAAAATTACGTATTAAACATAATAGGAAGTAACCAGCTATCTTTAATCACAAATAATTGGTCCAGAATTTGACTGAATTCAAGAAATTTTGATTCAAAATGCAATTTACTAATGCAACCTTTATTGCTAATACAGAACACTTAATTAATTAAATTATTTTTTAAACTTCGCTTTCGAATAGGATCATAACTCAGATGATTAGTTTCATAAAGGAATGTGCTGCAAATTTATCTACATTGATTAATTGATTGGTTGATAGTTGTTTCAGGACCAGTGCATCTGATGCAGCAACAACGAAATTTTCTATATTTTTTAAAGTATATCACAAGAGCTATCTTCTTGTATTTTATTCCAAGATGTTATCATTCCTTCTAGTCGCAAAATTGAATTTTTCTGAGTATTATTCTTGTTAGATAGTAGAATAGTCCCAAGCCTGTAGCTTGTAAACAAACAAAAACACAATGACATCTTCCTACACAATGTGCTTTAATTTCACGATTAAAGGCTCCGCTACCTCTGATAAACTTTTCTATGTGTGCTGGTGTGTCTATACAAAGTATAAGTTAATTATTTGACAATTTACATGTTATTTATGTGTATGAAACCGGTTATGAATAAGAATTTAAAGAGAGACCGATACCAATCTTCTATGGTCGGAAGCAAAATCACAGATCCGAATTTAAGAAGAGTAGCGTGAATTGATGTCACTAGTAAAGCAAGAACATTCTGGAGTACTTGAGTTCACTCATGTTTAGTAGGCTTTTTCGTATTAATCAATGTTCAGTTGTCTACCTAATGCTTTTCTAGACTTGTTTTGCTTTTTCATTTTTGTCTTTTTTTTTCTCTTGTCCATAGGACTGTCTATTTTTCATCTGAGTCGACAAATGGATTATTAATTGACCCCTTGATATCTTCTACTTATGAACATATTTACATCGGTTTCAGATATATTTTGAGAAATCTAATGTTACAGAGTATGTCAATATTGCGAGGAGTGAGCATCTGATGCACCAATGTTTCTGTAAGTATATATCTGACATATGGCCAAAAATCGTAAACCGAAACATATAACAGATGTCATGCCAACGCCAGAATAATACAAAATTCGTCCGATTAGAGTTATATAGATAAAACCAGTGCCCTTTAAAAAATGTTAAAAAATCGTGTTTAATTTGGACAAAGTATAAATTTGACTTTCGAGTTCTTTCATATCTAAGCAAAACAATACAGAGTTACTTTGGAATCATTGATTACAGAGGATACCGTTGTTTTCATCAGTATATAAAAGAAACCTCGAATTTTGTCTTGCAAAAGTATAAGTTATATTATCAACAACAAATCAGTGTGTTTTCTTAGTAAACAGTTTATATGTATAATTATTAAATATACTATATGGCTAGCGTATCATTCAATCCATTTATTTCCTCCTAAATATCGATATCTTCATAATGAAACTTTCAATTTTATTTTCTTATACTTTTGATGCTTTTTTTTAATTGAAGAAAACGATTTTTCCCAAAAGATTTTAGTATTTTTGAAATAATGTATGTCAATGTAATACATGTTATACAAAAATATTAACTATTCCTCCAAATATACTTTTGTTTTACAGTAATTCATTTACTCTTTAGTAGTATATTTAAACAAAAATGTAGTTATTGTACCATACCTTTCATGATAGCGGTTCTATAGGCAAAGATCCCTGAAGCCAAAAATATACCCATTGTCACCTGAATCACTCTAATCAGCATATGTCCTATGTTTTAGAAGCTAGAAAATGTTATGTACCTCATATCACTTTACAATATTGATCATTTAATAAACATGTAACTTCTTGATAACAAATAGTCTTCTTAACGCTTTAGTTATTTTCTTAGTCTATCGATTACTGTTTGGTTTGCTATTGTTATCAAATTCAAAGAAAATCCATTTAAGGTAAGTAAACCAATCACAGCTCTTCGTAATGCTTTTTGAAACTATAGATTCACCATGTGATCAAACAAGTATTGCATTATGATCCAATGATCGGAATAAATAAAAATTAAATCATTGTAAATAGTAAATTGAACAACAGTTCATTCTATATTGAGCTATTATTCCAATTATTTGGAGGCAGAAAACATGTAAGTATAAGTATTTTGAATATATTTCTTAAGGGTTAACTGTGCATTCAGCATATGCTGAAATTACATTTTAATGTTTAAATATCCAGATATCGCAATTATATGACATCTTTATAAAAGAATCGGGCAAATTTATCCTTATAATTGTGTTAATCTATGTCCTTTTTACCTTCCTTATACTTGCAGTTACATTTTAGAAGAAAACCGTATTCCCTAACAAATACATGTCGATTTTTATGATCAAATTAATCAATGTATGGTAGGTAACTTTGAGTGTAATCTAAATAAAGTAACATGACATATAAGTATAACAGATAGCACCTTACTTTATCAATTTAAGAATTATAACTCAATTGCAAGTGTCAAATTAAAACCTTGTAACATAATTTGTTTTAGAATTATATTATATTCACACTCAATAACTCAAAGTTAATGTATTTAAAGTCACATGTTTTTGTGATTATAATGTTATGGAATAACATAAATGGTACCAATTTTTCTGCACCAGATGCGCATTTCGACAATCAATGTCTCTTCAGTGATGCTTGAGGCCAAAATATTTGAAAATCCAAAGCTTAATAAAAAGATGAAGAGCTATAAGCCAAAAAGGACAAAAAAGTATAGCCAAAGCAGGGCAAGGAATCAGAGCTTTGCATGAAGGAGATATATTCCTTAATTTTAAATAATTTCAAAAATTTTGTAACAGGAAATTTCAATAACACAAAATCCGTATTTTCATGCCAGTACCGAAGTACTGGCTACTGGGCTGGTGATACCCTCGGGGACTAAATTATCAAATCATACTAAATTAAATGATACTAAATTAAGTCCTCCGTGTACGTTTTTTTTTTTAAATTATTACAATCCAAAACGTATAATCGACAAAAAAACAACATTTTTTATTGTAAATCGAAAACTTTGGCAGCTGGATCATTGTTCCAAAGTTTACCGACCGTGGCTTTGATAAATAATCAACTAAGAATCATGGAGCACGCGTAAAACAAGTGAGATGATAGATATCTATTTGTTGTTTTTTGTTACTGTCCATGCGTTCCAATAAGTTAATTAAACATTGTCATAACACTTGCTGAATGATTTTGTGTCTTGAAAATTTTCTTTCAAATCGATTCATACTATCCTCTTCAGATCACTGCATACGGTGAATCAGAGTAAGGGAAGATAATAATTCAATAGAAGTACATTTTTGAAGATTTGGATAAAGTACAGAATTTTCTTTTAGAATAAAGATTATGTTCATTTTTTTAAATAAGAATATAGCCAAGTACTACATGAAAAAAAAACCTTGAAAAAAGAAATTATTTCAATACTCGATGTGTTAAAGCAAACATGTATTGTCTGCTTCTTGAAATCTTTTATCTTTGAGGCTTATGGCATATGCCAAGCGGTTCATTGTTAAACGAAAGTAAGACTAATTAGTTGGTATATGGTTGATTTGTTGTTGAATGAACAGCGAGAAATGTTTACTTTTTATTTTCTCAGGAGAAGACAAAAGACTGTATTAGTTTATAAATATATAAAATAGGTGGTCCTGAAATAACATTTTTTAAACTTTAAACAACTGTGTCAATATTTAAAGACATGATACATATATGAAGTACCGGTACTTTCTCCCGACCTTCGTCCTGTGACAGTACAAAAACCTCTATTGGAAAACAAGGGAATATTGGGTGCAGTCGGACATCCCTTGTATTTCAACTGTTTCTCTATTTTTCGTTAATTGCTTCATCTACTTAATATTAACTTGTCAACTATCATCCTCGTTATCCAAGGGTTACGATATCGGAAATGTCCATAACTGCTGTCGAAAATACAGCTGAACACAATACATTATGACAAGAGTCACGATTTCAGGTTCAAAATATTACGAATACTGGAAAGAAAACATTCGACATCAATGTTTTTCGACGAACAGTTAATACAATGCAAAGTGGGTAATTTCGTGGAAATCTAAATTAGGTTATATGACAAATTTTTTAAGCATTTAATTTTATCAGTTTTCGAATAACAATTAAATTCCAACTATTACATAAAAACCTTGTACCAAGAAATCATTAAACAACTATTTTATTTTAATACTCGATCTGTAATGTATGTATTGTCTGCTTCTTGGAAAATTTTATCATTAAGGCTTATGATATAATGGCCCAGCGGTTTAATGTTATATATACTATTATGTTTACTTTTCATTTAAACAATTGGGTAAAAATATAACAAACATATCAAATCGAAATTATCTCGATCTTGTTTTTTTTTAAATACAAAGTCATTTATAAGGATCGGAATATATGCATTTCTTCAAAGCATTAAAAAAAATGTAACATTCTATCAAAAAGTAAAATAACAAAAATACCGAACTCTAAGGAAAATTCAAATTGAAAAGTCAAATGGCAAAATCAAAAGCTCAAAAACATCAAACGAATGGAAAACAACTGTCATATTCCTGACATGGTACAGGCATTTCCTTATGTAGAAAATGGTGGATTAAACCTGAATTTCATCATTACTTTCAACAACCTGAAAACTGAATTAATTTGATTTTATACATATTGGTGACAATGTTGGAAAATGTTTTAGTACACATGTTATTTGAAGAATAAGGAGAAACAGTCAGATCGCCAATGTGAAAAAAATATCCACAAAAAACAAGGATGTCAGCAACTACGACATTCAACAATGAGCAAACCTCACACTGTATAGTAAACTATAACCCTTACATAGTAATATATAATTCAACTACTTTTCTTTTTAAAACATAACATTAGAGAAACCTTTTAAGTACAAGAAATATTCTTTCAAACTGCCCGATGTTCCCTTGTTTTCCAATAAAAGTTTTTTTTGTAATCACAGGATCAAGGCCGGGGGAAAGTATCGGTAATTCATTTATGTTACATTGGTTTTTAAATTGTTTACAATTTAAATAATATTATCGCTGGACCAACAACTTTTTATTTATATTAGCTAATATGTTTTAGCTTGGTCTTTTCCTGCAAAAAGCATGAAGTATGAGCCGCTGTATATTCAATAACAAATCAACCATACCCGAACGGTCGAAGTCCTATATTGAACATTCTCTGATGTCTAACAAGGTTACACGTACATACATAACGTATCTGGAGAGTTTGCCATTTTAATTAATGCTTAGCTGTATCGATCCAGGGCTGTAAAAAGTGAAAAGAACACTTTATAAATATTGCATGCCTCCGAAGCGGATTTCTGGATTTACCAAATTTGTTAATAATCATGTCAGTACTTACTACTGAGCTGATGATACCTCGACACTGATAGTCTACCAGCAGGGTATCGACCTAATGCTGTAAAAAATGAAAACTGCACTGTATCAATTTCATGCGTCCGAAGCGCTTTTCTGGATTTGCCTTCATCAGGAAAGCTCAAAGCCGATTATTTGAAAGCCACGGATGTATAAGAACCGTAACAGTTGAAAAGCTTTGACCAAACTAAAACTCTAAAATATACCCAAATCCATTTATGTCAACTTTGCATGGGGAAAAGAAACCTTAGTTGCTTTATGATTTACGATTTTTAAAACGGACAATTTTAGAAAGGGTTTTTATAAATTATGTCAGTACCGAACCGAAGTACTGACATCTGTGCTGATGGTACCCGAGGGTACTGATTGTCCACCAGCAGCGGTATCGACCCAGTACTGTAAAATAATGAAAACAATACTTTATAAATTTCATGCGTCCGAAATGAGAAATGGGAACAGCAGAATATTACTGCCGGTCTTCCGTACAAATGATATGCCCGAAAAAGAAAGAAAATACATAGAGGACAATCAAATCATTAGTCGATTAAAAGGTAAAGAGAATACGTTTGCTGAGTGATCACGTTTTTTTTTTTTTTTTTATTATTTTCTGCTTCGTCATACATTTACATGAGACATGCTACAAAACAATCAATAACCACTCAAAGACCTAAAGATTTTATTATCATTCCAGATTTCAAGGAATAAGAAGAAACATGCAAAATGGGTAGGTATTATTAACCTTCAAAATTGCAAATACACACGTCTTATTGCTCATATATATATATACAAGATTAATAAAGGAAATAGAGATTAACCGAAATAATACCACAATCCAAAACAAACAGTTGAGATGTATATGTATTCTTCCATTGTGATAAAAGAGAGGCGAAGGATAACAGAGGGACATTTAAACTCATAAGTCGAAAATAAACTGACAACACCATGTCAAAATAATTCGACACATATTTTTTTTTTTGAGAATTAATGCTGCACTTTGTTGAAAAATAACATTTTCTTTCGGTTGAAATCTGTTCTTTAATACTAGTATTTTTAGTTATTCAAACAGTTATTGTGTGATTAAATTATAATTGATTTCACAAACAGAATGTACATATGAGTGTATAACTGAATGTTTCGTTTTCCACAGTTTTTAATAATATGTTGTCACCTATTCTACAAGTTAAAACATACTATCTTTTCAATATGTCAGCTTTGGTGAAACCTAAACAGTACGACTGGAAAGATTCTAACCTGGCTTTATTTGGTTCTGCTACAGATAAAGAGATAAAAAGTAAGTGCTATTACTTTAGGCGCTGGCATTTTGTTTAAATGCAATAAAAACGGAAAGGTTCACGATTTGTATTAAGAATACAACTATCATAGTATATCACAAATGAAGGTGACTTCCTCAAGGAACCTGCACACTGATGCTTAATTTTACTTCTACAAAAGATTTTGTTGTTTCTGTAATGTTTATCAAGTCACTATTTTGAGTTTGTTATCGTAGATTATCCATGCAAGTCCATGTTGTAGATTCGGTTGGTTACTCAAATGTGAGAACTTCTTTCCTTTACCGAGTGGAGTCTTAAGAAAGGACAGAGAAAATAACAGATTGTTTACAATTGGAAGGCTTCCTATCTCTAATGTTTAGACGAGTATTTGTACTTATTTCTTCCGTAACTAGGACATGCCAATTTCACACACTCATATTGCGTCTTTCAGCAAAGAATTACGTTATATTATAACAGGAAAGTTATTCTAGTTTGAGATCCATTAGTTACGTTTTTTATTTCATAATTAACCCATAAAATATCAGAACATATGCAACAATCCTCAGTAGTGTAGCATGATCGGCTTCATATTATGGAGCTATTAAATCCCCAAACTCCCTAATTTTTAGTATTGATTAAGTTTTCCAATCTTGATTTTGCCGTGGACTTGTCTTTCCTTTTTCTTTTGGATATTGGGTTTTCTGTTTTTCACCACGCCAAAATTCCGGTGCTGACTTGAATTATCATATATGCGATCCTTTTTTAGTATCTTTACTGATAATTAAATGTTAAAATGATTTAAAAAAAATCTACTATATAAATATATGGCGTTCAAGCCAGATTTTTCAAAACATTTTTTATTTGTTTCTTTGTTTCAATGCTCTTCAGTTATCTTATTCATTTTCCCTTCACACTGTTTTGATTGCGCGGCATTGAAGCAGGCGAAAATCATTTAGCGTAAGATATTCATAAATCTGGTATTTCTGACGACTTTTTTAAACCCCTGCATTGATGCCACGAATTTTGGGTGTCTTCCTGAAAACTATGACAGCCAAGTAGTGAACACTTTGGCGCTACATATAATATCATAGTTACGGTCATTTTTGATGAATTTTCTGGTTAAGAAATGTTTTAATAATTAAGCCAAATTTAGCATATATATCTCTTTGGAAGTTTTGGTATCCCGAGCTGTTGTATTCTGAATTGATTTTGTCCTGCTTTTATTTGAGCGACACTGATAATGCCTTTGTAGACAAAAGGCGCGTCCGATGTATTTAATGATAAGCCTTATATGTTTGCTTTACTATTGTTTTCGACTTATTGTTTAAATTATATTTCTTAAACCGGACAGACGCCGATTTGGCTGAGGCTTTTCTGACTCCTTTTCATAACCTCTATCAAAATTTAGGTAAGTCAAATCCCATTTTGAAACTAATTGCATGCAGGTTTGCTGGCTGTCTTCATTAGTTTTGATTTAAGAAGATAATAAAGTTGACAAAAACACAAAAGAAGTTTCCGATTTTTTGTAGTTGTCAGTATAAAGACTATAAAGTTCTCAAAGCCTTGAAATAATTTAAATCGATGGTTTCAAGTATATTACTTTGCTATAGTTTAAAAGACCTAAATGTATTGGAAAGATAAAAGGCCAAATGTTTTGAATATAAGTATATATATATATATATATATATATATATATATATATATATATATATATATATATATATATATATATATATATATACAAAAAACTCATTAAAGATACCAGGATTATAAATTGGTACGCCAGACGTGCGTTTCGTCTACGTAAGACTCATCCTGATCGGTGACTCAAAACAACTAGAAGGGCAAATCAAAAACGACCAATGGAATCGTGTACATGTTTTACTGGGGAAGAAAAAACATATATACTTGAGAACATCGTTAAAATCTTAGCATGCAGTACATTGAATTAATTTGATCACTTATTATTAGCAGAATCAAAGTTCGATCAGATAATGATCATCAAGGAGGGAAGAAAGATACCAGAGGGACAGTCAAAGTTTCGAAACGTGAACTTAAAAAATAGCAACTGCAGATGTGCTATCATAATAATCTGTCATACATGCGTATCACACTCAAGGATACTGAAAATAAGAATTTTAAATGTCTTTCAAACTAATCAATATTGCTACTTCTCAATACAGATATATCTAAATAATTAATATGTTACGATTCATATGAGGAATACTTCGTTTATCTTTCAGAATCTTCCGCAGAGAAGGAACCAGCCTGGAAAAAGGCAGGTTTAAAGCCAGGGATACAAATTTGGAGAATAGTGGTATGTGTACTGATACACCTTTTCATTTAACGCTGTAAACTAAGGTTTTTTTTACATTGGTTGCAGTGTAATACCATAATTACCCGGTCAAGTAAAATAAATTCGATACTGAATCATCCTATCATTTTCATTACATACGAGTACAACAACAAGTATTGTCAAATACATTGCACCAAAAAGAAGTAAAAACAAGACAAAAGAAATATATGGCACCTTGCATTTTCTTTTTTTTTTACATTAAAAGTCGACGAAATAAAGACGATAACCAATCAAAGAAGTAAAATATCAAAAATTATTCCATATGAGTACTATTGCATATTGTTCATCTAAATAAAAGGTTAATAATTGATATCACCACTTAAACGTCTTAAGGAAATATAATTTCGAAATAATCATGCACAAATTTGGTCAGTTAAGCATTAAGTACACGTTTCTCGTCAAAAAGCTAAAAACAATAATGCAATTGCTGACTAACTTAATATATAACTTGAAAAAGTAAGGATATGACTATTTTGTTAAAGTGATCTTTGAAATATGTTAACGGTCATTGGTGTTTCAATTAGGCTATTGTTGTTACTATTGATAGTTTAACTTAACTCTTATGTTATGTTTGTTTTTAAAAACATGAAAGATTTTGATGTACAATTCGTTTTATTATGTGAGTATGGTTGACGTTGAATACATTATTTTTTATAAACATATGAAATATAGAACAAAACCATAACAGTCTTTTGTTTCAGTAAATATGTAGTTAAATTGACTTTGAAAAAAAACTTGTACTGACTTCGACCGTTGACTTTAATAAAGATAAGATTTTTGAAAGCCATTAAACCACGTATTTACCTCATCAAAAGACAGCGAGTACGTAGCATTCTTTTGGACAGAACACAACTGCTTATTCGGTAGGTCGTTGTAAATTTTTCTACATTCGAGATTTGAATTCATAAGCTATTTCATTATAATTCAACATATGAAAGTTACTTCCTGAAAAGTTTTAGATTTTGACTGTTTCTTATCTTTACTTTATACTTCAGAATTTCCAAGTTATACAATGGCCGGAGAAAGATTATGGAAAATTTTTTGATGGGGATTCTTATATAATACTGAATGCAAGTATAATATTCGTTTTAAAATCTAATTTCAAAGAGTCATGTTTTGTTGCATGAAACTGTAACAATGACTGCAATGAAATGAAACCATCTGCAATGAAACTCACACATACAATTTTGTCGCGAAAAGACCTTAATTTATCATCTTCACGGTATAGATTGGAGGTTTTGAGTTTTGGGTACATGAAAAAAAAAATACTGATCGTCAGTGCCTATAAGAGATATTGTCATGATTTGACGTTCGTTATAAATTAGCTTTTTCATTTTTACTTCCCTTTGGAACTTCATAACAAATTTGAACCACACTTGGCCCGATTTATGTAGTGCTTGGTTTATACGACTTGCGATGATGCCACAAACAAGTCAACATGGCACATTTGTAAATTGTCTCTGCAGTTATATGAACAAACCATCGAAACGTTTAGGTTTTCATACGAAGCTAGTAAGATTTAACACAACATTTCGGATTTTTTTTGTTGTTTTCAGTTTTCTTTTACTTCGTAACTGATTCTAGCACAAGTGATCATTCTTTTGTATACAAGTAAGTCGACGAAAAGTCGTCTGGCGAACTTAATTGCCAGCAAGGTATCATGCCATATTTAGAAATAAGAATTACATTTAATATTTCTTCCAGACGTATGAAAAAGAAGAAAATGAACATTTGCTTTATGATGTACATTTTTGGATCGGTAAATATAGCACATCTGTAAGTTTTTTTGGTTTTTTTTCACTATCATTCTTTTATATATTTATTTATGTATTTACTAAATGTTCATTGTAAAAGTTTTATTATGATTTTTGACTTAACTAGACACTTCTTTGCTCGCTTATTCATAAATTAACTCAGTTTTTAACAAATGTCAGTGCCATTTTATAATATTAAGATCTTTGCTATTGAAATGAATACTTTGACCTGTCAGACAAGCTTATCTAATAGTCTTCAATAGATAAAAACAAATTAGATTAAAGGCAGCAGTAATTAACGAATTTCTTATTTCGAAATTCAGTTGAAATTAACCTACTGTAAGACAAAATGAAAACCCTTAGATTCACTTGATCTCCAAAAGGAACAAGGACGGTGCATCGTCAGCAGCGAAAGCAGTATTGAAACATTTTGGTTAATTAGCAGTCGATGAAATTTCTAGTCTTTGTATAAATTGAAAACCTCTTAGACTTGATTACTTTTATTCTTATATTATCTTTGACTCCATAGATGTACGTCAGAATCATTTTCTCCATAAAAAATGTTATTTGTACAAAAAGGAGATAACATTTTATAAATCTGTTTCGTCCAAAGCGCTTGTAAAACAGATATTCCATAACGGTCAACCAAATGCTGATGGCGTCCGTAATGATTACGAATGGATGATTTCAACTTCACCACTTGGAACTCCTGGTTTAATAGCTACATTGTGAGCAGAAACCATCTATCAAGGAAATCATGATAGGAAATACAAGCCCTGGAATATCGTATCAACCGGGAGAAATATAATCCGTACTGAACTTTGCTTAAAAAGCTGGAACTATATTTTTTAATCCTTACTCAAATTCGTAATAATTTATTTACAAATTGAACTTTGCAGGATGAATATGGGACTGCTGCATATAAAACAGTAGAATTAGACACATATTTAGATGATATCCCAATTCAGTACAGGGAAGTTCAAGGCCATGAATCAAAACTTTTCAGATCTTACTTTGATACAATCACGTGAGTTAAATTCCTAACTAATCAATCATTATATAATGCCCCACGTGTCATTTCTGATACACTTACTGTATGATGATCAGGGCCCTCTTTAAATAAGAAGGTTCTAATGTTGGGAATATTCCAATACATTGATAATACATTTCTATAATCTCATTTTGGATGACCTTAAATTATTCTACAAGGTTAAACATATTATTATTAAATTATGGTTGGCTTGTACAGTGTCATCTTAGGCCGAAGTTTTCTCTGGATGTAATCATTTCAGTCGGAGGTCGAGTCCGTGTAAAGGAAAATTACATGTTATACACTTCGTGCCATCGAAGCGCATGAACCTAGACATTTGATAGCCAGGAATGTAAAACTACGTGGAAACCGTAAGAACTATATTACCAAACAGAGCATTCAACAATTAAAATTTTTAAAATAGCTTTGATTTTCAATTTTTTATTACATGTATAAACAAACAAAAAAATAGCAAAGAACTGTTACTTTTCGTATTTTTAATGACTTTCTGTGTACTGTTATATAGACTTGTTTGTTTGTTCGTCTTTTTATTTCAATCATTACATATCATAGTCTGTTCCTTTATGTTAATTTTTTAATACCCCCTTCGTATTATTATTCTTTTATTTTCTAATATGAAAATCTCCTGCCATGTATTAAAGGGACATTGACCGACAAATTCGTGTTCAACCGATTTGACTCCAATTATCATATTTGATGTACAACATTCTCAAACGTATATCTAAATTACAAAAAAGTTCGAAAGAATCAATTAAAAATTAATGTACTTATTATAATGTATACATGTATGCATTTCGTGCGTATTTTAGAATAGAAGCCATTTAATTAACCATAGAGATGACATCCGAAGACTGTCGATGGTCATTTGACCCGATATAAAAATGAATAGACAGACACGCATGTGCAATCGCAAAAATGACGATCTACTAGGTCTCTTTGATTTTATTTCATAGATAAAAAAATATGTAATTCGTCGTTTTTCCTTGTATAAGAATGATTTTTTTTGTGAGCTAATCAGTCAGAGGAATGGTTCTTCCCTTGTTTCACCTTTTAATGTTGACATACTTTCATTATCAAAAACCGAACATGCTTAGCACATGCGTAATCAAAATCCAGACAAGAGCCAAATTAGAGTTCGCATTATAACAGATTCAAATGATATTGAATTATTGACATGCAAGCCAAAAATATATCGACGATGTTTTTTGTACCTTACTTTGACACAATTAAAGTAAACTGACTACTTGTAGCGAAATATTATATCAATATCCCACTTTTTTAAATGGAGTTATGTTGAATTGTTATTTTATCAGTTTTGTGTAAGGTCTTTTTTAATTAGGAAAATTTTACTTCTGCAATTAATTTGTGTTAAAACATTCCAACTGTGTTTATTATAGTGAAAGGCTGAGAATGAGCTTTTATTGAGATATCGTGTACTTGTTTTTTTTTTTTTCATCTTTTTAAATCACAAACATGATATCGTGTACTGAAGAAAGTTGTAAAGCCACAAATAAAAAATTAGGAAAATTATAAGATATCTTGTGTAATTAAAACAAATTCCAATGTAAATTTCGTAATGGCATGTGTATACAATAAAATGGTGCTTGCCTAAGAAACAAAAAAAAAAACAAAAACAAAAAAATTGACGAACGCTTATCTGTATTGTAATTTAATAGCCTACGATGATTACATTAATTGAAAAAGGTGTTATTAAAAAGACAATTTCCATTGCAACGATTTTTTTGTTTCAAACATCTGCTTATTTTATATTTTGCTGTTATTACAGCAACGTAGAAAATATTTTGATTGTGGCACTTCTTAATTTGACTCGAAAACGAAACAAAATTCCTAATAATAACAAACTAAAAAATAGCAAATATAATGAAGTCGTGGTTGATTATAGATTAACTTAATATTAACACTTCAACAGATATTTACATGGTGGTGCAGAAAGTGGTTTCAACCATGTCAAAGAAGATGAATACAAACCAAGATTATTTCATTTCCATGGAGACAAATATGGAGTAGCAGTAAAAGAGGTATATCATATTCTTCTCAAGTTAACTTAAAAGAATGTGGTGCGGTAATCAGCGGCCGCTCTTTACTTTCTTATCGTCATTCGATAACAGAAGAGGGGAAAATGATAATAACGAAATCATTGGATTTTTAGAAAAACGAATCTGGTTGATTATCGTATTCAGCATTTTAACAGTTATTCTAAACAATATTGTTCTACAAAGGATATCAAGACTAAACAAGTTGACCAGTAAGCTACTGTCCACTAGTGATCATTTTCGCTAAACAGGAAGTTGGTGAGTTATGGACGTAAAAATGCATCACACGGATGAAAAGTCTCGATTAGTAGTTCTAAGAAAAATGAGACCATTGCGTATGAATATATACATGTATATATCATTCAAACTTTAATAGATTAAACAAGTAGGTATCGTCATTGGAGTGCACGCTGTAAATGTGTCAAACATCGTTACATACTGATATTGTTATCTGAATTTGTGTGATCTTTTGTTTACTATGATATTTGCAAAAAACAAAACTTTTCACACTGTAAGGTAAAAACTCACTTTAAGACAAAATATTTATAAACTAGAAATTAGAAATTAGTTTTTAACTCAATTTGAAGTAATAAACTTTAATAATATCCAACAAAGCCTCTTTACTATTGCTGCTCATAACTGTTTATCTTAACTTTGTTTTCTTTTCAACACATTAAATGGTTTCAAACATAAGAAGTGAATATTTAGAATTGTGAAATTGTTCGCCATTAGAATTCAACATCAAAATAGTCTTGTGTTTCCAGGTCCTCCCAATTAAAGTCTGGTTTTACTATACTGTTTGGTTGCTGCATCCATGACGAAGAACCCTTATATATTTATTAATACTTTATTTAACTTTTTTTCCTTTTGAACATCACAAAAATCATTAAAGTTTTCATGTTGTTGGTTATATTAAATAATTTAAAATGAATTTAGTCCACTTGGTAGACTTTATAACATACATGTTTGGTTTTTTAGTCCCAGCTTATTGGATATTATCTGACCTCCTACACACCTCTAGGAATGTGATTGGTTAAAAGCATCCGCGTGAAGACCGTGTATATTTTATATGGAGTTAGTTGGCGTGGTTTATTTCAATACACGGTTAGTAATGGTGTTACGTCCCTTTGTAAAAACAAAACACGGTGTTGAGGAAAAATCTGAAAGGTTTCAACAGGCGAAGAAACTGATGATGAACGACTGAAATAAATGCATAAAACACATTAAAAGCTAACAAGTTGTTATTGTTGGCATTTGTTTTTGTATAGACCAACAGAAGTAGGTTCTTAATATTGAAGACTTGATCACTTTGATAGGCCAATAGTACAAATACCACATGCTAAGATAGTCGTTAAGATAAATTCGTTACACATTGTGCTAGTGACCTAATACAATATATATGGGGTCAGTAAATTCCATATGGGGATTCGAGCTTCGCTCTCATCCGATATGGAATTTACTGACCCCATATATATCGTATTAGGTCACACTATTTAACTAATAATAAACAGTGTTAGACAAATTCATTATGCAAAAGCTTTGCCTGGAGTGTACCTGAATTAAGAATATACGCAGGTGCTGCGAATTATGTTAAAGTCATTAATTCAATCGGCCACTAATTGAAGAGTGTGACAACATACAATATAATACTTTCGTTCGAGCGAAGATCAGTTGGGCAGCAATAATAATAGAAATACTTCCATATAATAACGTCAACGCACCTACGTAATCTTTATGAAAACTTAACTGTTATAATTTAAGTGTTGTTTTAAAGACCAGGTTTTTGAAATTCAGGTTCTACATTTCTTAAAAATACAAAGGTAAAAAGCGTTGATATTCACCTTAACAGTTTTTAGATGCTCACTATGTCCTGTCTTTGAAGACAGTTTTATTGAAAATCCAATGTCCATATCTACTAATGTTAAATACCATCTTATATTGTGAGTATATAAAGTAAATGTGTAATGGTTAAGAAGCCAAATAAGAATACGACTTTATTTCAATTAGTTAATTTTAACGCGTAAAGGTCAAATATATTAAAACACACGGCGGACCGTTTTATAATTAACTGAAAGTATTAAACAAATCTTAGTATTTATTCTATAAAACCATAAATAGACAAATTTACACATTTGCTATATCCACGGAATTAAGGTTACAGTAGGTTACCTTTGTTTGAATCTCGATAATTGACTAGGAAAAAACAAATTTAGATTACAAACAAAAACTCAGAGAATCGCGTGATTTCCAATTAGAGCGAAACTGGGTACACCCAAAGGGTGTGTATCACATGCTATGCATGCATCACACACATGCAAATTGACACTCAATGTTACAATATAGAATAGTACACAATTGGTAAAATTACTGATATGATAACTTAAGATCTAAGATCGTGAAAACATATCGCTATTGAATTGAGACTACGATGGATCCTATTGGTTAACCAATTCGTGAAAGTAACCGTAAAACTTAGTTGTCGTGTCAATTTTAGTCGTTCTTCCTCATAATTTTGTTGGAGCAGTTCTTGGAGCAATCCCTGTTAATGAAGTCCGTAAATCGTGAACAGTGTTTCGGTAAAGTGTTTCATATTTAAGAACATGCATATATGAAAAAAAAATATGACTTTGGTAAATGTAACCGTTTTACATCTGTTGAATAGTTTTGATTTTCAGCATACTAAAATAGTTCTTGCAAATTATGAAAATCATGACATTCAATGATTTATCGCCTTCTGATATTAAATTGGTTTTATTTTCGTGAAATTTAACCAACTTAAATTATTAAACAGACTTTACATCAGCTGCTATTATTACATTTGCAGTTTTTTAGTCATTTATAAAGATTAACATTTCCACTTTCATTACAAGTACCCAATATAATGCAACAATAATTAACAATGGAATTAAATAAGTATTTAAATAAATGATACACATCTTTATAGGTAAAACTTCGGTATGTTTTGCAATACCTTGATTTTATTTGATATTACATAAGACATTTTATTCATTTTGTTACATCCAATTTAAATTATTGTCAATAGATAAACCATGGAGTTTTCACAATTTATATTGTCTTAACTTTCACCTGAAACATACAAGTTATCTTTCTTGATCCAATACTCATAAATTTTTAGAACTTTTATGACATTTCAAGAATTTCTGTTGAAAATATTTTTATTATGTTTTAGTTTATTTAAATTTCTTATAAATATTATAATACATTACAGGTTTCAAGAAAAAGAAGCAACATAGATTCTACAGATGTGTTCATTCTCGACATGGGTGCTAAAATTTTTCTTTGGTATGGTAAAGGTTGCAACAAGGACGAAAAAATTAAGGTATAATAATGAATTACATTCACACAATGAAAGGTTTCTAACACTAAAGTATATCATAACTGTGTTTGACTGTATTATTCTTGAAAAGCCAACATTTTCAGTAGCTAAAATGGTGATACATACCGCGACTAAAGTATATAACCAATATATTCCTTGATTATTTATGTATGCAAATGCGCTTTCACGTGTTAGCATAGCATTTATGTCACTCAATTTTCTAATCAAAATTGTAAACGTGTCTGCTGAAGTAAGACAAGAACATGAATAGATTCATCTGAACTGTAAAAAAAGTATCTTAATATCGACGGAAATGATAATTATTAACAGCAAATAGCAATATTAAGGCTTTTGGATAGAACAGGGCATTTTACAATCTAAGATATAATATATGTTTTGATATATATGTAATTCGAAAATACACCATCCAATTCTTGCCAAAAAACAATAGGCAACACAACTCCACAAATTACTACAATTGAGCAACCCTTACTCTAAATAATCACTTAGATAAACTGTTTAACTATAATTTTACTACTGTGAAATTCTGATTAGAAATAAGAAGGTACTTATACAATACTATAGTAAGACATCGTCAGTTGCGGATCGGTAAATGTGAGGTATTTTTGTCCATATGTAGTAAATATACTTCCTGTGGGTACTACAGGTAAATCATGTTTCATCAAAACTAAAATCAATTCAGATATATAATGTATTCTCGATTAAAGTTAGTTTGAAGATAAACATATCTTTCAAAGATCGATTTGCTCAGAAATGTGACTGTAAATTACTGTTTCCAAATGATAATAGTTAGAAGAGTTTCCAGAAATTGGACAGTATATTTCTATTCTCTATTCTAGAATTCTTCTACATTAAAAGGTATGAAGTTTAAGAAAAACTATAAGTTGCAAGGGGATAAGTTTATTTTATTCGTAAATTGCGTAAAGGTTTTGAATTGTTACTTAGAAATTATAAAGATGACAATCTTTAAAAAATAAATCTTCAAAAATCAACACAAAAAGTTCGAATTCCAGGGTTTGCAGTATGTTAATTCATTAAAAGATGAGAGAAGTGGGAAGAGGACTGAAACAGAAATTCTGGAAGAATTAACAACAAGAAACACGGTGAGAAGCCATTTGTAATTGTCTTAATAATTTTTTCCTTTAAAGTCCCTTTGGTATTGAAATATTTATACACCCTTGGTTTTCAAATATTTGAGTTTTGGTGTTCCTGATGAAGCTTGATCCGGAAAAGCGGTTCGAACACAAGCAATTTTAAATTGTCATTTTAATGTTTGTTAATACACGTTTGGTATCGTATCGATTTAATTGTAAAAGATACTTTCTTTTAGAAAAGCAATAGCAAGGTTGGTTTTCTTGAGATAAAATTACGGACAATTTGAATTGTGTAATTTATGATCAACGTTGCTATCATAGTAGTAAATGATCAACGTTGCTATCTTAGTAGTAAATGATCAACGTTGCTATCTTAGTAGTAATAAAGTTTCTTATTGATTTAGAAACAGAATTTACAATTTAAACATATCATTCAAATCAAGGTTGGAAACGTGATATTGGTCGACGGTACCCCGGTAAATGACAGTTCGCTAGGAGTTCTCAACGGCGCTTTTTTTTTTTTTAAGATTTT
This sequence comes from Mytilus coruscus, assembly GCA_017311375.1. NCBI lineage: Eukaryota > Metazoa > Mollusca > Bivalvia > Mytilida > Mytilidae > Mytilus > Mytilus coruscus. The sequence continues at coordinate 84,959,520 of CM029595.1, read as the reverse complement.
GTATTGAATTTAGTTAATATTTAAATTTATGTTCCCTTATCTACTGTTTTCTTAATTCTATCCATTCATTCGTACAATACTTGTAGTTTATACTTGTTGCCTCTGTACTCTACGGACGGGGAATAGGGAGGGTTTCCATGCCAAAATCACATGTGGTAGCGGTACTAACCATGTGGTAGGAAATAAACAAATGATAACGATTTATATATTTTTATTAAAAATATCAGAAACCCTATTAAGACCTGTTTAACACAATAAGTGACGGAAATTAGTAGTAGTGTTTATCATATTTTTGTAAACTTTCGCACGTATCGCACGCATATAAGAATGACGTGTAAAGTGTTGCTTATTCGGTCTCGCTTTTACAGGACAGGCATATCTGACTATATTTACCGATGGAGTTTTATGTATATTATCATTTATGACGATGATATAAAAACAGTGATTAATGGACTGTTAATGTAGCTTATTGCAGCAAACGTTTATGACAAAACAATATCGTATTCAAGTCCTTAAAACGCTTACTATATGACGAGAGTAAGGTCTTTTACATCAACACTTCAACGCATTTTGATTCCTTGTTGGATCAAATGCAAATATCTATGTTCCTAATTATATGAACCGTGGATGGCATTTCAGTTAGCATGAATCACAAAACAAAAAGCAAACTGGCGACCGTTTTGTTGAAAGTTATCATTTCGATTGTCGTCCTTCAGTTTGCAATGGATTTAAAATTTCAAAACATTGAACTGGCGACACTTTTGTTAAGAGTTATGATTTTGAATGTCGTTCTACAGTTTCCAATGGATTCAAAATTTCAAAACATTGTATACAAATTATGTATTGCTTGCATAAAGAACATGTTTTACCATTTCTCAACATTTTAGCACAAATTTTACAAAGAGTTAGATCAGGAAGACGAAGACGACTTTGAAAGCAGTTCAGATTTTGTGTCAGCAAAAACAGAAAAAGAACTGTATAGGTAACTTTGAGTCACATGTGACGTAGAATAGATTGAAAAAGACATAATGAAAAAAATGTTATAAATAGTCAATTACATATACATTTAACAAAAATTCTAACTTTTAACAAATAGCATTTTTTGCAAATCCTCAAAACACTTTTACACTTTAGGTATTGAGCGAATATGTATTGAAAGCACCCACACTTGAAAGAACTTCTCTTGGTTTGGCCATGTTTTGTTATTATGTATCCATTTTCTTATGTTTTAGGTTGTCTGATGCATCCGGACAAATGACAATGTCTTTAGAAAAGACAGGTCATGTGCAACAGAATGACTTAAAGTCAGATGTAAGTACAACGTTAAAAGGGTAAAAACTTAAATGATTAACTACAGCCAAATTATCTGCATAATTGAATGGCATACTTCAAAAACTCTGATATTCAACTGCTGCCATTCCCGGATGATAGATGAGAAGTGCTCATTTCGCTAATTCCCATCCACGGATGGTTTATGTCTACTCAAGTTTTGCCAGTATTTCATTCAAATTCTACCATTGTAGGATGTATTTATTTTGGATACACAGGAAGAATTATTCGTTTGGATTGGAAATTCAACAACATATGCTGAGCGTAAAATGCTATAACCTATGCGCACGTGAGTGTAAAAAATAAATAAAGTAAAATGAAAACTATTGTTATGACGATTTCAAATGCTAGAAAGACGTTATTTTAAACACGCAATGTGGAATATTCTGTTAATTTCAGTCATGGTGTTACTCTTCAGCATTTTATGACAAGCATTTAAAACGGTGGAATAGACGGTCATGTCGATCAATTCAAATGTCGACTCGGTTACAGTTTTATACAAGTTTTTACATTTTTTTTTTTAATAATGAATAATAAAGACGATTTAAGAAAATATGCAGGACCAGTTGATTCCAAACTTAAGTTAAATAATACATTGATAATTATTAGGGATGTCAACGAGTACTCGAGTACTCGAGTATCGCTCGGTAGTACCGAGTATCGAATACTAAAATGATACTCGACTAATCGGTTTCCTGTTAAAATGTTGTTGCTTTCTTAAGTTTAAACAAAAAAATATTTTAATTGCGAGCGCCTCTCGGGAAATTAAAATTAATAAAAATTAAAATACGTTTCATTTTTTTGCGTTTAACTGTCGTTTAAAATTCTTCCAGAGGTAGGCTATGAACGAGAGCACTTTTCTAAGGCTTACATTTTTAGCTAATCTTAGTCATTCCCCCAACTCTGTACCGCCAGAGCATATGTTTTCATCTGCAGGACTGTTAGTTACCTCACTAAGTTGAAAAATCGCCTCGTCCCAGAAAAAGTTGACAAGATAATATTTTCAAATAAGAACAAATTCGTTGTACCCTTTGTCGACCCTCAGAAAATGATTAAAGGCATCAGTAAGTTCTAATCATCACCCCTTTGTTGATCATTAATAAATGTGTTTTTTTTTTACGGTTCCCCAATATTGTTGTTTGAGTAATCATTCTTTCTATAGATATTAAATTAATTACTTGATTAGATTATTACCAGTTTACATAATTAGTACATGTGGTAAATGAGCTATTAATTTTGATATAAAATTCCTAGTCATTTGTTATAATGTTGAGGGTTTTACGTTCATAAGACAGCAACCCACAATACATAAAATGTGTATAATTTTATTTTTCCATTTTGTAAATGTTTTACCGAGCGAGTACTCGAGTATCGGTCGGTAAATCCAGCGAGTACTCGATTAGTAAATCTTCACCGAGTTGACATCCCTAATAATTATCATTGAATTTCATTCAGCTGCAAAACATACTCTCACCATATGCATTATCAATTTTGAATTTATCTATTCAAAATGCTGGGACAGTTCCTACAGTACAATAATCCACGTTATCTTAGATGTTCACTAAAAATAACAAGATCAGAGTTTGCAGGAAATTGCAGCATCATTTATTACCAATTACATTTAAGCAGTAAAGGGACAGTACAAGATAAGCCATTTACTCTCAAAATCACAGGCTAATGCTATAATACGATTTAAATAAGTCTGTAAACTTCAAATTTGTTATCTAACCGCAGCGAAATCTGTCATACAACAAGCTACTTATCCTGTATATCAAAAGTAACGCTACCAACGTTTAGTGCAAATTGCATGTATTTACAGCCTTGATATTTGAACTATTGTACAGCTTTCAACAGCAGTAATGATTCAAATTATGTAGACAATGCACACCTGAAATATACAAACAAAACCAAACAGTAGTATTGTCCGTACACATTGCATAATAATCCGAATAAAGGTAGAGTGGGCGGGTTTGATGAAGATATTTTTCTTTGGCTAAAAAGCGTCTGCCTTTTCCAAATGTTGATGTCGAAAGGAGGACTACAGGTAAATCAATCGCTTGCGAAGATCGATAATCCAACTAAAATACAATAAAATTGAGAATGGAAATGGGGAATGTGTCAAAGAGACAACAACCCGACTATAGGACAGAAAACAGCCGAAGGCCACCAATGGGTCTTCAACACAGCGAGAAAATCCCGCACCCCCGGAAGCGGGCTTCAGCTTGTCCCTAAACAAAATGTGTACTAGTTCAGTAAAAATGGACGTCACTCTAAACTCCAAAACATATAAATGAACTAAAATTAAAAAACACACAAGACTTACAAAGGCCCGAGTCTCCTGACTTGGGACAGCCTCAGGCGAAAAAATGCGGCTGGGTTAAACATGTTTTGTGAGCTATCAGCCCTCTCCTTATACCTCTGACCAATGTAGAATAAACAAACACACAGCAATACGCACAGTAAAACTCAGTTCAGAAGAAGTCCGAATCCGATGTCAGAATAGGTGACAAAAGAAACTAAGCAAAATGACAATGATACACCAATTAACAAAGGACTACAAGCAGTTACTGACATGCCAGCTCCAGACCTCAATTAAACTGATTAAAGATTATGTCTCCATCATATGAAAATCAAGCACAATCCCTCCCGTTAGGGGTTTAGTATCTACCATCATAAAGTATATGAGAAGAACATAATCCGTATCATGCAAACAACTGGTTTTAGAATATATGTGTTTATTTCCGATGCAAAGACCCTATGAGTGAATCAATATTAATACCAAAATATGCTATCTTTAATGACCTGACAACAGTATCGTAAATATATCCCTTCTGAATAAGTCTGTTTAAAGGTTTGGTTAGCTTTTTAGGTGAATGCCGACATTTTTATGCTTTGTAAAGAATATTACCATAAAAGATTGGATGTGAAATACCTGAACGTATAAGATGTCTGCATGTTGATTTATATTTTTTACTTACGAAGAATTTTAACGGACACGATGGCATGAGCACACTTGCTTACTGATTTAAAAGTTAGATTTTAAATCCTAGTATGCACATTAAAATCTTTGTAGAGTGAACATTTAAAGTAATACTTGTGTGACTGATAATACAAAACCATCAGTACACGATAATAATAAAACGTTTTGACAAACATTAAATCACAATGAAATTATGTTTATTGCACTTTATATATTGATTATCAGTTATACAGTTGTAGATATAAGAAGATGTGGTATGAGTGCCAATGAGACAACTCTCCATCCAAGTCAAAATTTATAAAAGTAAAACCATTATAGGTCAAAGTACGGTCTTCAACACGGAGCCTAGGCTCACACCGAACAGTAAGCTATAAAGGGCCCCAAAAATTACTAGTGTAAAACCATTCAAACGGGAAAACCGTATTTGTTTTATCTAAAGTTGGTGAATGTAATTGCCAGTACACAAAAAAATAACAAAACTTTCGTAATAATTAACTTTACGAGTATAACAAGTTGTTATGAATGGCCTTTTAAATGATTTGCTCTATATTTACCTCAGAATATCATATGACTACGTAATATTACATAAATATAGCGGCCAAACTTTACTTAAACAACTTTAAAGTTAAGTTCATTAATCGGATTGTTAATGTGCGATGCGTGAATACATGACTGAATACACCCTAAAGCACACTTTCTTAATTTGAACTCGTTCATACTTTTTCAGAACTATTTGAAGAACACCGATCACCCATTAGTTCCTGTTAGCTGTCTTACTGAAGGGAAAACAACCGAGGCTTTCCAAACTGCAATAGCCGCTTAGATAACTGTAGATAGATACTTTACCTTAGATACTTTATTCTCTAAAAACTAAACACAAGTTTATAGGGAAAGTATAATATAAATACAAATACAATAGTTGATAAACGGATACAGTACGATAATGTAAAAAAGTGCAACTTTATGATGACATACATGTATTATAAACGGTTAAACTAAATATGAAGAAATCAGTCTGGTGCTTTACGTTTACGTGGAGGGACTAACCTTTTTTATTAATACACGTAATGAGTGAACACAGTTTTCTAAAAAATGATTGTTTTTTTTATAATTTAACAGTGAGAAAATTGACATTATATTAAGACTATGTGAAAATATACTTTGAAGAAATAATTTTCGTTCGATCTGCAATTGAGAACAGCAAAAGAAATAATGAAATTCATCACCTGTATCACCGGAATTACATAAATTTCATTTCCTTTTACTGTGGTCAATGTTTTGCCATCTCCCTTTTCATTTAGGCAACGCATGGGTACCTGCCCTAAATCTTCATAAAATACAAAAAAAGTTTGTCATCTATACATATATTGGAGAACTTTGTATCGACGAGTACCACTTCTGTTTGTATTGGTCAATAAGCCTCATTGTGATGCTCTTAATCAGCCATTTTGAGAAATGTCCATTTTGTAGTTGAAAAATATTTGAAAATCCACACATGTTTAGAATAATTTGAACATTCATGATCCATTTATTATTTTCATTTTTTACAGTGTGTTGATAGAGCGCAATAGTGTAAATCATTGACGACAATTTGTTTTCGTCTGAACATAGTTTGCACCAAAACGATAATATTCTACATTTAATACAGATTTCAAGTGGGTATCTGCCCGATTCACCATACACAATAGTGTAGGTTGATGACTTTTGAAGGTGCAATATATGTTTCAAAACTTTCAGGTGAACCTGGTCGATGATATCATTCTTTTCATTTCCTCAAACTTCACATCCGGTTTTACTATTTTGTCAAACAGATCGAGTTGACGACTTTTTTTAATAACTCCATACATGGCTTTCGTTGCTTTTTTCTGCTTTTTTTTCTATGATTTAGTAAAGGTTCCTGTCCTGGCATGAATTATTTCCAAATAATTTAACTCCTTAACAATTTCTAGGTTAATTCTATTGTTTAAGAAATGTACTTTGTTAGGGTGTCTCCCCTATGAAAAGATCATCACTTTTGCTTTTGCCACATTCACTTTTAATTTCCAAATATCACAGTATTCGCTGAAGATATTTAATTGATTTTGAATATCATCTTTTCTCTCTGACATAATAATGGTATCATCGGCATAAAGAAGTATAAACAATTTCAGGTCCATGCAGAGACAATTTAAAACTTTCGGATATGAACGTTAAGCGAGTTATATTTTTACTTAGAAGGTAATCCGTTAAATCATTAATGTATAGTGAAAATAATAATGGTGATAGGTTTTCAACCTGTCTAATTAGATATAAGAAGATGTGGTATGAGTGCCAATGAGACAACTCTCCATCCAAGTCAAAATTTATAAAAGTAAACCATTATAGGTCAAAGTACGGTCTTCAACACGGAACCTTGGCTCACACCGAACAGCAAGATATAATGCCAGTATTGCAAGAGAAAAAAATGAAGATTCATTGTTATATGTTATCCGTGAGTTGGTGTCATTATACATATTAACAATAACGTTATGCATTTGGCCATTGATGTACTTCAGATTTAGTTTATACCAGAGCCCATTTCTCCAAACAGTATCAAATGCTTTCGCAAAGTCTATGAAAATGCAGAAGAGTTTCTTTTTACGATTTTCAACATTTCAAAAAGACAATGTAAAATAAATATTTTATCAGTAATGGAATATTTTTTCCTAAATCCACTCGGCTTATTATGAAGAAGAGAAAAAGATTCAACAAAGGTTGACAGTTTTTCGTTTAAGACAAGACGTGAATAATTTCCCAAAACAAATCAAAATTGGATTTGGTCTAAAGTTATTCGGATCCTCTGCATCTCCTTTATTTTTATACATAGGTTTTATATTTCCAGTGAGCCAACTCTCTGGTATAATTCCAGTATCCAAAATTAAATTAAACAGTTTCATACAGATGTTTATCATTTTGCCAGTAGTTGATTTTATGTAATAAAAATAATAAGATTATCACCACTGGGTTTGTTGTTCTTAGGCTTTTTTATACATTTCAATATCTCTTCTGCTGTAATAACATCATTTATAATAACGTTCGACTCATTCTGTACATTGATATCATTTTGTTGTGTGCTTCCGCTTTCGTCGACGGTATTTGTTTTATTTAATTCTTTAAAGAAATTGTATAAAACTTGTATAGGTATATTTCATTTTGGCTGCTTTTGATTACGTCCACAGTTCAGTAATTTCTAAATTTTCCCTCGGGGTTTTTTATCTCATTTTTTTCATTTTATTTTTCATTTCGATTCTATATTTTTTTATACACATATTCAAGGTCTTTTTATACTCTTTTTCACGTTTCTTTTTAATTCTTCTATTTTCTTCAGATTGCTTAGTCTGTATATTCTTTGGGTACGCCTTGTGTCTTTCCTTTTGAGTTTGCATTCAGCATCAAACCATGGTTTATTGAATTTGTTTTGAACTGTATGTTCTTTTTTCTAATTTTTTTGGATTTTAAGTTCCAGCCGTATGTTTTGTGGCATTGACAAATATTTCACCAATATCTTTCACAGTATTATTAATAGTATTCAGGTTGAACTCTTCATCTGTTAGTAGATCCAAAGCAGTATCAATAGATTCAATTTTTGCAAGATCTAAGTATCCTTTAAATTCATCATTTTATCTAAATTCCATTTCTTTATTTTTTCTTTTATATGGATATCCGTTCGGGGGTCACATGTGTTATTGTTACATTTAATGGGTATGTTTATACAAATTTCCAAAGGACAGTGGGCGTCGGAAAATAAATTACTAAAATGTTACACGTCGGAGTTAGAAATAGTATTAAGGAGGTCTATAATTGTTGCCAAGAAATAGTCTACTGTGACCGCATTTTGACTTGTAAGTTTACCGGCAATGTTATCACCTATTCTTCCATTAACAATATATATACCAGTGTATCTACATAAATCCAGGAGAAAATTACCATAATTATTCTTTGTTTTATCCATATCATTCCTAGTACTCGGTTTATTTTCCTTAAACATGGATGTTTCGGTAAGAATATTGCCAGAGTCGTTTTCTTCTGTTAATATGTGATCCAAGTCTATTGATGTTCTGCTGTGAAAATCAACCGCCAAACATATATATTTATTACCAGAAATATTTTCTAAAATATCATTTTCGATCTCTCGAAAAGAATCAGAGGAACTATATCTTGTATTTTCCGGCGGAATATAAGTATAGCATCGTCGTCTAGTTTATGGTATTGGAATGAAATTTTGATCCACATGACAAAGTTACTTTCATTTTCTATTTGCCGAACATATTTTGACAACTATTCTTATAACAAATTATTATGCCACCCGATCTTCTATTTGATAAGCTAAATCTGTTGGTCTTTTTTTCATTTTGAAAGTATAGCAAAGCAATGAAACAATGCTGACAATGTTACAAGCGCAATATGTCAAAACAAAAACGAAGTTTATACATTACATGATTATAATACTTTCGCAGTTTCATAAATTGTACAAAAAAAATGTTACGAGCTGTTATGTTTATTTTCACACCAGTACGAGAAATTTAATTCATATACATGTACACTAAGATTTACATCATATTTTTATTCCAGATATTATCAAATTTCGGTTGCAATTTTCCTAATCTTTTGAAAAAGAATGCATATCAAACAAAATAAATTTGTGGTGCAGCTATATTTAGACAATAATGTATAATACAATTCTTTTTCTTTTAAATATTAATAAAAGCGGAGTTTAGACATAATGTTTCGTTATAAATAGTCAGTTTGGCCCAAATTTGTCGAAATAAGCTCAAAAACATCGCTGATGTATAATTGACTTGCAAGTCAATAATTTAATCTCATGTGAATCCGTATTCATGTGATCTTTGATTTGACCACTTAGCTGGAGATGGGTTACGCATCTTTTAGGCGTGTTCGGCTATTAAAAGGAAAAGAATGTCAACACTGAAAGTATTTATGAAGCATTTCGTTGACTCATTCGATCCACGAAAAATCGTTCTTATACATGTGAAAACGATGCTTATCATATCTTTTTAACCTGAATTCAAACAGATCTAGAAATTTCCAAATGATTATGCTAGTATCTATTTATATTTACATTTATAGATATAGGAAGATGTGGTGTGAGTGCCAATGAGACAACTCTCCATCCAAATAACAATTTATAAAAGTAAACCATTATAGGTCAATGTACGGCCTTCAACACGGAGCCTTGGCTCACACCGAACAACAAGCTATAAAGGGCCCCAAAAGGACTAGTGTAAAACCATTCAAACGGTAAAACCAACGGTCTAGTCTATATAAAAAACGAGAAACGAGAAACACGTATAAATTACATAAACAAACGACAACTACTGTACATCAGATTCCTGACTTAGGACAGGTGCAAACATTTTATGTTTATATCGGATAACATGACTGTCGGATGTCATCTCGGTTGTTTATTAGAAAGGCCTCTTGACTAAAATACTGCTGATACTTGTTAATTGTTTATCTTAGATTTTTTGAATTTGGATATGTTAGCGGCAATAAGTGAAATTAGGCATTAAGCTTAAATCCTAGGCAATAAGCTAACGCCTAGGCAGTAAGTCTATTGCCTTAATGATGTTAGGCATTAGTCTTAAATCCTAGGATTTAAGTTTAAATCCTGAAAAATGTGTGCAGGCATTAAGCTTAATGCCTAAAATATAAATTCGAGTAAATAAAAGACATTTATTCAATTAAATAAAAATACATTTGTTACATAATAACATTACGAGAACTGAAGTTTAAAATGTCATCTACCGGAAATAAAATCACAGATAAAATATGTTTTTTTTGTATATTAAAACTCATCAAATAATACTTATAAAATATGAAAACTTGATAGAAATTTGTGTTAAAATCATTTGTTATCACAAGTTGTGGAACTGTGGAACCGACTATTGCACTTTCTCCCGTTTTTCTTGCATTTGCACCGTTTACTTAAACATTTGGATTTACATGAACATTTGAAAAATCCTTGACTTCCGGATAATGACTGATGGGTTGCTGCCTCACAAACACTTAAAATTGTTTCACAATTTATTTCCTCTTCCAGAATTAAATTTTGTTTACAGATTTCCATCTCATTTGATCCAAATGTTCCTAGGAGTTGTCCAAATCTTGTAGCTACAACAGCATTGCCCTTATCATTGACCTGAAAAAATAAACAGATGGAATTCTAATGCAGGCAGTTTGATTTTTTCATTAAAATATCGATAAAATAATATTTGTGAGAGTGGAATTAATTAGTTATTTGCAATTATTTTCAGTGAATTTCAAAATTAATTCGTGTTGCATATGGTGATTTTCAACTGTCTTTGTGGCATTGATCCGCATCTGATTTTCCTCAGGTGCAGATCCTGGATTTTTTAAAAAGAGGGGGAAGGGCCTGGCAAGTTAATGTTTTGAATGATACCTATAAAGTCTTTGCATTTATCATTTATGTAGCTCCATAGGGGAGGCCTGGTCCCATACCCCTTCCTAAATTAACATAAACATATTTACTTTTACTGGTTTTTTTTCTGTTTAGTATTTAATAAATATGACATATTAAATGATGCAGTTTAACTTTTGATAAAATATCTTACCTCAATGACTCGGCCGAGTAAATTTCTACTGTCACCCTTCCCTCGATCAAACATAGGTATTGGTACGGCAACTGTTTGACCAACTTCTGTCGTCCCAAGTTCCTTTTTGCTCCTGGCTATCATAGTGTTTGCCTGCTTCAGTTGACTGTCCATGGCTCCAGAACGATGGCGATCTCTTTTGGTATCAATTGTACAATTGGGACATAACACCTTCGAACCGTATCCCTCTTCACTAACAGTAGTTCCACATATAACATGAATGTGTTTGTCACATTTACTACACATATGAGCTCCCGATGTATCCTTTTCACATACATAGCACTTTAAGACATCCTGAAAAATAGTTTGAATAAATAATAAGGTAAAAAAACATTTAATTTGGTGTAATTATAAATATTGATAAAGCCGGACTTGAATAAATCTGTTTTTAAAATTTAGTTACAATTATGTGATAATAACGTTTTTGTTCATAATGATCGTTCGACTTAACACTCAATTTAAAAATACGAAGATGTGGTATGCTTGCCAATGGGACAACTGTCCGCCAGAGGCAGAATGGTATATAAGTTTAGACCTATAGGTAACCATACGGCCTGCAACAAAAACCGTTACCTCATAGTAAGCTATTAAAGACCTGAAATGACAAAAGGATTCAGACATTTTGTTCTAAAGCTCCTTGTAAGATTCCTGTGTTTTATCTGTTATACATTACATGGAAGTACTGTAATACTTTAGTTAAAGCGCCCTCCAAGATGAAAGAGTCGTTTTATTTGTTTATTTTTTTTTAAATATTTCTAAGTACTTTTTTCAACTTACCTTTTGTGTTTCATCAGCTGTGATTGAAGTAGAAGGTTCCACATTTGGTTCTGAATTTGATTCTGGTATATCAGAGGCATTGACAATGTACATGTTTTCTGTAGTATTTTCAGTTATAGGTTGGTTATTTAAAGACTCCGTCTGGAGCTTAAGTAAGTCCTCCTCCTTTTCTAAGGTCAACAATATTTCTTTCGGAATTTTGGTGTCTGATGTTAATCCAATTGTTGCACATTTACCAAATAAGGCTTCATAGGGGGATCGTCCGATGCCTTTGTTCAGAGCTGAATTCTTTTGAATCTGGACGAACTTAATACCAATTGACCACTTTGTTGATTCATTGTCCCTCAGCCATGCAGTTAGCATGTCATGGATATCTCCATTCGATCGCTCAACGCTACCCTGTGATTGGGGATGTCTCGGTTTCCCATAAACGATAACAAGTTCTGGCCACATTAACTTTAACTCGGATATGACCAAAGCTGTGAATTCCCGACCATTGTCACTTTGCAGTATATGGGGCGCACCAAAAATTGTAAAAATATCAATTAGATTAAAAGCCACCTCTGAGGCACATTTTGAGGTAAGGGCTTTAATGTTACAAAATTTTGTAAGGTGGTCTTGAAACACCATAATAAATTTATAGTTTCCATCTGGGTTTGATTGAAAATCCATCAAATCAACTTGTCCTCTTCTGTTAAAGTCTTTAGATAAAATGGGCTTCACTACTACTCCTTTCCCTATATGTTTTTTTTTCATATTGCAATTTTCACAAAGTGACAGAAATAATTCAATTGCATCACGGGAAATATTAGCATATCCATTATTTAGTTGTTTAATCATACGATCTCTGCCGCCATGACCTGTTTCTTTATGTGCCTTTTCCAAAATACCATAGAGTTCCTCTAGGAAGACATAAATTTTGAAATTTCCCTCGTCATTCTCGTTGACTTTAGTTGTCAACCTCTCAAAAACTCCAATGTTAAAATGTCATACCTTCTTAAATTGTAGTAATCTTTTGTCGCTTTCTTTTCTGATGATTCCAAAAGTTTAATCTTTGCCAAAAGATCATGGTACTTTACTCTAGCATATGCTCCTTGTTTTCCCTGATTCGAATTTAGACCTCAAAGATTCATGAAATTTTTCCTCAATAGACATGGTGTCACTTAATGCGAATAATCCAGATAAAGAAGTGAAAAAGACAAGATGGCCTGGGGGAATTTAACAAAAATTTTAACAAAGAAAATTTACCTATCCAATAAAATGATGTGAGCAAAAAATCATATCTTAATTTTGTCTACTTTTGACCAGTTCAAACCAGCTTGACTAGTGAAGTGTAAACATTTTCAAATAATTATTATAACGATTATATAGAATCTCCCCCTTTTTATTGGATACAATCACTTTTTTAAATCTTTTTTATTTTTTGTACTTCCACAAAAAAAGTATGAGTTAATACTGTTTTGAATAAGAAAAGTACTAAAATTTGAAGACCTGTAAGATAAATGTATATTAATATTAGGAATATAATTAAGAAACTACTGTATTTCAAGAAAAATTCACTAAATATACATAAATTCCAGATTTCACTTATTGCCTAAAATCATGTTCGGCAATAGGTTGAATAATCATCATCAGATTTCAGGTAATAAGCTTAATGCCTGAAAATTTCAGGCAATAACGTAATGCCTAGGCATTTGCTTATTGCCTTGGATTTAAGCTTAATGCCTAATTTCACTTATTGCCGCTAACAGATATACGTTTAAGGTGCACGGTAGTATTTCCTGGCCAATAGGGATAATGATAGCATTTTTAGAATTTTCACCACTTTCTAACACCGCCCAAAACCTACCCACACACAAAATGTTCAGAAATAAATTTCAATATGTATGATGATCGTTTACCGTTTCTGATATCTTTATAAACCTAAGGCCATTAGTGCTTTTATGTCTTTTTTCATGCAGTGAATACAAAATTAAAAAAATTATCAAAAATTTATTTTCACCTGTATGTAAAATTATTTCATATTTTTCTACACTGGATTCATTCCTCAGCTTGGGAAAGTATTTTCAGAATAAACTGTATTTTTGTCCAATCACAGTGTTCAGATACATTGACTGAAATGCACAAAAGAGCAACCGAAATTCCGGAATGTAAATACTACCGTGTCACCTTTAATATATCAATTCTGATAATTTCAGTCAATACGGCGAACCGGAATTTGACAGATAATGCCCTTTTAAACTCATATTAAACGAGTTTCTTGTACCAAATGCATGCATGATACTAAAATTAGTCCTGTATGCACGTTTTTTTTTAACATTTATTACGAATCTATAACGTATTTTCGACAAATAATATTTCATTCAGTGATTGTTTGTCGCAAGCTAATTAACTGTCGAGGTTTATGCCGAAGTTTACAGCATCGTGATATTGATAAACAACCAACACAGTGCACGTGGAGCACGTGGAAAATAAGTGAATTGATAGAGCCATAATATTTGTTTTAATATTTTCGATGTGTTCCCATTTGTTAATCAAACTTTTCTTTGATAGTTGTTAAATGATTTGGGGTATCTAATATGTTCTTTAAGACTCAGTTATTACATTACTATTTACATTCCAGTGCACGTTTGTTTACATTCTTTCATCACGGTTTTCCCCTCGTAAGGCAAATAAGAGTACGGGAAGACAATATTTCAATTCTAGTACATTTATGAAAACTTTTGATAATATAAAGGATTGTCTTTTACTAGAAAGTTCGCGTACACTTGTTTAATTGTAAATCTTAGCTATTCAAGTATATAAGACATATTCAACTTTCAGTTGCCTAAAAATCATCTATTTAATCGTTGACATATTTTTCTGGGTCCGATTGTTCAAAGGTGTCGTTAAATTTAACGACGATTAAGCCTAACGAGTCGTAATCTTAACGCAGTTGTTATCTAATCAATGCGTTAAATATTGTTTTTTTCCTCGTCACTTGTTGGCCATTTGATAAATTCATTCTGCCTCCTACACAATGCAGTTGTTGTTTCTTTCACAACCATTGACACTGTGCTTATGTCGAACCCTGTAAAAAGAATACAAGAACAAATTGTTATTAAACCATGATGAAATATATATTTGGCAGAATAAGTATTAACTTTAAAAACAAATAAAATTATACAAATATAATAATATAATCAATTAAAATCTTACCAAGTGTGTCTCCAATAACCTTCCACTGGCAAAAATCTTAGAGTTATCATGACTTGCTGTTCAACAGAGAGTGCATGATTTCTCTGCGTCCCTCTCTGTAAATTATCCCTATTATCTGTAAATCAGGTATGATAGCACTAAAATACTGCGTCTGCCAAATCTGTATCTTGCCATTAGCTCCTCATCATATAAATCTGAAGATAACGCATCTTTGTTGCGAAAATGTCGCAGTCTTCTTTGGTGAGGAACATTGTGTATTGTAAAGGCAGCCATGTTTATCGCAGTCGTTAGTATTTAATCATGGGTAAAAAAAATGCTTAAATTTAGCAAGATTTTGACACAAAAGTTAACGATATTATTTTGGAACAACGCTTAACATTCTCGTTAAATTTTAAAGACACGGTAACGACAGGTTAACGCAGTCGTTAGGATGACGACACTTTTGAACAACTGGGCCCTGTAGTAAAAACTCCAAATCTTCATTTCAAACTTTTTTGTTAAATGCCACGAATTGTGGAAATGTTTTGTTCAACAAAAACGACCGAATAATAGATGTTATCTTCTGTGGCATTACAAATATCTAGTTTATATTTACTCCTAATACTTTGCCAAATTTTTCGAATTTGTTCGTAAAAATGTAATAATGTTTTATTTTGTTGTTATTGTTTCACTATCATCTGCATGTTGAACTATTATCTGCATGCTGAACATGTTTTATGGGCTCCTTTTTTATTAGCTCACCTTGCCCTATGTGCCAAGTGAGCTTTTCTCATCACTTGGCGTCCGTCGTCCGTCGTCCGTCGTGGTCGTCGTCCGTCGTGGTCGTCGTCCGTCGTCCGTCGTGGTCGTCGTCCGTTAACTTTTACAAAAATCTTCTCCTCTGAAACTACTAGACCAAATTTAACCAAACTTGACCACAATCATCATGGGGTATCTACTTTAAAAAATGTGTCCGATAACCCGGCCTGCCAACCAAGATGGCCGCCATGGCTAAAAATAGAACATAGGGGTAAAATGTAGATTTTGGCTTATATCTTTAAAATCCTAGCATTTAGAGCAAATCTGACAGTGTAAAATTGTTCATCGGGTCAAGATCTATCTGCCCTGAAATTTTCAGACAAATCAGACAATCCGTTGTTGGGTTGCTGCCCTTGAATTGGTAATTTTAAGAAAATTTTGCAGTTTTTGGTTATTATCTTCAAAATTATAATAGATAAATAAACACTTTGAATCACAAAAATGATCAGCAAGGCAAGATCTATTAAAAAGTCAAATTTTGCCGATATAGTTAGTAGACTGTCACTCTTCATAGGAGTGATTGCCCTTAAATGAGGATTTTTTTTACCCTCTTTTGTGTTTTGTGCAAAAGAAGATAGAGAGAAACAAAGCAGACTATAAAAGATCAGTTATACAAGATCAACAAAATAGAGATTTTTGTCATGAAGTCTATTCTCGTCTTCAATACTGGAGAGTGTCCTTCGTTTGATATGCACATAGACCAAGGTGAGCGACACAGGCTCTTTAGAGCCTCTAGTTTGAAATGTGTATGCTATTATGAAAAGATTGCTTAATATTTTGCATATATATGTATTGTAATGGCATTTGAAGGGTAATGTAGTAATTTAAGATTTCTTTTTATTTCTTTTGACATTTTTTCTACATTTATAAGATTCATACATCAGGTTGAAGTAAAACATGTTATATTCAGTAGAAAAAACTGTGATGTAACAATATGTAATCAATAAGGTTTCATGGGAAATAACTACCCACCTCCTTTTAAGCTCACCTGGCCCAATGGGCCAAGTGAGTTTTCTCATCACTTGGCGTCCGTCGTCCGTTAACTTTTACAAAAATCTTCTCCTCTGAAACAACTGAGCCAAATTCAACCAAACTTTGCCACAATTATAATTGGGGTATCTAGTTTTAAAAATATGTCCGATTACCCCGCCTGCCAACCAACATGGCTGTCATAGCTAAAAATAGAACATAGGGGTAAAATGCAAGTTTTGTCTATTATTTTGAAAACCGTTATAAAAAGACAAAACCTGGTAAAGCAAAATGTCCAGAATGTTGAGCTCTACCAATTGTCCATATACGTCAAAACTGTCGGACAACTTCTTATAGGAGTTATTGCCCTTAAATGACAAATTTTACCATTTTTTCATTTTTGCCTATTATCTTGAAAACTATAATAGATAGAGAGAAACTTTAAGTTGCAAACATGATCATCAAGACAAGTTCTACAAATAAGTCCGCATGATCGAACTCGTCAGTCGACTCCTTATTAGAATTATTTCCCTTTGATGAAGATTTTTACCATTTTTTTTTTCGTTTTTGCCTTATATCTTAAAAATTATAATAGATAGATAGAAACTTAAATATAGCAAAAATGGTCAGAAAGACAAGATCTACAATTAAGACAATTTGGAGGAAATCGTCCAACAATTTTTTATTGGAGTTATCACCCTTTAATGATGATTTTTACCATGTTTTACCTTATATGATAAAAATTATGATAGATAAATAGACATTTTAAATCACAAAGATGATCAGCAAGGCAAGATCTACTAACAAGTCAAATGATGCTGATATAGTTAACAGACTGTCACTCTTTAAAGGAGTGATTGCCCTAAAATGAAGATTTGATTTTGTTTACCCTCTTTTGTGTTTTGAGCAAAAACTAAGAGAGAAACTAAACAGACTAAAGGATCAGCAATACAAGATTAACAAAACAGAGATTTTTGTCATGAATTCTATTCTCGTCTACAATGTTGGAGAGTTTCCTTTGTTAAATATGCACATAGACCAAGGTGAGCGACACAGGCTCTTTAGAGCCTCTAGTTTATATAAGTTATTGGTTGGATTGTCTTATCTCCCTCTAAAACTTTAGCTAGAAGTATATTTCTCTGGGTATTTTAGTTAAAACAGCTTTGTAGCATGTTGAGAAAACCCACATTATAGAGCAAATAATTCGAAACCTTATATTGGCCATTTTTTTTTTTAGCAATTCAAAATGACTTCCTTACCTTTCAAATGACTTTACAAATTACAATAAACATATGTGTAGAAATTAAAGACAACCTTTTCAAAGTATGCGTGAAGTGGAACTCAAGTCTTATGGGATTGTTAGCATGCTTCATTTTCCCACTTGACATTTTGATGACATGGCTGACATTCTTCTTCATCAGTTGGTAAAAATGTCTAACCAGTTGAACAGGTTTGTTTGATTAAACAAATTGCAATAAGATCAGAATATTGAACGAACTGCAATAAGGTGGAGAGAAACACTTAAAATCAAGCCATTTTAATTTACAAAAAAAAAATATGGTGCAAATTAAGGATGTTAGCTACTCTGTTTCAAAATAACAAGCTGTTATAAATTGATAGTATATAAATAAAGGAACTAAAAAAGCAGAAAAAAATAAAGGGCCGTGTGCTTGTTTTCGAGATATTAGCCATTGAAAATTTGGCGGGAAATAATTCTCTCTGGACTTTTCATACATTTAACATTGGCACCCTTTTTCTTTCAAAAGTAATGAAAAAATAACAAGGATTTTATAGCATTTTCAAATATGGCTTTTTAAACTATATGTAATAAAATTATGAAAAGAAAAGTAGGGGTTAGCGGGGAAAATTTTTTAATGGCACTACATGGATAAAACCAGAGGATTCCGAATATCTGGCAAAAATTCAAAAAGAAGATGAGCGAACATCCTTTACGCAGCACCTTTTGTTTTGTAGATTACATTTAAAGCATGAAGCCTGTAATAATTATTAGCACTACTTATGTTAAAATTTCATCTCTTATCTGCAACACGTAAACCTAATAGATACTAAAAGAATGCTACTTGTTTAAAGTAAAAATTCTACTAATAGGCACTAATGACTTTGTTTAGTATTGTTTATTTGTCCAGTTAAAATTGACATCTTTATAGATTGATACGTGGATCTTTTGACTTAAAGCATTGATAATGTGGAGGTTAGTTTCTGGTTAAAACTATATACACTCCTACTTATTAGTCCTTATTCTAAGTGAGGCTATTCTCTTAGCGTTTTTTTTTTTCACCATGAAAATACGACAGGTTTTATTTTAGTTATTTTCTTCGTACCACAATATTTCAGTTGGGAAACACCTCTTTCAGAAACAGCTGTTAATTATATACGTGATCGAACAGTTTTCTTAAAAGCAAACTTTTTAAACATATTGTGTTTACTGTTCTTGTTTTCGTTGTAAGATTTGTTTACACGTACTAGTAAGTAAATATTGGAGTGTAAACAACAACAAAATTTTGGCCAATATATGAATATGTGTACATGTAGTTAATATCTAGCTTTAGAAATAAAAAAAAAAATCATTTACGCGTTTTGTTTTCAATCTACAGGTAGATCAAAATTCTTAAATTTTGTGACGGTTATATATAGATCAGGAAATGCAATAATGTGTTGCTATTACGAAAAAGGAATTTTGAAATGCGAGAATATAGTTCTTCAAACCTTTCAGAAAATAAAAAAAATATTTATTGTAACCCTACTCGGTTATTTTTTGCTGCATAACAACAGAGATAAATTATCTCTGCATTCTTGAAAAGATCATATTAATTTCTACATTGAATGAAAAGACCCCCAAATAAATTGTTTTCCGTATCAAAGACTGATTCAGTAAAAAAATCAAAACCAATCAATCGCGGCTTTTTGTGATCCAAAACGGTTGAATCCTCGATCTCATACTACCTTAAAATTGATTATTACAAAGGCTCAGAACACATTTCTTACGTATTCAAGTACATGTATATATATTTCATTACAGATTTTGGACATGATGAGATAAAGAATGTGTTTATGTCTCTTATAACAAGGATCTATTTATTCCTACTGAAAATGCTTGTATCATCATTTAATTTCTTCCTTATAATAGTCCTTATGCACTGACACAGCACATAGTCAATCATGCAATTAATATATATATATATCTAGCATGTACATGTATCAAATGAAAAAAAGTATAAATTGCATGCGTTCGAAGCGCTTTTCTGGATTACCTCTAATCAGGATCGCCCAAAGCCGAATATTTGGAAGCCAAGGATGTACAAGAACTGAAACGGTTGAAGAATAATATGACAAAAAAGGACCTAGAAATAATAGCCAAATCCATCTAAGGTCAACTTAATAAGTTATGAATTTATAAACGGACAATTTATGAAAGGTATATGAAAGGTATGTTATAAATCATGTTAGTACCGAAGTAGTGACGACTGAGCTGATGTTATTACCCTTCGAGACCGACTGTCCGTGACCACCAGCAGCAGTGTCGACCCAGTGATATGAAAAATAAAAATAACACTTTTTAAATTTCATGCGTCCAAAGCATTTTTTCTGGATTTCATCAGGAACGCTCAAAGCCGAATGTTTGAAAGCCGAAAAATAAGAATAAGAACCGAAACAGTTGAATAGCTTTACATACACAATTTCTATTTGAATGTCTTGTTAAAGAACTTCGAATCATCAATAAAACGAGTTCCTTACTGAGAAGGGATTCTTGGAAGTCACAAAATCTGTCTTTATTCTTCAAGATGTTAATCTACTTAGTTACTTTTTATATTGGATTCTTAAATTATAAAGTCACTTAAGAATTGTACATACCGACGCGAGTTTCTTAATAAAAGGAAGAGTTATAAATAGTTTTTGATAAGTCCTACACTGATTTCATTAACATACACACTAGTCAAAATGCTGGACTTTTGACAATGCATTTTTATTGTTGCTGAACTGACATTCGGTATGTAAACGGTCGTTATTTTGTGTCAATGCAAGCCACTGTTTGTGTCACAGCCAATGCTAGCTGACCAGCTCATATACAATTCATACAAACCGTGTAAAGATTCAAAATCTTTTAATTTCATTTTCATCTAAACTGGAGATACCTTTTTCATCGACGTTGTATCGCATATACGATTTTTAAAAGATACATATACGGAAATATACAGGACCTCTTTACAACTAGATGTATTTGCTGAAATTTACTCAGATGCACAACTCATCTCTAGGATATTTCACAATCGGGATAATTTCAGCTTTTCTATATTGAAAACTAATTATTGCTTTACTGTAACATACCATCTGGGACGTTTATATATTTCGGTTGATACGGTATGCTGGAGCATGTTCTATTATTACTATGGACAGCCCATAGTCAGAAACATCGTCAGCTATTTTCTTTTGTTATATATAAGTGTTTTGTCTATCATTTAGAGATTTTAGTGTTAAAGAATAGTCGTCGATAGTCTCTGTTAAATTTACTCATAGATTTTCTTGATGGGGGCGTTTACAGCTTGACAATGTATATCGTCGATAGTCTCTGTTAAATTTACTCATAGATTTTCTTGATGGGGGCGTTTACAGCTTGACAATGTATATCGACACGTATAATTTTTCAGTGCTGAAGTTATTTTTGCGTCGTTATGTTGCTACCATCTTGTAGTTTTTCCAACATCTTTTATTTATCTTACCTACATCAAGGTTGCGGAAGTATATTCCTGACACGATATAGTCACGATATCGAGGACATCAATAGCCACATTATCGTTATATTTGCAGTTTTTAATGAGTAACGATAGGGGCTAGATGGCTAGTTTACCTTGTATTCACCTGATGCATGTGTCGATGTCGAAAATATTGACTTTATCGATTATACTTCGACACTTCAGATATATTCTTCATGATATGTTCCTCTTAACTACATCCTCTATATTCATTTGTTATACTTAGGTGTCGACATGTGGCTTCATCAGCATTATCGACGACATCGAAGCAATTACATGTACGATAATTGCATTTATTATTCAAAATCTGCTGCAACCACAACAACCGACTTTGCCAGATTATCATTGCGATCACTGTACATGTTCTTAACTAAAAGTTGGAGTTTAAATAATTGCAGTATTATTCAATAGTCTTGTCGCACATTAGTAAAACATTGCCTTTATTTCTGAATTGTAGATATTGTGTTGTGTCTACGACTTCGGTTTTTCAGCCGAATATTTTAAAACCATAGATAGGTGATACATATTCACATGATAGTAAAAATAACCAATTTAGCAACGTTGTCCAGAACATGTTTTTTCTAGACCAACGTCATGCATGGCTTAAATCAAATAAGTTAAGTTCCCCTTTTCTTGTTTAAAAAGAGAACCATAATTGAATTAAATCTTGATCATACAGGAATTAAGGTCTTTTTGCACTTTGTCACAACGAGAAAATTATATCATTTCATTGCTATTAGATTTTGATCGATACCTCTGTTGTTAGACTGAATGTTCACAATTATGGAATTTTTGTCGCTGAAAATACGGATTTGGTTTAAATAGATAGTAGTGATAGTTGAATGTAGGCATTAATGGCAGTTTCCACATACCTCGATTTTATGTGTAAGAATGTTTATGCTCTTCGTTTTAGTTATTTATCTGGTTGTTTCAGTTATCTTTTTAAATCTGTTTAAAAAGGAGGGAACATGCCAAGGGGACAATCAAAACGCAGACAACAAAACCTACAATAAAAAAATAGAAGCCACCCAATTGTCCAACTGAAATATGGCTACTGTAAACTAAGATTTAGCAACACAAAGTCTAAAAATAAAAATAGAAGACATCCAATTGTCCAACTGAAATATGGCTACTATAAACTAAGATTTAGCAACACAAAGTCTAAAAATAAAATAGAAGACAAACAATTGTTCAAATAAAAAACATAAAAAAAAGATTATGGCTACAACAAAGGAACATGTCCGAGGTCATCTGTGACATAACATAACAGTCAACCAAAACATAATAACGTCCTCAAACTTTCAGAGAGATTTATTCAACTAAACCATTCAGAACTCTTTGCTTATGGTTCGGATTTCTAAATATTTTAGTTTTGTTTATTTAAGAGATTTCATTTATCGAAATTTGTATCTAGTCCATCAAAACCGGCATCTTCTAATGCTAATATTTTAGTGATGAAGCTCTCAAAATATTGCTTACTTCTACAATATCGAAGTGTCCCAATATAATTTGAAGTCATGGCTACTGAAACGGTTCATTTCAACATTACAAGTTAAAATTGATTCATTCATATTCATATCTTCCTGTTTATCATGTTGCTATATGTATATGTGTGCATACAAACGAGCCATCTATTAACTGGTATGTAATAAAAAAGAGTTATCTCCTAAAAAGTCAATGTTTCGATTACGCCTTAAGCAGTCATGTGTGTTATCCTTGACAGACGGAATGTTTATGTCTTATCCTGTCAAGTGTGAAAGTATATACCTGCGTACACTTGACAAACAACTTAACCATATCTGATTGTATTGGGATTTATATTTTTGTTCGTTTTCGTAGTAAGTAAAATAACGTTAGAACTTAAAAGTTGTTATAAAATTCAATTGTGTAAAACTTGTTAAAATGATTATGCTTTATCTCGATGCAATTTTCTGTAGCCAAGAAGAATATAATTGCATCGTTACACTTTTTACTTGGCCGGTTAGGGAATTTAAAATTACATTCAAAGGGGAATATGCCGGCCATTTAAGCAGGAAGAACATCATATTTAAAACCCTAATTTAAACAAAAATATGTAACGTAAACTCTTCCTTAACATTCTCAGCATTCAATACTTTATCTTAATGCATATGTATCATAAATGAATACGACAATTGTACGTCTCCCACGTCTTATGAAACAGTATTCCATTTCATTTCATTTGAAAAGGTGAGTATCTTTTAAGTCTTCGTCTTGAGTCAATACCCAAAAATTTAATTTTCCAGTCGTTTTTCTCATTAGTGTGTGTAATTAAAACGAATTTGATATGAATACTACTTTGTCAAATTAATATGGTTCATGTATAGTGTAAATTTTTAATAAATATGTCGTATATGTTCATTGAGGTATGATGGTTGAGCAATGATAATCTAAAGGAAATCGCAACATTGTACAAGGTATTAATAAATATTAGAATTGCAGATTTCTGAACAAAAAACAATGGGCAGATATTCCGAAGCCATGTAGAATATGATTATCCTTATTTTTCAAAAACATTTTGGAAGACACGGCGTTTATCATCTATATAGATGCGTGGGTGGTGGTTCAATCTGACAACACCCTTTATTAAAATTTTTGTTCAATCATATTTTGATTTCGTATTAAAAAAAGAAGAACGGATGGGTCATAATGTAGAACGCTAATCCTGATATTGATCCATTGATCTTGAAACACAGCTGATGCAGAAAAATCCATTTTATTTAAGTATCTTCATAATTATATGTTGTAGACTAGGTGTGGTTAGTACAAGACGATAATAATGTGTAAGTACATTTCATTTGTGATTTTAACTATCCCATATGATTTTTAAATACAATTGTATATTGAATGAGGCTATGCCATATAAATATGTATCCTTTCAGGCCGACTTTAGATGAAAAAGGGAGGTCTCTGTTTTTCATTTACCACTATATATGATAACCGGAAACCGATTTCAAAGTATCATAACTGGCTAATTCCCATATTGTGTTGTGTTCTTGTCCATTACTGATAATAAAAATGATCGAACTAAACAGGGTTGTCGTCACTTAAAAAAAATTACAACTCGTACAAAAATTTCGTGTATGTTGTATGTTTTTATCATTGTGTACTTGTATCACTGAGATAATAAATTTAAAGGTAGATGACTAAAAATATTGTTAAAAGGTGTAAAAAGAAAGTGACATTTTATGTAAATGAAATGTATAGCGGGGGCGTAATTGGGGTTTGAAATGTGTACGTCTACAAGAGTATAGACATTATTTCGGTGTTAAGATTCACAAAGCAACGTGAAATAAATCTTACGCCCATTAACTCATATCAACCTTACATGGTATTGACTTTTAACTTCCGTACAATGAGCTACAAAAACATATATTTAATCTCAGCGTGTTAGCTACAATAGACGAACACTCAAAAATATACTTATTTGTTTAGTTTTCTATAGCAATCAAACGTGTGTTTGCTTGACCTTATTTATATTGCAATAGAAACCCAATATATAACAGAAATGAACAAGGTTAATTTTTTCGTTTTGCATAATACTATAACAACAACAAAAAGATGTTTTGAACAATGGCAAAAAGGATTTTATGTCAGTTTGTTCCGCGGTAAACCTGGCTACACCCAAACCACATAAACACCGCCCATACATTTCTTGGTAACCAGTGTTCCTCACATTTAGTACGAAATGATAACACGACCAATACAGAAATATCGTCATATTCCCATACATTGTCATAAACAAATAAAAAATAAATTAATGTCATATTTTTACCACTACCTTGATCATAACAAACATAAATGAGTTATTTCTAGTTAATTAGTGTTTTAACATCTATAGTTAAACGTCGAAGTTTATTCTATTCAGTCACGGCTTAGGCACCCATTTTACTAAGTATCGGTCTTAAATTGGGATTGTATACTTTCAATGGATACACAAATTTTACGGTTGAAAAGTTACTTTACCCTTCTAAATCCCCATACATCACATAATCAACTAAAAAATAAAGCCTACTGTTCAATCTTACGGACAAGCGTAATCAATGGGTAGTTAAGCCTTATGTTAAATCTTGCAACTACTCCCTTAAAATTAATCAATCATGGGTAGTAAACCGTAGAATTCCACAATATGCTAAACCTACAAATATCTACTTAGGTCATTTTACAAGCGGTGTAGTAATAAAAAAGTGACATTTTTTCATTGAGAACTGCTTCAGATGATTTATGTCATCAGCCACTATCTCGTGTGTAATTAAATGATTCAATTCACCCATTTAGATTAACTGTCAATCTAAATATCAACTGATAGTTTCATCCTTCGCGAAATGTATGACCTAAACTATTGTGCCAACAGTTGTTGCAGTGACGGATCCAGAAGTGGGGTTCCGGGGGTTGGAACCCCCCTTTTTTTTTACGATCAATGCATTTGAATGGGGACATATAGTTGGAACCCCCCTTTATCCTGGGTTGGGAACCCCCCTTTTAAAAATGGCTGGATCCGCCCCTGTGTTGGTTTATGGATAAATCAAAGTCGTTTTACTAAAAAAGCAGATTATAAAATTTCCTTGATTAATCCATTGTTGATAAGTTCACACAAAGTTTGGTGTAAAAATTTGTTACATGTACAAGATCAGAAATTTGATAGAGAGTAATGTAAAAATTCAAAAAACTTTATATATGACGATAGATTTGAAAGAATGTTATAATGTTTCTAAAGTACTTGACTATAGAAATGAGATTCACAGGAATTATAGAAACAACTACGTGTACTTTGAAAAAAAAAATGATCAAAATATTACAGTAAATTACAGTCATCCAAAGCTACCAAAATTGATTACTGTGTAACACTTCAGGAAATCATTTGTTCAACGAAAATCAGATTTAAGAAAATGTGTATAGAATATTATTGTTACATGTGCTAAGTGTACATGTATTTACTGTTTGTGTAACATATTTGTATTTGTCTTTCAAAGTTATTCTATATGATGCTATTGTCTCTCTAGTGGTCGTAATTTGGGCTAAATTTGATTTGATTTGATTTGATTTGATTTGATTTGTAACTTTTGGACAGCCGGACTTAGAAAAGCAAAGAAATATGACTGGAAAGATTCGAACATGGCCTTGTTTGGATCAGATACTGAGAAGAACGTCAAAAGTAAGTATATTACTATAGTACATTGATCTGATCACAATCTGTAGAACTATAAGTGCCAAAACATGTGTCGAGTAAACCCTATAAAGGAATCTTAATCGTTTCCTCATATCCGACATATACAAAGATAGACAATGTAATTGATTTCGGTATTTGGCAAATGTATAAGCGAGACGGAAAATACCATAGATATTAAAAAAAAACAACTATTTCTATAGGATCATTGAAACCAAGGGAAAAAATAAATACCCATGTTAATGCCATCAAAGTGATTGTTTTATTCATATGAGAGTTAAAAAATCTAAATTCAATTTTACTACGTTTTACAGGTATGAAATTAAAGAAATTATTAAAAATATATAACTACGTTCTCGCATCTATTACCGTACACACATAGCACACAAGCATATATATATACATATATAAAGATCTGCAAGGTAAGGCAATGTATTACTGAAATAAGTCTCATAAAGTTCAACAGATAATTTAGTAGTTTTATGCCAGTTAAATATAAGCCTTCTATTTTCAGAGGAATCCGCTTTAACTGAACCAGCTTGGAAAAACGCGGGTAAAGAAGTTGGACTTCAAATCTGGAGGATAGTTGTGCGTATCTATTTTTTTAATAGTAAAATATGATATTTCATTCGGGAAAGAAATGTGTCTTACAATAATACACATAGTCAAAATATCTTTTATATTTAAATGTTGCTTGGCGTCAGCTTATCCTCATCTCTTCATACACGCACAGTGAACAAATGTTTGGAGCAAAACTATGCTATTGTCAAATTGGACTGGCACAGACCAAAAACATATTGAATATGGAAACAAAAAAATAAATAATGATTTTCGAAAACTCGCGATACGCCGTGGTATAATTTCATAAATTATGAAGCGTGAAATAATCTAAGGAGTCCACATTTAAAATTACGACTCTATACACTGTGTTGGTTACAACAAAACAGTCAATGTAAAAATGGGTTTACATAATTCAAATATATTATTTTGACTTTGACACCATTGGGTTGAATTATAGTTAAATAAATCTTGGGGTATTAGGACATTCAATGACGATAGCATTATTTCATCTACGTAAGTACAAATCACACAGGAAATTAAATTGAAATGGTCAAATGGATTGGTCTTATTTTTAGTTTTAGAATTGTGCTGAATGCCTAATGTAAGCCAATGACCGACAAAATTATGAAAAAAAAATATTGGAAACATGCAAGCTTGGCACGGTTGGCCTTAAAGAATCTAACTAACAGTCTAAGTAGCTGACTCGACTCAATATTTAATATAACCACCATCATGTAAAAAAATATCTTAGTGATTACAGAAAACATTTGTTGTTTTTTATTGTCCTTGCATTTATCCTGTAGACGTATCTGAATCTTATCCCCTTATTCATAAGTAAATGCAATTTCTATTAGCTTTTTCGGATTTTGTCATTTCATTATTAGATTAGGTTTCTTTTGTCTGCTTTATATTCTTTTTGTATTTTTTTTACAGAAATTTAAAGTAACCAACTGGGCTAAGGATGAATATGGTAGCTTTTATAATGGAGACTCGTACATCATACTAAATGTAAGTGTATTTTATTAAAAAAATGTATGTAAACAGGTAAAACAAATCACAAGAGACTAGTAAAGAAATTTAAATTTTTTGCCGCATATACTTTATTTTTTTGTAAGTGCTTCTCGAAACCAAAAGCTTCAATCATTTGTAAGGATTATTCTTTGCAGAAATTTAGAACAAAAATGTTTTGCATGATAAGTCTTTACGAATTTTTTAAAACGCTTCTTTAAAAACCACTTAAATGTATCATCTTTCTCACTTTGCATATAAGACATAATTGCCAGACATCTGTTCCATATCCACTTAAAGAAAAAGATACTCTTTAAAGTTATTTAAAACTCATCTGTAAAATGTACATTTGCTGCACATTTTTCTGTGTTTAGTGTTTAGTGTTGATGTTGATGGATGTACATTAACACATAACGATGTTGTATGGTGGTCAAGTTCTGGAAACAACTTTATTTTGAAGTTTTCATATTTACATGTAAATTGTTTGATTCATGATTCAAGAAATATCAAGAATTGTACTTTTTGATTTCACTTACTTCACAGCGGTATCATTGTTCTAATTTATTTTGTAGACTTATAAAAACAAAGATTCGGATAAACTCTTATATGATGTCCATTTTTGGATAGGGAAATACAGCACTCAGGTAATTTCACATATCAATAATCTAAAAAGAAAAACAATTACTATTTTCCACTATTTTTTTTTTTTTCCACGGAATTCCAATCAATAAATTCTTTGAGATATCATTCCTGATTGTAAACCGCCGTTGGCAGATCATCTTAACTAAAAGACATGGTCAAACGTGAATGTGTCTGAAAAATCTTTTAATTACTAGGGCATACAAATTATTCAAAACACCAATGACTTCTTTTCCTAACAAAAATTGTAAACGTGTCTGAAAAATCTTTTAATTACTAGGGCATACAAATTATTCAATACACCAATGACTTCTTTTCCTAACAAAATTGTAAAATCCTCATTTTATGTTTCTTTCTATTTTTGCTACATTGATCAAAATAAAAAAAACATAAGTATAGTAAACGAATGAGATGTGGCGATCAATACATAACCGTTTTTGGTTTCATATTTTTTTAAATGGTTTTTGGGAATTTTGGTTATTAATGCTCTTCAACTTTGTATTTGATTTGAATTTCCAATAGTTTTGATTCGAGCCCCACCAATGAGTCATATGTAGACTAAACGCGCGTCCGGGGTACCAAATTATTAGCTTGGTATCTTTATTTTTTTTCCAGGATGAATATGGAACTGCGGCCTATAAAACAGTAGAATTGGATACCTTATTAGACGGTGTACCCATTCAACACAGAGAAGTTCAAAATAATGAATCATCTATGTTTAAAGCCTACTTTCCATCAATAACGTAAGCAACAACTTCTGTTGTTTTTCAGTATTTTCTTTTTGTTTTTGTTTTCCTTTTAATTTTGTTATTTATATCAATTAAAAAAAAAAACTAAAAATGTATTGTACTATAGTATTCGCGCGACACGTGTATCTGGAATTTTCGGTTCATCAGGTACCCTCGAGACCAAAAGTTAAAAAAAAACAACACATTCTTAGGTCGTCATTGTCTAAAGCTGTTGCAACCTTGGATTAAGCACATCATCAACAGTCAAAACGTATCTTTTAAATCGTGCCAATACCGTTACAGGGTGTGTGCTACTCTTAGAAACTACAGCGGTACGGATCCGTGGGTGTTAAAAACAAGCTACCGATTTCCGATATTTGTTTTCTTAAAAAAACTTTAATTTTTATATTTTTCTATATAATGAGTAATTTGTATATAGAAAAAATACGTTTTGAATTATTCTTTGCAAATAAGAAGAGACGCAGTGTTTACTTCACACAGGGAAAACTGAGGGTACTCTCATTGTAATTAACTGAAAATAACTGGTTTCTATTACAATAAATACAAAACCAATTATCATCTTTATGCAATAATTTGAAATATACTTTACATCCAATTTTAGTCTAATGGAAGGTGGTGCAGAAACTGGATTCAGAAGCGCGCGACAACAAGCAGAAATCAAACGACTGCTTCATTTCCGTGGTGACAAAAAAGGCGTTGTAGTTCAGGAGGTATGTAATTATGAATTACATGTATTAATCTAGTATTAACAAAATGTATAATTTGTTAATAACTTTTCGTGTGGAAGGAGAGTATGTACATTATTTCAACGTAAATGAAAATAATTTGAGATGTATCATACAATAGACAATTTGAAACAAGTTTCAGGTTAATATGAATGTTCAGAGTATTTTCCTAAATATTTTTGGTTAGCATTTACCTAAAAAGAAATCGATCAGAGTCGTTGGTAGCAGCACTTCGCACTCCTGAACAAAATACCAATCATCTCATTTTGAACGGATTATTTCCAGAGTCAATTATATCCAAAAATAAAATGTATCAATTTTAGGCAGCCAGGAGCTTTTAGTATAATGTTTATGGTTCGTTGCCATCTGCCATAATGGGGTTTGCTTCTCGTTGAACGCCCTGGTGACCTATGATAAGTGTTTACATCCACGATCTTTGTTCTATGGTTGATAGTTGTTTTATTGGCAACTTTGTTCTATGTTCTATGGTTGATAGTTGTTTTATTGGCAACTTTGTTCTATGGTGGATAGTTGTCTCATTAGCAACTTTTTTCTTCGGTGAATAATAGTCTCATTGAAATGTTTGTTCTATGGGGGATAGTTGTATCTTTGGGAATCATACGACATCTCCTTAGCTTTTTATACAGTTTCTGTCTCATTAGAAACACTCGCCATGTTGCTCCTATTATAAGCAAAAATCATTGATGAGTCCTGAAGGACAGGAGAACTAGATAGATTGTGGTAATATGCTTTGTGTCTGGTTCCCTTGAGTTCTGGATGGAGGTGGGGATACGTGCAAGCATCAACTTATTTAAGCCAGAGACTTTGAAATTCATATTTGCTGTTTTCTCTGTGAAGCACGTGACTTTTATGAGTGAACAATGACTGAATTGGTTAACCATAATAACAAATCCGGGTAAGATGAATTGTCCTCTAGTGGAATATTCCTTTGTAAGTTAAAATCGGCTCATTTGTCGGTCTTGCACAACAAGATTGTATATTCACATCACATTAACCACAGTGACGTATTGTCTTCCTGATTATGTATAAATATTTTACGTTGTTAATAAGCCATCAATAAATTAAAGGCTATCATCGTTTAAGGTTGGTCTGGAATAGACACACACAAAAATTAACGAACTCGACAAATGTCATATTTGTTGCACATTATGTGATCTTATTAAGCAACCAAACATCAGTTAAGAGATAACATTTTTCTGACATAGGAATGTTTTAAATAGTGAGAAGTGTTTTCTAATCACGCAAATATTTGCCACAGAATAAAGTAGACTATTAGCAAGAAGATACAAGGCCATGCACATTTGGGATATTTACAATTTTTATTTAGGAATGGGATATTTAGACATTAATTTAATTTAAAGTTTAATACGATATCTGGGAATAATACATATATATATTGGTATCAGACGATACTGTTAGATATAATTGCCACTGCATGCACGGACAAAAATCCATTTATACAACACTACGTATGCGTCCGTTGTACCTGACATCATACGGCTAAAGTTAAAATTATTACTGTCTAACCTCCCAAATTAGATTGTGTCTTGGAACAAATTTTAAATAATATCTAAGGGGTTCAACAGAAGGCCATGTCTGTTGTTTCATTTGTTTTGCGTCAAGTATAAAATTTTCAAAACCTATCAGCCAGCCAGGTAAAAGCACACCGAAATTTCTTTCTTCATTTTCAAACGAGTTTTTGAAATATTGTTTGTGCCTGTTTTTGCATCAAAAGCCGACCAGTTAAGCGGTTGTAAGAACTATGGATTAATGTAAACCAATAAATATCTTTCTGGTTTTGTATCGTTGGGTTGCTGTTTCATTGACGTTTACCAGACATCTTCTTCAACCAGACAATAGTTATGGTCCCTTAGGTCGTATATGAATTGTCGAAAAAAATATTATAAAGATATTAAGCACATATACAAATGACTATAAAACAACCAATGTGCTGAAAACGAAGTTGACTGGTGTAAAAAAGTTGTGGAATGGTCACTATTCAACTGAAACATTACTTAATGAATGGCTATTATTTATTTTGAATTTATTGAACCATAAAATTAATTTTTGACTCTTCACATTGAATAATTCGCGAAGCGGATTATGTAAAATGTGAAGAGTCAAAAATTAATTTTATGGTTCAATAAATTCAAGATAAATTATTGCCATTCATTATAAATAAATTTCCATCAAAAATAAGGCTCAAAGAACTTTTTATATTATTTATATTAACAATAACAACGTACACACACGTTGGCGTATGAATACACAACGTCAGAGTGGGCGTGTCGCCATACAAATTG
This sequence comes from Mytilus coruscus, assembly GCA_017311375.1. Classification (NCBI taxonomy): domain Eukaryota; kingdom Metazoa; phylum Mollusca; class Bivalvia; order Mytilida; family Mytilidae; genus Mytilus; species Mytilus coruscus. Next base: position 84,926,856 of record CM029595.1, on the reverse strand, counting down.
ACAACATTGAAAATAAAAGTAATACTTTTAACCAATCAGAAGACTACGGAAGCGTATTAGCGCCACACATTTTTTTTCCCTATCTTTGCGTTATAACGCAAACATTTGCGTTATAACGCAAACCTTTTGCGTTGTAACGCAAACCTTTGCGTTGTAACGCAAACCTTTGCGATATAACGCAAACCTTTGCGTTATAACGCAAACCTTTTGCGTTATAACGCAAACCTTTGCGTTACAACGCAAACATTTGCGTTATAACGCAAACATTTTGATTTCAATTATTCATTAAGTTTTGTATATGCCCGTCTGTCATTAAACTTCTGTTGTGATTTAGTTAAGAAAAGAACCATAAATACAAGGAAAAGTCATTATAATAAATATGCATAGGAATCAGAAAAGTATATAATTTAACAAGAAAATAGATATGTTATAGGCATATTTTATTTGAAAGGCCAACATTTTTAAAATTTTGATGAAGTAGATAAGAGCAAAATAATGTCATACAATTGTAAAACTGTCAAGGCAAATAGACAAAATGATCTTTCTGCTGTAAAATGAAAAATTAAGAAAGATTTTTTTATTTTTAATTTTGATGTAAGAAATCTTTTTTAAATCTCAGAATATGATAAAGATTCTTTGATAAAAAGTCATGAAATTTTCAATCTAGAGTGGTAACTTGGTAGCAATTTAAATGGAGAGAACATAATTTTATTAATAAAACATCTTCATTTTATTCATTTATTACAAAAGGGTAGTTAACCAACCTTACACAATCCTCAAAGGAGAGCTTACTTTGGAAGTATATTTATATTCGGCTATAGCTATATTAGCAGAGTTGTTTTTTTTCTTTCTTCGGTATAACTTTAATTTACTCAATTTTCATTGTAATATATGTATATATATTATCATGTATATCATTTTGGGGGCATTTTATAGCTTAATGTTCGGTGTGAGCCAATGCTCCGTGTTGAAGACCGCACTTTGAACTATAATGGTTTACTTTTACAAATTATGACTTAGATGGAGAGTTTTCTCATTGGCACTCATAAAAACATATTCTCATATCTATTATCCTGCTCATTATTAGTTAAATAGTAAAGCATTTTACTTTGCAATGAGTACAAAGAAGATAAATTTTAATATATGCAGCCTCCTCCATTAATAACTGCTGCTTCCTTTGAATCTTAAATAAGAAATAAGATAAAACAAATGTTTGCGTTATTTCGCAAAGGTTTGCGTTATATCGCAAACGTTTGCGTTACAACGCAAAGATTTGCGTTACAACGCAAAAGGTTTGCGTTACAACGCAAAAGTTTGCGTTTAACGCAAATGTTTGCGTTTTAACGCAAATGTTTGCGTTACAACGCAAAGGTTTGCGTTATAACGCAAAAGGTTTGCGTTAAACGCAAAAGGTTTGCGTTACAACGCAAATGTTTGCGTTATAACGCAAAGGTTTGCGTTATAACGCAAAAGTTTGCGTTAAACGCAAAGGTTTGCGTTAAAACGCAAAGGTTTGCGTTGTAACGCAAAAGGTTTGCGTTACAACGCAAAGGTTTGCGTTACATCGCAAAGGTTTGCGTCATAACGCAAAGGTTTGCGTTGTAACGCAAAGGTTTGCGTTATAACGCAAAGGTTTGCGTTGTAACGCAAAGATAGGAAAAAAAAAAAAAAATGTGTGGCGCTAATACGCTTCCGTAGAAGACAGTAAATACACCAAATTTATTTATATTTGTATGGCGGTCATTCATGGTTCCACCTAACTAAAATTTTCCATGCAAACAACGTCGAAAGTAAGTAAAATATCTTTGCCTTCAAAACTTGATATTCTATTTTTGTTTGCACAGATTTTGCGGAAAAGAAGCAAATTGGATTCCAATGATGTATATATATTGGATCTTGGCTTGCAAATATACCAGTGGAATGGTCAAAACTGTAACAAAGATGAAAAATTCAAGGTAACCTACATAGCATAGAGTAGAATTTGTACCGACAAGTTTTTGTTTTAACGGCTTTTTTTTTAAATAATGGCAGATCTTTGATTGTCTCTGTTTAATGTATTCACATTTTTTATCGACTCAGGACAATTTAGCGCTTGCATGAGTTTGTTTAAACACTTACATATCGTGGAAGGCAGTAGGTTGACCTACTAAATGCATTTTGAATATTTTTGTCGTTGTGTGGTTGTCGCATTAATATACACTCAACGACTCCTTTATTCTTATATCAATTTAAATACAACGAAACAAATCATGAGAGTTATTAGGTACCTATACATTTATAGAAAATATTAACTATTTCCAAAACAAAAAAATCAAGGTTTGAAATTATACTCAATTTACATCCTAAGCGAGATTTTACATCATAAGCTATCAATTGAAAGAAGATCCATATCAAAATTATATGGTTTTGAGAAGGCATAATTTTCTTTTTACTTCAGGCAATGCAATATCTCCAAGATCTGAAAAGCAAACGAAGTGGAAAGGCATCAGTGGAGACACTGGATGAAGTGGATACACCTGATTCAGTAAGTGTCAAATCAAATGAGCCAGTACTGAAGTGTGTACAGATTAGTGCTTTGCAAAGAAATGATGACATAAGCCATTATTTCAGTGATTGTTCACCTCACATAGCAGTTGCACAAAAAAAAACAAACATTTAGGAATGAGATAAGGACAAGGAAAATGAAAAAAAAGTATTTCGTTAGATAAGTTAGAAAGGTTGTACACAGGGTTGAGTATAATAAACAAAACCTAATGTAACGAAAGTAATACTAATAACTAAACACGAAAAAATAATAACAGCCGGATGCAACAAATTACATTGAAAACTAGTTTTTTGTCGAGCGACTTCTGAATTTTAGAAGGTGGAAGACTTGAATGCTTCATACTTTGCATATAGATGCCTTATGTTATGAAGTTTCCGTCTGTCATCTGTCCATTGTCCTTGACCTCATTTTCATGGTTCAGTGACTACTTACAAAAAAATTAAGATTTTTTGTAATGTTAATTTCTTTCTTATTATGGGTAATAGGATAACTATATTTAGTATGCGTGTACCTTGTATAAGGTCCTCGTGCCTGACAGACAGTTTTCATCTGACCTCGACCTCATTTCGTAGATCAGTGAACAAGGTTCAGTTTTCCTGGTCAAGTCCACATCTCAGATAAAGCTTTATATTTGAAAAGGAAGAAGACCTGCATGCTTCATATCTTGTATACAGATGCCTTATGTTATGAATTTTCTGCCTGCCACAGTTCATCTAACCTTGACCACATTTTTATGGTTCATTATGTCTAGTGTCTAGTGTTCATTGATAGGTCTGTTTCTCAGATACTATAAGCAATAGGTCTGCTATATTTGGTGTATGGAATGATTGTAAGGTGTACATGTCCAACTGACAGGTGTCATAAGTCCTTGACCTCATTTTCATGGTTCAGTTGTTAAAGTTTAGTTTTTGTGTTTTGGTCTTTTTTTTTTCTAATACTATATGCAATAGGTCAACTTTATGTGGTGTATAGAAATATTTTACGATGTACATGTCAGTCTGGCAGGTTTTATTTGACTTTGACCTCATTTTCGGGGTTTCATTGCTCAGAGTTTAGTTTTTTATGTTTTTCTCAAACTATAAGCAATAGGTCAACTATATTTGGTGTACGGAATGATTGTAAGGTGTATATGTCTGTCTGGCAGATATCATCTGATCTTGACCTCATTTTCATGGTTCATTGATCAATGTTAAGTTTTCATGGTTAAGTTTTTTTCTTAGATACTATAGGCAATATGTCAACTATATTTAATGCATAGATTGATTGTAAGGTGTACATGTCTGTCTGGCATGGTTCATCTGGCCTTTACCTCATTTTCATTGTTCATTGGTCAATGTTAAGTTTTCCTGCTTAAGTTCGTTTCTAAGAAACTATAAGCAATAGGTCAACTGTAGTTGGTGTATGGAATAATTGTTAGGTGTACATGTATTTCCGGTTTGTTTTTTTTCCTTGACCTCATTTTCTTGGATCATGTTAAGTTTATGTGATACTAGTGGTAAAGCTTTATATCTAGGAATATCAACATAAAATCAGTGGTCAGTAAAGCAGGTGAGACATTTCAGCGTGTGCACTCTTGTTTAAACAAATCGTAAAGACGTCGGTAATACCTGTGTAAACAACCTGAATGAAAATAATAAGATTTATCTATATAAATTTCTTAAATCTAATATAAATAACTAAATGGAATACTACCTATCTCACCCAAACAAAGAAACAAGAAAAATGTTAACCAAATTTAGAATAAGCGATCATTGTCTTTTAATAGAAACTGGAAGATATACAAAAATACCAAGAAATGAAAGAAAATGTAGAATATGTAACATCTTAGATCATGAATTCCATTGTTTCTTTCACTGTAAAAATTAATAAAAATAATAGAGAAACCTTTTTAAAATATTATATCGAAAATATGTCGATTTTAATACACTTAACTTAACCGATAAAGCGTCATTAGAACTATTAGGAGACCAATAACTGTTCTTAACACGTATATTATTATTGCTGAGTTTTTCTTATGTTTGTTTTATGTCTGTATTGCTATAACCAAAATTGGTTTTTGTTTGTTTTGCAATAAACTTAATGCGGTAATATAATGTTCTCATATCGTGATGTCCATAGATCAATATAAAATTAGTCATGTTTTGTACGAGAGAGAAAAAACCTCCCAACAAGTCCAATCTATTTGTAGCGTTACCGGCATCACAATGATGTATCTATCATGAAGTTAATCACAGGCTGTGCATAAATGTGATGGTCACTTAATTGCCTTCATGTCGTATAAATTTAAATAAGCACATCATTCAATTCTTATATTTACAGATTTTTTTTAAATTAGAAAAAATTAAAATATATGTTATATACATTTTGAACTGGAAGTAAACTATAAACTCAAAACTCCGGCTGAATTTGAGTAATGAAAAAAACAGTAACATTCCACGTGCAATCAAATTTAATGCGTCATATAGGTGACTGGCACATGTAGATGTCGATTTTAATAGTCGATAGCTCGTAAAGTTAATACTACACATTTCAATCATTATTGTACATGTATATCATAGGATAATAATTTATTGCTGTATAGTTATATCAATAATTAATTAAGTAAACGGAGCTAATAATTTTAAAATCTTGGATTGTGTTCATACGACATGAGTTGCTTTCATGCGATATGAAGGCATATATGACGGAATCAAATAATTCGTATTTTAGCCAATAAAATATCATGTGTTTATATATCTCAACTTGTACGATTCGCTCGTGTATGTAACAACGTTCCAGATTTTAACGAAAGAAATTTATGTATTACTGAAAAATTATTACACCAGGGTTTTCGATATCACAAACTAGTCAAAACATTTACTAAATTTTATCATCGGTACAAGGACATCATTCGTAAATATAGCTCAACATGCAGACTTCTTATACGTTCAGGTATTTCACATCCAATCTTTTATGGTAATATTCTTTATAAAGCACAAAAATGTCAGTATTCACCTCAGAAGCTAACAAAACCTTTAAATAGACTTATTAAGAAGGGATATAGTTACGATACTGTTGTCAGGTCATTAAAGATTGCATATTTTGGCTTTAATATTGATTCACTTATAGGGTCTTTGCATCGGAACTAAACACATTTATTTAAAACCAGTTGTTGGCATGACACGGGTTATGCTCTTCTCATATATTTTATGATGGTATGATACTAAACCCTAACGGGAGGGATTGTGCCTGATATTCATATGATGAAGACATAATCTTTCAATCAGTTTAATTGAGGTCTGGAGCTGGCATGTCAGTTAACTGCTAGTAGTCTGTTGTTATTTATGTATTATTGTCATTTTGTTTATTTTTCTTTTGTTACATCTTCTGACATCGGACTCGGACTTCTCTTTAACTGACTTTTAATGTGCGTATTGTTATGCGTTTACTTTTCTACATAGGCTAGAGGTATAGGGGAAGGGTTGAGATCTCATAAACATGTTTAACCCGCCGCATTTTGCGCCTGTCCCAAGTCAGGAGCCTCTGGCCTTTGTTAGTCTTGTATTATTTTTAGTTTTAGTTTCTTGTGTATAATTTGGAGTTTAGTATGACGTCCATTATCACTGAACTAGTATATATATTTGTTTAGGGGCCAGCTTGAGGACGCCTCCGGGTGCGGGAATTTCTCGCTGCATTGAAGACCTATTGGTGACCTTCTGTTGTTGTCTGTTCTGTGGTCGGGTTGTTGTCTCTTTGACACATTCCCCATTTCCATTCTCAATTTTATCATCATATGTATGAATTGAACACCTACAGTAAATAGTAAGTCTTTTAAACACTGTGTCGTCACAGTAAACAACGAGGTGAAGCGATGTACTATCAGAATTGGGTTTTTGGGTAATGTTGAACTGTCGTTTGACTGCTATGTTTGGACTTAACCAAAAGCACACCTTGCGGACAAAGGGTCTGAAACAGTTATAACAAACACAGTGAAATGGTTTTTACGATCTTCTTTCTTCAAAAGCGCATATGAAAATCATATACAATTAATAACAATATAATAGTATATAATGCAAATAATAGAAACATATAATTCATATAATTATTCAACATAAATGATCAATTAATATTTTGAGTATTAAACTAAACAAACTTTACGTTATAGGGGGAGGGTTGAGATCTCACAAAATATGTTTAACCCCGCCGCATTTTTGCGCCTGTCCCAAGTCAGGAGCCTCTGGCCTTTGTTAGTCTTGTATGCTTTTTAATTTTAGTTCATTTATATGTTTTGGAGTTTAGTGTGACGTCCATTTTCACTGAACTAGTACACAATTTTATTTAGGGGCCAACTGAGGACCACCTCTGGGTGCGGGATTTTCTCGCTGCGTTGAAGACCCATTGGCGGCCTTCGGATGTTGTCTGCTCTTTGGTCGGGTTGTTGTCTCTTTGACATATTACCCATTTCCATTCTCAATTTTATTTACGTACATGCATGAACATATGCATATTAAAAGACGAACACGTATGTTTATAATATTTCTAATAAATAAAAGCTTATTTAGCATTCAAATATATGAGCAAGGTGCGGACTAAATATTAAACGTATGAGCATAATGCGTGACCTAGTATTTGAACCTAAGCGAGCATAAAGCATGACTGTGCTGAACAGCATAAAGTGTTGAATTCATAAATATCTTAGCAATGAACATGTATGCTTATGATTTTTCAAATAAATAATAGCATCCAAATATATGAGCAAAATGCGAGCTAAATCTTAAATGTATGAGCATAATGCGTGACCTAGTATTTGAACCTATATGAGCATAGCGTATATGCTAAACAGCATCAACATGTTGAATTCTTTTATCTTTTGAATAATAAACATGGTAGAGCAAATATTGCGCTTGTAAAAACTTAAACTATATAAAACCTATTAACCCCAAAATAATCAATTCAGACAATGAGCATTGGTTGACATATTTTTTCTATAATTCTATTTAAAAGGGGAAATAACTTTGTAGATGAATTATAGGAATAATCGTAATCGAGACAAACCTAGCTTTACGAAACTAAACGTGATTATCCAAACATTATGAATATAAAACAGTATCATGTGAAATGGGAAAACTAGCTTTAAAACAGACATATGAACAAGCGATAAGTAAAATTATCATTTCCAACATGCGAGCGTAAAACAAAATTCTATAACGCGTTTGAAAATACCCTTGAGTACAGAAAATTCGTGAAGAATAAACGAACCTTTTCTATAACACATATTTACATCTATTTACACTTATTGAAAAACAACAATTTGATCTGAAATTCTTTATGTGCAGAACTCATAGATATTATACTTCAACTTTACTGAATAAAAGGGAAATGAAACTTTATGAAGTTTTCACGATTCATTTGAATAACTAATGAAAGAAACACTAAAAGAAAAAAAAGATAAAACGAAGTATATTAACTTTGAATAATAAAATACTTGACTCACTTAAAACAGTTAAAACAAACACAGTGAAATGGTTTTTACGATCTTCTTTCTTCAAAAGCGCATATGAAAGTGCCACTTTTGAGACCGAAATTCACTTGTTCAATTTCGCGTTACTGTTTCAGGTTCCACCTATCAGATTCGTTTTTACACCCAAGCCACCTTAGTTACCTTGATATTTTGGGGTAAAAAGGGGCGTGGAAAGATCTTTGCTGGACAGAACAAAGAACCCTAATGCAAACACCTTGAAATTATGTAAACTGTTTTCCTCAAGTAATATTACAGTTTTTGAAAAATTATGTCGATATATTAAATGAGGTATAAAATGACTCTATGACAGTACTTCCAGAGGCGATACCTGGAAAAGAAGGTCAAAACGTGTGTGCCTTCTTTTATTATAAAAAGATAGATCAAATCGGTGATTTTGACTTTTTATCAGATTAATTTGAATTACCAGAATTGTATTATATGTCTATAGAATTACTAAAACGAAAATAAAGTACTTTGTCCGGCTTCACTGTCTGACTGTTAAAGAATAACAAGTTTAGCATAAGTTTACAAATGTAATGGCTATATATGAGCTATCATGTGTACAGTTAACTTACAATTAAGGGGTATACAGGATTACTCGGATCGATGGAAACATATGTATTTAGAGACTGCTGGCGGCTCGCCGAATACAATTCTTTTCAAAGACCTCATAACAATAATTCTGTAAACCACGTGTAAATCATTTAAAACGTGTAATATTGCTTCAAGAGTGTATATGTATAAATTTTTATTTTCAGCACAAATTTTACAGCTATCTTGATCAGGATGACGAAGAGGATGATGATGATCCAACATATGAGGCACAAAAATTTAGAAAAACGTTACATAGGTCTGTAGAAATTTGTACTATATAATGTAAAATAGCTAGCCACTAATGTGTAAAATAATAATTATTATGATTGTGCTTAAACATGGGCAGATACTAAAAAAAACCCACGAAAATCAGTGCCATAATCCGAGTCAAGATACAAAGTCTTTTCACTATTCTAACATTAACAAGAGTGCACACGCTGAAATGTCTCGCATTCTTTACTAACCATTGATTTTATGTTGATAGTCTAAATATAAAGCTTTGCTACAACTATCACATAAACTTAACATGATCCAAGAAAATGAGGTCAAGGTCAGATAAACCAAACTGGAAATACATGTACACCTTAAAATCATTCCATATGCCAAATATACTTTAAAATATAGTTGACCTATTACACATCTAAGAAACAAACTTAACCATGAAAATGAGGTCAAGGTCAGATGAACCCTGCCAGACAGACAAGTACACCTTACAATCATTGCATGCTTTAAATATAGTTGACCTATTGCACATAGTATCTAAGAAACAAACTTAACCAGGAAAACTTAAGATTGACCAATAAACCATGAAAATGAGGTCATGGTCAGATGATAATTGCCAGACAGACATAAACACCTTACAATCATTCCAAACACCAAATATAGTTGACCTATTGCTTATAGTATTAGAAAAACAGACCAAAAAACAAAAACTTAATATTGAGCAATGATCCGTAAAAATGATGTCAAGGTCAAATAAAACATGCCATACTGACATGTACATTGTAAAATATTTTCATACACCAAATATAATTGACCTATTGCATACAGTATTACAATAACAGGCCAAAACACAAAAACTTAACTTTAACCACTGAACCATGAAAACGAGGTCAAGGTCAGATGACACCTGCCAGTTGGACATGTACACCTTACAATCACTCCATACACCAAATATACAGTAGACCTATTGCTTATAGATCTGAGATATTGACTTGACCACGAAAACTTAACCTTGTTCAATGATCCATGAAATGAGGTCGAGGTCAAGTGAAAACTGTCTGACGGGCATGAGGACCTTGCAAGGTACGCACATACCAAATATACTTTTTTCAAGTAGTCACTGAACCATGAAAATGAGGTCAATATGACAGACGGAAACTTCATAACATAAGGCATCTATATACAAAGTATGAAGGATCCATTTCTTCTACCTTGTGAAATATTAAGCTTTTGAGAAGTTTGTTCACGCCGCCGCCGCCGCCGCAGGATCACTATGTCGAGCTTTCTGCGACAGAAGTCGCCGGCTCGACAAAAACGATACGCTTTCACTTAAACTAAATTTTAAAAAAAAGGTGAAAATTCTGCTGTTCATGAATTTCCTGTATTAACTTATATTTTATTTCAATAAATCATAACGTCAAAGAAGGCTGTTCATTTGAAATTGTTCGATATAAGTGATTTCATGAATATATAGTGTATGCATTTGAGTGTAGGAATCCACGGGATACTGAGAATCTTCTTCATAAAAACGTTTTTCTTTTAGGCAACACATATCTCAATGTTTTTGAATTTATTTCAGATTGTCAAACGAGTCTGGTGATTTACAATTTTCATTAGTTAGTGATGGTACTATTACAAGAAATGACTTCAAATCTCAGGTAAAGCAGATTTCACAAACTCAATTATATTTGTTCTACTGAAAAAAAGTGTGCTGCATCAGATCATACAAATCCAGACATAACAGAGCTCTTGGCATCTGGTGAAACCTGAAAATATAAATGAAGATGCAATTTTTAGAATATTCTTTTTTTCATTTTTGTAATTAAACGTTCCTATTTGAAAAGTTTTCCTTGTGGCCTTAAATGTAACGCAGATAATATTTAATAGACTAATGGTATCATAAGAAAATCTGAAACAGTGACAAATAGTTGTAAAGTTGCCATATTTAGTTGTTTTTGTACACGTCAATCTGATTTTCATTCTTTACCAAACTTTAAAAAAACTAAATATGTGTTGGAGACATTTCTTTCTTTCGAGGGATGCATATTATTAGATCTTTTCACATTTTATGTCCAGATTAATGCAAAAACCACATGTAGAGATGTATGTGGATAAGCACACAAAATGTTATTTTGATGAAGAAAAAATTCCACATTATTTTGTAAATATTCATTCGTTTTACATCTTATATAGACGGTATAAAAGGTCGTCAATATGTTTTTCAAAACATTGTTATTCTTTCTTTTGATTGTTTTTGTCTAGACTTACTATACATATTTTTTTTCCTTTATTGAATTTGATTGGATGCTATAATTATGCCTTTGCAGGATGTCTTCATCTTTGATACACAGGGAGAAGTTTTTGTATGGATAGGTAGAAGAACAAGCGAAGATGAACGTAAGAACGGAATGGCATACGCTCATGTAAGATAATTTTGCCTGAATAAACTGGATCTTTTATTAATATTAACATTACATTATCTTAGACGTTGTTTGTAAACAAACACACATATGGTAAAAACTGAAAAATGTACCATGTCATTCCATAAGATGAGCCAAGTGAAGCACCATTGAGAACATCCAGAAATGTAGAGCATATATCAAAAGTTTTATTTTCATGTACATGTACCACACAATATTTTGATGTGTATTATCAGAGAGTCATATTATCATAACAATCTCTCCTTTTCTCTGCTCACTGAACCTTTTTTTAAGCAATTTGTGAATGATACAATCACTATTTGTTATGTTGAAAAAAATTATGTATTGACTGATGAAAATCAAAATTCATTCTTTATAATTTGCAACAAATTAGCATCATTATTCACATTACAAATATATCTTGTCACAAATAATGCAATTTCTAATGAAAAACTTTATTTGAAAAAAAAATGTATATCTTCTCTGTAAGTCGTTTGCAATTAACAGGCTTATTGAAAATGTATTTTTGTTGTAGAAATATCTAATGGGAACAGATCATCCAACAGTACCAATAACAGTTCTAAACGAAGGACAAGAATCTATGGTCTTCAATTCTGCATTGGGAAATTAGGAATTTATATACTAAATAACTTTAATAATTTGCTTTTGATATATATTTAAATATACATTTGCTGAGTCATTTGACCATTTATACTTCACAAATATAGACTTACAAACATTTCTTATATTTCTATCAGGAACATCGTTGTGTCTCCTGAAATTCAAAAATGATATTCTTGAGCCTAAAAGCGTCTTTCTGTTGTTGTTTTCAATAATTTTTAGCAGAAGTTGGTATTTGATAAACGATGTTACAAACTCGTATAGACAACAGAAGTAATTATAAGAATAATGTTGGATACATGATAGTAACAGAAACCAATTAACCAACATAAAACGTTAACAAAGTACTGAACTGGAATTATCTAAATAATTCTTTATTCGGTAGAACTTGATTAAAAAGGATAGCCAGCAATATTTGGGAAACTTTTGGGAAAGCAGTGATAAAACACATATACAATTCATTTGACCAAATACTCCCGTTTGGTGCTAATCTTCTTGCACATTTTGTTACGGTTTGATGGAGAGTTTCCAAATACTGGTATAAATATTAAAATAGATATCAAAATCAACAAACAGATGTCGTTGATAGAACTATGTAGTTCTTTCTTCCCTACTAAGCATTTTTATTGGAGGTTCAAAATTTTATTTCTAATATTTAAGCAGTAATTTGCTCGAAACTGTCATATCATGTCAGTTAAGTGCATGTCGTTTATAAATACAAAAACTCAAAAACTTAATATTGAACAATTCATGTAATTACTTAAAATCGGAATACCAATTGAGTAGTTTGATTTCATACAACAAATTGCAAGTGGGTCAGAATTTTGAATGAACTGCAATAGCTGGATAAAAACACTTACAATCAAGTCACTTTAAAAAGTCCCCAGCTCGTATGACATTATCAAAGATGCAAATGATTGGTCAAACGACACTCATGATAAGAAACTTAACATTCGAACGAAGTAATTCCAAGGTCACAGAAACATACGAAGCAAGACTGAGTTCATGACATCAAAAACTGCAGGTTACCGACTTGCGTGAAGGCTAACGCAACTGTTTATCGAATGTAGGACAGAAAGTCACAGGACAAAAAGTCACAGACAAAAAGTCACAGGACAAAAAGTCACAATTCAGTTTTTGAGATTATTTTCTTTGAATTAGAAATCACTAATTTAAAAAAAAAAACATTTTTGTATTTTTCTTGAACTACTGTATACATAAACCAACTTTGTAAACAAAATTTATTAAAGAATATCAATAATGATCAAATAAATGTTTAGAAAACAAAATGTCAAAGTGGCTTGGTACCTAAACGGCTTCATATAGTGCTAAGAAATATATCATTTGCATGATTAGAATTTAATAAATCTTCATTTATCAAGGTTAATGAAAAATTTCCTAAACTGTAAAAAGAATATTTGTGACTGTTTGCCCTTGACTTTTTGTCCTATCAAATTTGACTTTCTGTCCTGTGACTTTTTGTCCTGTGAATTTCTGTCCGCTTACCTGTTTATCATACATAAATGGACTATCATATGTACTTCAATGTCAAACCAAATAATAAAATAACTTGGCTTCACATAGCCATAAGGTGAAATTTACAATCCACTGTGAAAGCTATTTATTATTATGCAAAGATACTAGTCTAATGCAACTGTATGCCAAATATCAGTTTTATACCATAATATCTTCTGAATTAACCATGCATTCATCAGAATACAACAAAGAAACCAAACGTCTTTGCTGCTGAAAAATACCGTTTTTATCACCTGCTGCACAAGTTATATATACTATGATAGCACGCCTTTTACGAATTAACGTATTTAATTCACGAAAAGCGTAGCTTTGAGTGGATTTAATATGTTAATGAGTAAGGCGTGGCTATATATGATTAGTTACATTAATATGCTATGACAGACGTCAAAGGTTAAATGCTGACCAATAAAACTTTACTGTACTTTTCAATATGTGATACTATATCTGATTTCCAGAAAATTAACACAGGCAGCATATGTCAGTTGGATTTGTATGTCAGATACAGGTACATTTAAATGAATTGTTGCTGTGGTATTCAGGCTCGATAGCCATTTACGTGTTATTGAATATTTTTTCTCCCCAAAAACTCTTGAAAAAAGGGGGGATGCAAAATTTTATTCGATGTCTATCTGCCCTCCAGCGTGTAGTTTCAAAGGAGTTTTATCATTGTGATAAGAAGGAAACATTTTCTAATACCAATTATGAAGGTAATTACTACTATTCTTCCATTCCCAAGAACTGGAAAAAGATCGCTTAATTGATTGCAATGGTTGCATGTTGAATGCGTGCAAGATCCAGGGACAAATTTTTGAAGCATGATCGTTCAATTCACGGAGATAGGCCTTTATAGAATGAAGAAAATGACTAATAAAATTGAGAATGGAAATGGTGAATATGTCAAAGAGACAACAAACCGACCAAAGAGCAATACGCACAGTAAAACTCAGTTTAAATGAAGTCCGAGTCCGATGTCAGAATAGGAAACAAAAGAAACTAGAGAAAAATGATAATGGTACATAAATTAACAAAGGACTACTAGCAGTTACTGACATGCCAGCTCCAGACCTCAATTAAACTGATTGAAAGATTATATCTTCATTATATGAAAATCAAGTACAATCCCTCCCGTTAGGGGTTTAGTATCATACCATCATAAAATATATGAGAAGAACATAACCCGTATCATGCCAACAACTGGTTTTAGAATAAATGTGTTTATTTCCGATGCAAAGACCCTATGAGTGAATCAATATTAATACCAAAATATGCAATCCTTAATGACCTGACAACAGTATCGTAACTATATCCTTTCCGAATAAGTCTGTTTAAAGGTTTGGTTAGCCTTTCAGGTGAATGCCGACATTTTTGTGCTTTGAAAGAATATTACCATAAAATATAAACATCCAGTGACATATATTTTTTAGAATATTATTAATTTCGACACGATAAAAACAGGTATCCAACCAAAATAACAGCAGGAAAATTTGTAGTCATTTCTATTACATTTTGTTTTATTCTTTCATTAAGTGGAGGAAATTAAACGGCTAAAATTCCAGAGACAATTTTGTGGAATATTTATATTGTCACGATAAAAACAAGTATCCACCAATTTATCAATATCGCCTCTTCGCTTATAGACCACGTTATTCCTTTTTGTAGCTCTCCTCGAGCAATCATAATTTTGTTTTCAAGTACAATGTATAGGGAACCATTTTTAATTTAGGGTTAGGTTTACAAGTTTGGCTTGTGTTAGGGTAAGCCCCCTCCCGCTTTCTCGATTTGTTTTTGATATATTGTTGTGTATGCATTTTGTTTACATTTATTAGGACATTTTATGGTCATTGATTTTATAGTTTACTAGGCCAAGGAGGCGGAGCTAGACAGTGAAATAACAACTTTTGAGATGGAAGTTATAGCACTGGGGCCGTGTCAATGAAAGTATCCTAAGATATGTCCTAAGATAGGTCTTAGGACATCATTTAGGATGGTCTTAGGACGTGTCTGAGACATGTCTTAGAATGTAAAACAAAGCTATCTTAGAACAGTCCTAACTACGATGGTCCTAGGACCATCCTAACACATTTATTTAATTGATAAAAAAAATGTAGAGAATTCAATGACATATATTTTATTGTATTTCACTAAATGTGTCAAGAGAGGGAGGATGACTCTTTTATGGTAAACAATTTACGCAAGATAAAAGTTTTAACGTAATACTAGTACATACGTTATTATATACATGATAAAATAAAATAAATGAACTTCATACGACAAAAAAACTAAATAGTCAGTCACACAACTTTGTTAAATGCGATATTCGTGTTGCAATTTAATGTTAGTATGTAAATTAGTTTTGTCTTTGGGTCCACTCGATTTCATTACATATATTGAATAAGGATTAATTAAAAAGAAGTCAATTTTTTTCCACATTTAAATTAACATTGCACCGTTTGGTTAAGTGCAAAAAATGTCACTCATGATGATAGTATTTTTAAGCAAAAAGGACAGCACCACTTATTCTATATATGAGCGTAAGAATATGACATCGTCAAACATACTTTTTGGAGAGTTACTATTGATGTCCATTTCATATAAATTTGTATATAGAAGAGCAATTTAAGTTTATAGTAAAACACTTCACCAAATGACTCCGCAATATCTCAATGTATTTAGATATGTGCATCAAGTCAGTTCTAGCACACCCACACAAAGTTCTTGTAATATGTTTATTATTCCAAAAACTCAAACTGAATACTATAAATGCTTTTTGTTGATATCTGGAAGGATTTTAAAGATCAAATTTGTCTACAAATTGAAAATAATGTAACACAATTGAATCTTTAACAAATATTGAAATAATATTTTTCTTAATTAGTTTATTTTTTATAACATTATAATAGTTTAATATTGTATTAGTATTTTTATTATTGAGTTTATGCCATATTTGTTGTTTTTATTTCGTTAAGGGACATCGTAACTTTTAGGACTATTCTAAGACACCTATT
Source organism: Mytilus coruscus (assembly GCA_017311375.1). Taxonomy (NCBI): domain Eukaryota; kingdom Metazoa; phylum Mollusca; class Bivalvia; order Mytilida; family Mytilidae; genus Mytilus; species Mytilus coruscus. Next base: position 84,910,413 of record CM029595.1, on the reverse strand, counting down.
TATATATCCTAACTTTAGGACCAAATTTAGGACATATCTTATTTTAGGAGACTTTCGTTAACCTGACTTAGGACTAAGACGTGTCCTTAGACCATCCTAAGACATGTCCTAGTCCTAGGACAGCTTCGTTGACACGGCCCCAGGTCTAAGCTCCTCCCATTCATTGCTTCAGTCGGTGGAAAGTACGCACAAAATCATTTCCAATCATTTTTAAGATAAGTTTAACTCTTCCTCTAACCAGGTGTAATTGTCCCTCTTTTGAAACCCCTACGATTAGTTCATTATTGTTTGGTATTTTCAACTAAACTATTGCCGTGAATCTGCATTGATTCAGAGTTGCATTCCAGATGGGTCATACCTGTCAACTATAATATGTTGTAGCTAGTATGTTAGTTTGGATACTTTTGTTTTTTGTATCATATTTTGATATTATGTATCTGATGTGTAAATATTAAGTTTTAAATCTGGTAAAATTCCAAATACTTGGAATAAAGGTATAATTAATCCAATACCAAAATGTTCCACTTTTGATCCTAGAGATCCATTGTCATACAGAGGTATTACTTTAGCACCATGTGCTTACAAACTGTATTGTAGTGTTTTTAAATAATAGATTAACTGAATGGTTAGATGAAAGGGAGATAATAAATGATGAACAAAATTGTTTTATCAAAGGCATGAGTACAATTGACCATGTCTCCTCTTTGACATCAATTATTGAAACTAGAAAAAAGTGTTAATTGTCAACTTTTGTCTCCTTTATAGATTTTAAGAAGGCATACGATACAATTGACAGGTCATTATTGTTTAACAAATTAAATGATATAGGTATTAGTACAAAGTTTATGTTTGCTTTGCAAGCTATTTATTCAAATATAGAATGCTGTGTTCGTGTGAACGGTAACACTACTGATTGGTTTAGTGTAAATACTGGTTTGAAACAAGGATGTGTTTTATCCACAGTCATGTTTAATATTTTCATTAATAAGTTAATTGATGATATAAAAGAATTAAATGTTGGTATAGACATTGACGGTCTTCTTCTTCTTTAGGTACAGAAAACCATCAACATTTTGAAGATTACTTTCCGGCGCATGCCTGAGTGAGGTTGCTTTAAAGTTAATTTCAATTTTTCTTTTATTTATAAACTTTACAATTTTTATTTAACTTTTAATTTTTACATTTTCTATATTTTTTTTCATATTAAGATAAAAACAATAGGCACATTTAATTTAAGTGAGAAAATGTTTTAAGGAGGACTTCATGAGTAAGTGCATCCTTAAAGTTGTCTGTAGAGGTTTGGTTTGAAATTTCAGATGGTAATTTATTCCAATCTTTAATTGTTTGGCTGAAGAATGAGAATTTAAAACTGTCTTTGTTGCATTGGAGTTGTCTGTTTGTTGATGGGTAGATATTGTTTTGGACTGGCTTTTTATGAGAATATCCTGTGATGGTATTGCAATTTCATTATTTATAACTTTGTGGAACATTTGAAGTCTGGTTTTTAGTCTGCGTTCTTGTAGGGTTTGCCAGTTTAGATTTTGAAGCATTTCAGATACACTGCTGGTGTTGTGAAATCTGTTGCAAGTATATCGTGCAGTTCTTCTTTGCACTTGTTCCAGTCTGTATATGTTTTCTGAAGTGTGTGGATCCCAAACTGTGCAGCAATATTCTAATTTTGGTCTTACTATAGTTTGGTATGCTCTTTCCTTTACTAATTTTGAACTAATTTTTAGATTTCGTCTGACGAATGATACAGATTGATTTGCTTTTGCTGCTGATTGTTGTATGTGTTTGTTCCATTTAAGATCTGAAGAGATTGTAATGCCTAGATATTTTGCTGATTGTACTTGTTCTAGGATATGGCCATGCATGTTATAATAAAAATGTATTTGTTTTTTCTTTGTTGAGACTCTTAAGATGTTAAATTTGTCAGGGTGGAATGACATTAGCCAGTCTTGCTCCCATTTTATAGCTGCTTCTATGTCTTCTTGAAGCTTAAGACAATCGTTTTGGCAGGTAATAGGACGGTAGATAATGCTGTCGTCTGCAAAGAGTCTTATTTGGCGGTGTTTAAAGTAGTCAGGTAAGTCGTTAATATAAATAAGAAAGAGTATTGGTCCTAGTACAGTGCCCTGAGGAACGCCTGATGTTACTGGAATTTTTTCAGATGTTGTGTTTTCGAGGAGGACTGTTTGAGTTCTGTTAGATAAAAATGATTGAATCCAATTTGTTGCCTGATCTGAGATGTTAAACGGTGAAAAGGTTGTTATTTTGTTATATACAGATGATCTTGTATTATTGTCTGAAAATACAGAAGATATGCAGATCATGATCAGATTTTGTTTTTAATATAAATGGTGAAGTCATTAATTATGTTTCTAGCTATCAATATTTAGGATTGGTATTAAATGAATTTTTAGATTATAAAGTTATGGCAAAGGCAGTTGCAAAGTCAGCAAGTCGAGCATTAGGCCTTCTTATTGTAAAATGTAAGGCACATGGTGGCTTCCAACACAATATTTTCACAAAATTGTTTGACACTTTAGTTTGGTCAGTCATCGATTACGGCTCAGCTAATTGGGGTACGAGTGAGTTCTCTTGCATTTCAGCAGTTCAGAACCTAGCCAAGAGATTTTATATTGGAGTTGGAAAGTATACTCCCAATGATGCTGTTTCAGGTGACATGGGTTGGAAGCCTCCATATGTTAAACAGTGGCCTAACATTTTAAGACACTGGGTTAGATGTACAAAAATGTATAATGACAAAATAAATTATAATGTGTTCAAATGGTCAATTAGAAAAGGTAGTTATAAAATAAAAAATTGGAGTTATAAAGTTATGAAAATGTTGAAATTTTACAATATGGACAAATTTTGTAATGTAGATGAGTATATACTGGATAAAAATACAATTTATCAGTTAGAAGAAAATATTTTTGATAATTATAAAAATGAATGGAGTACAAGGCTTGATTCTTATGGTCAAGGAAATAAGTTGAGAACTTATAAATTGTTTAAATTTTCATACTCTACCGAACAATATTTGTTACAAAATATACCTACTCGGTATTGCAATGCATATGCTAAATTAAGATGTGGAGTAGCACCTTTAAAAATTGAAACTGGTAGTTACGAAAGATTAGATTTAGATAAAAGATTGTGTTTCAATTGTGATAATATAGAAGATGAAAAACATGTATTGTTAACATGTCCATTATATGAAGATCTAAGACAGTCTTTATTTATTGATATAGTTCATCAACATAATATGTTTTAACTTTACCATATGATGAAAAATTTATATTTTATTCAAAATGAAAATGTTTGAAGTTCTGTTGCCAAAACCTGCCATAATATTTTACTGCGACGAAATAGTATTTTATATCGTTGAAATTTGAAGATAATATTTTTATGTACATGTACATGTATCATTTTATCCTTGAATGTGCATGGTGATATTACACTTTTATGTTTTGTGTAAATAGCAAAACTATGTTTTATTATGATGTTTTAATATTGTATATAACAGTTTCTCATAGTTCTTTTAAGAATGGCACATGCATTAAAAATTTTATATTGTGTATTAAATGTCATATAGTGTTTATACTTGTATTTATGTGGTGAGACTATAATAATAACTGTTGAACTTGAACTTGAACTATTATTTAATTCTAAGTACTTTTTGAGTAGTATCTAGTCATGCATCAGTGGTTATAATTATTGTAAGACATCTACATGGCTCAGTGAGTTTTGATAGATTGGGTATTTGTTTACTCTCTAGGTTTTACTAGTTTGTGTTATGAAAACTTTGTGTTCTTTGTATATGTAAGAGAATGATAATCCCTTTCTTCATGATTAAGTACGAGCGTTAGCGAGTACTTATCATGAAGTAAGGGTTATCATTCTCTTACAAACTTAGAATATTGTAAAGTGCTCAAGGCTTAAATGATCTCTTGATTGGTTGTATTTAAGAATAAGTTTCATTGTCAGTGCAATGTTTGTAATTAATGCATGACTTCCTCTTAAGGCATGATTTCATTTATGGATTAGTTTTAGTGATGTAAGGACCTTCTTATAATTTTGGAAAATGTAATAAATTATGTTTTATGCATTAGATGACACAACAGTACAATGAAATGGTAAGAAATGTTTCCTGATTGTGAGTATGAATGTAAATCATGTAATATTTTAGCGTTTTTTTTTTGTTTTGTTTATTTCAATTTCAAATCAATAAATTCAAACTATGAGTTACAAATAAATTTTATTTTACAGCCAATATTTTAGTCCAGTCCTTTACATCAAATACTACTTCATTATGTCAGGGAAATGTTCAAATACAATGCCTTTAAAATAGTTTAAAATATATTCAAAAGTTAAACTAAATTCCTTTTTTTAGAATTTTATCAGAATATTGGAAATTACTATTCTCACCAACCGCGGATCCAGTAACCAATGTTACTGCACCAGTAAACTTCATCTAATTTTAATTCTTTTTTTCAAAATTCAACTTTTAGTCAGTTTTAATCACAAATTGTTTCAAGCTGACAAATGTGCTTCGGGGCATTTGTAACTCATTTATAGAAACTCATTGTTTTAAACTGTAAGTAGGCCTAAACAATAGGATAATTCCTTACTAAGAACATGATTTCATTCATTCTTCACAATTAAGAAACACCAAATCCTACAATTTCATTGGTCGAGAGCACTTTGCTATATTCTAAATCATAATTGGTTAATTAAGTCATATGTCTTTTTTGGAGGGAAATCTTTTGTTTGTTTAGAATTTGCTTATATTTTGAACTGAATGGTGCTGTGCTGTTTCTTGATATAATTTGTTTTCATATTTGGAGGACATCTTTGATTTTTTTCAAATAAGGTCAGTTTTCTCTAAATGATATCGCACATTCCTAGTTAGTTCTAATTTAATATACTGATATGAATGAATTGAATGAGTTTATTTGCAAAAAAACATATACATGCTTTAGCAATCAAAACAGAGTTACAAATATGACTCAATGATAAACAAGATTGTATTGTATAGATGAGTTTGTATGAATGGTCAAAATGAGTGATTTTAGAATGAAAGGCGCGTATGTAAGATTAAAACCCACACATTGTATATAAAATATTGGTCAAATCAAATAAACTAATCGACACAGTAAATTAAAATAATCATTTTAAGTATGTATTTAAGCCAAATTATACAAATATCTCAGTTTTAGTGAAAATGCAATAGTACTAACGTAAAAGTAAATAGATAAAATAATTTCAGGTATCAAAAATAATAATTTGTATGTTAAGGCATAATTTTGTATATACACAAACTATAAAATAACAACAACAGTTATGATAATGTTTTAATTACAGATATTTAACGGTTCCAATATTTTACATGATGTAGTACCATAAATTCCGGACCTTTAATTGTACCTCATTTAAGGTAAGTTTTGTAATCTGTTTATATGTGTGTTTTTTTTTAGCTTAACATGTGTCTTAAGCTCGACTGTAATATATGTTTTAGCAAGCTTATTGTGTAATGTTGCTATATGCTTTGCTTTGTGTACTAATACAATGGTGTTATAAATTTTAATAGAATGGCCTGAACAATGACTAGCAGTGGAAAGTTTGCCGGGTAGTCAACTTAAGGATGTTCGCTCCTCTTGTTTTTGAAATTTTGCCAGATATTCGGAATCCTCTGGTTTTATCCATGTAGTGCCATTAAAAAAATTTGCCCACTAACCCCTACTTTTCTTTTCATAATTTGATTACATATAGTTTAAAATGCCATCTTTGAAAATCTTATTAAATCCTTGTTATTTTTTCATAGTTTTTGAAAGAAAAAAGTGCTAATGTTAAATGTAAGAAAAATCTAGAGAGAATCATTTCCCGCCAAATTTTCAATGGCTTATATCTCGAAAACAAGCACATGGACCTTACCCGAATAATTCAGTCGTTATATTCCACTGCTCGGCTATGGCTAGTGGGATAGTCGATCACGGGGAGGGACTGAATTATTCGGGTTAAGGTTCATCTATACACTTTAACAAAAATGGCTGTGTTTACACCATGAAATTTTCTCTGAGTACAGACAAAACTATGTAATTTTAAGAGGGGGGGCAAGGGGTTTAACTGTTATGCTGTTTTGGGGCATTTTAATTCTTTGTTATCTGTTATTCTGAAAATATATTTGTTGTTAGCTGTTATTGGCTTATTCCTTGTTAGCTGTTATAAGACTATTAATTTTTTTGTTATCTGTTATTGTGAGAATGTATTTGCTGTTAACTGTTATTGGAAATTGGAATGTTACCATTTTGACAGCCAATTTTTGGTAGAAATTGAAAATCATTCAACATTTGGGTCTTACCACAGGTAATATGGTGGTCCCTTATCTGGAGAGGGATTCCAGTAACATTCACATCCTTTAAACATATCAAAATCAGTCGGGTCCAGGACAATTCCAGTATATCTTATTATAATTCTTTGTAATAAATTCCATTTTCTATGAACATGTATTTAGAGTTTTCTAGAATTCAGGCTTACCCAATGTATGATTATTTTTTGTTATGGAATTCAATACTTTTTTCAACATTTTTTGGTGCTTTTAAGAAACTGACCCATGCTTGTAATAAATTAGTGTGTGTATTCTTAGAAAAGAATCACAGAGTTGAGTCTGTGTTCCGTATTGTATAAAATTTATACAATAAGAAACACAGACTCAGCCCTGTTTAAAAAGGTGTTTCTGTTAAGGTCGTATGGACCTAGGCCGATTCTCATCATGTATCCCTGACCATATGTTTCACTTTTTGTAATATTAAGAATCGTTCGAATTTGATTTTTCACATATATATTGGGATAATGTTCCCTGTATATAGGGATAATGTTCCCTGTATCCCCATATGTAAATGTTAAATTCGAACAATTCTTAATATTACACAAAGGAAAACATATGGCCATTATATCATATAATATTTTTATTGTCATATAAACATAATAAGCTTGTCACAAAAAACAGAAACAAACATAATATAGCAAAGAAATTACAATTCTAAAAGAAATGAACACAAGAAAAACAAATATATAGCAGCTAAGCTATTCAAACAGGATATCTCTGAGTTATCAGTTAAAACTAATTGAACTTCTTTATCAAAAAGATTACTAGAAATTTCTATTGGAAGATTTCATAATGAAGCTACCTAGGCTTTAACCAAAAACATGGATTTTCTTGCCTTGTTTTTACTAGGTCTTCTAAACTTGAAATAAGGTTAACATTGCTCTTTATAAGAGTCATTTGGAATTTATATTCTAACTCATTTTTTTATCATATTGCCATTGTAGTAAAGAAATGAAACTACCCTTTTGGCAATATGTTGCTGTAAAATGATGGTTTAAGTTTTATTTATTATATTTAATGAAAGGAAGTTGCCAATTTTCACAGAAACTACTAAATTTATTTATACTGTTCTGTAGACCTTTTTTACTCAAAAGTAGATCATCTACAAAAGATAGTGATCCAAGGGTTGGGTCTTCTTGTTTTGGATAACACAAAATTATCATCTTACATTGAGTAAACCAATTCTAGATAACTCTAAAACACATGTTTATATGTTTATAGAAAATGGAATTTATTACAAAGGATTATAATAAGATATGCTGGATTGGCCTTGGACCCGAATGATTTTAGTATTTCATTTACTGTTATCTGTTTTTATCCTTTTTCAATTCCTTGTTATCTGTTTTAAGCCAAATCAATTTGCTGTTTTGCTGTTATTGGATCCCCCCTTGCCCCCCCTCTTTTAAAAGTTTTAAAGCCTGGCAGCACCTAGATAAATTAAAGTTACATCCAATTTATGTTCTAAAAAGTTTAAACACTTTATAGATTTTGATGAACATTTTCTTTCCTTGCCACAGAAGATGGCTAAATAAACAAACACCTGAGTTTTCTTTGATACAGTCCACTCATTTACACTATTTAAATCACCTTTGTTGTGAGTAGATTTCTATTGTCCCTCTATTGTCCATATCAATCAATATGATACAATACAATCATTACCTGAGGGGGACCATCTCAAAATTTTCACATGACTTTGTTTATTTTTACACCACCTGTGGCAAGGAAAGAAAATGTTAACAAAATCCACAAAAGTTTTTTTCTTTTTAAAACACAAAATGAATACAACTTGTATATATCTAGGTGCTGCCTGGATTTAAAACTATTAGAATTTCACAGTTTTGTCTGCTTTCAGAGAAAATTTCATTGTGTAAACACAGCCATTTTTGTTGAAGTGTATAGATGAACCTTAACATGGACCCTTAATTTTTTTTTCTGCTTTTATAGTTCCTTTATTTATATACTACTAATTTATAACCGTCTTTTAAAATCTTGTTATTTTGAAAGAGAGTAGCGAACATCCTTAAAATTGAAACTATAAGTCAGAAGAGCATTAGCTAAGGAATAAAATAAGCTAAAACATATTGATAGATTATGGAACTCCTTTTTCGAGATATTTAAGTTTTAAAAAATGGCGGGAAAAGGCTGACTCGGACTTTAACCTTATATTTGCTTTGGTACCATTTGGGTATCAATCGAAAGAAAAGAAATCTCGAATATGCTTAAATTTTGTGGTAAATGACCTTTTATGAGCTATTTAAATTCTTATATGAAAAGAAAAATGGGTGTTATTGAACAGATATATAATGTTAAGGAGGGATATTTGCGTAAAATACCAGTCGAGAGAATGTTAAATTTCACAAGCCGTAAGGCGAGGGAAATTCATTCTCAAGACTGGTATTTTTCTCAAATACCCCTCAAAAACATGCTATATCTGTTTAATTACACCGAATGTTAACGTTCAAAAACGCATTGATGATCGTGACGTTACTAGCGTCCAGTCGGATAGAGTATTTTTCGGCAAATACCACGGCAGAGGGTAAAAAAGGCATATCCTTTTTGCATATACCCCGGCGGCGATAAAAATGAACGCTATTCATTTGATAACAGTAAATTGGTGAAAAATACACTGGCTATCAACCAATCAAAACCCAGGATTCTTACATAAGGTGTAATTAGGGCAAAATATTTTACCCTTTATCGTAGCAAGGATTTGTATACTAATCTTACTATACAAATCCTTGATCGTAGGAAAAAACATCGGAGTGCGAACATCTGACAAAATTCCTAAACTTGACCTAAGTACATCCTTAAATATTAAGATGTATAATTTATGATGAGTTTCCCATGGTTTACATTCTTTATACACAATTTTGAAAAGTCCAAAACATGGAAAACGAGTTTTCCAGTAGGATTGTCGTCTAAAATGAACAGAGTTATCTTTCTTTGTACTGATTATAAGTATTTGTAATGCATGGTCGTTTAAAAAATGGAGAATATATTTTTTGTTCTTTTTAAATATTTTTTTTGCAAATGCCACATATTTGTATTGTTTATTGTTTAATTGTGTTATCTCATGTATTATTATTATGAAGTAGCAAAATGGATTTTATACTAAATGAATATATCTTATCTTATTTGATAAAAATTATTGACCTAATGTGTTTATTTTTATTATACTGCCAAAACTACCTAGTTATATATATATTTTTTCAAAATTATGTCTATTTGTTAATCCTTCTTGTTTTGCAGCAAATAATTAATAGCAACTGAATCAAATGAAGAATCTTAAAAGTTAAAATGCATAGAAAGGAAATGTGAAGATCATAGCCAAAGTATGACATAAGGAGAAGCAGTTATGAATTTTGAAATTGGTATAAAAGAGAGGTTAACATCAGAGAAGACTTAAAGCAAAGTTTACAGGTAGGAGACTTGATTGGTTGAACCCATACCATATATTGCATATTGTCAGCTATACAGCTGCCCCGACATTGCTTGTTTACTGCACTGTGGCAAATGTTTCATACATATTCAAGATGATATAAAAAATAATAGATCACTAAAGTAGCTTCTGCAAATTTTGTAAAAATTGTTAGAGAGGGGATGAAGTATCACTGAAAAAAATGGATTTGTTAGTGATGGCAATGACATAATTTGCAACAAACCATCTGCAGTCTCCAGATTCTTCAAATAAAGAGTTGTTACACAGGAGACTATTAAATAAAAATTAAAACATTTTTCATAAGTTATTTCCCTCAAAATCTTTTATCAGATCAGACTTTTTCTGTTAAAACATATTGGTATGCAATCCTATTAGCATTTGCTCATCTCATTTCCACCAGATTATATGGTCCTCTTCACTCATAATGGTGCATAAAAAAAAATCATTGATTTTAAAACGTTTTTATTGCTAATATGTTAAAATTTGTGTTTTGTCCAGTTTAAAGGGAACCACTTATAATAAGTCAATAATATTTGGTATTAAGTTGTAATAGCATTGACATTTCTTGTCTCTGCAGAAATTATTTGACCCAGGCCTGTGTCATAGTCTTAGTTCATTAGGTTTGGATTGTTTGCAAAGTTGTCAGAGACATATATATATGTTTCGTTCCCTTGTCACCATCTTATGGTGTTTATATATCTCAACTTGTTCGATTCGCTCGTAACAACGTATTTGATTTCAGCGAAAGAAATCTATTCTGACATCGGACTCCGACTCCTTTCAACTGAGTTTTACCGTGCTTATTGCTATGTGTTTCTTTATTCTACATTGGCTACAGGTATAGGGGGAGGGTTGAGATCTCACAAAACATGTTTAATCCCGCCGCATTTTTGCGCCTGTCCCAAGTCAGGAGCCTCTGGCCTTTGTTAGTCTTGTATGTTTTTTAATTTTAGTTCATTTATATGTTTTGGAGTTTAGTGTGACGTCCATTTTCACTGAACTAGTACACAATTTTATTTAGGGGCCAGCTGAGGACCACCTCCGGGTGCGGGATTTTCTCGCTGCGTTGACTAAGACCAATTGGTGGCCTTCGGCTGTTGTCTGCTCTTTGGTCGGGTTGTTGTCGCCTGTGGATACCAAGCAGCCCTATATAATGGACATTCTCTTCGTATAGGCGCAGCAACTTGTGCTGGTAAAGCTAACATTGAAGATCATTTGATTAAAACATTCGGTAGATGGAATTCTGATAGTTATTGTCACTATGTTAGAACAGATAAAACCTCTTTTAAGCATGCACAGTAGAAAATTTGTAACAGTTAAAAAATGTTTTTTTTTTCTTACAATTGTTAGAATTGTTCATACATGTGTGTATATATATATATATATATATAGATTGCATCAAGAGTTAACTTTCATACATTTTATTTTCATTATCAGAACTAAAGATATATGTGTTTTATCAAACTACGTACAAATGTTTTAATATAATTCCTCAGTGAGTAGTTGAAGGCTTCCTCATAACCTAATCTTCCCCATTTACTTTCTTGGGGTCACTCAGCTGTTTCACACATGACTTTTTGGACCCTTTCGAAATTGACCACTGGTCTAATTTCTCATTTCCCCCAAGTCATTAAATGTAATACATCTACATGCATTTCTCTCTCCACCGTCAATCTAACCCCCTTTTATCGTAGCCACCTGCTGCGAGATGGAGCAACGCTTCATCCCCTTGTAGGAACTCATCTTGTTCCGGTTGGTTGACGGAGTGTCCATGTCCATGGGGCTTGGTCAGTCTATCCAAGTGTCATCGACAGGGCCTGGAGCTAAATTTCCCTTCGCTGAGTAACTGACTCCCAAGGGCCAAAATCAATTTATATTTTATGAATAAAATTTAGAAAATATATATGAATCATCTTGTTGTCAGCAGCAAACTCATTTAGATATACTATTCGGTTTATTCGGAAGTAACGGGTTCAATGATATGTCTTCCGGTATGTCTTTAGTCTGATGGTCATGTATGTATTGTCAAGGTTGTCTAGTTCCCCCTTTTGTTGCTTGGATTGGTGTATTGGTTCCATAGAGTGACATAAAAGTATGTACTGTATGTCTAAAGGTCTAGTCATTTCATTCAAGTAGTTTGGCAACAACGTAGAACTATGCTAAGAATAAGGATTCAAGTACAGATTTGGTATATGGAAATAAATCATCACATACATCTAAATAAGAGAACTTCAAATACAGGGTTTTAAAAGATCACATGGAACAACTAAACAAGAGAGCTACAAATACAAGGTCTAAAAGAATCTCAAACAACACCTAGATATAAAAGCTCTAACAACATGATCATGAGTCAAATAATCATGAGGAACACCTTAAAGCAAGAATGATAGAATGAGACTTTACAATGGGTTAAAGCCATCACTTGCTGCATCTGTCCTATCGTCATCTCATAGTAGTTATGGCATAAGTTGTCAAATACAGTTTTTATAAACCAATATTATGCAAGAGTTCCCATGAGAAGCGCATGCGCAGATAGAGGTCACTGCGTTAGCAGATTTTAAGAGGTTAACACGTGGGAAATTTTAGAAACTTATTATTGAAAGTTTTGATTCTTTTCTTCTTTAATTGGATTTATTATTATCTTCAATGGATGAACAGTGATCAGCAACGTTTGCTGTTATAGGTCCTTGAACATTATTAAGACTGACGACTGCGGTCGAGGTCGTTCTTGTGACCACAGTGTGACTGTCTAAATGTCCGACCGCAATGGCGGATGAAAAGGAAGAACATTCCAAAATGGAAAGACATTCTTCAAATGACAGTAGATTGCTTCATTTTTATGAAGTTAATCAACAACACTGCAACAATGATAAAGCTTCCAATGATGAAATAGTTTATGAAGCTAGACTTGAAAATGTAGACAATTTGTCCGTAGGGGGCGGAGCTCCATTGTCACATGTGTCAATCAACCAAACACCGGATGTTGACAAACAATGTCCAGATATGTATCAACTGCTGATACAGACACAATTACTTACGCAAGCTTTGTTGAACAACCAAAGAACTAAAACACCAGTGCAGATTACACCTGGCAAACGTACATGTACTGTCACTGCCGGTGATGACGTACATGTAAGACCGTCAAGTTCCAAAAAACAAAGATGTGAAAGTGGTCACGGACAGGGATCACGAGTACAATCTGAGTCTTTAGCACACAATTACGTAAAAGAACTAGAAGAACTGTGTCAGTCTCAAGACCACAAACAGAACCAAAGGGAAACAAGCCCTTATTCTGATGTATCGAGTGAAGATGACTCAGAAAGCTCAAATTCAGACATTGAACTTGACGAACAAGAACAACCAAAAGTTCACAGTCACACTCCAAGTACTCATACTTCTAATACAAAGAATGACACTATGTCTGTTATTGAAGATATGAAAGGCTTCATGGTAACTGAAGAGAAAGCTGGTCCAAAGATAAATGATGAACTGGCATCTGTTGTCAATGATGGCTTGAGAAAGAAGGCCAAGCAAAACAAAGTTGATGAGCTAACCAAAAAGTATGCAAAGCCAGAAAATGTACACAGTTTGACAGTCCCAAAAATTAATTTGGGTGAGTGTATATATAATGCAAATATGAAATTATACACATGATACATGTTCATGTTTAAACAAAATTAAAGTTCAATTTATTTGAAAAAATATATATATACACGTAAATTGTATTTTAAAAAATTTATTCAAACCAATAAATTAGTTGATTGCGGCAGGCACAATTTATCAAATTGTAGAATTATAAAAATTACAGGAATTTATTTCCTTTTCAGGTATATGGTCACAGATGTCAGTACCTAACAGAATGAATGACGTTAAACTTCAAAAAATTCAAAACTTATTGGGTAAAGCAGCGTGTCCTATGCTTTACTTAATGGACTTGTTTCTGTCTAAATCACAAACTAATGATGGACTGTCTAGAGAAGAAGTACAGTCTGCAACGCAACTTTGTAAAGATGCATATCAGATGACACAAGAAACTTATGCAGACATAACTTTTAGAAGAAGAGCTTTGATACAAGCTGAAATTCAACCCAAATATAAAGCTTTGTGCAAGGATGATGTTCCAGTAACTGATTTTCTCTTTGGAAATGACATCAAAGATAAAGTCAAAGAAATGGATGCTGAATATACAGTAGGAAAGAAACTGGGCAAAACCAATTTTAAAATTGGAAAGAAATCACACGATGACAAGAAAACTTTTAAGAAACCATATGTACATGTACCAAAACGTCATTTTGACAAACCATCAAACAAGAAAGATTTTTTAGGGAAACCAACTTACAAAAAGAAAAAATTCAAAAAGAAGCTCCAAGAGCAGGACAAGAAGTTCCTATAAAATTGCCAAAGAAAAATAGTTTGCCTGTGAGTACTTCAGTTCACCAATTGAATACACAATTTACATTTATAAACACACCAGACAATTTCATTGGTGGGAAAGTGATAAAATTCCAAGAGAATTGGATGAGTTTAACTTCAGATAACTGGGTTTTAGATGTTGTAAAAGGGTATCAAATTGAATTTGAACAAATTCCATCACAAAACAAGGAACCAAATATGTTACAATTTAATACAGATGAAACAAATATGGTGCAGTTAGAAATAGATAAATTTTTACACAAACAAATTATAAAACCAGTGACATATATTAAAAATCAATATGTTTCAAATATTTTTATAAGACCAAAAAAGGATGGTACATGTAGAGTGATTTTAAATTTAAAAGTTCTCAACAATGATATTGAAAAACACCATTTTAAAATGGAGACATTAAAGTCAGCAATACAATGTGTGTCAAAAAACTGCTGGTTTGCTTCTATTGACTTGAAAGACGCATATTATTCTATTTCTATTGATCACAAATACCGAAAATATTTGCGGTTCTATTGGAATGATCAGTTGTATGAGTATACATGTTTGCCTAATGGGCTGACAACTGCGCCAAGAATATTTACAAAAGTTTTAAAAGTGCCATTTTCACATCTAAGAAAAATTGGACACAAAAATGTAGCTTACATTGACGATAGTCTTTTGATCAGTTATAGTTATTCACAATGTACAATTAATATTTCTGATACCGTCACCTTATTGGATAAATTAGGCTTTACTATTCACCAAGTCAAATCTGTATTTGAACCGACACAAACAATTACATTTTTAGGATTTGTGTTGAATTCCATAACAATGACAATTAAACTTACAACTGAAAAAGCGCAAGCAATAAAACTTTTATGCTGTAAATATGTTAAAAACAGACAAATGTCAATCAGGCAGTTTGCACAAATTATAGGCAAATTGATTGCTGCCGAACCAGGAGTTGAACATGCGCTTATATATATAAAATCTTTAGAAATAGAAAAAGACAAGTTTTTAAAACAAAACAATGGAGATTTTGACAGTAAAATTATCATTTCAAATGAATCAGTAGATGTGTTAAATTGGTGGATTTCTCATGTTGAGTCTAGTTTCAAGCCGTTAGTACGGACAGATCGTGAGATAATTTAAAAAACAGACAGTTCAAAAACTGGTTGGGGTGGTGTTGTTGACAATACACAACTTCAAACCAAGGGTTTTTGGTCATATGAAGAGCAGAATTTACACATAAATTATTTAGAACTGAAAGCAGCATTTTTAACATTAAAATGTTTTTGTTCAACAAAATCTGATAAACATGTTAGATTATACATGGATAATATGGTAGCTGTGACCTATATAGACAAAATGGGAGGTAAAATTCAGTCTCTCAATAACTTAACAAGGGAAATATGGCAGTGGTGTATACAAAGAAACATTTGGTTAAGTGCTTGTCACTTACCAGGAAAAACCAATGTTGAAGCAGACAAATTGTCACGTTCCAACAATGCAGATCTAGAATGGAAACTTAACATTAATGTTTTTATGTGCATTAATTCAATATATGGTCCGCATGATATTGATTTATTTGCTTCAAGGATAAATCATCAGTTATCAAGGTATATTTCATACTTACCTGATCCAAATGCTGAAGCAGTAGATGCTTTTACTATTAGATGGACGAACTTTAACTCATTTGTTTTTCCTCCTTTCAGCATGGTAGGAAAAGTAATCCAAAAACTGATTTTGGAAGAAGCAGAATTAACCTTAATAGCACCCTTGTGGAGCACTCAACATTGGTTCCCTCAAATACTGCATCATATTGTTCAGGACTCTTACATAATACCCAGGAAAAAAGGACAACAGTTGTTGATACTGCCAACAGACCCTCAAAAGAAACATCCGTTGAAAAAACTGATTTTGGGTGTCTTCAGATTGTCGGGCAAATTGTGCAAAATACAGGACTATCAAAAAAGGCTGTAGAAATTGTTATCTCATCCTGGAGACAAAGTACACAAAAAACAGTATTGGACATATCTCAAAAAATGGTGTACATTTTGTTGTGAACGAAAGATTGATATTTTTACGCCAACTGAGGTGGATGTAGTGGAATTTTTGACAGTTTTATAGGAGTCAGGCGTAGGATATAGTTCTATTAACACAGCACGATCTGCGTTATCATCATTTTTGACATTGGGGAAAACCCTGCCAATTGGTCAGTGGCCTTTAGTTAAAAGGTTCCTCAGAGGAGTTTATAATAAGCGACCAATGTTTCCTAGATATCAGCAAACATGGGATGTTAATGTTGTATTAGAATTTTTGATTACTTTATCGCCTGTAAAGGTTTTGTCATTGAGATGTTTAACTTTGAAATTAGTTATGTTATTAGCACTAGTTACTGGACAGAGAATACAGACTTTACATTGTGTAGATTTAGATTTTATGAAAATCACAAAAGACAATGTTATAATTGAAATTAATAAAATTTTGAAAACTTCAAAACCAGGAAAACATTATCACCAATATCTTTGCCAGCATTTGTTGAAGACTCAAGACTGTGTATTGTAACTGTTTTAAATGCCTATATCGAAAGAACATCTGCAATACGTACATCTCAAAAACTTTTTGTTACATTTGTAAAACCATACCATCATCCTACAAAGTCAACAATTAGTATTTGGATTAAATTGGTTTTAAAACTTGCAGGTGTAAATTTTTAAAACACACAGTACTAGGGGAGCTAGTACATCAGCAGCACTTAAAGCTGGAGTGTCAGTAAATTCTATTCTTAAATCAGCAGGATGGACAAATGAGTCTACTTTTAGGCAATTTTACAATAGACCAGTTACTGTTCAAGAGTACAATGATAACTATAGTGTACGAGTACTTCGTGGAAAATAGTTTGTTTTTGCTTATAATGTAACTATGTTCATGATGTATATAAGTTAATACAATATTAATTGAAAATGTGTTTATCATTACCAAAAGTCCATATTATGATATGGCTTTGTTGCCTAGTTTATTATGGTATCTGTATGTCGTTGAAACAATTATGGATATATATAACTAATTGTTACTGAGAGTATGATTCAATATAATACTCTTGTGCCAAACTTTAAACAATTTTATAGTAATTTGGGAATCCAATACATTATTGTAATCTTACAAAACATGTATACATTACATTATTCAAGTAAATTGGCTCTCAAATCTCATGGGAACTCTTGCATAATATTGGTTTATAAAAATTGTCAAATTAAATGAGGCTTAGTTATAAGACGATATTTGATTAAAATTTTTATAAACCAATAGTTATGCTAAGAGTTAACATGCCCACCCTTTTTCATCATTACCCACCCAAAAATTTATTCAATTATACTTGAATATCTCTGAATAGTGACCTCTATCTGCGCATGCGCTTCTCATGTTAACTCTTAGCATAACTATTGGTTTATAAAAATTTTAATCAAATATCGTCTTATAACTAAGCCTCATTTAATTTTACAATTATATCTCCTATGTCCCTTAAGTCATATGAGTCAAAGAATAAACAAATTTTAACGATTTATCAAATTTTAACCGGGTGGAGTTTTACTGTTTTATCCAAATTTTAATAGGGGATGTTTTATTGTTTTTATCCAAATTTTAATGGGGGTTACTGTTTTATTAAAATTTCAAATGGGTAATTTTATTGTTTTAATTCATGATGTTTACTAGTTTTATATTTTACATTTTTTACAGAATTTTAATTGGGGAGATTTTATTGTTATATCAAAATTTTAAATAGGATATTTTACATTTTTATCAAGATTTTAATTACCTTCATTTTAATATTTTTAAAAACTTGGCTGTTTAAGCCATACCAAAGTCAAATCAGAGACTATAACTGGTACTCCGAAAGGAAGAGGCATGCGTCTTACTGCAGGCATTTGTCTTGGTGAACTAGCACCTTAAAGTCCAGATAACCCACAGGCTAGCTGGTTAGTACAAGCAGACAGGTACTTGTGTACCATTTGGCATTTTTAAACTTTTGGCAATTTTTACTTTGGGACTTTTACCTTTTTTCTATTTTTTTTTTAAATTGTTTTCAAATATTTTTAACACCTTTCACTTGAATACACATTTTGGCTGCATAATGGTTATCCAATGATAATTTCTTTTTGTAAAATTGACATCACACATTTTGGCTTATTGTAACTTTGGCTGTTACCTTAGATTTCAAGAAATGCTAGGATAACCATCTAATATTGAAAATAAAAACTACATCTTCAAAACTGGCTCAATACTAACAAAAATTTCCATGTTTCATGTCAAAAAGTTTTGATCTTCTTTTCAGTGTTGAAATATTTATTCTCCCATGGCTGGTACTTCATGCTTTAAAATCTTTTTATCAGCTAACAA
The DNA here is from genome assembly GCA_017311375.1 of Mytilus coruscus. Taxonomy (NCBI): domain Eukaryota; kingdom Metazoa; phylum Mollusca; class Bivalvia; order Mytilida; family Mytilidae; genus Mytilus; species Mytilus coruscus. The sequence continues at coordinate 84,891,772 of CM029595.1, read as the reverse complement.
ACTTTACATAGGGGAATCTTAACTCACAGAGTAGACATTTATAGATGGTTATGGTTAGTATGGATTAGACAGATAGGAGGGAGGGAGAAATAGAAAGAATTGAGAGGGTGAGGATAAACATTGAGAGTGTTTGTAAAGATATATGTTCTATAGAGAAAAAAGGTAGAATTGAGAGGATGAAGGTAAACATTAAAAGTGGTATGTAAAGAAGCAAGTTTTGAGAGGGAATAAAAGAGTGAGAGAATGTTTAATTTCTTTGTAAGGGCTTAATGAACTGGTCTAATGGAAGTGCAGTTTTCTCTCTTCTTTCGTGTAGTTTCTATTTTCTTCAGAAATCTGATAACATTTTAACTTCCGAAATTACTGCTGTCTAAAAATTTACAAGTTAACAGCCTTTTTTGTTACTGATTATGTGCTGCTTTTATATAAACAGGGTTGCAGCTTTTCGTCAAATTTAACAGCATCCTCCAACAGGTCTATATGGAATTTCAGTGATATTCTAGTTAACACTTACACTTTATGAATCTTTCTTTCATTCTGAGAAATTTTGCTTTCTAGTCTTTTCAAATGCATGCTAAGCGTCTTTTTATAACTTTTGGTCTTAATTCGTTTTTGTGCATCTTTGCTGTCAAGTTTATCATCATATAGGTTTATATTAGTCTTAATTTTTTTGTAGATGTTTCATGGTCTACTTCCAATAGTAAAATTCTAAATCTGTAAGTCACTAAATCATTCTATTGACATGCATCATGGTAATATATTCAATCCTCTTTTAAACCGCCTCGGTAGTCCAGTGGTAGTGTGTTCGCCTCCTTGAAGGAGGTTCTCATTGCTTGAAGCCCAGTAGAATCGAACTAGACTTAAAATAGGTATATGCTACTTCTTCGATAACCACACTGCATTAAGAAGAAACAACAAAGACTGGCCAGTCGGTCAGCATGGAGTCAGAATAATGTGTCCGGGTAGGGTGACACATTTTCATGCGGACTGTTACCTTGTAAACTAGCATGTTAGTCTAGAACAAACAGGGTTTTAAGAGAAACTTTTCATAGGAAAAAATTATTAGCAGGACAAGAGGTACAAAATGATCAGCAAAACAATTTCTACAAACATTTCAACAACGGCAAAATTGTAAGCTCTCTTATTAAAGAAGATATTGCCTTTGCATGATGATTTTCACCCATATCTTGTGCGAAAAACTATATAGGACATGTTAGACAGAGAGAAACTAAAAAATAGAAAATAATTATCAGCAATAAAAAGAGGTCATGAATTATATTATTGTAATCAAATCATGAGAATGCAAATATGTTCCAGGTGAGCAACATTGGATCTTCTCTGTTTAAGAATATAAATGACAGGCATTGACGTCTTTATACTAAATTCATTGGATGTTGGATGTGTATTGATTGATATTTTATTCTTAGATAAATGATTTTTTTATTAGTTGTTATTGGCTTTGAACTAGCTGTCAGTAATTGCGAGTACTCTCAGATCTGTACTTCGTGTCTTTTGTTGTTAGGGATGAGGGATGGATATATAACCTGCATGCCACGTCCTGTCTGTGTTTTTGTTTGATGTTTTTCTTTGTATCGATCTGATGAGTTGAACCTTTTTCAAATGATTTTTATAGTGTGTTCTTATGTTGTGCCGTTTTACCACTGTCCCAGGTTAGGGGAGGGTTGAGCGCTCACAAACATGTTTAACCCCACCACATTCTTTATGTGCTTGACCCAAGTCAGGAGCCTGTAGTTCAGTGGTTGTGTTTTGGTTCACGTCTGTCATATATGTTTTTCGTAAATTGTTTTGTTATAAATTAGGCCATTAGTTTTCTCAATTGTTTCATATTTTTCATGTCGGGGCCTTTATAGCAGACTATAAAGTATGGGTTTTCTCATTGTCCTATAATTGCTTACATCCACTTTGTTTTAACTTTGGTGGATATATTGGCAATCATACCACATCTCCTTATCTTGAAAGGGCTGCAAATAAATAAACTTGCAGAAGTCAAAATGACAATGAATAGTCTAACACAAATAATTTAGGAAACAGTTGTGTATAAAAGCATATAATGTTCCTGTGTCCAAGCCACGGAAAAAATAAGCACGCGTAGCAAAAGAGAGAAAAGATACAAAATGGATAATCAAACTCATAAGTCGAAAACGAACTGACAATGCCATAGCAAAAAAACGAAAATTGACCAAAAGACAAACACTATACAAAACACAACATTGAAAACTAAATAATGAGCAACACGAACCCAACCAAAAACCGGGGATGATCTCAGGTGCTCCGAAAGGATCCACATGCTAAATAATTTGTACATATACGTACTGTATTAAAATATCTATTGACAGTTAAATTCAAATTTTCATTAAATTAATGTAATCACTGTGTATCATCGCCACTGGAAATTGGGTACCAATGAAGCGGAGAGAAAGGAGAAAAAAAAATAAACAAGGTAAGAAATTTCAATCATTTCTACCGTTTTGATGAGGTTACCACTTATGAAACGATTTTCTGATAGATAGTGCTTTAATTTCTTATGCCAATAAAAAGCAAACAAAGACAAGATTTTGTGTTATACTTCAAAACAGTGCACTTGGTACCAGAAAATTTAGAGGTCAATCGCCCTCCGACGTCCCGCTGGCCAGATTTTCAACTTTTTTTCATTCTTTTTCCAGACAAATTTTCACATTATGATAGTGTGACATCATAATTACTGAAATTTGATATCAAAAAGTTGTTTTCTAAAGAATATCGTTAAAAACTAATCAACCCTAGGGTACTTGCTAATGTTACAGATTTACAGTACGGCAACTTGTTTTCCTACTGTATGGCAACTTGCTAGTTTTAAAAAAAATATATATGCCGTCCTTTTCATGAAATAGGGGTAAAAGTTCAAATACCTAATTATGCATTATATCTCTTATATATCCGAGTTAACATATGTCATTCAGATATGAGATGCAATGTAATGTAGTCAATTTTGATACATTGAACAAATAAAAAAATTTGTTTATTTTTTCTCCCAGTCATAGAATTATGATTTTAAAAAAATATATTAATAAAGCGTTTACAATTTGAAAACTATACATATGACAGCGGATAAATGTTTTGACTTTCTTTTACAATTTTTGATGTGTCTTTGACAGACTATATATATATATATATACTCATATGGGTAAATGACAGCTATCATTTGCAAAACATATTCAAAGGATACATACACATTTTATGTAAACTAAGACTATTTGAACTCTGTTAACCTTGTGAGAAATCTTTTCATACACGCTGAAGAATGACTCGCCTTACACTTGGAAAAATGTCTTCTCCATATTATTTCTTTAAACAGGTATTCAGTTTGCCAAATAGGGACCACGTCACAAAATACAGTTTAAGATTTATAACACAGTCTACATAAATTACTAGTTAGATATCATTTTCTTAAGAAAAAAAATATCGGTTATGTTGTGCTGTTGAATGTCCCGTGAGGGGAAATTTGAGCACTCACAAGCATGTTAAACCGAGTTACGCTCTATACGTGCCTGTCTATGGCAAGCTGTTCTCGTCAAAACTATGTTTAAACCATTTTTCGAAAATTTTCACACTGAGATTAAAAAACCTAAAAACACACACTGAGAATTAAGAATTACACACTGAGATTTCATAAAAATGCACTGAGATTACAAAAATGAAAAACACACACTGAGATACCAGAGGGCTTAGTTTTCCTCTAAGGATTTAATAACCGATTACAGAGAAGTGTTACCATCTGCATAGTTATATTATTCATAGTGTTTTACAAAATAACACATGGCCAAGTATATTTGTTGCTCTGTTACATATTTGTTTTTCGTTCATTATTTTGTACATAAATTAGGCCATTAGTTTTCTCGTTTGGATTGTTTTACATATTTGACTATTTGGCAAACTAAATACCTGTTTAAAGAAATAATATGGAGAAGACATTTTTCCAAGTGTAAGGCGAGTCATTCTTCAGCGTGTATGAAAATATTTTCTCACAAGGTTAACAGAGTTCAAACAGTCTTTATGACACATATCTTTATTTTCAAATTTTGTACAAGTTAAAACCATTTTTAAGCAACAATTTGTAAATGTTATAACATGTACAAGGTACTTTTGTACATGTTATAACTTGTTTTTTTGCATTGTACAAATTATAACATGTACAATATTTTTGTACAGGTTATAACATGTACAAAATCACAACTTGTACACGACATATATATATATATACTTTTATAATTGCACAAACTATGTGTGGTAAAACCAAGTATAATTACAAGTATCCCAATGATTTAAGGGTGGAAATTTTAAATTTTATTTTTCCTAAAGTCTTGTAAGTATAGTGAATTGAAATACTAGTTGCACATGAAAACTCAAGTTATTTTTTATAGATATAATTAATTTTATGTATAAAATACAATTATGGCTTAATTAATTAAAATAAAAATCTGTATTAAATTTTGGCAGAACATTTTATTGCATAAAAACAACAAATTTATTACACCCAATAATAATAAATGTTCATCATTCAAATATCATAAATATAATAACTTGTCTTCTATTAAAATAAAATCCACTGAATTTTTATATGTATCACATCAAGAGAATGTTAAGTAAAACATTACAAATCATCAACTGCACAAGGTGGAAGCTAAATAATAACCTTGTCAACATTTTTAGTTTTTAAATTATGTTAATTTCTTTACCTGGTATTCATAAAACTATGTTTAAAAAAAAAGTTAAATAAATATATATTGTCCATAACCTGAGGAACAATATGTACAGTAAATAACACTTGATTGACTTTTAAAACATGTATTTTACATCAATTCTAGAACAAGCTGATCCACATGTAATAAATCTATTAGTTCCATTGGTGTTCTTTTTGGATTTTCAAGCACAGTCATTTACTGTTAATGATCAAGATAACTAGAAACTTCCATGGAAACAGTCTCATAAAATATTTGAAACTATCAGGTTTCATTCTTATACCTGTAAAGAATTTGATATAAAACATTTTCTTCACATTTGATAAATAATGTAAATCATGTAAATGCCAGATTTTAAGAATTTGACCAAAATCCAAATGTTGAAGATATTTTTTTGGTTGATCCTACAACAGTTGACTACATTGAGAACATGAGTTTCATGATATTAGTAGACTTTTGTCCATTTACTTGTAAGTGTAGGTTTGAAATGGCTACGTTGTGTGGTTTTATTATGCACAGCGTAACAGGTTTATCTTGTTTTCTCCAAATAACGGAAAATTATATAAAAGACCCTCAACATCATTTTTTTCAACCTAGGTTATAAACTAACTTATCAAATATGAAATGACGACAAAGTTTTTGAACATATTAATCTATTTTCAATCTCATTTTAAACAGTCTACACATTTTTTTGACAATCTTGTAAATAGATGCATTTAATGAATAACCTCAATTATATCCCATACAATTTACTTTCTTCATATCATTAATGATTAAATGTCAGAATGTAAATTTGTGGAAGGAAATTATGCTGAACAATGAAAATACTGTACAGAATGACAGATCATTTCCAATGATGTCAGCAGATTATTAGACAAAAGTGTCCATAACTTTGAAAAACTTCACTCAGCATTTAATAAAAATTATTTTCATTTCTTTCCTTTTCCTGCTCGTTTTGTTTTCTGTGTCTTATTCTTTTTCTTCTGCTTTTTAATTTGTCTAGAGTTCATCCACACTGGGTAATTTCCATGTTCATCTAACTTTGTCTTTGTGTTATATTTTTTTCCTGAATCAAGGTCCATGTTTTCTGAAAATAAAAAGAATATAACATGTAAATATGTATCTTTGTACTGCCATCTAGATAACAGTGACAACATTTGAAAAGATCTTATGAATCATGATGCATCCACTGATATTATATAATGACTGCCTGACTTGTACTTGCTTGCATTCTGATCATAACTCAAAACTTAACAAGAGTCACTCAAGCATAAAATAAAAAACTGTTGAAACAAATAATCTTAGTGGAAATGAAATGTGCTAATGCTAATACAACCACATATCAAAATCATTCACTTACAATAATGGTTCATCTTAAGACTGACCTTATCACAAACTTTAACATGTAAACCATGCAAAAGTGTCGAAGTCAATAAAACACGCTTGAGAGGGGAAGCAAAATAATAAACCATGTAAACATGGATTAGAGATGTGCTAATGCTAACTGTATAACAAACATTATATGCATTGACTTACCATTAGTGGTTTCCCTTAAACTGATCTTATTACAAACTTTAACATGAAAACCATGCAAAAGTGTCAAAGTCAAAAGGGCATTCCAAATAATCTCCATGGATAAGAGATCTGCTATTGATAACTTATACCAAATATCATATACATTGACTTACCATTAGTGGTTTCCTTTAAACTGATCTTTTCAATCTTTAACAATCAAAGTAAGCAAAAGTAGACCATGACTGAGGAGGTGAGCCAAATAATTTGAGTGGAAATGAGGTTTTTCAATGTGTATACAACTACATATCTAATATCATTGACTTACAATTTATTATTAATGTATCCCCTTAAAATAACCTTATCACAAACTTTAACAAACTGTTGATTCTGCCACAGCTGGAAACAGCACACCTTTGTCATGCCTATCTGAGACAGTCGAGGTGATACAAAAAACCAAACCTGAATTGTTCATGCATTAAATTAATTTAAGGCCAGTGTTACCCAACTTTAAAAGGTATTGTAAACCACTTTTCAAGATGAAACCACTAGATACTATTATTATATTTATATGTGCATCCAAGATTTTGATAAAAGCAAACTAAACAACAAGAGGAGTCGGACAATCTACGCATTAACCATGTTTGAAGCTTCATAAGGGCTGCTGAAGCCCCTGGTCACACCCTGCCTTCCCCTTTCCCCCTCTAATACTCAGCTTTCAAGCTTAATAAAACAAGCATGTTTAATGTTTTTTATATGTATACAGTATCTGTGCAATTCTTGACTGCAGAAATAGTCATAATAAATAAAACCACTTAAGACATACGTGTTAAAAAAATTACCTTCATCTCTTATTTCTTGGACAACATCAGAACCTTTTCTAACTGAAACAAAATTTAAATAGTTTATACACAGTACAATAGATTCTTGGGCAGTTTTAAAAGTGAATTTTTATAATGAAAAACAACCTTCTAGTATCTGATTTATATAATTCTTTTTTATTTGTTTAAATAAATTTTATTGCACAATAGGACAAATTGATCCGGCACAAGATTTGCAACTTAGTAATGTAAATGTGTATTCTTCTTTATTTTAAAAAGGATGGCTTTACTTCAATGAACAGGATTATTGATGAATCATAATAACCAAAACAGATTACAAGCATTTCAAGAAAGATGCCAAAATCTGTACTCATAAAGATATGGACAACAATGAATGCTATAAACAGACCTTACAAGTGTTAAGTTTCTTACCAATATTTTATATAATTTATAATTTATAAAAGGAATTATTTTCCTAATCTACACTAGCCCGACTAGTAGAATTGTAAACATGGTAAACACCAAAAGATTCATGACTTACAATTTATTAATAATTCAATTTTTATCATATCCTTTAAGCCATTTAAGCATTCTCACAACTGCCCAATTCTTTCTACAGACAGGCAGAGCTCAGACTTAAATATGGTTATTCCTTTTTGACAAAACGTGTTTCTGTAATGAAATCAATTTTTGATTTGTTTATTTTAGATTTGATTTAATTATATACCTTAAGCCTTTTGGTCAGTTATTTTCTGAAATATCTTTGAATGCATTCTGTCAAAACAGATCTACATTTGTGATGGAAGCACATAAAATTGGTGAAAACATTCTTAAATTTGTTCTTTCGATTTAAATGTACATCTATTTTGAAAGAATGCAAGCAATAATATTTCATAAAATAAATTAAATAAACATGATAAATGCAATATGTGTATTTTTTCCATTTTTAGTTAGGTTCAAATGTGCAAAGTTATATGCAAAATTATAGCAAAATCTGTGACAATGCCCTTTTCCTGTTCCTTGACCTTATGGAGTTCTTTGTGAACAATTTTATTGTTATCAGGGAGCTTGACTTACAAAATGGTGATTATAGCAATTAAAACTAGACATCATTGAGATGGGAGCAATCTCTGTGGGACCTGCTGTAAATAACAGGTTACTATTTGACTATTAAAGATGTTAGTGGTTGAATCTCTTAGAGCAGGTTACATGTGCTATTAAACAGTACACCGCATGCACTTTACCCTTAATTTTAGAAATATAATATAAAAGAAAAAAAAAACTTCTTGAAATAGACACAGGTTATTTCGCATTACTTGTCAAGCCAGAATTATGCCATTTAAATTGTTGGAACTTTGTACTGTATCTGTATTCACTAGATTAAATAGTTCTTGTGTTTACCTATTAAACAGTCCATTTTTAAAATACAGTAAATATTTTAATCATGTGGAAATCTATACCTCAGTAGTCCTAGGCTCGACAAAAATACATCAGATTGAATTATTTGATTGGTTTAAATTTGTTGTGTTGCCAATCTCCCTATCTTGGTTTATTTTATTTTTCAGAGTGATAACACAACATGTCCTGGTGGATAATATCTCCACATATAATTACAAGAGAACAGAACTAAGCCAGTTGTATGGATTGATGGAAAAAGACTTAAAGTTTAATTCTGCAGCAAATGTTAAGGACTACAATGACAATGATCAGCATCAGTTTTCGTGTGGTAAAAAATTTGTTGTACATACATTATGACACACCTTCTAGCAGTCAGGAATATAACTCTATCATGTCTATAGGGTTATTAGAGAAAATATCTTGCATGTGTTATTACAAATACTTTCATGAGTTGTCTACTCTTTATTCCTAAAATTTTCTAAATCTGTAGTAACATATGTTTGTTATCTGTTAAATAAATCATAAATATTTTAATTTTTAGTGGGCACTTGGGAATTCTTGAAACTTTGCCCAGAAACTAAATACATACATAGCCTTGATAACTAATTTTCGAATTAAATTAATACATTTTTCATCAACCATGGTAAATCAATGAGACAAGGCTCATGAGGCTTTTAAGGGATAAACTTAGCTGTAATAACAAGGCTTAGTTATTAAAGGCATGTAACTTATTATATGAGACACTTGGGAATTACTGGGAAGCTTGCGCAGAACCTCATTACATGCTCTGATCCCTATTTCTTACAATAAATTAAAATACATTGTGATTAAGCATGATGTATGTCTGAGCAAAAGCTTTGAAGTGATGTAGAGAAGCTGTAATAACACCCTTTAGTTATTACAGGCATATTTTTTTCTGTAATAACATAGTTGTACTATGCATGATTGGCAAACTATAAACTGATATATCTTTCTATTGTTTAGTATACAAAGACAATGATAATATCAATAGATCTTGTATACATTTAAAAAAAAACAAATGATGTATATTGGCCCTTTGAAACATGTAACATACATATCATATGTTATCACAGTTTTTGATTTTTTAGTCCACAATAACAAATGTACATGTATGTTATTTTTCTCTAATAACCCTAAAGAGTTATACCCTTGACTGTCTAGTGTTGGTTAATATACATGTCAAGTATAAACTTTGAAATCATAATGGTTCTCAAGATAGAGCAGACATGATCGGTACCATAGGACATGGGGTTGTCAACTGAAACCAAAGTTTTTGACCTTGACATTTGGCCTAGGAAGTTGTACATACATTATGACACACCCTCTGTTGTTGGTTAATATACATGTCAAGTATAAACTTTGAACATGTTGAAATCATAACGGTTCTCAAGATATAGAGCAGACACGATCTTTACCATAGGACATGGGGTTGTCAACTGAAACCAAAGTTTTTGACCTTGAACTTTGACCTAGGAAGTTGTACAAACATTAAGTCTGAGCATTACTACAGACAAGAGCAGTATAAACTTCATGAGATGTACATTTACCATGTTTACGTAAAATAAAGAAAAATATTTTCCAGTGCAATGCTAACCTGTGAACATTTCTTTCATGTCTTCTTCCTTAATAGCAGAAGCAACATCAGTAGTTACTGTTTTCTTGAGGGTTTCTAATTCTTTTTTCCCATACCTTTCTCTTTTTATAGCTCTCATCTTCCTCTTGTGTTTGCTTCTGATACTTTTAGCCATCTAAAACATCAATAATTAGCATTAATAAAAATCAAGTACAAAAGTTAGAAATGTTTGTGAGGGTTTAACCCTCCCCTAATTTGGGACAGTGGTGTAACAACAAAAGAACAAACTATAATTCTTTATGTGGCTGTCCCAAGTAGGGAGCCTGTAGTTGAGTGGTTGTCGTTGGTTCATGTGTGTCATATTTGTTTTTGGTAAATTGTTTTGTTTTATTAACAGTCAGGGGTACTACTTAAACAAGTGATTTCAGAATCACTTCTTTGAGTGATTTTGGCTGTGAAATATTAAAAAATTTTCACACAGACTTTTCAAAATCACTGAAACAAGTAATTTGAGAAGTTAAAATGTAATCACTTCAATAAGTGTTTATAACATTTTTTGGATATATTACCCACAAGCTTGATTTTTTTATTGGTGAAAAAACAAGAATTCCACTGAAAAAACAATTATGTACATGCAGAAATTGTCTTTTGCTTGATAAGCCTGTCAGTTTTTACAGTTTATTTGAATATGCAAAAACTGGAATAATTTGTAGATCAGGACATAACCTTAAAATAAATCGTTCTAACTCTAAAGAAAACCAATCAGGTTACCTAATATTGTTAACCTTGGTCTGATAGTAAGAGTAGTTAATGAATATTTGATTACAGAACAATTCCCAAGGGTACTTTTAAAAGCTTTAGCACACTAACTTACTGCCCAAGCGCACTGGTGAAATTGATATTCAAAGATAAAGGGATAATTGATTTATGTAGGAAAATTATAGAAAAGTTAGTGAAAATATAGAAAATCAATGAAATTAGCATTTGAAGATCAAAGGAAACACCAAAACCACTTAAATAGGTGATAACTGAATTAAAAAAATCACTGAAATAGGTGATAATGAAATCACTTGTTTAAGTAGTACCCCTGACTGATTAAGGCCATTAATTTTTTCAATTGAAATGTTTCATTTTTTCCTGTCAGGGCCTGCTATAGCCGACTATACGGTATGGGTTTTTCTCATTGTTAAAGGCTGTAAAATTGCCTATAATCATAATTGCTAATATCCACTTCTTTTGAACTTTGGTAGACAGGTTTCTCATTTGCAATCATACCACATCTCCTTATTTTTATATAAAAATCTGTTGGAAAGCAAGGATGATTCCAGGTGTTTTCAAATGGGTCCCTTGACCATCAAATTGGGAATTTTTTATGCATAAAATCTAAGACGAAATAACATTATTTTCCTGTAAAAATGGAAAATGTATATTAAGGTTTACCTGTACACTGCTGTAAGAAGTTGTAATATTTTGAATAATCCTGGACGGGCTACTCAGGGTTTGACACTAACTAAATTCATTTACTAGCCTGCAGGGCTAGTTAAATTTTCATTTTACTAGCCCTGGTACAAATTCACTAGCCTGCCAAGTGCCGAAGGCACTTGAATGGTCGTGCCGCTGGCACGACCCTTTCTAGGAGGGTCAGGGGGCATGCCCCACCAGAAAATTTTGAGATAAATGAAGCAAAATCCTGTGTTCTGGAGCATTTCCCGAGGGTTTTGAACATGTTTTGTTTCATAAAATTTCACTGGTTTGCTAATAAAATGTACAAGAAATTTTTTTTTTTTCATTTTCTAATCATCTTTATTAAGAATCTGTATGACTTATTTTGATCGTTACTTGATGCATTATTTAAATAAATGTAAAAAGCACTTGCATCTCAGCTGTTTATTAGATTGAAATTCTTTGCTGGCTAAAAATAACCAAATACAGTGTACTTATTAATTGAGGGATTTCCCATATTTTCCCGCCAAAAAGCACATGGCTTCCAACAAATGTAAACACAAATTTTGCATGTGACCATGATTTGTTTGCAGGATTACTGCTTTTATTAATTTGATTTGGATATAGATATTCAATTTACGGTACAGTCAAGCATTTACATTTATAGAATAATTTGAATTTTTAATTTTCAACTTGATGAAACTTGGTCATACGATGTTTGACTTGTTCAACCATGCGAGACAATGTAAATAAATGGGAATGGGTAAACCCTGAGGATGCATAATGATTGAAAATAAGATAAAACCAAAATTAAATGCCTGTAATTGCAGTCTAATTAATATTTATTACAGAATGGGTTATCTGGCAACTACATGCATTCTTACTATACGGGTAGAGTAATCGTATAATACGGTCCTAGTAATCCAAGGCCGAGTTGACAGTTTATTATAGTGACTGGTTTTCGGTAGAAATGTTACCCGCTAATGCTAAATAAATGGGTAGTAGAACCAGAGGACAATTTTCGACGAAGTTGTCAGATTTGACCGCGGTTTAGTACTGTACTTTGCTGAAAGTACAACAGTTCTGATGTTCAATGACAAATAAATTTACTAGCCCTTCGGGCTACCAAGCCAAGGACTTTCACTAGCCCGACACAAAAGTTACTAGTCTCGGGCTAGCGTAGTGTCGAACCCTGCTACTGATAAAAATGATATATATGATTACCAGATCGCTTGACAGTTATTGGATTGAGACCAGGGAAGTTGTTACATGAAGATCATTGCACATGATGCACTATCTTTTGTAGGCTTGCATCTTAGCTATGGTAACCTTGGCTTTTTACATATATAACAGCTAACATAAACCACTGAAAAAAGTCATCCATTGGGTAGTTTTTTTCAACAACAGGTCATCTTTATAAATTTACCTCGATTCAAATGGATTTCAAATTGAACTGGCCAATTATCGAATTTAGAAAAGCAATTACAAAAGTTTAAAGTATATTTTTGTGATTTTTGCTTGCTGTTTAATATGTAGAAGGTTGCCATAGTTTTACTTTAGGTGTAACCCTAAGACCATGAAGAAACAGGAATTTAAAGCATTGAACCATTGTATTTTAATATTATTTGGATCATCTTCACAACTTTTGAAACATTTCCATAATGTTGACATCGATCCTATTTCATGAATGATCTATCATCCACATGTATTTTCAAACACTCTCAAACTTTTGTCTTTTGGGGAAATAGAGCCTGACTAAATATAAAATAATTTCTTTTGCAATATAAAAAAAGAAGATGTGGTATGATTGCCAATGAGACAACTCTTCACAAGAGACCAAATGACACAGAAATTAACAACTATAGGTCACTGTACGGCCTTCAACAATGAGCAAAGCCCATACCGCATAGTCAGCTATAAAAGGCCCCGAAATGACAAATGTTAAATATCCAAACGAGAAAACTAACGGCCTAATTTATGTACAAAATAATGAACGAAAAACAAATATGTAACAGAGCAACAAATATACTTGGTCACATAGTCAGTAATAAAAGGCCCCGAAATGACAAATGTAAAACAATTCAAACGAGAAAACTAACGGCCTAATTTAAGTACAAAAAAATGAACGAAAAACAAATATGTAACACATTAACAGATGACAACCACTGAATTACAGGCTCCTGACTAAAATCAGTTGAAAAAGGCTTTACTCATCAGACATGTCAGATGGATACAAATAGAAATACATCTAACAAAAACACAGAGTGGACGTGGCCTGGTACTTGTACATCCCAACAACAAAAAGACACTAAGTACAGATCTGAGAGTACTAGCAGTTACTGACAGCTAGTTCAAAGCCAATAACAACTAATAAAAAAAAAATCATGCATCTAAGACTAAATTAAAACAAGTTTTCAACATATTATATAACCGGCTCTGCTGAGCGATCTGCTTTTATGAGATCGGTGCCCATTAAAATTTATTCATCAATATTATATCAAAATTTAAATTTTGCTCTCTGCTGAGGTCTGCTTTAATGACACCAATTTTGACAAAAAGCATCTTTTTATGGACCTGCTGGGTGATCTGCTTTTACAAGATCAAAAACACCCATAATATTTTCATCACTATTGAATCCAGCTGCTAAAATCGTTTACCACAAAAGTCATGTTGACATAATCATGATAATTAAATCGTTGTTAATAAAATGCAATCGTTGACAGCATTCTTATCCGGATTTTAAAACGTTTTGACGACAAACTATCAAAAATTATAGTTGCCTAAATTGGTGACGGAAATATCGGTTTTTATTTTATTTTTCCTGAATTGGGAATTTATATTCACATAAATTTTGTTGGGGCCGCCAGCTGATTTTAGGGCCCCTAAGCGGCTCTAAACTATATAGTAGAATCATCCCTGGAAAGAGATACAATGTACTAATCTAAGATGTGTAAATGCACATGATGTAAGAGTACTCCCAGTAACTGAAATCTAGTGAATAAATAAACTGTGTTCTACTGGACAGTTACAAATGTATCTGGTTGTATTAATTTACAGCCTTACCTTTAGAGACTTTTACAACAAGGCCTAAAAAAAAAAATCTATGTTTCCGGTAACCGGACCGACCCTGTTTTTTAGCCCCCGACCCTAATTTTTTTATTGGATCTTCAAAAAAAAAAAAAAAAAAATTGGTATCAACCGACCCTAATTTTGACACAGTCTTCTGTTAATCGACATATTTATTTATCTAACTTGCTTCTTCTGGCACAGAAAGCCAGTAAAACATTTTATTTATGTCAAAAGGTATTCCAAATAGGTTAAAATCAAAGAAATTTGCACAGCAGGTGCTTCAGGTTACAAGAGCGCAATTATTTGTTTACATTTTACCGGCAAGTTTTTTACCCCAAGATGGTACTCAGAATAGAATCCTATACGGCTTCTGATTGGATGATACAGGATTGGAATTACATTTAATCGAAAGCTTATCCAATTAGGTTTAAAAATTGCAGAAAATCATATTCACATTTTACAAGTATAGAAAATATCTTCCATTTCTGCACGTCGGAGCCATTAAAAATATGCCTTTTCATTAAGCGAAAAAATAGACGATCTTTTCAACTGCATTTTAAGTCAATTTGAGCCGCATGACCCTATATATTTTTTGGTTGTAATGCAACACTGGCATTTCTAGTAACAGGAACTGCTACCCGTTTTCCCTAGTTTGTGTAGTCTTGAGAAAAAAATACGGAACACCAGTGGTACCCTATGGAAAATGCATTACGAATAATTGCGCTCTTGTAACCTATAGAAAAATTACATTTTTTTTAATAAGGCTTTGAAAATATCAAAATAGTCATTTTGCTCGGAAAAATGTGAAAGAGTAAGAAATGGGGTCAAATGGACTTTTCATCAACGTGAATTCAAGCTATAGTCTGTTTCCTATTTGTATTTATTTCTATATCTAAATCTAAGGTGGGCTCGAATGTCGACAAAGTTTGAAGAGAATAGAACGTTTTGTGATATCTACTGTTTTTATTGGGAAAAGCATGTATTTATCTTAAATTTGAAGATAAATTTTGGTTTTTAATCATAATGACCGTCACTCAGTTGCTATTCTAGCAAAAAGCTAATTTGGTGAAAATTGGCCAAAAGGGTCCCTAAGCAAAAACCAACGATTTAGTCAAATTGCAAAGTAGAAAAAATAATCTAGGCATTGAATATTGTAGTCCAAGAATAGTTTCTCTTGCCAAAGTAGTAATATTATCATATTTTCAAAATTTTGAAAACTATAGTCTGTTTCGAACGTGTTTTTCAAGAAATGGTTTCATTTAAAGCCATTCTTCAAAATTCGATGTAGCTTTTCCGTATCAGAACGGTTTTGTTGACAATATGATCAGTGCTGGATGACCTTTGAAAAATTAGGCAAGTAAATAAACATTATCTTCATGTCTTTTGAACAGTACCGTATTTGGGGAAAAATCAGTTCCAATTTTTGGCCTGATCGGCGGGCAAAACTAATTCTCCAAATTCAGAGAGTGATCAGATAATGTTTTGAAGATGTGATATTATCTACATAGACGCTAGCGCTTCTTTTGGCCCGGCGTTTAATTTTGAACTTTTTTCGTTACCGTATAGGTTACAAGAGCGCAATTATTTGTTTACATTTTACCGGCAAGTTTTTACCCCAAGATGGTACTCAGAATAGAATCCTATACGGCTTCTGATTGGATGATACAGGATTGGAATTACATTTAATCGAAAGCTTATCCAATTAGGTTTAAAAATTGCAGAAAATCATATTCACATTTTACGAAGTATAGAAAATATCTTCCATTTCTGCGTCGGAGCCATTAAAAATATGCCTTTTCATTAAGCGAAAAAATAGACGATCTTTTTAACTGCATTTTAAGTCAATTTGAGCCGCATGACCCTATATATTTTTTTGGTTGTAATGCAACACTGGCATTTCTAGTAACAGGAACTGCTACCCGTTTTTCCCTAGTTTGTGTAGTCTTCGAGAAAAAAAATACGGAACACCAGTGGTACCCTATGGAAAATGCATTACGAATAATTGCGCTCTTGTAACCTTCAAAAACATTGCAAATGGCCGCACATCCGGTATTTGAAACTAATTACGGACCCAGACTTGGAAAAACCATGATAATTTTCCGGATTTCGTTCACAATGTCAAAAAAAAAAAAAAAATCCGACCTACAGACCCTATTTTTCAAAATGATGTTACCGGAAACACAGATTTTTTTTTTTTAGGCCCAAGCTAAAGTCTATCATCACCAATCAAAGATTTAAAAGCTTACAGCCTATATCTTAAAAGACCAATTTGAGACCTCATGTCCAGTCCTTATTATCAATTGTCTTTAGAACAGGGTGCAGAAGTTTCTTTTTACTGCGATAAAAACTTTTTTTCTGGAATAACCAAAGTAGTATGAGGCGAAAAGTCTAAAAAGCATGCACGTTTCTTCTATATAAGACTCCTCAGATTAGTGGTTCACGAATCGAAACAGTTTGGATATGAAAAATCAAATTCTGCTGCAGGTATTACAGTGCGGGTAGAGACTTATTACTATAAATAACGGACTGGGACATGTCGAAATGAATAATCCGACTTTTTATGGTAGGTAGTATAGTCATTAATCAACAGATCCAGTTGTGAATGGTAATATAATTGTCCTTTCATCTCAATCCGTGCTGCTAGATTATTACGCTTCACTGATTTCAGAATCAGGTAACCTGTGATTTAAACCTCTCAGTCACTTTATTGATTAGTTCTACGTCGTATTTGACATAAAATATTTTACAGGTGAAGTACTGGAGACAACTTTGTTTTAATAAAATGGCCTTTTTTAATTATGGCTTTTATATTTCAAATGCTGTTTATATTCCTCAAAATATTATTTTTATGTTCCTGGGTTTTTTTTTTTTTTTGTTATGTATCTTTTCGTATTTGTTGGCATACAGTTTTAAAATATTTTCTTTTTATTTCTGGAAGATTATTTTGTTTTACTGATTTATTTTCCACGTAAACCCATTGATTAGCAGTATGATGTGCAAAGTGCTGCTGCATACGTTTTAGTTTGACAACACTACATTTGTATTTAATTTTCAGTCTCCGTTGGGTCAGTTCTCAAATAAAAATAATTACAGTGAGCAATACTTGTAGACTAGTAGTTTCGTGATTCTTTATAATTGTGAATTTACTTTTTACTGTAAACAAATATTGTCCGAAAGTTGGTGATATATAACTAATGTAGTACGCAAATAATAACACTAGAAGAAAATGATTCTTCTCGGGAATCAGGTTTATTTTGATATTTCTGTGTTTGTTAAATATGCATGAAATAATTGCCACTGACATGGATGGACATTAAAACTAGAAGCATTCAATCGTTTGATGACCAGTTAATTAAATATTTACTATGATTTGTAGTCTAAAGAAATGCAATTACTCCCATTTAAATAATTTTATGGTGCTGCACGGACTCTTACTTGCATAATATTAATTTACGCACAATGCATGTTAACTTGTATGTTGTATTTTTGACACCAATCTAAAAAAAATATTTGCCGTGAAAAGACAATTCCATGATACACATATCAGTGATCAACAGCATGTGGTTGAACTTTGAACTTGACTTCGATCACAATACAATGTTGAATGCTAAAAATAGCTGGGATTAATTTTGTCAAATGCACGTGATTTTCATATGGCGGGAAATATCGTAACAGTTAACACAGGTGACCTTACTGACCGACCGTGGGAAAATCCATTCGTGATTAAATTTGATACGTAATGATTGGCAGTATTGTGCGTTAGTTTAGCTTTAGTCTTCATCAGTCAACACCCAGATTCCTATTTAAATAATTTATTCGGACACCTCCTTTAAAGTTCGGAAATTATACAATTTAAACTGCCGACAAAATCTTACTGACTGCACGAGCTTTAGAATGGCTAGAAATACTGACGCAAAAGTAAAGACGGCTGATCATGACTATGTAAAACTTTAATCTTCGTGTATTGATTGACACAATTAAGTAAAATATGTTTATAAAAACACGATTTTCATTAAAATTTCAAACATGGAAATAGAAAGGCAATATCAATGTTATAATACAGCAGTGTCAACAAATCTGTTATTTCCATTATATGTAAATTTGTTAACAAACTAAATTTAAAATAATGCTGGGTCATAGAATATTGACGTGCATATGAAAAGTTTTTATATAAAACTAGGAATCGAAACATGATCACGGCGTTATAAATATTGTAAAAAAAAACAATTGTTTCAAAGAGATTAACGGAAATGTATGTCAAAATAGAAAGCACGGATGATCTGGCTGACCAAATTGTTTTACTTGCGAAATGATTGACAGGTATGACTAGGCGTAGAGGCTCCGACGGGGAACGTGGTATCGAAAGGAAAATAACAGTTTATTCACAATGCCTATATTCAGTTTGTTTATATACTTTATAAATACGATATGTTGGTCTTATACTTAAAATTGTGTTTCTATTAATAACATAAAGGAACAGGGCGTTAAAAGGGAAATATTGTAACCATCAACGAAAACTCGTATAATTTACGGGATTGATGTCTCAACATTTTGATTAAAACTTGATTGAAAAGAGTCCTGGTTGTTATAATTTTGAATAAAATGAAATATTCGGTTTACAAATACAAATACAAATAGTTTATTGGCACAAACACAATTATTATAATTGGCAACACATTTTACAGTACATTGTTAAAAATCGTCTTTCTTTCATTTTCAAGTTAAAAAAGTTGATCCCATATTCATGATATTACATTTTATTTTTATTGTATTTTTCTTTGAATACAAAACAATATTTTACATTTATTATCTATCCTCCATAAATACTAAAATATCTGTACAGGTAAAATTTAATTCTAATCAAGCTGGTACAGATTGATTTACGACCTTCCACTCGGATATTGTACAGGTTATCACAGCAGGTGTCAATTACACTGAGACAACTGTCCGACCAGTCTGACATCTAGACGGATTAAGACATCCATAATAATAAGTCTCTACCCGTACTGTAGCTGTTTTAGTGTTTAGGAGGGCTTGAAAGCAAAAATTGAAATATCCTTCCAAGTGTCAACTTGTATTTATTATTTATTAAAGACCCGCCTAGACCTAAAAATGTGTGTGAAATTTAGTCGGGTGCTATAATAACGTATATACCTTTGTTTAAATAGACCTTTTCTTCGTTATAAATACTGTCACTTTGATTTCTTCCCCACGTGTTGAACGTAAACTTCCGGTTGGAAGATATATCTAAATTAAGTATGCTGTACATACATTTTTTTGTACTCATCCCAACACTATTAACACTGGAATATAAAACTACTCTAATAATTTTATTTGCATTTTTCGTGTAATATTAAATAAGCCACATCGGTTAAGAATTGTAGCTTTCATAATTATTAGCACCAATGATATGTATACTCGATATCACCGAATCCAGTTTTTATCAACACACTTTACAGACGATCTTTAATCCAACATACATGCTAATGCATTAGGCTACCGAAGATGTCAATACCTTTACACGAAAGTTGAATAACATGATAAAGATTTTCTAAATATTACTCTTTTCAAATCTTAATGTAGTGGCAGAAATCATACACTTACTGGTAACATTGTTATATATATATATTATTATAGTATTATGTCAGTCACAGCAAGGATTTGTATAGTAAAAATCCTTGGTCACAGGCATTTGGAAGATCCACTATCATTATCAATGTATAAAATAGAAACAAGTGCCTGTGTATTATGGGGTACAAAATAAATCGGCACCGCACCTTGTTTAATCGGCATCTGGTCAAATTGGCACCTATTTAAAGTCAATTTGGCATCCGATAATATTTGATATAATATATATAGGTAATTTAAATATGTATAAATTATTTTTAATTATTTTTAAAAATTTTGGGGTTGGATTTTATTTTATTCATTACATCGTTAAAAATCATCGCATGTTATTAAGCAGTTATGGAGCTACCATTTGATTTTTATGGGGGCTAGGATGAAATTTGAAAAAAATAGGCAGGACAGGAGTTTTGAGTAAAAAAAGGCAGGATGAGCAACTTGGCAAAAAAAAAAAAAAGGCAGGATGACAATTTATGTGAAAAAAAGTCATGATAAACTAATAAAAAAAAGGCAGGACCGAATAGAGTGAAAAATAAAAAAGGCAGGACAGAGATTACAACTAAAAAAAAAATGCAGGGCAAAATTTTTCATCCTAGCCCCCCCCCTAAAAATCAAATGGTAGCTCCCTTTAAATACATAAGTTCATTGTTTGTCGTTAAAAACCCCCATAAGATGAAGTTTTCTCAACATTTTATGACTGATGTTTTGATTAGTTTTCTTTTCAATTAATTAATAACATTTATCAATTAAATAATTAACATGTTTGTTTTAACGCTATACAGATAGTTATTGATGTTTTTTTTTTCAAAAACTTAAATAAAAAAAACAATGAAGCCATTACCCAAGCTGTTGCTTAATCGTGAAAAAATTAGAAGCAATTAAGGTAGCTAGTATTTCAGGAATGTTTAAACAGCATTAAACCAATTTAAGAAATAAATTAGTTAGAGAGTTACATCTGATAATAATAAAAATAAACAAAAATAAGTGACACAATATGTAATCATAAAACTCACAACCAAAGTGAAAAAAACCAAAATAAGCATTAAGTACTTTTTTATTAAGTAAAATTAGGAACATATAGGGCGCAATTTCCAATAGGAAAGCCGCCGTCTAAAAAACCCACAGTCACATTAAACCAACAATCATGCTTTATGCTCAACTGGTTAAAACATGCATAACAAATATCAATTACCTTGAATACACAGTGAACAAAAAAAAAGACATACAGACCCCCAAAAAAAAAATGTTAATAAGTCAATATTTCTGGACAACCCCTTCTTTATTTTAATGTTTTGCTTAAAATACTGAAAAAAGATATATATTCAACATGGGTGCCGAAATGACTATATCTGGTGCTGATTTAACCAGGTGCCAGTTTGACTTTACCGGGTGGCGATTTGACTAGAATTGTATTATGTCCCAGGACTAGTAGGATACCACAAATATAGTATATAATCTGATAATATAATTTTTCAGGTTGTTGCCATCAACATTATTAGAGATACATGTATATATATTATTATTTACCTATACTGTTAAATTGAAGGTTATAAAATATTGTATATTGTCATGGGCTGGTCAAAAGCAGTATTAATATTCTAGTAGGAGAAAAAAATATTAATTGTTGTTAAAAGATGCAACCATTTTAATAGTCCTATAACATATGACTTCACATTCTTATTCAATTTTTAATGTTTTTATACTGATATTTTCATTTTTTTTAATGGTCGGATGGCACATTGATCATGTTGATAGTAAAAAAAAAAAAAAAAAAAAAAAAAAAAACAAAAATTGCAAAAATAGCAAAATAACATGAATAAGTAAAAAGAAAATATCAGAAATAGAAAATAATGCCTTCGAGGTCATATGTTATAAGACTACCATTTTAACAGAGAACAAAACTGTGAATTATGTTGTGCTGTTGCACCACTGTCCAAGGTAGGGGAGGGTTGAATGCTCACAATATAAAAAAAAAGATGTGGTATGATTGCCAATGAGACAACTCTTCAAAAGAGACCAAATGACACAGAAATTAACAACTATAGGTCACCGTACGGCCTTCAACAATGAGTAAAGCCCATACCGCATAGTCATCTATAAAAGGCCCTGAAATGACAAATGTTAAACAATTCAAACGAGAAAAGTAACAGCCTAATTTATGTACAAAATAATGAATGACAAACAAATATGCCATTATATGTTATATGTTACACAGCAACAAACGACAACCACTGAATTACTGGTTCCTGACTTGGGACAGGCACATGAAGGCGCCAACCGTATCCTTAACCTGGGACAGTGGTGTAAAAGTACAACATAAGAACAAACTATAAAAATCAGTTGAAAAAGGCTTAACTCATCAGATAGATACAAATAGAAATACATATAAAAAAAACACAGAGTGGATGTGGCCGGGTACTTGTACATCCCAACAACAAAAAGACACTAAGTACAGATCTGAGAGTACTCGCAGTTGCTGACAGCTAGTTCAAAGCCAATAACAACTAATAAAAAAAAAAAAAATCATGCATCTTAGACTCAATTATCAATCAGTACACATCCAACATCCAATGGATTTAGTGTAATGACGTCATAAACAGTCAGAGAAAAACATGACCTTGTGCAATGCCAAGATACAGGTATCAACAGGTTGTAGAGCCATGAATGTGCATATATATGTATATAACAATAATATTTAGTTTGCTTTTAATTTTACTGATAACAAAATCAATATTGATACCAATAAAAACAATATTCAAAGATCTAATTACAGTGTTGAATTGGTAACCTTTTAGAATAAGTTTATTTAAAGGATCGATAAGTTAAAAAAAACTGTTTATCAGGATCGTTTCTAAATTTCCGGGCACGGTAAACAACATCTCCGTAAAAATGAGGATGTGCTATCCCATTTGCAATAAGTTTTCCAGGTACAACCAAACTTCAAAACCAAATCTTTATATCTATGGAAGAATTTAGTAAAGGTTTTAAGTAATTTGTGGTAACGAAATCCCTGACATGTTAAACCATGCAACATTCTATTATATATATATGCCTGTCCTAACTCAGTGGTTGTTGTTGGTTGCTCTCTGTCATATTTTTCATTCGTTTATTGTTTTGTCGTAAATCAGGCTGTTAGTTTTTTGGTTTGAATTGTTTTTCATCTTGTGAAATTGGGCACTTTTATAACTGACTTTATGGAATGAATTTTGTTTATTGTTGAAGGGGTCTATGGTGACCTATAGTTGCTTCAACCCATGCCCTTCAGTTGTCTCATTGGCAATCATACCGCAACTTCTTATTTTATACAGCTAGAGCTTTCATCATGTTTAGGGGCATTTGTTTATCTATATTATGGTATATTTATTTTTTAAACATGGTGGTTGAACAATTAATTAATAATCATATTTATTTTTGCTACTGTAGCAACTTTGTAAAATTATATTTTTAATCTGATATTGGTTCTGGTGTTTTAGAACTAGCTGTTCTGCCAAAATATGCATTTATGATATGATGATATTTAGCCTTTATATAGTTCACTAGTTTGGTAGCCAATAAGGTTGTTTGAATGTATGAAAAAAAACATCAGATTTTGTTTTGTAACATTTTCTATCCTCTGTTTAGGTATCTTGAATATAAATGCTGTTTTTATGACTGTAATGATGTCAGTAAGGACACTATGTAGACACCAAGTAAAAAAAGTAATGCATAGAACCTATGAGTCGCAGACCAAAGGAAAGTCAGATGGCGTACTTGATTATTATGTAAAATTGCGAGATATACTTACCAACAAGGAAACTCTGGTTGATCATTTGTGTCAAAATGTTTTATTCGAGAATGGTAAGTTATCTAATAATTATGCAAACAAGCGTATTTGTTGATCAAGAATAGGATGAAGTTTAGTACAATTTTTTTTTTAATTTTAAAATTTCCTTTTTTCACCTTGGTATATATATTTATGTATATAAGTATTGTACATTGTTAATCATACATGGACAATATTAAGATTGAACTAGATACATCATGATCACATGAAGTTTTTATAACTGTATAGTCTTATGGAATGTTTTTTTTATTTGTACAATTAATTTATTTTCAAAGTTCTTGAAATTTTATAATAGAATTGAATGCTGTTGTGTTTTTCTATTACGGAATGAATGCAATTGATGATCATGTTTTGCATGAAATCCTGATATATGAGTAAAAGGAAATGTGAGGTATAAGTCTATGAGTATTAGGCATCACCAAAAAAAACATATGTCTATTTAACATTTAACCCACATCTGTTATTCATATATCCTAGAAAATTTGTAAAGGAGGACATTTGAAAGATAGAAAGAATCGCATTTTGAAGCATGATGTATAATATAAAATTACAAGTCTTTGGGCTCCTGATACAGAAAGAAGACTCTTAACAACAAATTACTTTCTAGTAAAAATAAGCATGTCTCTCAATAGAAAATAACCATGAAAATACAGGAGATGAAGATTTTGAACTGCAAATTCATTACTAATTACGTAAAAACATGAAAAAGAAGAGCAATCTTTCTACAAATTGTAAAGATAAGTAAGAAAATCCATAATATTTACATTTATGTGATTGATACAACATTTAGTACATGTATAAAACAAACTACATCTGGCTTGAATCACAAGTAGCTCCAAAAAAATTGTCATGTAATAATATCATGATGTAAACAATATTCCTCAGTATTATTTTTGTTGTCTTTTTAATAAATGTTTTTCAGATCATTTGGTTGCTATTAACAAGCCAGCAGGATTGCCTATGAAAGGTAAGGTTTAGTAAAACAGTTCACATACAAACACTCTTCTGGTAGAAAGTGCCAACATGTTGATAGCACAATGATTAGTTTTTAAAAGTAATGGATTCATACAAACCAAACAAATCTAAGGACTTGACCATTTTACAGTTTTGTCATTCTAGTGTACATAGGGTTGCCTAAAATTGCTTACATCCACTTCATTTGAACTTTGGCGGATAGTTTTCATATTGGCAACCATACTACGTCTTTTTATTTTTATATTAATAGGATTTAGTTTTACCAATTATGGACAGATTTTTCTCGTATGTAACCTAATCACAGAACATTTTGCAGATGTCTACTAGTGACGGTGTGTGAAACCCTATAATTTTGTCAATTTTCACTCTTTTTGCCATCATTAAAGAAGGATATTGTAGATTGTATAGTAGCATGGTTACCTTTTGTTTCGTTTCAAGTCCCTTCATTAATTGTTTTTGTCCCTTTTCTATTTTTTTTTGAAAAGTAAGACAGTTTTTAATTTTTGAAAAATATTATGATATTGGGATTAGAAATACACTAAAGAAATACAGGAATATTGGAAAATCACTGTAGAACAGGATTAACTAATGGTAAGTTTTTTACTTTTTCAGCTGAAAAGACATCACAGATGGATGCACGTTTAATAGACAATTTTTCCCTGTATCAAGTTATTGAAGATTTACGTCACCATTTTAATTCCCCTGACATGAACCTAGCTTTGCCACTTCCAAGGTATGTGTAAAAGTATAAGATCACTTCAAAAAAACTCAAGAAAATATATCTACTTTGTTTACAAAGTATACCTCTTGTTGAAATTGTATGAAACCCCTAATGTTCTGTTATTTATAGTGTAGATGAAAAAAGTTAAATATAGATTCTTACATTTATACCAGTGGATTATCAGATTTATCCAATCGAGATAGTTAAAATTTATAATTTAACTATCGAGATTGGATAAATCCGATAATTCACGAGTAACTATGTAAGAATCTGTTTCTCTAATGATTAAAAAATACATTTTCATTTTTTGTTAAACCAAAACCCCCTTCGAGTGCCTTCCACATTTCACAAAGTTGTCAATTTCATTAACACCTGTTAGCATATTTTGAGCTGATAAAGGTTATGACCCTTAAATTCATCCAATCATCTTCTGAGATCACCGGCAACCACACGTTGATTAAATTTTTTTATACAATGAGTGCAGAATGGTATAAATTGTCAAAGAATTAGAGAAATTTTATTATTATACTTTACTAAAGTAACCAGTTATAAAATAAGAAAGGTATAACAGCATGTTTACTTTCCTCCAACAAAAATAGTATCTTTCACCTGCAGCAAAGTGCAAATATGAACATATTATAATTTTTTAATTTGGCATTCTTTTGATCGTGGACAGAATAACTATTTGTTGTCGAATGAGGCCACAAATTTTGATTGAAGTTTCAATTTAGACATAGAAAATATTCTACAACAAAAAGACTAAAAACACAAAACATGCAACAAAAGTAGCATTACCTTATATTTAGTTCAGTCTAATATAAAACATTTATGCCTTATATCAAAAGTTGACATCACAATCTCTAAATTTGGGCAAGCTTATTTTCCCTCTACCAATGGACCTTGGGAAAACAATCTTTTCTCAATTTAGTAATTTTGGATATAAGTTTTTGATGAAAGTCATGATTATATAATATTGACAGGTCATAGATGCAATTGAGAAAAACTTGCAACAACTATAAGATGGCCTGGAATTACTAACATCTATGTATATACTTCATTATAATTTGACTAGAAAGAAAATTAAACATATGTAATTAAAAGTAATATTTTAACTCAGCAGTATACAGGAAAAATAAGAAGCTCACAAACATGATCTAAGGATGTTAAGCTCACCAACATGATCTAAAGATGTTTGCCTCATGTTTATAGTCAACTATATATCAGTGCAATAGTTTGTAGTTATGCTTGGACCACAATTTTGTAGGATTTTCTGACTTCCTTCTAGTTATTGGTTAAAATATTTCACAGAGGGATTCATACTGTAAGTTTCTGAAAAGTTTAAACCCTGACATTGATACCAACAATCTTTTAAAGTTATTAATTTTATACAACTTTCAGGAATCACAGTGGCATAGTTGTATTTGGAAAGAATAAAGTTATTACTAAAAGTATTGCAGATAAATTTTATATGGCTTACGGAAATAAGCAGTTGCATCAACAGTTTCAGTAAGTTTAATTGTAATAGATGAAATGGAAAATACATATCTTGTGACTGTTCTATCCCCACACAACAAAGTTGTCGATTGATAAACATGATAAAATAATGTGATATGTATCTGTCTATGATAAACAAAGAGAGATAAAGGGTGTACTCTAGGAATAAGGTTCAATTGTCTGTCTATTCATGCAAACACAATATAGACTAAAAGGCTGCAGAAAACACTATTAAACTTTGTACATTTATGAGCACAATGAGATGGGGGTGTACATCAATAAAAAAATTATTTTTGTTGGGGAGGGTCAATTTTTTTTCCTCAAGATTTAATTTAAGAAATCAATTTTCAAACAAAAAAATTTGGGGTCACAATTTATTTTGCTTATTCTTTGTATATAGTGTGAAAACAGATTTACTAAGTATTTCGCAACAGTACAGTATATTGCACAACAGCAAGAAATTTTCAATTGAATATAAATTCAAATCATATCACCAATTTCAAGTTCTTTGACTACATTTATTCTGTGTCAGAAACCTATAATGTGTCAAATATTTACCTACAATCCAAATTCAGACCAGTATCCAGCTTGAATATTGTGTCCATTTTTGCCCCAACTGTTCAGGGTTGGACCTCTGCGGTCGTATCCAGCTGCGCTGGACGAAGCAGTTTATTTTAATTTTCAAATGATTATAACTTGAAAACAGATAGTGATAGACACACTCTTTATAATTGAAAATGTTCTAAATGATAAAGCACATTAAATGAAATAAAAGTTTAGTCCCAAGGGGTTAGACCCACCTCCTGCCATTTGAGAAAGTTTTAATATCTTGTAAGTGGTCAAGATCCCCACCCCTAAACCATATATATTCTGGTTTTCATGATAAAACACATCAAATGAAATACAGGGTTAGTCCCCAGGGGGTCACCCTCAACCCCTGCCATTTATGAAAGTTCTAATATCTTGTAAGTGGTCAAGATCCCCACCCCTAAACCATATATGTTCTGGTTTGTCATGCCACGATGGTTTCAATGATATACAGAGTAAGTCCCAAGGGGTCATCCCGACCACTTGCCATTTGAGAAAGTTCAAATATCTTGTAAATGGTCGGGATACCCACCCGTAAACCATATATAATCCTGTTCATCATGTCCCAAACATTTGAATGATATATAGGGTCAGTCCCCAGGGGTTCCCCCCACCCCCAATGTTCTAATATCTTGTAAATGGTTGAGATCCCCACCCCTAAACCATATATATTCTTATTCGTCATGTCTCGAAGATTTGAATGATATACAATGTCAGTCCCCAGGCGTCACTAATGCATATCACTTTACTGGACCAAATCAAATTTTAATGGACTTTGCCCAATGTCAGGAGACCCTGGGAATGACGAATTATGGGAGCTTTGTTTGGGAGACTTAATAACAGCATCCTGTTACAATCATTTCTTGTTATTTTTACATTTTTATACGCCTGTCAAAATTTTGACGGGACGTATTATGATATACAAATGTCGTCTGTCCCTCTGTCCGTCTATCCGTCTGTCCGGCATAAACATGTTGCACCGTAACTTGAGAATGACTTATCCAAATTTCATGAAACTTAACATAGTTGTTTCTTATGATGGTCAAACGATCTGTATACTTTTTGGTGAAAATAAGAATAAGACTTTTTGAGTTACGGGACTTAGTAACTAAAACAGGTGTGTGTTTTTATACGCCTGTCAATTTTTGATGGGGTGTATTATGGTATACAAATGTCCGGTGTCCGTCCGTCCGTCCATCTGTCTGTCCGGCGTAAACATGTCGCACCGTAACTTGAGAATGACTTATCCAAATTTCATGAAACTTAATATAGTTGCTTCTTATGATGGTCAAACGATCTGTATACTTTTTGGTGAAAATAAGATTAAAACTTTTTGAGTTACGGGACTTGGTAACTAAAACAGGTGTGTGTTTTTTTTCATATGTCGCACCGTATCTCAAAACCAATTTATGATTATTGCTTAAAACTTTACACACTTCTTAGTTATATTAATCTTAAGATCTGTATACTTTTTGGTGATGATTCAAAATTTTATTTTTGAGTTATTGAGTATTTTGTAAAAAAAGGGGGAGGGGTTTTTCACATGTCGCGCCGTATCTCAAAAATGATTTATGATTATTGCTTAAAATTTTACACACTTCTTAGTTATATTAATCTAAAGATCTCTATACTTTTGGTTTTGATTCAAAATTTTATTTTAGAGATATTGAGTTTTTTGTAAAAAAAAAGGGGGGTTTTCGCATGTCACGCAGTATGTCAGAAACTATTTATGCTTATTGCATAAAAATTCACACACAAGACGACGGGCGTATCATGCGCTCATGGCGCAGCCGTTTATTTTTCACATGTCGCACCGTATCTCAAAAACAATTGATGATTATTGCTTAAAACTTTACACACTTCTTAGTTATATTAATCTTAAGATCTGTAAACTTTTTGGTGATGATTCAAAATTTTATTTTAGAGATATTGAGTATTTTGTTAAAAAAAAGGGGGAGGGGTTTTTCACATGTCGTGCCTTATCTCAAAAACAGTTTATGATTATTGCTTAAAACTTTACACACTTCTTAGTTATATTAATCTTAAGATCTGTATACTTTTTGGTGATGATTCAAAATTTTATTTGTGAGTTATTGAGTATTTTGTAAAAAAAAGGGGAGGGGTTTTTCACATGTCGCGCCGTATCTCAAAAACAATTTATGATTATTGCTTAAAACTTTACACACTTCTTAGTTATATTAATCTAAAGATCTGTATACTTTTTGGTTTTGATTCAAAATTTTATTTTTGAGATATTGATTTTTTTTTTTAAAAAAGGGGGGTTTTCACATGTGCCGTATCTCAAAAACGATTTATGATTATTGCTTAAAATTTTACATACTTCTTAGTTATATTAGTCTAAAGATCTGTATACTTTTTGGTTTTGATTCAAAATTTTATTTTAGAGATATTGAGTTTTTAGTAAAAAAAAAGGGGGTTTTCGCATGTCAGGCCGTATGTCAGAAACTATTTATGATTATTGCATAAAAATTCACACACAAGACGACGGGCGTATCATGCCCTTATGGTGCAGCTGTTTATTATAGATATAAGAAGATGTGATATGAGTGCCAATGATACAACTCTCCATCCAAGTCACAATTTGTAAAAGTAAACCATTATAGGTCAAAGTACAGTCTTCAAAACAGACCCTTGGCTCACACCGAACAGCAAGCTATAAAGGGCCCCAAAAATTTCTAGTGTAAAACCATTCAAACAGGAAAACCAACCATCTAATCTATATAAAAAAGGAATTATTGTTTGCCAAGCTATTATCTTGAAGACTATAATAGATAACATGGATAAATAGAAACTTTAAAAAGGAAAAATTGTCAGCAGGATAAGATCTACAAATATGTCTGAAATTGTCAGTTAACTATTCATAATGTAATTCATCTTTAATAATTTTACCAAAAAAGTGTTCATTGTTGAAGATGCAGGTGAGCAACACAGGCTCTTTTGAGTCTCTAGTTTTAGTTTTTTTGTCATGTGAATTTCTCACTTATTATAAGTAATGGATAAGTATACTTAGTATGTGGGTTCCTTGCAAGGTCTACATGTCCATCAGACAGGGTTCAGCTGACCTTGACCTCATTCATGGATAGGTGATCAAGGTTCAAGTTATGTGATTAGGTCCTTTTCTCAGATACTGTAAGCAGTAAGTCAACTATATTTATGTTAGTCTGGCAGGTTTCTGCTCTTGACCTCATATTCACAGTTCATTGGTCAATGTTAAGTTTTTGTATTTTGGTCTAATTTTCTAATACAATGTACTATAAGCAATAGGTCAATTATATTTGGTGTATGGAATGATTGTAAGGTGTACATGTCTTTCTGGCAGGGTTCATCTGACCTTGACCTAATTTTCATGGTTTATTGGTCAATGTTAAGTTTTCCTGGTTAAGTCTGTTTCTTAGATGCTATAAGCGATAAGGTCAACTATATTTGATGCAGGGAATGATTGTAAGGTGTACATGTCTATGTGGCTTGGTTTATGGACCTTGACCTCATTTCCATGGATCATTGATAATGTTAAGTTTATGTTATTGTCCCCTGCGTAATGCGTTGTGGGGGACATGGAAATACTGGGCGTCCATCCGTGTGTCCATCCGTGTGTCTGTCCGTCTGTCGGTCTGGTCTTGTTAGTGCTCTCACAGGTACAATTCCTGCCAGATTTTTATAAAACTTATACTATAGGTTAATATCAGCAATATCTCGGACAAGTTCTATAATGGTGGCTGATCGACTTTTTTTTAAAAGAGTTATGACCCTTGAAAATATTAAATTTATGGAAAATTGCCTCGTTAGTGCTCTCACGGGTACAATTTTTTATAAAACTTATATTTAGTATACAATTAAAAAACTTTTTTGTCCCCCCGCGCACGCTTTTATTTATAAATTGTTTTAAAGAACAACAACAAAAAAAGTTTGTTTTTTTTAGTTATTGCCCCTGAATAGATAAAATATGTGCAAGGCGGGGGACATTGGAACTCTGTTCTTTTATACATGTAGTAAAACTTATCTTTAGACTATCAAAATATAAAATCAGTCATAGTTAGTAAAGCAGGTGAGACATTTTGTGTGTGCACTCTTGTTTAGCCATTTGTCTTTCCTTCATCAAACTTCGCTTGGAAATGGCCCTTGAAAAAACTAGACTGCTCTTGATATTTGAATCATCAGGTCAAAGGAATAGGTCACAATGCCTATGAATTGTCTGATATTTGCCCCCCAAAAAAATTTTCCAGACAATATCTTATGAGCCCGTAACAAAATTTTTAATCTTTGGTGAATTATGCTCTTTTGAATGTGAAAATCAAATTTGTTTTCTGTTGCCAAAGTTCAAGGTTCACAATGAATTTGACATTAATAGTTAGACAACCATATGAAGGACGAGAGCATTCTGGTAGTTCCATGTATTAATTAACTATATTTGGATTTTAGTTTGCTATGTATTGGGAATCCTGAGAACCTGTCAGAAGAGATTAAACAAATATTTCTGAAAAAGAAAGAGATTCAGGGTAAACTTGAGGTATTTATGAAATCAAGCTATTGATTATATTTGAAATTTTTCAAACTGAGCCAATTTTCGTGCAATAGGTCAATTCTATTTAATATACTATTAAGAGCTGTTTAAAAAGGTCACTAGAAAGAAAATTTCATAGGTGGAACTTGATATATATTTGGTGAAAGTCATCTGAAGCAAGCGGTTTCACTTAGCAAGAATGATTTTAGTGGGTACTGATAGATTATTACAGTAGTAAGCTAAATAGATAAAAGCCAAAGTTGACCTTATGTGGGTTTTGCGATTCTTTTTAGGTCCTTTTTGGTAATATAACTTCTCAAATATTCAAGTAATTCTACATCCCTGGCTTTTAAAAGTTTTGTTTTGTGTTCTAAAGTACATAAAAGTTAATAAAATAATTTTTACAAGTAAAACAGCTCAAAAATATTAAGTTCCATATTACATTCTTGTGAGAAAATAATTAATATTTTGCAAGATGAGGATTTGAAGTAATGTATATTAAATAATTCAAAATTTCTTTTGAAATGAAATTACCTGCAAACATCATGACAGATGGTCAGACATTAATTGTATATAATCAGATTTTCCAAGAAAATCAAGTAAATGGTAATGAAATCATGGTTGATAAATATTTAAATACTCATTTCTGTATTACTTCTTATGCACAGAAAATAAGGTTAAATGTTTGACACACTTTTTGTATGTAATTTCAGTTGCCATCTGAACAAATATGAATCACTGGATCAACCTGTTTCAAAAAAATGAATTTTCTAATTGTATTTGGCATGTATCTGGATAAGTATTAACTTCAAATCAACCACATTCAAATCTCCTTTTTCCCACTAAAATACATAAGGATATTTGAACAAATTTCCCCAAAAGCAATATGATTAAAATACAGATCCTGCATCTAATCTTTGCTTAGAAGGATCTGACAAAGAGTTTCTTCCCTTATTTGCATTATATTTGAGCCATATTCAAATAAATCGTGATCAGAAGGATCCCTAGGTCAGATAATGATTCAGTCTCTTTGAAGTATCTTGTTTAGAATTAAAAAAAAAGTGAACGCGATTTCAGATTATAAAATGTTAAATTTTGTAACCTTTCCAACTCTCTTTATCTTTAGTTTTGATGGAAAGCAAAAGTCTGCCCGCTTGTGTCCAACCAACAAAATGAAATAAAGTTGACTTTACTGATATGTCAACTCATTTTAGACCTCGTTGAAATTTGTAGGTTTGTCAATTTTGTCTAATATAAGAACTTGAGCACAGGAAATATCAAATATAGAATACTTCAGTACTTATTTTGAAACAGAGTCAACCTTGAAGATATAGTGTATTGAAACATTTTGTTGGTGAACATACATAATTATTGTGATAATCAAAGTATAAAATGAGTTATTTGAATTTAGTTGTGAATTTCTAAAGATTTTTTAACTGAAGAATTTATTTATAGCATATGAAATATTGTACAAGTAAATGAAAATAACACTTTATAAATTTGGTGCATTTGACATGTTTTTCCGGATTTACCTTCATATGTTCATGATACCCTTATTGTTACAAAATAAATTCTTTTTACATTTTATATAGCCTATAGAGGTTAACAAATTGTCATTGAGTGAAAGGAAAAAAGGACAAGGTATGATATGCACCTACAAGACAAGAATACTGTCAAAAAGACTGGAAAGTGGATTTGTTGAACTAATGACTAACACATGTAAGTAGAAAGTAAAATGTGATTCATAGATTAGGGCTGTTCCATTAAAACATACATGGTACCCAGGGAAGGCACTTTAAAAATGGGTTAACCACCTATAGAGGCAAATTAGAATTTCACTTACATTTCTACTATGCAAAAACATAGATGACACCCACCCATATTTGAGATTTGAAAATGCTTTCCCTGGGTCCCATGTATGTTTTTATGGAACAGCCCTTATTGTTATATGCTGAACCACTGCAATACAAGTCTCTGTCTATCTGTCCATCCATCCGTAACACACTTTTCCCTCTTGATCTGTTTGTTAGAAAGCTTTCATGCTTGGAAGGATCTTTTGTCATCAGGTGACCATATTCTACTGCTATTTTGAATTTTCAATATTTGCATCAATAATTAGTTTAAGAAAAAAAAAACAAAGACCCCCATTCAGTCATTTGCTTGTAAGTAGGACTTTATATTTGCATTAATAAAGATTTTGAAGGAAAACGGTAAACAGTTTGGCAACAAACGTGTAGAAGTCTTATAGACTATTTTTTTCTAAATTAATTCTCTACCTTGAATGAGCTATTTGTATTGTGGTGAATCATTTCCAAGATTAATTGCTCTGCTCAACATTGTTACAAGCAACATGCCTTTCAAGCATACAAATGATGATGCATACAATCTTGATATTATCCTGAATTCGTATTAGTACTGAAAACAAACATATTATACAACATTCAGATATATATGCTGAACTGATAACTATCACATGAAAGTGTATAAATTCTAATAATAAGTGAAAAATATCACCAATGATCCTAAATATACAAATATCCTAGTTGAACAATAAGTTAACATGTTTAACTAGTAAAATGTAGTTTAACCTACATTTGTAACTTAAAAGTGTTGAATCTATTGATTACTCCAACAAAAAAGTCAGAGCAAATGCATTATTTTGCGGATTTACCAAAGTACTTTCATTAACTTGAATACCACTTTACACTTATTAAAAATAGTTTCAACTAATATACATGCATATAGCACCAAGGATATCTTTCATATTAACAATTTAATGCTGTGTATATTTTATAATAATTGAAAAGTCTTTTAAGTATAGCATTCAGTCACTGTAATGTTCAATTTAAAGAAGTTACAGCAACGTTTTGACTTTGACCCTGTAAGTGAAACAAATTCAGGGAAATCAGCCATGTCTGTTGATCAAGAAAGTAGGTACCAAATTGAAAATGTTATGACAGAACAAGAGAGTGTCAACCATCATTTGATATACTCATATACTCTTATCAAGCAAACAAGGGCTATAATCAAAACTGATGACAAATTTAAAGATACCAGAGGTGTACTACAAGTTTCTAATAACACTATCTGTTATATTTCTGTACATGTGTCCAAATAAAAGATGTTTGAAGATGGCTAAACACTGCATTTTAAATTGAATTTGGCATATTTTGAGGATTTTTTCACACAAAAACGAGGAGGATATTTTTGCCACGGAAAATACTGTTGGCTTCAATAAGAATTGTTTGCCTTTAAATAAGATGAATGCAAAAAATAATACTATTGGAATAGATATTTATAAGATATATAAGTGGATATGCTTGTAAATAAGAGATAAACCTCTTGTTAGAGTTGGAAATTATCTGAGCTAAAAGTTTAGTTCAGTATTGTCTGGAGAACTTTTATGTGACATTTTCATGTAGGTTTGTAAAAAATGCAGATTTTCAGTGTGCATGATTATTGAGTTTGTGCAAAATAGTTTCATGATTCGTATTTTTTGTCTTGTAGCAAGATGGGATTGTTGTGAACTGTTAATGACTCAGAATTTAGCACCAATTCTAGGAGACAACACATACTCCAATAGAGTGGCACCTTTACTTGGACAGTTAGTGTGTGTAGACCCAGAACTAGCTGATAAAGGACCACAGGTATATTTTTTGCATCTATAGATAAGTATTTTTTTTGTGACAATGATCAGTCAAGGGTATAGCTCTGTAGGGTTATTAGAGAAAAATAACATACATTTGTTATTGTGGACTTAAAAATAAAAAAACTGTGATAACATACGTATGTTACATATTTCAAAGGGGTAATATACATCCTTTGTTTTGTTAAAATGTATACAAGTTCTATTGATATTATTATTGTCTTTATGTATACCAAACTATAGAAAGGTATAACAGTTCATAGTTTGCCAATCATGCATAGTACACCTATGTTATTACAGAAAAAATATGCCTGTAATAACTAAATGGTGTTATTACAGCTTCTATACATCACTTCAAATCCTTTGCTCAGACATATATATCATTCTTAATCACAGTGTATTTTAATTTATTGTAAGAAGTAATGATAAGAGCATGAATGAGGTTCTGCGCAAGCTTTCAAGTAATTCCCAAGTGTCTCATATAATAAGTTACATGCCTGTAATAACATGCCTTGTTATTACAGCGAAGTTTATCCCTTAAAAACCTTGTCTCATTGATTTATCATGGTTGATAAAAAATGTATTAATTTAATTTGAAAATTAGCTATCAAGGCTATGTATTAAGTTACTGCGCAAAGTTTCAAGAATTCACATGTGCCCACTAAAAGTTGAAATATTTATGATTTATTTAACAAATAACAAACATATATGTTACTACAGATTAAGAAAATTTAAGGAATAAAGAATAGACAGCTCATGAAAATATCTGTAATAACACATGTATGATATTTTCTCTAATAACCCTATAGAGCAACCCTTGACTGATGATATATACAAATTAATGGATCATAGTTTTGCATACTGGATAAACTGTATGTAGATTTTTTGAATGCATTTCGGGTATCAGTGACTTTTATATATTTTATGCATATAAATCATTTTCTTACGGGTTTTGGTTTTTGTCATCACCTGAAACACTACATTTGTTGTATTTTATTTCGTTGCAAATCATTCAATTATTTTTTTGTATCATTTACTCTTATTAATTTTAGTTCATTGTTTTTTTTTTCAGAAATTGCCAAAAGAAGTTTCAGACCAGCTGGGAATAAAGACTGAAAACATGGTTAAAATGCCACTGCATTTACATAGATCTAGAGTAGAACTTTTGAAATTTCCCACAAAGAAGTCAGAGCCGATGACTTTCTTTGCTGATTTACCAGAGTACTTTAAGACCACTTTAGAATTATTAAAGCTAGATGTAACTTGAATGCCAGTATTATTTATTTTATGTGCATAAATGCAATGGTTTGGGCCTATGTAAACTTTTTGCCATCTTTGTATGATAAAGTGTTTCTGGTAAATGTCAAGGTTGATGTATTATCAGTAACTTTACATTCAATGCAAATACTTTATGCATAGAAGAAAAATAAGCTAACAATAAACTAGGCTGCATAATCTGAAAGCTCGAGAAAATTTTGATTGCTATTGTACAAGAGGAGGTTTTTTTTAATTAGGTGAGAAGTTTTGATGACAACAATTTATATGTAAGCCCCTCCGGAGTTTATGATCGGGTACTTAATCATACTGGGAGCTTTGCATCCCTCCTACATTTGTCTAAGACTGAATGACCTCAATCAAACTGAATGTACGAGTCAAGAATTAGTGTCAAAACAATAAACCGCACCAAAAAGTGATTAACTTAAAGAGATTGCAACCTTCAACAATAAGGAGATACTCAAACTTTATAGTGACATCAAAATAATGTCTAGTACAATGTAACAGAAATAACAGACAGGATGGAAATGAACTATGTTTAAAAAGGAGAAAAGAAAAAAATACAAAATTTAAAGCCTCTG
This sequence comes from Mytilus coruscus, assembly GCA_017311375.1. Classification (NCBI taxonomy): domain Eukaryota; kingdom Metazoa; phylum Mollusca; class Bivalvia; order Mytilida; family Mytilidae; genus Mytilus; species Mytilus coruscus. The sequence continues at coordinate 84,853,946 of CM029595.1, read as the reverse complement.
ATGAAATACACTGATTAGTTCAAAATGGACAAACACACAACCATACAGCAGGAGAAAGTTACTGAGATAGTTAAAGAAATTAAAAATAAGGAGATATGGTATGGATGTAAGTAATTGTAGGCAATTGTACAGCCTTCAACAATGAGAAAAACCCATACTATATTGTCGGCTATAAAAATCCCAGACATGAAAAATGTGAAAGAATTCAAACGGAAAAACCAACAGCCTTATTTATAACAAAAAGAATAACAAATATGAAAGACATGAACCAACGACAACCACTGAACTACAGGCTCCTGACTTGGGACAGACATATAAAGAATGTGGCAGGGTTTAACATGTTTGTGAGTGCTCAACCCTCCAATTGGTAGCAATTGGCTTAACTCAAAAGATTGGTACGAGGCACAAAAACAACTAACATAAAAAACTATAGTTCATTTAAATTCCTTTTGAAAAGTTTTGTTTATTTCTTTCTCATGAATATTCCTGGCTTTTCCATTAAAATGTTTTGTTACAACAGTAGCTGTACACGGGTACTAGTATTGACAGTACACTATAGAGACAATATGGAGTATAGTTGATGCTGTGTGGATTATTTTGTTGAATCTTACTAATTGCTTATATTTTATTTTGTCACAAAAACATCATTAATCTTACCTGGTATCAACAGACATGAATAAGGGTACATTTTGGATAAGACCTCTGGATATGCAAAAGGAATTGTGCACCTTAGATAAAAACAGGTCAAATGAAGTCTATATGAATGAGTGGTATCATGTTGCTTGTATGGAGTACATTGTTGCATGTTTTGAAACTTTAATACTTATAGTATGCCTATCTGATCAGAAATAATGTGTGTATGATAGATTGCATATCAGTCCATCTTACCTACTGAAAAATATGTTTTTAGAAGATTTCCATCAAACAGATGATGTTGAATGCTGGTCTAATGATTCCTATACCTGTTTTATTTTCTTTATTTATGTTGTTCCAGAAAAAAATTCAGATTTTTTTATGATTAATTTGAAAGGGAGACAATTCTTTCATAAAAATTGAAGCAGTCATGATTGACTTTTCATAATTTGACTACCAAAAAGTGGGCCTGTTTTAAACCAGAGTATACTTTGGTGGGTATACTTCAATCTTACAAATGTGAAAATTGACAATGACAAAAAAATCAATTTGAACAACAAGGGGCAAGAAATAAAGTTTTACAGGAACAATCCTGTTGGAAACAATAATTTTTAAGACAATTACGTATTGAAATAACATTCAATGTAATTTTAGATCAAAAAGCCAGTGTGAGCGCTATTGCTATTCTTTCGATTCCGTTGTCTGTTAAATTTTACAATTATCTACACTGAAAATCCTGGGCAAAATGGAACCAAATTTGGCCACAATTATATTTGTTTTGTTTTAAAAATGTGTTCGGTAATCTGGCATGCAACAGTGGCGGATCCAGAAATTTTCATAAGTGGGGGCCCACTGACTGCCCAAGAGGGGGCCCGCTCCGGTTACGCTCCAGTGATTCCCTATATAATCAACCAAATTTTTCCCAGAAAAGGGGCCCCCCCCCCCTCTAAATCCGCCTCTGTGCAAACCAACATGGTTCAAAATAGAACATAGGGGTAAAATGCAAGTACTGTCTGTTGCAAGTATCTTTCAACCCATACAGAAAAAAATCTGACCAGACAAATGTTTAGAATGATGAGATCTACTTGCATTACATTTCGAACAAAACTGTCAGAAGACCCCTTACAGGAGTTATTGCCCTTAAATTACGATTTATAATTTTAATTTTCGTTTTGCCTATTATCTTGAATAGTATAATAGGGGATAATTTCAGACAGCAATAGTTATTAGAAAGGCAAAATCTAACAAAAAAGCAACGCCTGAAATCGTCAGTCGACTCTTCAATGGAGATATTGCACTTAATTGACGATTTTACCATTTTTTTGTTTTTTCGTTTTTGCCTATTATATTGAAAACTATTTAAATAAAGAGAAACTTTAAAATAGCAAAAATGATAAGTAAGACAATATCTTCAAATAAGCCAACATGGCCAAAATTGTCAGTCGACTCCGTATAGGAATGATTGCCCTTAAATGACGACTTTTACCATTGTTATGCGTTTTTTTCCTGTCACAGTATCTTGAGAACTATAATAGAAAGAGCGAAACTCTTCAAAGCAAAAATGATCAGCAAGACAATATATACTACGTCGTCAGTCCACTCATTTTAGGAGTTGCGATCCTTAAATGACAATTTTTTTTTTCAATTTTGACTATTACCGTGAAAACTATAAATATTTATATAGAGAAACTTAAAAAAAAGCTAAACTGATTAGCAAAGACCAGATCTTTACAAAACTATACAGCTCTTTGATAAAACCTTGGACTAATACATTTATATATCGATCCCAGATAAAACCTAATTTCATAACAGGCTGATTTTAGCAGCCTTTTTTAATTTGTGAGTCAATCAGTAAAAATGTCTCTGCGAAAATGAAACCAATTTGCCAAATATAAGACAAAATTATAAGTAACCATTACAAAAAGTATACACACACACATACTTTTAATATATATTGAACATGACTTCAGAGCGGACCTGGAAATTCGGTATCTTTGTCCACCTTTACACCAATTGGAATGCATTATATATTTATACGCATGCAGTATATCTTAAATCTTAACAAAAAATGTTCATCTCTACAAATCTGAAATGATACTGTTATTTCATCAAGTTCGATCATACCAATAAAGAAATTTGTTAGACAAGTTCGTAATGAATTAGTCTGATCTTTACTAGATTTCCAATAACATTGTATGAATTTGGCTACAAATGTAATCTAGACTTTGTTTAGCGGTGATTGATGATCATTTTAAGCTTTGACATTGCTTTCAAATGAGCGATGCTTCTATTGATTCGATGTAACTAGTTATAAAAGTGATGCCAATTTAAGGACAATCTAATTAAAATATTGATCTCTGATTACGTTATACTACATATGAGATCTAACGACTACCCTTATCGCTTTCACTTTTGTGACCTTTTATTATGTAATATTTGACCCCAGAAAGTATTTATATTGACCAATCAAAATCGTACTAATGAAAGCGGCTACAGAATGTCTTAAAGATGGCGACGCAGGATGAAAACGCATTAACAGAAATTTTGCATCAGTACAAAGTTTCAGGGCTAAATTGTGAGCAAACACAAAGTTTGCAAAGTATTTTGGAGCACAAAGATTGTATGGTCATCATCACGGTCATGCTTCCAACGGGCTATGGAAAGAGTTTACTTTACCGTACCAGATACTGCTACCTGTTGTCAGTGTTGACGTTGTAAGATGAATGGATAATTTCAGTAAAAATCTCCTATTGAGTTTAAAGCTAACATTTATGTCTTGAATTACATTTATACCTGATTTACCTTGGGGAATTAGACAGTTAGAAGCTTTCATATATCATTCAGTGGCGGATCCAGAACTTTTCTTAAAAAGGGGTGAGGGTGTGCTCCAGTCATGCTTCAGTGATTCCCTATATAATCAACCAAATTTTTCCCACGAAAAGGGAGGGGGAGGCCCCCTGGATCTGCCTATGAGGTACAGACACTAGGACAAATGGTACATTTGTAGTTTGTGGTCCATACTGGCATTAGTATCTCTGGTTGAAGTCTAAGTTTCCAAACTCCAATCTGTACGTACATGTATGATCAAGTCGCCATTCAAAGGTAAATTCTCTAAGGTAGAGTTAGGTTGACATTTTATAACTTTAGGAAGGAAGCAAGATTTTTCAGCCATGGAGCCAGTTGGGTATTGGTCATTTCCACCATGTACCAGGGTTCGACACTAACGCTAGCCCGCTAGCCCGAGGCTAGTAAAAATTAGGGAGGGCTAGTAAAGATTTCATCACAGTAGTCCGACGGGCTAGTCAAATTTTTTTTTTCAACTAGGAATTTCTCAAAATTTTAATTTTCAACAAATCCCAGATTTTTTGCTGACCTTTGCTGTCTTTATTGTACAGTTTATTCACGTATATTTTGATTGCCAGACATTTTTAACATGAAAGGTACTATTGGGGGAGGGGAAAGAAACGGAAACAATGATGGTACTTAATACATTGAAAACCATGTGTGTTACAAACGCCATGATGATTCTAATCAGAAACCTGGATCTCAAAAGTGCTTTCATAATATCAAAATAATAACATGAATACGAAATTTACATACATAACTACCGATACCATCACTGTTTGGGAAAAATGTACAACTTATTGGGAGGAATTTTAAGCCATTTTTTAGTAATTGGGAATTTTCTCTAGGGAAAAAGCTGTATTTCGTATGTAATTTGAGGCAAACAATATCACTGAATTATTGTCATAAAACAAAATAATAAGTCTCTGCAAGGATTTGTATACTATACAATTCCTTGGTCTCTGGTAAAATATACAGATTTTAGGAATAAAATCTTGTCCTGCAAAAAAAAATAAACTGAAACAACATGAACAACAAGGAAAAGAAGGAGTCCATGAAGAATTATGACAAAAACAGCAAGGGCAAACCTTTCCTCTTTTGTGGGTGTATTTTTAAATCCCTAACTTATCCATCTTCATTAAAGACACTAGTAATAATGATAAGTAAAACGAGAGGATGATGAAGTAATGATCTAAAGGGGTCTTCAAAATAAGTCGAACCATTCTTAATATAGATGATTAAAATATGAAATTTTTTTTTTTTGTTTGGGTATTTTTTATTAGCAAACCAGTGAAATTTCATGAAACAAAACACATTAAAAACCCTCTGGAAATGCCCCAGAACACAGGATTTAGCTTCATTTGTATCAAAATTTTCTAGGGGGGCATGCCCCCAGACCCTCCTAGATAAGGTCGTGCCGGTGGCACAACCATCCAAGTGCCTTCGGCACTTGGAGGGCTAGTGATTTGACAAGAGAACTAGTAGAATAATAATTTCACTAGCCCTGCAGGCTAGTACATACATTTAGTTAGTGTCAAACCATGTGTACCACCTCTGCCATGTAATAAAAGTAGTTTCAGTCATACTAAAGGATTTTGTTGTATATACTTTCATCTATTTACCTTTTATACATGTTATAACTTAAAAATAACTTTAATGTTGCAATTGGTCACCTTTACTAGAAAAATATGATTGCCAATGAGACAACTCTCCACAAGAGCTAAAATTACATAGAAGTTATAATCTGTATATATATATAGATTCTACCACTGCATCGAGTGTGATACAAAATTAATCCACTCGAGACAGTTAAATTTTCAAATTTTAAGCGAGGCTTGCCCGGCGTTTAAATATTTAAAATTTAACTGTCGAGAGTGGATAAATATCGTATTACGAGATTTGGTGGTGGAATCTGTTTCTCTAATGATTTTCAAACAATATGCAGGCAAACTTATTTCTTCTTTTCGAATGATCTACAAAAGATGTGTTCTTTCTATGTGACGTCATCAGGCATGGTCGCCTTTTTCATGCCGTCACAATAGGAAATTCAGAGGAAAGTAAGAAAATTGACGTTATAATCGGATTTTAACCAATGATTAACTGGGATCAAACGAACCACACGTTGATTAAATTTTTATACAATGGGTGCAGAAAGGATAAATTCACGAAGAATTAGAGAAATATATATATATATATATATATACTCCATTCTCAACTAATGTTCATTATAAGTTCTGCCTGAAAGCTCAAATCAAGGCTAAGGTTGGTAATATAAATCGAACAAAGATGGACGAGAGAAGACAAGCAAGGAGAATGATAAACACTGTTGTGTGCCGTTATTGCACATAATGTAAAGTTTGTAAACCTAAAATTTTTTAAGTTTGTAAAAGATGGAGTTGTCATGTTCCCATTAACATAGTTTCTTTTATAAAGAGCCTGAGGCGAAAGATACCAGATGGACCTTCAAACTTATATGTGAAAAAACCCAGACAACACGATGGCTAAAAAGGAAAAAGACCAATATAGACAAACAGCAATACTCAAAACACAACATGGTAAAACTAAATACTGAGCAATACAAACCCCATCAAAAGCAGGATTGTAGACAGAAGAAACATTTCAGTCATCATCTGTGAGAAGGATATTGCATAAATATCAACTTACTTGTGATGCCAGATGGTGTCTGTAAAACTTACAAAGGGATGTCTTCTAACTTCACCACTTGTAACACTTTGTTTAATAGCTTACAAAATTCATTTGAAAGCCTAAGGAAATTCCACTTTTTAATCTATAATGTGAAGGATACATGTATATTCCATGATTCCTCTCAAACTTTTGAGATCTATATATTTATTTGAGAATACAATATCATAGGTAAAACCTAATACCATAAACAGTTTATCTTACAACTTGTTATGTTATGGCCAGACATTTTGTCTGTTATACAAAGTCAACAATATAAATTACAAATTTTGGGATGATTGCAGCTTTTCAACAAGTAATTTATGGACATTTACATATATAAATGTAACTCAATTATATAGGATTAATGAAGACCAATCATAACTGTTTAATTTCAGGTTAGTGATCAAACATTAGTTTGCTCAAGGCAAATTTTAAATCCACTGAGTTTAAATGGACTCCAGTCTGAAAAACCCTGAAACCTGACAGTGTTCCTTCAATTTTTGACTGGACCAAACAAATAAGACTGCGGAGGGAACTCTTCAAACACCCAGACAAGGCCACAGAAAAAGCCACTACAAGCATCTGAAGATGAAGATGAGGATGGCACTGCAGATCTAGGTTGTGAACCAGGTCCAGAGTTTAAACATGCAGATCTTAGCCTATGGTAAATATTATATTGTACATATAATGTATGATATAATTTCTGTATAATACTTTAAATTTATGATCATGATGATAAAGACAAAAAAAATATCTGCTGGATAGAATTTTAGTTTATTGTCTATATTTATTTCATTTATATTTAAAGTTTGCTCTCAAATACATTTTAGATATAATACCAAAATTATGTATCACAATATCAACTGTCATTTTCATTAATGATTTATTGAATAAATTAAATTTTCTGTCTTTTTTATTTATCAGAATTTTGTGATAAATCATGATTAGTTTGATGAGCTGAAAACATCATCATGGAAAATAAACTCGACCATTAATCATTCTCAAGATGGTTATTCAGTTGTCAAACTGCTTCTTTATAATCAGTTTGCAATTGTAATTTATTATTTTGAATGAATTAATTTACATCATGCACTGCTGCTGAAATATGCTGGATCGTCACAGTCCTGAGGTATGGAATACAATAAAAATGTTATATTGCTGCTGGTCTGTTGGAGTCTTCAATAGAATCAAGGTATGTTATATAAAAAAGAAAATGTAGTAGTATGAAAGCCAATGAGACAACATTCCGCAAGAGACCAAAATGATACAGAAATTAACAACTATAGGTCACAGTACGGCCTTCAACAATGAGCAAAGCCCATGTATATATATATTTACTACACTGAAGAATAGGTCCATCCAATAAAATGATCAGAAAAATAATCATTGTTATACATTCATACATCATAACAAGGAGAAATTACCTATGTTTTTATGTTCCAGACCATATGAGTATTTGGATTGTACGTGTACGGTCCGGTTTGAGTATACTCATACGGTCTAGTATGAGCTTGACAATACATGTATTTGGAACATATGGATTTATTTTAGACAAAAATTTATCAAAAAACTTTTATCGAGTATTACAAATTAATATTATTACAATTAGATGAATAAAGTGGAAAACATTACATCAATTGAAATTAAATAATTCTGTATTTAATTGTCTGTTTCAATCTTATTTTAGCACTCTCGCCGTGGGTGACACTTGCTGGCACAAGGAACATCAGATTTCTTACATTTACATGTTTTGTTCATGCCTGTTCCTTTGCATTTGCATCTCTTGCTTGTTTTATGCAGCATGCAATGAAATTCCTTCTGTTTTCCAAAGTGCATTTTCAATATTGCGTGTCAAAAGTTCTATTGCTCTCATAACATAACAAGAGTTCAATATGCCAAATATAGTTTGTACAAATTTGCATCCTTACCAATAATATCAGCAACCCTAAATCCCCAGTTGCTTTTCTCACAGTAACAAAGCTACCTTTTTCAATCTTTGCATTATTTTTCGACACTTTTTTATTTTAATATTATTTTTCATTATTTTTTTAACGGTTTTTTATATAATTTGTGTCCAGTTTCTTCCGTTTTTTGTTATGATATACAGGAGATTAACTTTTAAATAGTTAAAACATTATGATTTCAGTTATGTTGATCGGTAATATACATGTCAAGGTATCGAATAAACTTGACCAATGTCTTATAATCTGGCAGACCGTAGTGTACAGTCAGACCATATGCTTATTTTGAAAAGTATGCATACGGACTGGATTGTACACGTCGGTCAAAATACTCATATGGTCTGGAACATAAATAAATGATTAAATCGTTAATCAATTTTACAGAGTTATCTCCTGTAGTGTTATGTACAACCTTAAAAGTTTTGTAAGTTAAATCACATGCACATACGAAAAAGGAGATGTGGGTGTATGCAAATTGCAATGAAACTGCAACGGAACTGCAAACACAACCAAAATCATATAGAGGTCCACACAGCTATTTAAATGCAATAAGACCAGATGTAAATCCTCCAGTCTATATAAGTTTTGATTAATATTAAACAGAAACAATAAAACACCTACTACCAAAACATATAAACAATATTAAATCATGTTATATTTGGAGTAAACAATAAAATACTGTATCATAGAAAGCTCAAAGTTCTTAACTGGCTTCATATGAAACCAGACTGTATCAAACTCTAAATGTATGCATTTTCAAGTCAAATACTGCTTACAACATCAAAAAGCAGTTAACACTGTCTATACTCCTTGTCGAGGATTCGAACCTCGATTTCTCATCAAAGATGGGTGTAATTGCCAATTATACTAACAAGGATTGCGTATAGATTTCATTAGTGTTAACATACTATAGAAAATATGGCATAAAACTGATAAATAAATAATAATTAACCAAAACAGATTTCTAAAATTTCATGTTGTGACATCATGACCATGATGACCCGTTGAGCCACTACTTAAAAACTAAAGAATGAAATAAAAGAAGTAGGTAAAAAATGGTAAAAATTATCCTTGTGAAATGTTCATATCAAAATAATTCATACATCTGCTTATTAGACAAATAAATTTGTTTATCAACCCACAGATGATTCATGATTGATTGTAATTATACGAAAGCAAAAAAAATTTTGGATCGTATAATGGTATGATGTCGCCATTGTCGTCCAAGACATATTTGGTTTCGGAAAATAACTTTAGTTAAAGTGAATGGATCTTTATGAAATTTAATTAAAAGGTTCAATGCCTCAAAGGAAGGTTGGGTTGATTTTGGGATGATGGTCCCAACTGTTTTGGACTGAGGGCCCAAAACAAGCACTTTTCTACTTTCAGGATAATAACTTATGTATAAGTATTTCAATTGCTCTGAAATTGTACCGCAATGTGTAATACCACAAGTAGAAGGTTTGGATTCATTTTGGGGTTATGGTGCCAACAGTTTAGGAATCGGGGCCAAAAAAGGGTCAAAACAAGCATTTTGTAGTTTCTTGACAATAACTTGTGTGTAAGTGTATGGACATCTCTGACATTGTACCACAAGGTTCCGTATCACAAAAGGAAGGATTGGATTGAGTTTGGGGTATTGCCTATTTCATGCAGGAATTAGGGGCCAAAACAAGCATTTTCTAGTTTCAGACAATAACTTGTGTTTAAGTGTATGGATCTCTGAAATTATCCTACAAGGTTCCATACTACTAAGGAAAGGCTGGAATAGAGTGTGGGGTAATCGCCCAAGGAGAATCAAAACTTTGGGGTTCCATTTTATACCCCACGCAACGAGTTGCGGAGGGTATAATGTTTTTGACCCGTCCGTCCGTCAGTCCGTCCGTCAGTCCGTCCGTCAGTCCTGTTTCTTGTCATCGCAACTCCTCTCAAACCACACAACAGAATTTCACGAAACCTTTTTAGATAAGGACATACTATGTAGTTGTGCATATCGACAGGAAATTACGATTCAATTCTTTTTCTAGGAGTTACGCCCCTTTGAACTTATTTACTTTAATGTACTACTGCAACAGTTTGTCATCGCAACTCCTCTCAAACCACACAACAGAATTTCATGAAACCTTTCAGATAATAAGGACATACTACGTAGATGTGCATATCGACAGGAAATTACGATTCAATTTTTTTTCCAGGAGTTACGCCCCTTTGAACTTATTTGCCCAATATACTACTGCAACCTTTTGTCATCGCAATTCCTCTCAAACCACACAACAGAATTTCATGAAACCTTTTCAGATAATAAGGACATACTACGAGATGTGCATATCGACAGGAAATTTAGATTCAATTTTTCCAGGAGTTACGCCTTTGAACTTATTTGCCCAATATACTACTGCAACCTTTTGTCATCGCAACTCCTCTCAAACCACACAACAGAATCTCATGAAACCTTTTCAGATAATAAGGACATACTACGTGAGATGTGCATATCGACAGGAAATTACGATTCACATTTTTTCCAGGAGTTACGCCTTTGAACTTATTTGCCCAATATACTACTGCAACCTTTGTCATCGCAACTCCTCTCAAACCACACAACAGAATTTCATGAAACCGTTTCAGATAATAAGGACATACTACGGAGATGTGCATATCGACAGGAAATTACAATTCAATTTTTTTCCAGGAGTTACACCCTTTGAACTTATTTGCCCAATATACTACTGCAACCTTTTGTCATTGCAACTCCTCTCAAACCACACAACAGAATTTCATGAAACCTTTTCAGATAATAAGGACATACTACGTAGATGTGCATATCGACAGGAAATTACGATTCAATTTTTTTCCAGGAGTTACGCCTTTGAACTTATTTGCTTCAATGTACTTCTGCAACAGTTTGTCATCGCAACTCCTCTGAAACCACACAACAGAATTTCATGAAACTGTGTAGATAATAAGGACATACTATGTAGATGTGCATATTGACAGGAATTATGATTCAATTTTTTTCTGATACAATTTTTTTCTTACACTTATTTTATTTCTCCAATGACAATGTGGGGATGGGGTATGTGAGCGCTCACTAAGGTTCTTTCATTTTGAGGGTTTAAATTCTTTTTCAAATTTTTCAAATTTCAAATTTTGAAAAGTTTCAAGAAGAAATCTTTAATTGCACAGTATTGCACAAATGATTTGTTAGATCTTGACATTTATTTTGAGTCAGAAACCTAAACTATGTAAAAATTATTGCAATCCAAATTTAGACAGTATCAAGCTTGAATATTGAGTCCAAATTTGCCCTAACTGTTCAGTGTTCAACCTCTGCAGTCGTAATAGTTTGCGCTCAGCGAAGCATTTTATTTTGCATTGTTAAGAAATATAATTTGCCCTTATCTAATAAAACTCTTATCTCCACCACAAAACATATGCATCAATTGAACTGTTTTTGCCCATCTTAATTCTATACTATAATAAAATTACCCTTTTTGCCCGATTCTGCATGTTTGGGAAAATTACCCTAAACTGAATCCCAGCCTTCCCTTTGTGATATGGAATTAACCTTGTAGTACAATGTCAGAGAGATTCATACACTTACATACAAGTTATTGTCTGAAACTACAAAATGCTTGTTTTTGACCCTAAAATTATTTTGCAGCCATATAAAATATACTCTCAGATGTTGTTTTAATATCAAATATACATATGCATATTCATGACACCTAATTAAGAATGGAGTATGGACACCACTGTCCCATGTTAGGGGAAGGGTTGGGATCCTGCAAACATGTTAAACCCCGCAACATTCTGTTTGTATGTGGCTGTCTCAAGTCAGGAGCCTGTAATTCAGTTGTTGTCGTTTGTTGATGTGCTACATATTTGTTTTCATTTTCAGTACACAATTAATTGAAATTAGGACATTAGTTTTCTCTTTTAAATTGTTTCTACATTTGTCATTTTGGGGCCTTTTTTTAGCTGACTATGCAGTATGGGCTATGCTCATTGTTGAAGGCCATACTGTGACCTACAGTTGTGAATTTCTGTGTCATTTGGTGTCTTTTGGAGAGTTGTCTCATTGGCAATCATATCACATCTTTTTGTATAGGTCTGACATGTTACTATTGTCAACAATGATAGAATCCCATACCACATAGTTAAATGTAAATGATATGTCAACTGTTTTTCCATACCCAGTCTCCATAGATGGATCAAGGGGGGCCCAGGCCCCCCTTTCGTTGAAAAAAATTGGTTAATTATATAGGGAATCACTGAAGCATGACTGGAGACAGAAGAGAATTATAGGTAATGTCCCTTTTGCACAATCATCTATTATAAATATGGTCAATGCATAGAGTTTTGATTGATTGATTGATTGATTGATTGGTGCTTAACTCCACCTAAAGCACAATTGCGCTATTCTATGGTAATCAGTTTTCATTTATTTAGGAAGTTATTACTTTTAAAAGACTTGTGGTGTATGTATAAGTTATTTCGATGTTTTGTTTGTGCGTCATATACTGATCAGGTTTTGCCATAATTTTAGGTGGTTTGTCTTTTCTAGCTGCTTTTGGAGATCTTATTTGAGAATTGGTTGATACTTTACCAATTCGTTAAAAGGTTGCAGTACCAATTGTATAGGTATTAATGTTGAAAGTTGGGTTCGTTTTATCGAAAAGGGGGACTGAGCGGAATAAAATTAAAATTATTCATGTCTGTTTAAGCTACTTACTTAGAGAAACATCTCAATTGAATGTTATTTATAATATTAATTCGATGACAATGTCTACATAATGCTTACCAATCTACATTGTTTTTGAAGCGAGTAACAAGCTGTCGTCATTTACCCGCGGTTTTATCTTTCGGTATTCTCAGGACATATCCTGAAGATATTAATAAGCCATATATAAATTTATGTATCGAATGGACTGCAAAGATTTGTTAAGGGGAATTCTAATTGGTTTAAAAAGTCACGTGTGAAATAGTCAGAAGTGAAACTACATATTGGTAGTTGTTAGATCTCATATGTAGTATAACGTAATCAGAGATCAATATTTTAATTAGATTGATTTAAGGAATAGTAGTGGTGGTGTCTGAGATTGCACGAGGGTGTCAAAGAGGTTAATCCGCCTCAAGTTGTACATCCCAAAAGACTAACATATCACAACTCATTAATGAGTGTATGTGCAATTAAATGAATATTCATGTCTGCTTGTTTAGTGAGTGGGCCATAGAATTATCCGGGGCGTAGGAGCCAAGGGAGCCAAGGGATCAATTTCAACCTCCCACTTTTTGGAAAACAAAATATTGAAAATTAAAAAGAAAGAGGATACTGACTAACCTCTAGAGATGTAAAAACCTACAAAATTGAAAACTAAAGAATCTACAAATGTTTTATTCATACTCTATAAAATGAAATAAAATATATAAAATATTATCCGGCACTTATTGTTGAAGACACTTTTGATACAATATTGAAAATTTAAGTTGGTTTTTGTTATAAAAATCAAGGAATAACAGACACACTTTACCAACATAACTCGATTTGTATATCTGAGAAACAAAGCATAACTTTACTTTCAGTTGAATTCATGTTTGGTTAAGAATGTGCTTATTATTCATTTTTGTGATGTTTACTCAAATTTTTTTTTCTGAAGTACCAAATGTTTAGGCATTTAGATTTCAGTAACATGTTCAGAAATATGCAATTATTGTTTAAGAACCTCACACATGAGAAGCTTTCTTAAGTTTGGAAGACTTAAACATTTCCCTGGTATGAAATAAATTCACTTTCTCTCTCGTCTGGAAATGGCGGTACTATCGTAAGTATCAATTTTCTATGTACTGTGTTAATTGCAGTTAGAAAAATTAGAAATTTCATGGAAAGTTAATTTAACAAACAAAAAAGAAAACTTTTCAAACAAATCGGATGTAACGGGCAATATGGTCTTGGTATTTCAGTTAAGGATTAGTGCTCTGTATGACTTTGAATCATTACATGTAGATTGATATTTAAGAGAACCTCTTTAAAAATAAGCGATCAACGAATAGAAATAGATAAATATAGACATTATAAACAGTATATCTAGATTTGATGTTGAATTCAACATTTTAGGTGGCAGCTCATCGCAAAGTTTTTACATATGCACTTCATGAATTCATTATAGTTTAATTCTAAGATATTTCTATTACCAGTATTAAAAATAATTTAAGTGCTTAATAGTTCATCTTAAATGATCTTAGACATAAATTTCATTTTTTTATTTTTTACTTCTATGAATCCTATGTTTCCTGTGATTTATCTTGTTTTTATATTCTTTAACGCTCTTCTATAGCCTCTTATCTGTGTTATGATGCTATCAGTAATATATGGGAGAACATGTCAAATCTAAACAACATTTATAGTCTAATACAATACTCTGAAGTGCATCTTCAAGTTAATTAACTATTTAATGATTCGATCTTTGGTGCATATCGAAAGTTTCTTGCTATCGAGGCTGGTCATTGTCTGAGACATGAGGATTAGTTTTGTTTTAATAACCATATTTGGTGCTAATTTTGGTAAGAATGTTTTCTATTTATTATTATTGAGACCAAGATAAAACGCAACTTATCAATGGCAAATGGCAAAATAATGTTAATCTAGCTAATCTAAGCATGCTGATTATGTTTAGGATTTTTTAAAAGAAAGAATATACAATATAAACAGAATGCGCTACCGCAAATTTATGTCATCTTTTAAAAATCATGAATTTGCGGCGCAAATTTTCTAATAAACAAAATAATTGAAAAAATATTGCAGTATAAATACTTGATATTGTTGAAGACCCTACAACAACTGTCAAGATGAAGAACAGGAATAAAAGCCCTGTTCATTGATAATTTTCTATGTTTTTTATGTATTGTGTGCGATTTTGTCCCATGTACATTTACTCCATATCCTTTCATTTTCTATTGATATTGAATTAATATGTAGTCAAATATAGAAAACTGATAGGAGTCCAAGAAAGTTCTAGAGAATTTCCATATATTAATTTTGTTTCCTTCCTTCTCAGCTCTAAAGCGTTCGTTTTATCATTCTTATATAATACTAAACAATCGTTTGTTTTTCTATAATATTTTAAGAAATTAAAGAGTGTCTAGATGGAAGCAGCCAATAATTTTATATTTCTGGCGACCGTAAACTATGACGCATATCTTTTATATTCACACTTAGTTTAAAGAACTTCTTAGTGTTATACATTTTGTTTAGTTAACATGAATACCCTTGTTGTTTGATGCCGTTTTTATATTTGTAGTGCTTGGATCTGGATCATTTTGGCAAAAATGGTGGACATATGAAGGAGTTTCTGGTAAGGCTACAATGCAATTTAATATCATAAGGAGAGATAATGTCCATAATTTTGCGATATAATTAATAAAAAAGATACAAGACTTGCAATGGCTATTGCTTCCCAAGTATACTATATCAAAATAGACCTTCTAGAATCAGACTGTCCTATCAATATGATATAACGAATATTGCATTTTGGTTATTACATATAGAACAAGACCGATACCGGGTCAGGACCTGCGTCGCTGTATGCAATTGATTGAGGTAACGTGTATACCGAAGCATAACTGGTCATTCCCAGACCAAATAATAAAATCATTCACCTCAATAGGAGCCATGAAAACTTTGACAAACATTTTACTTGTACAATGAGTGTTGTAAGATTTCAAACTATATCGAAAAACAATAAGTGGCTACACAGCAGACGTAAAAATTGCTTACAGTACTCGCTACAATTATATCAAGCTGCAGACCAAATATTAAACCATTCTCTTAAATAGAAGCAAATAAAACTTTGACGGAAGTTTTCTATCGGACGGACGGACGGACGGAACGGTAGTCGAGCGGTTACTAGACCAACTTCCACTTTCGGCGACGCAGATATAAATGAAAATTAGATGAGTTTTCTTGTATTATATTTGCATCATTTTTAAACAACAATGTATGTTCATAGGACACCATGCCTGCTCGTACTGTACGTTATATGTCCATATTCAGTGAACCGTGAAATTGAGGCCAGAGGCTTAACCAAAATCTTTTAACCTGAGAATGTATAAATTTCACACTATCACACTTCTATGTACAGTTAACCATGAAGTTGGCAAATAATTTGAAAATTTCATATCATAATGAACATGTGTACTAAGTTTCAAGTAAATGTGACCACAATTTCACGGTAAACTACCAAAACTAAATACTATTACATGATACGGTATAGACAAGCGGACAGACGTACGGACGCTTTATTAAAGAAACATATCGTAAGCGTGGCGGTGCATATAACATGTATTATTAGCACTACATTCAGGCTTTCTAGCAGTATGAATTTTGAAAATTAAAATTTATGCAAATAGTTCGATATAATTATGTTTATTGGTCACAAATTGCCATACTTATCTTCTTGTAAGATTATGATTTGATTTGATTTTGATTTTTGGTGTTTAACGCCACTTTTAAGCACCGCTTTTGGGCTATTTCGTGGCGGTCAGTTTTTATTGATGGAGGAAGCCGGAGTGCCCGGAGAAAACCACCGACCTTCGATAGGAAAACTGACAATCATAGTCAATTAAGATTGGAGTCGAATGCACCCGCACAAGCGGGATTCGAACTCACAACCTCAGTGTTGACTGGCTAGTGATTACAGTAGTAACTACTTAGACCACTCGGCCACCGAGGCCCCTGTAAGATTATGTACAGTAACTTTATCAAACATGTATGTCATGTATGTTTTATGTTAAAGGAGCGGAAAACTGGGGAAAAACAATAGACGAATGGCTGATATGTTCCAATGGAAAATTCCAGTCTCCAATAGACATTAACACAAGTCATCTGCTGTACGATCCTAATCTGGATCCGTTTTATATTATTCCTAGAAAAGTATGTATGTATATAGGATAAAATTTGCCGCTAAAATTATTTTGTACTAGATATTCTACTTGTAAACATGCGTACATGTATGACATGCCAATATGAAAATAAGAAGATGTGCATGGTTTATTCCCACATGAAATAACTATCAAATGACGTAGATGTTACATGTATTTAAGATTTGATAATTTATATACATATACAAATTGCAATAAAACCTGAAAAAAAATCAGAAGATGTGGTATAATTTCCAATAAGACAGCTATCAAATGACATAGATGTTACATGTTATCGAAACTTGATAATTTATATATCATACAATTTGTAATAAAACTTGAAGATTTATAAAACAGTGAAGATTTTAAGCAAAAATGAAAACACAGCCCGATATGTGTATGAATAAAAAAGAATGCAGAGTATACGTCAATGAAAGTTTGTAGCACAACGACACACAAAAAACCTGTGAGACAATAAACAATACAGGTCAACACAGATTTTCAACAATAGACCCATGTCTATACAATAACTGAACCATAAGTTGAGACAATTGAAAATCAGGAATTTGACGGCAAGCGCAATTTATGTGCATGTATTAGTTATGAACTTGAATAATTCATCAATTCCAGAAAATGTGTGTAATAACTCCATATTCAGTGAGGTATAGCTAAAAAGTCAGGTCTAACGATCGCCTTAAGAATAAGATATTAATGCAACAGCATTCCAATTCATTCATTCATATTTACTTCTACACTTGCATGATACTAATATAAAAGTACAGCAAATAATTGGCACTTATTAGGATACCAATACGAAAGATACTCTTGCAAAAGTTCATCAAATATCCATTGTCAGTCATTGAGAGACGAGACTTTGATAAAACATTAAATAGAATTAAGAGGGTACTAATTTGGCAATCCAATAGGATATACTTATTATGATAAAAATACTAAAGTGGCATGATAATAATAGAAAAGTACAGCAAATATCAATTGTCAATCATTAGAGGATACTAATTTTGAAATGAACATATACTTGATTGAAAAAAACTCACATTAGGGAAAAAACATCTTTATCTTTCCTTTCCTGATAGACCCTTTTCTCCCCTCCTCTCTCTCTCTGAATATTACGTCAACTGTTTATGAATATTTAATGTCAAGTTTATGAATAAAAAACTATACTTTTTTTGTAATTTTACATTTTGAATAAACTGATTGGTTGATTGTTGTCTGCTTTTGTTTTATAGCAATGTTTGTTATTATTTCACATTCACCAGTTAAAACAAAAAATTATAGACAGTTTTGATTATCATATATTTTTAATTTTGAAACTTCTAAAACACTGCAAAAAAAGAATTTATTTGAAATTTATGAATTATAAGCATTTGGTATAAAATGTTGACACAATACATATTAAATTGAATGTCTTGAATTCGAAACCTGAAATACTATATGGAAGACTCTTTATTGATTTAGGTCTCTGGCAACATAACGAACACTGGACGTGGGATTACTGTAGATGTTGAAGATGGTCCCATTGTTTTCTCGGGACCCTTGAAATATAGACACAAAATAACACAACTAAAAGTCCACTTTGGTCATAATCACAGTAAAGGCTCAGAACATTCCATTGATGGGAGACGTTTTCCAGCAGAGGTTACTATTTACATACTTCATACATACATAATTAAAAGATTGATTATTCTAAGAATCGAATCTACATACACATGTATCTATCATATATGTTTTAATAATCATAATTAGGAATGAAATATTTGTCCTGAGTTACAACCAACACTATGTTAATGCACAACGCGTTTGGAAAGAAGATATAACACATTAGATAAAACCGTATATGGAGTACCTTGCCTTTCCCGTCTGTATATGGATTACCTTTGCCTGAGGAGTTTGCAACCTTAATTTAAGAGCAATCACATAGTTTAAAAAAACCCGGAACATTTACATTAAAGACGTATTAATAAAATCATGGCAGATCCAATATAATGTCCATTAGGCACATGATAGGTACTCTATCATTTAGGGACCAACAGTCTTCCAGCAACAGCATAGTCCCAGTGATATTAATATGAATGTATTACGTAGTTTGTATGACGCATACAGCAAGATAATTCGGACAACTTGTATCTTCAAACTTCTCATTGTATTTGTTTTTATTTTCAGATACATTTGATAACATATAATGTTGATCTCTATCATAACCTGTCGCAAGCTTTAGATTCATTCCATGGAGTTGCTATCATCGCTATTTTCTGCAAGGTAATCTTTTATTGTAAATTTCACGGCAATGAACTCTGCCATACTGGAAGAAGGTGTTTCACAACTTTTAATGTAGAAGACTGATCTTATTTGTTACTTTTGGTGGGCATGTGAGTTGCTTCATATTTAGTTTCCTTATATGTGTTTTGTTATATATATAACTGATGTATGTTTATCGTCATTTTTCCGTTGGACATGGTGTTGTCGATCTTTCATCGACTTATAATTATTGATTGCTTCCTTGGTATTTTAAACTTTTAAGTAAACCTTAGACTATAAGAAAGCTAGTTGGCAACTATTTTCATGAATTCTAAAATTTTGATGTATTTACTTAACATTTGTAAATATTATTTGATATGACCTGGACAAATTATTAAGAAAGGTAAAAACATCTAGAGCGAGTCGAGTTAAAATAGTGCACTCTAAGCAAAATGCATATAAAGAGAGAGAGAGAGAGAGAGTATTGTAAGCTGTGAATTATTAAAAGTCGAGTTAAAATAGTGCACTCTAAGCAAAATACATATAAAGAGACTTAAATTGAATTGTTGAGAGAGAGAGAGAGAGAGAGAGAGAGAGAGAGAGAGAGAGAGAGAGAAGAAGTTCTAACACAAGCCATTGATTTCCTGGTGTTGTCTTTCGATCTATATGCACGAGCGATGCAAAACAACATTGTTAAATCACACAATATAATTAAATAATATTAATCCAACAGATGAAGAATGTTCAACCATATAAAGCAATAACTAGTATTTCTTAAAGATGCCTTAAGTGGTATATAAGGACGAAATAATGTTTAAATTCTTCTATGTGATATCCAAGACACAGTTTATTTACCAGTACAGAAACGGGATTCTTAGCAACCATTTTAGATCGCTCTTGTACTTTGATAATGAAGATAGCCATCAGAAGTTTTCTTAAATACACTTTCAAGCTATGCCAGTAGTGTGATGTAGTGCAAAATTAAAGGTTTGGAAAAGTCCAAAATTGCTATGTACTCTTAGTCTGTATTCTTCCATTTTATTTAGCCTATTCCAATAAATTTAGATGGTAAACTATGCAACGTTTGGAGTGGAACAGGTAAAAAGTCTGCATTAACAATAAATGTAGCTCCATAAAAGGGGCCCCGGGCACCATGGGTCCCCAAAATCCGCTTGTTGTAGGGGCTTTCTTTCGCTGGCATCTGTTTATGGACTTGTAAACTCTGAGGCTCCACTAACTTGTGTGTTAAGCGATGAATATATTCAGTATTCACATTTCAAATTTTTGCATATTTCCAGTATGGTGTTCCAAGTAATGAGGCTTTTCAGCTTATGTCAAAATATACAGAGATTGTTAGACTAAAAGGTAATAACAACATTTATGTTTTTGTATGGTTTTAAACTTTTGAGAACATAACAAGCAACCTTTTGCTGTTAAACATTTCTGCTAACGCTATTGTTGCGTTTCTGAAAATGAACAAGATTAATTTGAAGGAAAATGCGCTAATTAAGGTAGGTAGAAGGCTGTGATGGTACAATACAAGTAGCGTGAGGGTACCAACATTTCACCTATAATGGTAGTTTTTTTTTCACCTACATTTATTTAAGAAACAGACAAAAGTTTCAGTTCTGTGTCTATTTTTGTAGATGTATCCTTATTTACTATATAGTTCCACAAATTTTTATTTTGAATCCTTACTGAATCATAGAAAAAATGATTCTGTAATGAAGAGGGATTACCTGATGCTTAATTACACAGCTGTAAAAAATCGAATAACTGATGTTTGTTTTTTGTCTCCATATTATGGAACAATTTAACATCGGTCTATACTTATCATGCAAGAAATGGACGCCGGTAACATATTTTAAATACTCATTTCTAAAAGTCAACTTTTTGTATTTCCGTAAATTTTACTTTTTCTCACTGGATACTTCATCTGTTGATATAGAATGTGACCGTTTTGTGTATTTTTAGTATATTTAGGTCTGTTGAAAACGTGCATAATAAAAATGATAAAAATACGAATGGTTCAGTCTCCAAGAAGCGCCTATTAGATTTCCTTCGCTTTTTTTTTAAATAGGTGCAAGTAGGGTATTCTGTGCACCGTGTCGTTAGCTGGATTGTTGGTGTAGTATTTCAGTATTTCAGGGCAGTATTTTTAAATTTTTGTTTTTAATGTTAAACATATTTTATTAATTATCACCTGTTACATCAACTCTTAAGTTGTCCAGGGAAGCAACTAAGGGGGCCCCGCATTTTTACAGTCTCATTTGTCGGGGAAAATGCAAATGAGGGGAAAAAAACGCCCATTATGAATAATTAACATCTATCTATATATCTATACATCACACTATATATAATCATTTGATAACGTATTCATTCTATCTGTATATTTTTTCTTACAAAAGCTACCTGTATATATATATTAAGGAGTTTCGATTTAACAGCACTTCATTCCGTTCTTTTGTTATGCTAGTATTTCAGTATTAGCTAGACAAGTCGCATGCTCAACCACAAGGTAGACAAACAACAATTGACCGTAATTATAACTTTGTTGGGAAAAAGTAAAATTAGGGATCGTCTTCTTTGAAAATATGACGATGAAATACCTTCAATCGTTTTGAAAATAATTTCAGTTAATGTTTACTTAACAGGTCAAACGACAACAATATCCGGAATACCATTAGAGATTTTATTTCCCAATACTGACCAGTATGTGACATACCATGGATCACTGACAACACCCGGATGTTCAGAATCTGTTACATGGATTATCCTAAACCGCCCGATCAACGTCAAACAAGAACATGTGCGTATTTCTTGTACTAAAGTAAAATCAAATGTAGTCCAAGAAAAAGAAAATTGTGTGCAGACTTTCCTTAATATAAATATGAACCACTTTTGAATACTGAAAGTAACAGTGACTGTAAGTCAATGACCGTGATAAGAAATTAAAAAAGTCACAGATTATTTTTTTACAAGTAGCTTGAATGTTCTCATCTTAGTAAAACATTTGAAACATAAAAGCAATAGGTACGTCTGCGGCCGAAAGTACGAAATGCAAAAAGATAAAATCACATCTAAATAAAACAATCAAAACCTGCATTGCAATACGTACATTTGCGCCGAAAGTTTGAAATGCAAAAAGATGAAATCTCATCTTAGCAAAACATATGAAAACTGAAAAGCAATAGGTACGTCTGCGGCCGAAAGTTTGAAATGCCAAAAGATAAAATCACATCTAAATAAAACAGTCACGACCTGCATTGCAATACGTACATCTGCGCCGAAAGTTTGAAATGCAAAAAGATGAAATCTCATCTTAGCAAAACATTTGAAAACTGAAAAGCAATAGGTACGTCTGCGGCCGAAAGTTTGAAATGCAAAAAGATAAAATCACACCTTTATAAAACAGTCAAAACCTGCATTGCAATAGGTGCGTCTGCTGCCGAAAGTTTGAAATGCAAAAAGATTAGTTAAACAATCAAAACCTGCAATGCCATAGGTACGTCTCCTGCCGAAAATTTGAAATGCAAAAAGATAAAATCACATCTTAGCAGAACAGTCATAACCTGCAATAGAAATTTATTTCTGTGAGCGAGTGAACTGTGAAAGGCTTGTAAAAGTAGCTAAGAAATCACACCATCGACTTTGATATGAAAATTACAGATAGATCAATGCATTTTACAAGTACCAAAGATAGCATTTGTGCCGTAGGAAAATTATGAATGACGTTTTGTGTTCATGTATTTAACATCATTATATAATATAAATTATGTGTACTATGAAAACAACTCTTTCTAACAAGACTAATCAATATAGGTTTGGTAAAGAGGTAGGGTCAGTTTCCCTTGAAATTATTTCACACTATATTCATAAAGCCTTTCAACCTTCACTTAAACTCAAAGTAACACATCCCAATATGAGTAATTTCAAGGTTCTACAATATTAGACACATATACTGACAGATCAGTTAATCATAAACGCCTGAAGATATCAAAAACTTCAATTTTCGCAGATTCTGGCAGATTTTGAGTATTTTTCTTTAAAATGTATAAGGATACATAGTAAACTAAAAACAAATTATGTTGGAAGATAACCATTGTTTTTTTTTATACAAATTAACTCCTCCGATGTAAAATTTGACAAATAATGTGTATCAAATTTTTTCAACAGCAATATAATATTATAGCACTAAATCGCATTTTGATTTATGGAATTACTGAGAAAAAAATCGTGAAACAGTATATTAAGGGAACGACCATTCTGATCCCCAATTTGATGAAAACAAATATTGTGGTCAAGCAGATGACAAAAAAAAAAAATATTCTGAATCCAGATTTTCCCCATACCTTATAGTGTTAAATTTTGAAAAAAATAATTTGATTGATAGCGTCGAAAAAGGAAAAAAATTCTGACTCAGACAAAAAACCATACCCCCCTCCCCCTTTGAAGTTAAATGGTTGCTCCCTAAGCATATGATATAGACAATTTCCAGCAGGATTTGACAACTTTCAGATTATGTCCCTGTGAGTGAAACAAATACACGGGAAACTGGTCCTACCTCTTTAATTACGATATGTATTTTAATTGAATGCCAAAAAGAAAATATAACTCTTATTTTTTTTAATTTTTAAAGCTTGACAGATTCCGTCATCTTAGTAAGGGAATACTGGGCGGTCCAGAGGCATACTTAGAACATAATGTAAGACCAGCTATGCCTTCTTATGACCGGCTTATCAAAACTAATATAAACTTTTATCAAAAGGTATGTCAAGCTATAATTTCTTCGTGCTATTTTATTGCATTTTTGAAAATTTGAATAAAGGGCGATATGAGGCCTGGGAATCGTCAATTGGATAGCAATAAAAACAAAATGAATACATCTACGACGTTATTCACCCCTTATAAAGTGCACAACAATTTAAAACAATTTAGCATATTACTTTGGGCACAGGACGTTTGCGCGTTTTTACCTGTAACACGATCGGACGTTTGCGCTCCAAACACTATGGACATTTGCGCTTTAAATTTTGATACACCTGTATTAAATTGACCGGACATTTGCGCTTTTTACCTATAGTCGTCCACCTGTAATTTTAATGTGTTGTAATCAATACGTAAATAAATTCAACTTATTTGTGGTTAATTTGTTCACATTGACACAGTCTTAAACATCTTTAATACTAAAATAACGAGGTCCAATTTGTTAGCCGGCATGACGCAAAAACGACGAATCAAAGAATTCAACTTTTTATATAACAGATATAGGACAATGGTGTTGATTAAAAATTACACCATTCCAGACCATTTTGTTTTCCACATAATTAACATTTCCAATAATTAAGAAGTTCCGGGTCGAATCCGATACCGATACCAATAGAATATGTCACATGTAGTTTCCGGTTGTAGTTCTTCTTTATTCTTCCCTCCACAATATGGAGTACCACTACTAAATTGTAGTGAGAAAACCAGGAAGGGTACAAACAGAAAGATTTTGAAAGCAGAAAAAACTGTACACCTTATAACCAGCATGACTTTATCAAATGACAATACGAATACGAAAAATCTAGGCTAAAAATAAGGCATAAATACTTTAATTCAGTCACGGGCCCGCGATGTAGCGGGTGTGATCTAGTAGAGTTTAAAGTTATAGACTAGTAAAGGAAAAAATGTATATGTCACGATAGATTTTTATCATTGAACAACAGTCGGTTAATTACATTAAAATTCGATATATTGATGAACAGGGACCTCAGTCAAGAATTGAGAAAGAGAAAATGGAATATTTATTTGCCAGTAAGGACAGATTACAAAAGCTAAATTTGTTCATTCCATGAGCTTTAGATATCAAGCGAAAACTGACCTATGGAAACTATACGTGTCTTTATGTCTTCAGAATGTTTACTTTTAGCTATGAATATAACCATATTAATGTGCTATGAAATGACTTTTAAACACGAATGTGCTATGAAATGATATTAAACTTTTAACCACTAGGTCAAACCTACCGGTCCTAAGCCCGGATTAAATAGGAGGGAAGTCATAAGAAGCAATTATTGTAAAAGCGCAAATGTCCTTTTTTAAAAGCGCAAATGTCCTAAAAATTGAAGAGCAAATGTCCTATGAAAAAGCGCAAACGTCCCGCGACGATTACATTGTATGTTCATGTTGGAAAGTTTCAAATTTTACGAAATGGAAATTCAATGCGTTGCATTGGGAAGCCAACGACAGGCATGCAATCTCATAATGTTTCAATATCTTACAGAAAAGCGATCGCAGGCACATCCAACATAGAATTGCAGTTCCTTGCAGCATTAAAAAAGTGTGGTCTTATTAAATTAATTTGCTATACAATTTATACACACAAATAACATAATAGGCGATTTTTACTAAAATACGACTACTAATAAAAATAAATGAAAGAATGAAAAATAAAGGCAACAGTAGTATACCGCCGTTCAAAAGTCATAAATAGATTGAGAGAAAAATCCGGGTTACAAACTAAAACCGAGGGAAACACATCAACTATAAGAGGAAAACAAAGGAACAACAGAAACACTGAAGTGCAACAAAAACAAACGCCAACATACATAGAAACAAACTATTTGATAACAACTGCCATATTCCTGACTTGATACAGGACATTTTAAGAAAAAAATGGTGGGTTGAACCTGGTTTTATGGCTAGCCAAACCTCCCGCTTATATGGCAATGTTAAAAAAATATCGCCAAAATGACAACACTACGTAACAGAAATACAGCACAAACACACGCAAGAACACTCATCACAGAGAAACGCACAAATAAATAATACAAAAGTCGATACAACATGTAAACCGCAGAATAACAACGAACATCTTCCATTAACGACAGACAAGCACAGGACATCACAAACAGTGACGTATTTTTGTAACGAATATATAATCTTGGAATTCATACAATTATTTTCACAATACTAGTCTAAACAATTATCATGATTTGTAACGAATATGTTATCTTGAAATTCATACAATTATTTTCACAATACTTGTCCAAACAATTATCATGATAAAAGATAAACAGATAATAAAATATATTTAACCGGGTTTAAAATATAAAATAACTTAATACTTACACATACATATTTTCGTTTATTCGACTAGTAGGAAAGTAAAGGTCTTTGTACTTATTTTCAAGCCCCTTTAAATATTGTTTGTTGGTCCGTACGTTTGTCGTTCCTCTATTTGTATCAACAAATCCTCATAAAGCAATTACTTAAGTTCAATGAAAATTAAAAAGAATTTTAATTGTCTAATGGCGTTGTATATACCTTTCATTTCTTTTTAATCAAAATGATTTGTTGGGGTTTCTAATAAATGCAAAACACGAATTTGCTAAACTCTAGAAAGTGATAGGCATTGCTGTATCCGCTACACATAAAAACTACGACAGAACTTCAATGAAACTTTCATGTAAATACTTCCATTGTACAACTTTTATTTTATTTTTTTACCCGAGTAATCCTTTTGAGTTTTACATATTGAAATGCAAACTTTGTCATTTTCATAAGAAAAAGGGAGAAGTAATATAGATTGTTCACATTCCACTATATAGATGATATCCTCTCATGCACTGAATAAAGCAAAGTTTGCTGACTATGTTGACCGCATCTATCTTCAACTTAAGGATACAATAGATACAGTGAATTCTGCCTCATATCTAGACTTAGTAGTTACATCTAGAAATTGACAATGAGGGTCGGTTGATAACAAAACTTTACTTTTTTTTCCCAATTTCAAAATATTATATACAGGAAACCCTTATTTGGCGAAAAAAAAACATAACAACAACAGCAACAAGATTGGTAAAATATTATAGTTGTTTTGATTGAGATTATTTATCTCATTATTTTCTATATTTTGAAAAATAGGAAGGAAAGAAAATGCCCTATATCTCCTTTTCTTTTTTTTTATGAATTACCGTTTGATTTTAGACGAGGAAATGCAACATGAAGATTAATACACAGTATGGAAGTAAGTATATAGTTTTCAAAAACAACTGATATTCTGCCTTGCTTCAGTATATTCATGGAACACAGTTGGATTTTTAATAATATGAGGTAAAAACGAACAGAAAATTTTTGAGGGTATCACCAGCCCAGTAGTCCGCACTTTTGTGTTGACATGAGTTAATCATTGATATGATCATAATGACAAAACTTTTGTATTTTCTACCCCCAGGAATAGATTACCGTAGCTGTATTTGGCTAACATTTGGTCCTAAATTCTCTCCGACTTCGTACTTTATTTGGCCTTTTTAATTTTTCGATTCGAGTGTCACTGACGAGTCTTTTGTAGACGAAACGCGGGTCTGGCGTACAAAATTGTAATCCTGTTATCTATGATAGATATAAAAAAAATAGATGTGATATAATTGCCAATGAGATAACTCTCCACCAGTGATCAAATGACATAGAAGTTTAAAACAACTTTAAGTCACCATACGGCCTTCAACAATGAGCAAAACATACCGCATAGTCGGCTATAAAGTTTATTTATCTTTGATTTATTCATTGTTCATTTAAAAGATAATGATTAAGAAAACACATGGAATGTGTAACCTGAACTTTATTAAAAGCCTGCTTCGAAGCTTCTCAGGATACTGACAATTGCGAATAAAGAATATGCATGATATTCGTTACGCAAGTCTTGCAATATGTAACATATTAACAGGGACAATAATAAAATTGAGAATGGAAATGGGGAATATGTCAAAGAG
The DNA here is from genome assembly GCA_017311375.1 of Mytilus coruscus. Lineage (NCBI taxonomy): Eukaryota > Metazoa > Mollusca > Bivalvia > Mytilida > Mytilidae > Mytilus > Mytilus coruscus. The sequence goes on along the minus strand of CM029595.1, from coordinate 84,825,892 downwards.
ACAACAACCCGACCAAAGAGCAGACAACAGCCGAAGGCCACCAGTGGGTCTTCAACGCAGCGAAAAAAATCCCGCACCCGGAGGTGGTCCTCAGCTGGCCCCTAAATAAAAGTGTGTACTAGTTCAGTGAAAATGGACGTCACACTAAACTCCAAAACATATAAACGAACTAAAATTAAAAAACATGCAAGACTAACAAAGGCCAGAGGCTCCTGACTTGGGACAGGCGCAAAAATGCGGCGGGATTAAACATGTTTTGTGAGATCTCAACCCTCCCCCTATACCTCTAGCCAATGTAGAATAAAGAAACACATAGCAATACGCAGAGTAAAGCTCAGTATAAAAGAAGTCCGAGTCCGATGTCAGAATAGGTAACAAAGGAAACTAAGCAAAATGACAATGATACATAAATGAACAAAGGACTACTAGCAGTTACTGACATGCCAGATCCAAACCTCAATTAAACTGATTGAAAGATTATGTCTTCATCATATGAAAATCAAGTACAATCCCTCCAGTTAGGGGTTTAGTATCATACCATCATAAAATATATGAGAAGAACATAACCCGTATCATGCCAACAACTGGTTTTAGAATAAATGTGTTTATTTCCGATGCAAAGACCCTATGATTGCATCAATATTAATACCAAAATATGCAATCTTTAATGACTTGACAACAGTATCGTAACTATATCCTTTCAGAATAAGTCTGTTTAAAGGTTTGGTTAGCTTTTGAGGTGAATGCCGACATTTTTGTGCTTTGTAAAGAATATTACCATAAAATATTGGATGTGAAATACCTGAACGTATAAGATGTCTGCATGTTGATTATGTTTGTTAAATTATTGAAATGTGCACTTTTTACGTAAAAAGAGAGTGATAATGTGAAATAATATCAATTGAACTGTTTAAAACATTGAAATTTGAAGTACATAATTTTTAGAGAATGTCTAACTGTTTTATCCTTCTTTTTCAGTGGGGCTTCTTTACTCGTGAGGCGGTTATGTGAACTACATGTAGTAGAAATGACTTGTTCCAAAGAGCAGTCATAGTCAGAAAATTTATGCAAACCATTGTTTATGATAATATCATAATAATGATATTGAATAGTTAATTACTATATATATAATCGTCTGTCTTATTAATATATTTTTAGTATAATTCTTACAATTATATTAACATAATAAATAATAGTGTATCAGTGTCAACAAGTGAGGTTTTATTTGGTATATATACGCAGGCTGTGTTAAATTATAAAAGATTTCTATGACTCTTGACTATCAGTAAAGTTATTTCTATGAAAACAAAATGGTTATAACTGGAATCACGTTTATGTGTGCACTGTTCTCAACTTTTGTTAATATAAATGTTGCTTGTTATGTACAAGAATGGCGAAATCTAACAATGGAAGACATACTATTTAAATCCGATGTTGTAGTTTATGGAAAAGATGTCGAACATGGCAAATTCCGCAGTCCAAATGACGTAGACAGTAGATTTGTAGTCTATTGTGTCCTCAAATCAGGGAAGTTTCGCATTCCAGAAAATCTCATCATAGAATCAATTGACGAAGAGGAGTTATGTGCAAATGTTGCCTATCAAACCGATGTAGGGGAGGAGTACATTATAGGATTAACACCTCAACTCAGTGGGTTTATGAAATATGCAAATGTGTACCCATTGCATTCGTCAGCTTTTCCACCTACTGTTGAAAACCTTCAAATATTAAAAGGCATATGTGAACTTCAGCATTGGAGTGATCCAGAGACCACAAGTCGGGGAAATTGTCCATATTTGCCGTCAATAGAAGATGAATGTAAAAGTTTAACTCCGGCCCCGCCAACCGCGACACCACCTCTAGAAAGGGATTGGTTTGACCTGATTTTGGATGCTTTCAACAGAGGAACAAATACAAAATCGGACTATTTAAACACAATAATTTTGTCATCCATCAGTTTGATGTATATTTTATTAAAATAAAAGATCTGTGTTGTTTATCTTCTTGATTAGAAGGTGGTGACAATCATTTAGACAGTCCCCGAATGATCAAGTCGAAAACAAGAAAGAAAATATCAAACATAACGAACAACTGTCAAGCATCTTTTGGTTAAAAAGATATTAAAAGCGACCAAAAAAATATGATTCTAAAGGTTCAAGTAAAGATATAATTTAAAGATAGCAATTTATGATTTAATAGACTTCATAACTGATTTTTGTCAAGTAACCGACTTAATATCAAGGAACGAGACACAGCGATCCTACATTCCATCGAAAACATTTAGGCGTACATGGTTAAAGTTTTTTTAAACATCACTAACTTTGTCAAACCTTCATAGAATCTTACGAAACTTTGACAGAAGCTTCCAAAGAAAAATTTCTTGGATATATAGCAGTTTGACAAACACTAATTTTGATCATTGAGAAGCTTAATATTTCCGTAACAATAAAACGTGATTAAAACGTTCAGCTGATTTTTTAGCGTATAAGCTGTACCACAATATCATATACAAAATATTTAAGCGCCATCTTTCGAAAAATCAGTACAGCGGAAGAAAAAAATTAGGCGGATGAAAAAAAAAAAAAAAAATCAGAACAAAAGCAATAGGTCTTTCCACGGAAAAGTGTTCCAAATTAAATTAAATAGTTGGTTATATAGTTTTCACATTGATTTTTAAATATCCTGCTATTAAAATCTTTGGATCTAAAAAATGTTTTTGACGATTGCAAGTTTCTTTCATTTAAATAAAGAGCAACAAATATGATTCTTTATACCTTGATTAGAGTACAACGCCATCTTTGAATTGTGATAATTTATCATCCATGCAATTACTTTGTACACAAAAAAGTGTGTACTATGAAACCTTGTGAAGGGAAATTAAGGCAACTTGATATATTTCGTCATGAATTGATTGATTGATTATTGGTTGCTTAATGTCCAGTGGCAAATATTTCATGCATGCACAGGACGATGTCCTGAATTAAAAAACCGTAATAATTTCTGAAGAGAATATGCCACCTATATATATATATTATATATATATATATATGTATATACATGTTCTGATACATCTTTTAGTTTTTACTTTGAAATAAAAAAAAACATAAACCCTAGTATCTTTGATCTATTGGTAGTTGCTTTTTAATGACTATCCGCTAGATTATCTATGGGGACATACCAGGGGCGGATCCAGCCATTTTTAAAAGGGGGTTCCAACCCAGGATAAAGGGGGAGGGGGTGTTCCAACCATATGTCCCCATTCAAAAGCATTGATCGTCCAAAAATGTGGGTTTTCCAACCCCAGACCCCTCCCCCTGGATCCGCCACTGCATACTATCTATATGTTTCAAATTTATTATAGCTTTAGTTTTACTGTGAAATTGAAAAATGTTTTCAAGATATGTAAAGCTTCCACTGCAATTCAATTATTGCCTGCTTTTGGTCAATTTATTTTGTCATCTTACCATGTAAGGAAGTACATATATAGTGATAATATTTTTGTTCGCTTTGGAGATTCCGTATATCGTCAGGTTATCGGAATTCCAATGGGGACTAACTGTGCACCACTTATTGCGGACCTGTTTTTGTATTGCTATGAGTTACAATTTATGACTAAAATCAGCAAAGACCCATCGAAACAACATCTGATACAAAAATTTAATAATACTTTTAGATATTTGGATGATATATTGGCTCTCAATAATGACGACTTCAGTATGTATACTAAAGAAATTTATCCTGTTGAACTTACTTTAAATAAAGCTAATACTAACAATGACCACTGCCCTTTCCTCGATCTTGATATCCATATCATTAACGGAAAGCTTAATACAAAATTTATGATAAAAGAGATGATTTTTCATTTCCTATCGTTAATTATCCATTTTAGATGGTGACGTTCCTTGTCACCATCTTACGGTGTTTATATATCTCAACTTGTACGATTCGCTCGTGTATGTAACAACGTTTCAGATTTTAACGAAAGAAATTTATGTATTACTGAAAATTATTACACCAGGGTTTTCGATATCACAAACTAGTCAAAACATTTACTAAATTTTATCATCGGTATAAGGACATCATTCGTAAATATAGCTCAACATGCAGACTTCTTATACGTTCAGGTATTTCACATCCAATCTTTTATGGTAATATTCTTTATAAAGCACTAAAATGTCAGTATTCACCTCAGAAGCTAACAAAACCTTTAAATAGACTTATTAAGAAGGGATATAGTTACGATACTGTTGTCAGGTCATTAAAGATTGCATATTTTGGCTTTAATATTGATTCACTTATAGGGTCTTTGCATCGGAACTAAACACATTTATTTAAAACCAGTTGTTGGCATGACACGGGTTATGCTCTTCTCATATATTTTATGATGGTATGATACTAAACCCTAACGGGAGGGATTGTGCCTGATATTCATATGATGAAGACATAATCTTTCAATCAGTTTAATTGAGGTCTGGAGCTGGCATGTCAGTTAACTGCTAGTAGTCTGTTGTTATTTATGTATTATTGTCATTTTGTTTATTTTCTTTTGTTACATCTTCTGACATCGGACTCGGACTTCTCTTTAACTGACTTTTAATGTGCGTATTGTTATGCGTTTACTTTTCTACATTGGCTAGAGGTATAGGGGAGGTTGAGATCTCATAAACATGTTTAACCCGCCGCATTTTGCGCCTGTCCCAAGTCAGGAGCCTCTGGCCTTTGTTAGTCTTGTATTATTTTTACTTTTAGTTTCTTGTGTATAATTTGGAGTTTAGTATGACGTCCATTATCACTGAACTAGTATATATATTTGTTTAGGGGCCAGCTTAAGGACGCCTCCGGGTGCGGGAATTTCTCGCTGTATTGAAGACCTATTGGTGACCTTCTGTTGTTGTCTGTTCTGTGGTCGGGTTGTTGTCTCTTTGACACATTCCCCATTTCCATTCTCAATTTTAAAACACCGCTTTCTACCAATAAACATACTTACACCAGCAGCTACCATCTTTTCATTCTGGAGTCAAGGGCCTTTTGAAATCAAATATTTTACAATGATACTAGTGAGTAGATTTACAAAACTTTGTTAATGAGCTCCGTTTTACAAACACCTGTGATACAAGTAGTCAGCCAAAATAAACTATCAATAGATCAATTAAAAGGTTACTCGAGTTGTAAATATGTGCTAAATTGGATAGTCTATGAAAAGGTATATACTATGAAATTAAGAGCTCGGGGCAAGTATATACCTTTTCATAGACTAATTTAGACTTAGAATTTGAATTAACTCATCAGATATATAATATCAAAATATCAAAGTATGATACAAAAAAACAAACGTATCGATATTACCATGCTACCACATATACATCATGATGAGATTGATACTTTCTTGTTAGATTAACGTTCAGTGGCAAGCATGTCATGTATATTCAGGACGCAAACACATAAATAATAAAATCAATAAAGTGGACCGACCGCGATGGGAAAGAGGTAAATCCAACTCCTTTTAAATTTGTAAAATAAGAAAATGTGGTATGAGTGCCAATGAGACAACTCTCCATCCAAGTCACAATGTGAAAAAGTAAACAATTATAGGTCAAAAGTACGGCCTTGCACACGGAGCCTTGGCTCACACCGAACAGCAAGCTATAAAGGGCCCCAAAATGACTAGTGTAAAACAATTCAAACAGGAAAACCAACGGTATAATCTATATAAAAAACGAGTTGGGCCGATTCCTTTTGAATTTTTTCACACCAGTCATCTTTTAAAAGTCTTCCAAACTTCACTTAAATCACAGTGTGAGATATTCATATGCATACTTTGAGGTTGCAACAGCATAAGTGAGTACTTCTAAAAATGTTAACAAAATGTAAATGCCAAAGAAAGCTCAAAACTGCAGTTTGGTATATTTTGGCAATTTTTACAGTCAGAATTCTACTTCGTCAAAATTATCTCCCCATTACGCCAGCTATTTTTACAATCGTAAAAATAGAAGCCATTATCGGGGTGAGGGGCTGCCAATTTAGCTCTTGAAAACCGATAAATTTTTCCACATAGCACCATTACGATCCTTATATACCAGATGTATTTTAAAACACAAATGTATGTACTAGCTATTGAGCATCATTTAATGTACTTTTCTGTAGTTAATTAACTTAAAACTATTGTCTGATCGGTTGTCAGGTGGAATTTTTGAAAGTTCAAACACATTTAAAAAAATTCTAATTAAATATTTCGTAGAAGGGCAGACTAAATAATTTCAGAGGTTGAAGACTAATAACCCTAGATAACACCCCAAAAAAGAAGTTTTTGAAGTTATACATTTTTAAGATCCACTTGTAAAGTCTGTCGTCAAGAACTTTTAGTAAAAAAAATGTTATTCGAACGTTAGTATAGACTGTCCCTGTTCGAACACACCTACTCTTTTGTAAAGGTATTTCACTTGACCCATATATTTCATTTTCTATTACAGTGAATTTTTAATGTTATTAAATCAACCTGTAGCTTAAATATATAAAAATAATAGAATCTGAAACGAGATGATGTATCAAATATTTTTGCATTATAAGTTTTCATGACAAAATAGTCAACTCAAACACACCGAACATAAAAACTCGACTTTCTCTCTTCGATGAAATTATTGCCCATTTTTAGGATTTTTTCCCAAAAACTGTCGCCGGGGCAGAGATGCAAATTAATGAGGCCCCTCATGGGGATGTCCAAGTAATCACATAATCATTAATTACCTTTTTAAACAAGATAATCAAATAATCAAAAATACAGTCCTAGATTATCAAATAATCAAATAATCATGAAATATTTGGTCTGGTAATCAAATAATCACTATAAAAACGGCCAAGTAATCACATAATCAAAAACCCCATGAGGAGGCTCATTAATGCTTTACTGAAAAAGATCAATCTATTATCTTTCTGTGGAATTTTTTTTCGGCGGAATTTATGCTTATGCACAAACAAGACTCACTTGTATTTGCACCTACTACAATCGACTGTTTTATGAAAACTAAAACATGCCCGCGAAATCGCGGTACAATTGGGCAAATGTTGAAACAAAGAGTTTTTAAATTTCGCGGACAGTACGTCGACTGAGCATGCGCGAAAGCGTATAAGATAACGGTCTCCGAATTTTGATATTTTCTCAAAAATTGGCGTTTTCTGTGGAAAAAAGATTGTTTCAAAGACAAATTTAGGAAGTACAAACCACTACATTTATACGTCATATCACAAATATTTCCGACTTACTAGTATGGTTTCAGAGGAGTTGCGGCTCAATGAAATCGGTCTCTTCCTTTAGTAGATCTTAGTAGTATAGATTTGTCTATAATTTAAAAGTTTACAAATATCTCGAAGCTCCATACTATAATTTAAGTAAAAACATGTATATAAGATGCATAAAATCCTAAATTATGCACCTTTATTAAACTTTTAATACCCATAGAAACGAATGTAAACAATTCAAATATACCAATTTGGCTTTTTACCTTCTCTAACAAGGAGTTCAATATCTTTTGTTTTAATTTCAACTGGGTATCCGCCTGTTTAGTCGTAATATAAGACATAAAGCTTTATTTAAAGTCGGTATATGCAATACAATTACACACATAAGCTCAGCTTTTAAACCCGACAAAAACAAAAACACATTGACAACAATCAAGTCATGCACACATACAATTTCAGTTTTCTTTTCTTTTACTTTAATGCTTGGATGGTATTCATCGCCGATATCAAATCCTTTGACAACATTTATAAAAAAAGTTATTAAATATTTCAGCAACTTCATTTTGATTACTGATTATTTTGTTGCCTTCACATAAGATTAGATTTTTTGAAAATGTGACCCTTTATTGGTTAAGAAGGGCTTGACTGTGGGCCAAAATCCTCCTACACATCTTTCCATGAAATAGTTTCTGATGGATTGTTTTTTGTTTTGTTTTAGTAACCAAATTTCTTTGTTTTCTATAAGATTCCCAATTTGCTGTATTTTTATAACTTTGATATTTGTTATATGCCATCCTTTTTTTTTATAAATATTTCCCTGAGTAAAAGTTTGATTCATAAAAGGGGCGGGTCTGTTGATGGATTTCTTTTTTTCCATATCATATGCTGAATTAACATCTGATGATTCTTCCATCATAGCAGTTTATTTACAATTTTGCCTTTGTTGAAATATTTGTAGATATTGTTTTGCTGATCATTTTGTAGATCTTGTCCTGCTGATCATTTTTGCTATGAAAAGTTTCTCTTTATCTATTATAGTTTTCAAAATTAAAAGGAAAACACAAAATTGGTAAAATCATCAATTAGGGACAATAACTCCTTTAAGGAGTGGACCAACGATTTCGGCCTTGTCGTCTAAGTGTAATTCTTGTCTTTCTTTTGTTTAGGTGAGGTAAAATAAGGAGCTGTGATATAATTGCTAATGAGAAAACTATACACCAAATACCAAATGACGTAGATGTAAGCTACTATTGGTCGTCATACAATCTTCAACAATGAGCAAACCCCATACTCTAGCAAGCTATAACAGGCAACGGCATGAACAAATGTTTAAAATAAATAAAATGAGAAAACCTATGCATGATTTAGGCTAAAACAGTAAACTAAAAAAAAATATGATAGACAGCAACGACTACCACTGAATCACGGGCCACTGGAAAATAAATTGTAAGCAGGAGTCTGAATGGTCAAGCTGAATGATTATGGTAAAATTTGTATTGAAAAAGAAAAAAACGTTTTATAAAATTATTTGTTAGCACATGCTTACAATGCTACACTGGTGCTACGCCACTGAAACATATTCCTTTTGATAGCAAACTGTGTCAAAAAGGTTTAATTAATGTGTAGAAGTTTCTAAAACTATTTCTTTAAAAGTGTAAAAAATGCGATTAAGTCACTTGAAATTGCAGGGCCATAATGCATCTTTCCGTATTCAAATATATAAGCCATAAGCCTTTTTATTTATCCTATAGAAACTCATCATTTCAACGTTTTGGATATCAAAAAACATTAAAACCATAGGTTAATTTCATTCGTTCCACATGATTGTTCCTGTTAAAATTTTGACTGATAAGGCCTAAAATATGTATGTTCTTTGCACACTGCATCCACTATATGAGTAACACAGGTTCATGGAAAAGTTACAAGCTGTCTTTCATTTAAACTGCTTTTATTCCTTTCTGATTACACATTCCAAGAATCACGCACGGTTTCATCAGTCGATAGCTTTATCCTGTCAAATATCATATGTATCCTATTGCTGTGGAAATAACTTATATGTGTCTGCACCTAAACGTACTATTATAATATCTGCACCACAGAAAAGTTATAAGCTTTGGAAAAGGCTTGCCGCATCCAGATTATTTTGTCCGAACATTTTTTCGTCGTAACAAAAGAGTGCACAAGCAGAAATGTCTCGTCTTTTTTTCTCCTTATCATTGAACTCATGTTGCAAGTCTGCGAAGGTTTTACTACACATTAACTTAACATTATCAATGTTCTATGAAAATGAGGTTGCTGTCAGATGAACCAGACACGTGCACCTTACAATCATTCCATACACCCAATATAATGGTCCTCTTGCTAATAGTACCTGAGAAAACAGATCAAACTATAAAATCTATTCATTGACCAATGAACCATGAAAATGATGTCAAGGTCATATGAACCCTATCAGACAGACATATACACCTTACAATCATTCCATACACCAAATATAGTTGACCTATTGCTTATAGTATCTGAAAACTGACAAAATTACAAAATCTTATCTTTGACCAATGAACCATGAAAATGAGGTCAATGTCATGTGAACTCTGTCAGACAGACATGAACACCTTGCAATCGTTCAATGCACCAAATATAATTGACATATTGCTTCTGGTATCTGAGAAATGAACCAAACCACATGAACTAAACATTGTCCAATGAACCACGAAATGAGGTCAAGGTCAGATGAAATCTTAACACTGACCAATGAACCATGAAAATTAAATCAAGGTCAGATGAAACCTGACAGACAGACATGTACACCTTTCAATTATTCCATACACCAAATATAGCTGACCTATTGCTATTAGTAATTGAAAACAGACCAAAACACAAAAACTTAACTTTTACTACTGACCCATGAAAATGAGGTCAGGGTCAGATGACACCTACCAGTTGAACATGTACACCTTACAATCATTCCATACACCAAATATAGTAGACCTATTGCTTATTGTATGAGATATGGACTTGACCACGGAAACTTAATCTTGTTTACTGATCCATGAAATGTGGTTGCGGTCAAGTGAAAACTGACAGGCATGAGGACCTTGCATGGTAAATACGCACATACCAAAATATAGTGATCGTATTACTTAATAAGAGAGAAATCAACATTACAAAAGATCTTAACTTTATTTTCAAGTAGTCACTGAACCATGGAAATGAGGTCAAGGATAATGTGACTGAGATGAAGAACAGCAATAAAAGTGCTGTTCCTTTGCTTTTTGTGTTTTTGCTGAGCCTGTTGTTCAGTGGTTGTCGTTTGTTGATGTGGTTCATAAGTGTTTCTCGTTTTTTATATAGATTTGACCTTTGGTTCTCCTGTTTGAATTGTTTTACACTAGTCATTTTGGGGCCCTTTATAGCTTGCTGTTTGGTGTGAGCCAAGGCTCCGTGTTGAAGGCCGTACTTTGACCTATAATTGTTACTTTTTACACATTGTGACTTGGATGGAGAGTTGTCTCATTGGCACTCATACCACATCTTCTTATTTCTATGTACTGATTTTGTGTCATGGATAAATACCCCATATCATTCGTTTTTCTATTATATGACAGATTAAAACTTCATAACATAAGTCATCTATATAAAAGTATGAAGCATCCAGGTCTTCTATCTTCTGAAATATTAAGCTTTTAATTAATTAGTTAACGCCGCTGCTGCCGGATCACTATCCCTGTCTCGCTTTCTGCAACAGAAGTGGCAGGTGTGGCGAGACAATAAAATTGTTATATTATTTGAAAAACAGGGAAATCTATTTTGTTAAAATATATCAAGTTATACTTTAACCATTATAATAAAATGCTCCAAAGGCCCAAGTTTGATACAACTGCAGAGGTCCAACACTAAATAGTTTGGGCAAGTATGGACACTACATTCAAGCTTGATAAGCTCTGTATTTGGATTGTGATTAAATACTTGACACAGCATAGGTTTCTGACACAGATTAAATGTGGTCAAAGAACTGAAAAATTTGAAATTGAATGTTACCTATTATGGTCCAATATCCAAATCTAAATACACGGCAAGATTCTGAATTTCAGCATGTCTAAGTACACCAAGAATTTAATTCAGTTATTAATTAATGGACAATATTAGCTAATAACAAACAAACCTACCATGAAGTTCTTCAAAAAATTTACAAAAAAAAGGAAAAACACAATTTCCGAAATATCATTCATTAATACAGTCTTTTTTCTCCCGCGCAATGCGTGGCGGGGGACATAGAAATACCGGGCGTCCGTCCATCCGTCTGGTCTTGTTAGCGCTCTCACGTGTACAATTTTTGCCAGAGTTTTATGAAACTTATATCATAGGTTTATATCAGCAATGTCTTGGACAAGGTCGAAAATCAGCGCCGATCAATTATTTTTAAGAGTTATGCTCCTTGCAAACATTAACCATATGGAAAATTGCATCGTTAGCGCTCTAATTTGTACAATTCTTGCCAGATTTTTATGAAACTTATATCCTAGGTTTATATTAGCAATGTCTTGGACGAGTTCGATCAATTATTTTTAAAAGAGTTATGCCCCTTGGAAACATTAATTATATGGAAAATTGCAACGTTAGCGCTCATGTGTTCAATTCTTGCCAGATTTTTATGAAACTTATATCTTAGGTTAATGTCAGCAATGTCTTTGACGAGTTCGAAAATCATTGCTGATCAATAATTTTGAAAAGATTTATGTCCCTTGAAAACATTAATTATATGGAAAATCGCATTGTTAGCACTCTCATGTGTACAATTCTTGCCAGAATTTTATTAAACTTAAATCATAGGTTTATATTAGCAATGTCTTTGACGAGTTTGAAAATCAGTGCTGATCAATAATTTTTAAAAGAGTTATGCCTCTTGGAAATATTGATTGTATGGAAAATTGCATTGTCAGCGCCCTCATGTGTACAATTATTGCCAGAATTTATGAAACTTATATCATAGGTTTATATCAGCAATGTCTTTGACACTTTCAAAAATATGTGCTGATCAAATATTTTTAACCAGTTATGCCCCTTGGAGATATCATGGAAATCACATTGCATTTGATCTGAAGCCTTCATTTCTCTAAGATATTAATAAAAAGTTTTAAAGAATAAAAAAAAAAGTGTTTTTTTTTAGCTATTGCCCTTGTACCTTGGATAGATAAAATATGTGCAATTTATAAAAAGTATTAGAAAAGTATTGTTTTTGGCCCCTTTTTCCTAAACGGTTAGGGCCATAACCCTCAATATCAACCCCAACCTTCCTTTTTTGGTATGCAAGCTTGTGGTACAATTTCATAGAGATCCATAGACTTATTCTCAAGTTATTGTCTGGAAACCAGAAAATCTTAGATTTTTATGGCCCCTAATTCCTAAACGGTTGGGGCCATAACCCCCAAAATCAATCCCAACCTTCCTTTTAAGGTATGGAACCTTGTGGTATATTCTAAAGTTATTGTCTGGAAACCAAATGTCTTCGGACGATGACAATATCATAACATTATACTTCTGCAAAATTTTGTGGTCGTATAAAAGTTGCTGGAATCGGACAAGTTGCTAGTATGTTGTAAAGCTCATACAAGTACTTTCAATGGCATTCCAAATTTTCCATCCATCACCCCAGTTGACATACAGAACTTATGTTAACCCTTTTGCATTGCTTGATTATTTGTTCTCATCCTGAATATGCATGAAACAAATGCAATTGGATGTTAAGCAAGCAACAATAAATCAATCAATCAAAACTGTGTTAAAACTACAATTGAAACACCAATTTCAAAGAATATCTCCTCATTTCATTTTGAGGCTAAAAACTATGTACATTTTTCCAAACATTTTATCTTCAGCAAACACTGAGATATATTCTTGAAACTTTTGTAATTCTCAATTAACTCAATACATTTGTTTCTACTGCTACTACAATTCGGTATCGCTGATAGTGTATTGTCTGTTCATGGGATATCTATGCTGTTTAAGTACTTTAAGTTATATATATATATACCATGCCTTTTACAAATTAACCTATTTAATGTATTAAAAGTATAGCTTTGAGTGGATTAAATATGTTAATGAGTAAGGTGTGGCTATATATGATTTGTAATATTAATGGGCAATGACACATGTCAAAGGTTAATTGCTGACAAATAAAACTTTAATTGATTGGTTGTTGATTGCTTAGGGTCCAGGGACAAAAATTTGAAGTATGCTCAATTCACAGATATTTACCTTTGTCAAAATTCAATTGAATAGAACATTTGAACAAAAATTCATGCAAAGACCATCTTAGACTCATATGAAAGATAATTGATCAAGTTTAATGAAAATCTGTCCTTCCTTGGTCACATAATATCTCTCAAAAAGTTATGTGACTAAAATAAAATTAGAGGGAAAATTGGTTTATAGACATATTGATGTCAAAATAGGATGTTCAAAGCTTTGCCTTTCTGGTCCAAATCAAATCACTGACACATGTATTTGTCAAAATTGTATTAATAGACAACTTTCGAGTTCAATGCATTTCCGTCAAAAACTTTGGTTTTAGTGAACATCATTCGTGCGTTTAGGGGCGTCGTCACTACCGTTACAATGTTGAGCAAGTAGTTGGAGAACTATGATGCTATATTGCACGAATTATTCGGCAAATTGAATTCTCATAATTGACAGTCAGCACTGCTGTCATTAGGAAATTGTGATTAAGTACCTACGGAACAAACATTATTTCTAGTTTATCCTGCACAATGACGATCACTAAGACGCTTGATGAACGTAAATAGTGCAGGGATACAGGCGATCCCCTCTATCTGGTAAATGACGTCATAAAGGTGCGCATAATTGACAAGTTTTTTCCGGTGATGGACAAACTCGAAAGTGGTCTATTCAAACTAAACAAAATTAAGCTTTTTCAAAAAGAACATTCTAATGCAATTCTTTTATAACGATAGTTTTCATTGGACGTTAAAAATATTTTGAAGGGTTGGATACCACGTTCTACCAGTCCGTAACTAAGGTCACCATTTTGAATTCCAAATTTTTATGGTATGTAATTTCCACATTTTGTGCCTCAAAATCTTCTTTTATTCAATATTCAAACCATTAAGAAGCATACGAGAAGTATAAATACGTCTAGTGTTTATGTTTGACATCGGGAGTATACCTATGACGTCACATCATTTAGATGCCAAAGACGATGTAACAGTTTCGAAGACTTTTCATTTATGGCATTTTAAGCCAAAATATTTACTGAAATGAAATTCATTTTAATATGTGGCATTAGAATGAAGATAACTGTAATGTATTTTAGCTTGGCTTTCGTAAAACTTGAATTTACTGTCGCAAATATCCGTTTAACTAGCTCCGCTACGCGTCGCTAGATAAAATTAATTTGCGACAGTAAAATCTACGTTCTGAAGGCAAAGCTAAATAAAACAGTTATCTCCTAATTTGAATAAGCTATTACAAATTGATGTAGTGCCATACCCTGGTTAACAAAGAGAAAGGTTGCAGTTGGGCATAGAACTCTATTTAAAGTATTCAGTTGTCTTTTTGTAATTGAAATTAAGTAAAGTTAAGATACATTTAATATAGGAAATAAATTTGTTCCCCCCTGGCTGTGATGTTTGAACACATGATCTCTCTTCTATCAATTGGTTCATCTTATCACTACACCAAAGGGACCATGGAGTGCTTATAATAAGTATCTGAAAATCATTTAACCTTATATAATTAGTGTCTAGTAATTTGTGAAAAAATAATAACTTGCTCCTTTGTGTAAGTTATACGGTAAAAAAATATTCTGTTCTAAAAAGTATGATAGCAAAACTATAACCAAAATCAGACTACTGTAAATTCAGAAATTATTGCGATGTTTTATTATTGCGAAAAATCGACAGGGTTATAATCGCAATAATTTAAACTCGCATTTTGAAATTTTTATATGAATTAAACAGGATTTTCTCAATATCGCAAAATTAAAATCTCATTTTAGTCTAAAATGATAAAATCACAATAATAAATGTACGCAATAATTTCTGAATTTACAATATCAACAAAATCAAATAGAAGATTTGGGTAACAGTAAACAGTAAGAATATTACAAATAGAAAACACTATATTTGAAACACTCATACACAATTATACACATTTATAAGTTAACATCCTGTCATAACTCCTCTTTCTCCATTGCATCTTTTGTATTGTTATCATCTGATGTATCTACAAAAATATAGAGAAAAGTTTAATTTACTTAAACTTATTCAATGGTACAAAAGAAAATTGAATTGCTCATCTAACAAATTGTGTATTATGTACTGGTTTACACTATCTATCTTTTTGGATAAATAGAATCATCATTGATGAAGGTCATACAGTAAGCTATAAATTCTTTTATCTTCGTCATTTGAACGCTGTTGGAGAGTTGTCTCATTTTCAATCATACCATATCTTCTTATTTTTATATTTACAGTAAAAGATTATAATCATACTGATGTTGTTCAATCACTGCTACCAGAAGTCCATTTCTAGTAATGTACTTCTGCTGCTATTGATATCTTTTTATATACAATTAGTTTATTAATCTATAGTTTAAAGAAAGGCTAAAATATTTTTTGTTATATGCACTAAAATTCTGTACAACATTTTAATTTAGGGCCATAACCCTCAATATCAACCCCAACCTTCCTTTTTGGTATGCAAGCTTGTGGTACAATTTCATAGAGATCCATAGACTTATTCTCAAGTTATTGTCTGGAAACCAGAAAATCTTAGATTTTTATGGCCCCTAATTCCTAAACGGTTGGGGCCATAACCCCCAAAATCAATCCCAACCTTCCTTTTAAGGTATGGAACCTTGTGGTATATTCTAAAGTTATTGTCTGGAAACCAAATGTCTTCGGACGATGACAATATCATAACATTATACTTCTGCAAAAATTTTGTGGTCGTATAAAAAGTTGCTGGAATCGGACAAGTTGCTAGTATGTTGTAAAGCTCATACAAGTACTTTCAATGGCATTCCAAATTTTCCATCCATCACCCCAGTTGACATACAGAACTTATGTTAACCCTTTTGCATTGCTTGTTTATTTGTTCTCATCCTGAATATGCATGAAACAAATGCAATTGGATGTTAAGCAAGCAACAATAAATCAATCAATCAAAACTGTGTTAAAAACTACAATTGAAACACCAATTTCCAAAGAATATCTCCTCATTTCATTTTGAGGCTAAAAACTATGTACATTTTTCCAAACATTTTATCTTCAGCAAACACTGAGATATATTCTTGAAACTTTTGTAATTCTCAATTAACTCAATACATTTGTTTCTACTGCTACTACAATTCGGTATCGCTGATAGTGTATTGTCTGTTCATGGGATATCTATGCTGTTTAAGTACTTTAAGTTATATATATATATACCATGCCTTTTACAAATTAACCTATTTAATGTATTAAAAGTATAGCTTTGAGTGGATTAAATATGTTAATGTGTAAGGTGGCTATATATGATTTGTAATATTAATGGGCAATGACACATGTCAAAGGTTAATTGCTGACAAATAAAACTTTAATTGATTGGTTGTTGATTGCTTAGGGTCCAGGGACAAAAATTTGAAGTATGCTCAATTCACAGATATTTACCTTTGTCAAAATTCAATTGAATAGAACATTTGAACAAAATTCATGCAAAGACCATCTTAGACTCATATGAAAGATAATTGATCAAGTTTAATGAAAATCTGTCCTTCCTTGGTCACATAATATCTCTCAAAAGTTATGTGACTAAAATAAAATTAGAGGGAAAAAGTGGTTTATAGACATATTGATGTCAAAATAGGATGTTCAAAGCTTTGCCTTTCTGGTCCAAATCCAATCACTGACACATGTATTTGTCAAAATTGTATTAATAGACAACTTTCGAGTTCAATGCATTTCCGTCAAAAACTTTGGTTTTAGTGAACATCATTCGTGCGTTTAGGGCGTCGTCACTACCGTTACAATGTTGAGCAAGTAGTTGGAGAACTATGATGCTATATTGCACGAATTATTCGGCAAATTGAATTCTCATAATTGACAGTCAGCACTGCTGTCATTAGGAAATTGTGATTAAGTACCTACGGAACAAACATTATTTCTAGTTTATCCTGCACAATGACGATCACTAAGACGCTTGATGAACGTAAATAGTGCAGGGATACAGGCGATCCCCTCTATCTGGTAAATGACGTCATAAAGGTGCGCATAATTGACAAGTTTTTTCCGGTGATGGACAAACTCGAAAGTGGTCTATTCAAACTAAACAAAATTAAGCTTTTTCAAAAAGAACATTCTAATGCAATTCTTTTATAACGATAGTTTTCATTGGACGTTAAAAATATTTTGAAGGGTTGGATACCACGTTCTACCAGTCCGTAACTAAGGTCACCATTTTGAATTCCAAATTTTTATGGTATGTAATTTCCACATTTTGTGCCTCAAAATCTTCTTTTATTCAATATTCAAACCATTAAGAAGCATACGAGAAGTATAAATAGGTCTAGTGTTTATGTTTGACATCAGGAGTATACCTATGACGTCACATTGTTTAGATGCCAAAGACTATGTAACAGTTTCGCAGACTTTTTCATTTATGGCATTTTAAGCCAAAATATTTACTAAAATAGAATTGTTTTGATATGTGGCATTAGAATGGAGATAACTGTACTGCATTTTTAGCTTGGCCTTCGTAAAACTTGATTTTACTGTCGCAAATATCTGTTTACCTAGCTATGCTACACGTCGCTAGATAAAATTAATTTGCGACAGTAAAATCTACGTTTTACGAAGGCAAAGCTTTAAATACAAAACAGTTATCTCCTAATTTGAATAAGCTATTACAAATTGATGTAGTGCCATACCCTGGTTAACAATGTAGCAAAGAGAAAGGTTGCAGTTGGGCATAGAACTCTATTTAAAGTATTCAGTTGTCTTTTTGTAATTGAAATTAAGTAAAGTTAAGATACATTTAATATAGGAAATAATTTGTTCCCTCTGGCTGTGATGTTTGAACACATGATCTCTTCTATCAATTGGTTCATCTTATCACTACACCAAAGGGACCATGGAGTGCTTATAATAAGTATCTGAAAATCATTTAACCTTATATAATTAGTGTCTAGTAATTTGGGAAAAAATAATAACTTGCTCCTTTGTGTAAGTTATACGGTAAAAAAAAAATATTCTGTTCTAAAAAAGTATGATAGCAAAACTATAACCAAAATCAGACTACTGTAAATTCAGAAATTATTGCGATGTTTTTATTATTGCGAAAAATGCGACAGGGTTATAATCGCAATAATTTAAACTCGCATTTTGAAATTTTTTATATGAATTAAACAGGATTTTTCTCAATATCGCAAAAATTAAAATCTCATTTTAGTCTAAAATGATAAAATCACAATAATAAATGTACGCAATAATTTCTGAATTTACAATATCCACAAAATCAAATAGAAGATTTGGGTAACAGTAAACAGTAAGAATATTACAAATAGAAAACACTATATTTGAAACACTCATACACAATTATACACATTTATAAGTTAACATCCTGTCATAACTCCTCTTTCTCCATTGCATCTTTTGTATTGTTATCATCTGATGTATCTACAAAAATATAAAGAAAAAGTTTAATTTATTCAATGGTACAAAAGAAAATTGAATTGCTCATCTTACAAGTTGTTTATTATGTACTGGTTTACACTATCTACCTTTTTGGATAAATAGACCCATCATTGATGAAGGTCATACAGTAAGCTATAAATTCTTTTATCTTCGTCATTTGAACGCTGTTGGAGAGTTGTCTCATTTTTAATCATACCATATCTTCTTATTTTTATATTTACAGTAAAAAGATTATAATCATACTGATGTTGTTCAATCACTGCTACCAGAAGTCCATTTCTAGTAATGTACTTCTGCTGCTATTGATATCTTTTTTTATATACAATTAGTTTATTAATCTATAGTTTAAAGAAAGGCTAAAATATTTTTTTGTTATATGCACTAAAATTCTGTACAACATTTTTCTAAGAATCATGCAAGACCTTTTCTCCTGAACAGTTTATTACAATACAGTCAAATAAAGCCACAGTCATAAAGATGCACAACACTATTTCATACCAGCAGGCAAAGTACTTTCAGCTTGCTTTCAGCAAGTTTACACATTCTTTGATAAAACAGTTTTACCTCATTTTGTTAGTACTTGTGTTTCTGTAATCAATTATATACCCTTATATTAGAGCTAATTGTTACTCCTTGTTCTTTAATTTACCTTTTGTTAATCATCTGATGGAGATTAAAAAGGGGGAGAGTTGAGATCTAAAAAATCTAACTGAGCTGAATTGATCACCACATGTTTTTGTGCCTTCCCAAAGTCAGAAACTTTTTCAGTGGTTGTCTTATGTCATATTTTAATTATAATAAAATTGACAATGGAAATGGGGAATGTGTCAAAGAGACAACAATCCGACCAACAGAAAAAAGCCGAAGGCCACCAATGGGTCTTCAACTGTACAGCAAGAAAATGCCGCACCCAGAGGCGGGCTTCAGCTGCCCTAAACAAAATTGTGTACTAGTTCAATGAAAATGGACGACACACTAAACTCCAAAACATATAAATAAACTAAAATAAACTAAAATTAAAAAACATACAAGACTAACAAAGGCCAGAGGCTCCTGACTTGGGACAGGCGCAAAAATGTGAAAATGTGGCGGGGTTAAACATGTTTTGTGAGATCTCAACCCCCTCCCCATACCTCTAGCTAATGTAGAATAAACAAACACACAGCAATATGCACAGTAAAACTCGGTTTAAAAGAAGTCCAAGTCCGATGTCAGAATAGGTAACAAAAGAAACTAAGGCCAGACTTTTTTTTATCTGTTTAACTAGAAAATTTGTAAAAATTAGGGTCGAGGGACGAAATAAAAAATAATAAAAGTGCAAAATTGGTCCAGTCGACACTAAAAATAAAAATAAAACCGTTATACGTGACTTTTTTTTTTTTTTTGAATTTATTAAAATACAAGAACAATGAAATGATAACAGACCAGATATAGTAACCCTTCTATTAATATGAACATAAAACTATGTTTTGATTCTTTATTTCCACAAGTATAGATCCATGGCACCAGGCAAATATATCAACCTGCTGCATATTCACTATATATGTATAATTTAATTTCGGATGTAACGCGCCTTCTGATTGGCTGAAGTTGTTTTGTTTATCAGCTTAAAGACATAATTTTGTCGTGACCGTAACGTCATCAACGTTTTTATGTTTTACTCCAGTTTAAAATTGAATCTAGAATTAAATTATAAGAAATGACTGTAATATTTTTTCTGTCTATTCGAAATAACATAAAAAATGTGGTGCACACTTTAAAATAACCCGCTACGCGGGGTGCACCACATTTTTAATGTTATTTCTTCATAGACAGAAAAAAATATTACAGTCATTCTTAAATATACCTGTCACCCAGTCAGGAACCTCTTATATAATTAGTGTATGCAGAGACATTTATACACATGTGTATATTAAATTTAATAATAAAAATAATAAAAACTTGAAACTTGATATATATATATATGTCTCTGGTGTAATAGTCCCAGATTTGAGCAAATTAACTTATAAATTGAAACAATGCATATACATGGAAATTAATCAAGAAGATCTAACCAAAAGTATGTTAATGGGTGTGGAATGCGTAATTTTTCCTTTTGGATCAATTTTTGTATGTCAGCAGTGCCATTCATACGTCCGTAGTCATTATCGCAAGAATCCGGATTTCGGTCATAGCGGGTCCGTTTCCGATGAAATCCCGACTCCGATCCGTAGTTCTATAATAATATGCCCAATAATATAAATGTCGGACGAAGTAAAATTTACAAAAATAAACGATGTTTGATACGCTATTTGGAAAGGAATATGACGTTTTTAATGCAATACATGGATAATAAGTTTACTCTTGGCTAATTTCATCAAGTTCTGATGAAGTAATAACTGATTTTGCCGAAAGTTAGAATGATTTGATGTACGCTCTCGTGTATTAAACAAGTATGAAAAACATGCCACCGGCTTAAAAGTCTTTTTTGAAGAAAATATATCGTTTCTGCCTTGAATTTCTTTACTTTTTAATGAAAACTGCTGTTTCATCGACTTGGTAAAAATTAAATATTACCGATTTATACCGATTTTATTTTGTTCTGAGGATTTCGTTACAGTCGGCGGGAAAAATAAAAATAAAAGTAAGAAGCACTACTTTTATTTTTATTCTGAAATCGGGAAAGGTGGAGTCGGCGGATCTCGTTAAACAGATAATAAAAAATGTCTGGCCTAAGCAAAAATGACAATGATACATAAATTAACAAAGGACTACTAGCAGTAACTGGCATGCCAGCTCCAGACCTCAATCAAACTGATTGAAAGATTATGTCTTCATCATATGAAAATCAAGCACAATCCCTCCCGTTAGGGGTTTAGTATCATACCATCATAAAATATATGAGAAGAACATAACCCGTATCATGGCAACGACTGGTTTTAGAATAATTGTATTTATTTCCGATGCAAAGACCCTATGAGTAAATCAATATTAATACCAAAATATGCCATCTTTAATGACCTGACAACAGTATCGTAACTATATCCCTTCTGAATAATTCTGTTTAAAGGGTTGGTTAGCTTTTGAGGTGAATGTCGACATTTTTGTATTTTGTATAGAATATTACCATAAAAGATTATGTTTTTTTATTATTTAAGAATTTGGTTATGATGGTAGATCTTTGATACTTTCTGATTCATTATTCACAACTTTTTCTTAAACTCAGGCAAGTGATTTAGAGCCTATCATATTATTGTAAAAACACCTTTTGTTGTTCAATACTGAATGTTGACCTCTAGCTGTTTTTTGTTATTTTTGTATTTATGGATTGCTGTCACATTGATGTTTACCAGGAAATGTGAGGCATCATGCACAACAATAGGGCTGGGTTGGGCTACATGTTTTACAGCAACCCAATCTATTGTTGTGTTTGATGCATAAATATATATGCAGTAAGGTAATACATTTTGTATTAAAGGTCGATAACTTTCACTTTTGGAGGAAAGACGGAACATCTCATGATGGTGGACTTGTAAAGTATGTTAGATCTACGGAAGCCCATTTAGTACCTCCAGAAAATATGATTCGAATTCGACACAAAGAATTTAAATTGTTATCACGAATTCTAGAATTCATTATCACAGATTAAATTGGTTATCACAATTTATGGAATTAGTTATAACAGTTTTTGTAATTCTTCAATTCAGGATAACGATTTAAATTCGTGATTTCGAAATTAAACTATATATATTTTTAGGAGGTCCTAAATGGGCTTCCGTATAGATCAGACATAGCACATGACAGAAAAAACAAATTTGAATTTAACCTTACTGCATCAATTATGGTAGAAATGTAAAACAAAATGGAAAATGGTTAATTGCAGGACTTTAAAGACCTCCTTCAATTATAATGATAATTTATAGAATGATTTTATAACATGTTCAAGTACATGTGATGAATTATCAACCATTTTATATGATAATTTTCTTTTACTCAGTGACTTATTTTAAAACATGTTTACTCAGAAAAAAGTTTCCTCCTAAATGATATCTGATATTTTTGATTTCATAAATTGGAAAATAAACAAAACATGCACCTGCTACATTAAATGATGTTATTCTTACAAACAAGGCATACTATTGTCAAAACATTTTAAACATCAATTACAAATTGAGTGATGGACATAACATTATTTCCACTAAATATAAGGGCAAGCTACCCAATATAAATAAAGGTTTTGTAAATTACAGAAGTTTCTAACATCAGGAAATTTTTTTGACAGATTTACATGGATATAAATTAACTGCTATCAAGTTTAATATTTTGCAAGTATCTATATCATTTGTTTCATTTTTCTGCTCACAAAAATATATCAGTTACAGAAATTATTTGGTTTACAGTATGGTCTAATAAAATAAACATAGAACTACAGGGGTTCAAATTAACATTTGATATTGGAAGGTCCAGGACCTTTGACACTCCAAACTGAAAAGTCCACAACATAAATCCCAGGTCCTACTTTATTTGAAATATTTCATAACTCAGTAATTTTATAAGATACAAAATTAATGTGTTTTGGTCTTAGGTGTTTGTTTAATTATATTTGAACTGCATGCAATATTTTGTTAAGTTTACAAATATATTGCCAGGCAACCATATAAATGTAGCACTAAACTGTCAGCGTCACTGTGGTATAACATGTATAATAATAAATGATGTAATTGTCTTACAAGTATATTATGAATTCAAATAATCTTTTTTTTTTTTTTTTTTGGTATTGGGGAGGGTGTCACTGTGGGTGGGTGTGTTGTCTCAATTATTGGTAATTATACCATTATCTCAGAGCTTACACTACTTCAGAATCATAGGGAGAAGTGACCTCTCTTTTTTAAACTGATAGGAAGAAGTGGTGAGATTTGAAAGAGAAGTGCTCACGCAAGGTGCTACAATGTTTGATTTTTACTATAATATAAAGGGCTATATGTATCTTTTTTATATTGTTTAATTCATAACCGAGTTTCCAATTAAAGTAACAGTTCAAATTCATAGCTGTTTATGTTCATCATATGTTGCACAATTATATTAGTTCCTCTCTTGTTAGAAACTACCAACTAAATATCTAGCACTAATAAAGAAAGAACTTTTTTTACATTAAAAAAGAAAAGAAAGTGTGGAATGCTTAATTTTTCCCTTTGGGATCAATATTCTTCTGTCAGATGTGCCATTCATGGATCCGTATGTCAACATATATTTGTTCCGCCTAACCATGCTAACAGAAGTTCCACTGGAAACTTTGTTATAAACAATGTCATAATATCTGTTCCTGTTGGAACAAATATTCTATACCATTTATTCTGTTAGGAACATTTACTGTAATATTTATTCCAGTGGAAATAATATTCCAGAATATTGTTTCCATTTGGAACTTATATTATGAAGGAACCTCTATTCCGTGACACGTAGTCATTATCCTTAGAATCCGGATTTCATTCATAGCTGGTCCGTTTTCCGACTCCGATCAGTAGTTTGTACATATATTTCAATGGCGGACGAGAAAATTTACAAAATAAACGATGTTTGAAACACTATTTGGAAGGAAATATGAAGTTTTTAATGCAATGAATGGATTACAAATTTACTTAAGGCAACTTTCATCACTTCTAATGGGTTAACAAACTTATTTTGCCGACAGTTAAAATGGTTTGAAGTACGCTCTCGAGGGGTATACCATGTCAATAGTAATATGGCTTTGAAATGACGATACTGATGGTTAAAAATGTCGGCAAAGTTAATTTTATTTTCTTTCAAATCGAAGGTCCGTCGGGCGTAGCTAGTAACCAAAATGAAAGTCCGATTGCAATTGTGGAAGGTCACGGACCTCGGACCACCGCTAATTTGAACCCTGAACTGACGTTACTCAATGAACCATGAGTATGAAATCAAAGTTAGTTGAACATTGTCTGACAGACATGGTAATGGTGTAACACCACTAATTCGGGCCCAGCCAGAAAGCACATACCAGAAAGTAGTACATATTTAAGACAAAATAGTTCCTACGCATGAGTGTAACTTTCAAAATATGTAAAATATTTAGATATTTTTGGTATCAAATGAAAGCTGAATGGCTGGTGATCATTGTAGAACACTTTTTGACTTATAATTTTGAATATTAAAAAAACTGCACCAAATTTTAAAAAGAGGGTACATTTTGCCTGTTTGTCAGATTTGAAGTACCTGTTTTGGTACATCCGAAGTTCCGGGAACCAGTTCTTTCTTATATGCCATTAAAGGTATGTTGATTTTTTCAGTACAAGACACCATAAAGTGTTGCTTTGACATGCAATGATTGTCACTTTATTTGAACTTAAAACAAAAGAGCTGCGCCTGCTTGAAATTGAGGAATTTAACATAGAAAGCAATGGGGCCATGAATTAGTGGTGTACTTCCTAATATGTAGATCCTGTATCTTTTGTCATTTAGAGGATATGTCTTTGTTGGCAGATCTTTTAGAATAGAATTGAGTTTATGTGTGACATATTGTAAATGCTTGTCTATTGTTTAATCAAATATGATGTACTGCTTTCACTTGTAAGCAACAGTGTGATTAAATTCTCTATATATCTATCTTAAGCCCAGACTCACAGATGTACTTATTTATAGCTGTTATGGTTTACCTCCCACGTAAATCAACATGTATCGTAACCTATGTGCAAAGCTATGAGTTTCTCTGTGTTAAAATTGAAATTGAAAACACAGATTTGTTATTCCTATTTCAATGTATAACAAAAAGGATTTTAATGCATTAGAGCTTGGGAAAATAAATAAAATAAAAATAAAATAAAATTCCACGAAATTCCATGAAGGAACATTAACGACATGTCAAAATATGACGTCATACGAATGCATACATACTCTTACGCTGAAGGTTATTCTGTTACTTGTAAGCTCCAAATTCAAATAATATTTCATAAAAATGGAGTTTTGAGGTAGGTATTGTTTGTTTTTCTTCTGCATTATTCTCACATTTATCGATTTCAGTAAGTCAACATGGCGGCTCACTCCTTAGTAAGGACTTGCTAATAGTGGATTTGATGTTAAATGAAAAGGAAAATAATTGTAATCTAAAAATTACAAATGTTTGTAAAACAATGTAAAAATTTCCAAAAATCTATGGCTCGTATGAATTATTTCTTAAAGAACATTTGTCTAAAATTTCTCTTGGTATATTATGCTTTTGATTTTTTGTCTTATTAAACTACTTTTAGAAAACCAAAATTGTTGACCTATCACTTGACCAACAACATAATTATAAAGTGATCAGTGAAGTTACAAAATCAGATCAGTTAATGTTGTAAAATGAACATTTTCACCTTGCAATGATTCTATAGACTGACAATTGATCTTTTACTTATAGTAACTGAACAACTGACATATATGTATGCACACAAATTCAATGTTGACCAATGCACCATGAAATTCAAGATAACAAAACCCCTATCAGACCTAATAACCATTCTACATGTTCTACAGACCAATGTAGATGGCCTTCAAAATGTGTTTTACATTCACTAAGAAACTGACCTAATACTATTGAGTTCACTATTTTATTTTTCCGCATTTTACCTCTATTTGAAGACCTCAGTTGACCTAATATTTAAAAGAATGAGAAACGTACCTAAGCCCGGAATTTCAATGACATTCAACATACCAAGGTACTAGTATACATAATAGAAACTGCAATTCCTGACTAGAACCATCTATAAATCATATATGGATTATCTACATATTCCAAATTCTAAAATATTCAAGCTCCACAAAAATACTTCCATGGATGCCCCTGAGCGGTTTGCCTACGCATGTCGTCTTTCCAAAATTCAGAGTAGGAGTAAGTTAGAGATACAAAATTCATACTACTATGTATCATTTCTGATCATTTCTCATGTTTGCAAATATGGTAAGGTCAAATTTTATGCAATGGAACACCCCCTCCCCCAAAAAAAACTAAAGGCTCCCAAGAGCCTGTGTCGCTCACCTGATTCTACTTTGCTTTTGGAAATCATGTAAAAATAGACAAAAATCATAACAGATATCCTAATAATAATTGAGGCCAAATTTGGTTTAATATTGGCCCCGTAATTTAATCAAAAGCAGAAGACTTTTGTTAAGTTTACAGAAATTACCAATAAATTCATTGAAATTGTAGAAAATGACTTTATAAGGACAATGACAAATCAGCTACAAAGTAACAACACTTAGTCAGCACCTCAAAAGAAACATTCATACCATGTTTGGTTTCAATCCATTAAGCGATTTTCTAGAAGAAGACATTTGTATATATTTCCTATAGGGTCCTTTGTTAAACTAAGTCCCCCTTTGGCAGCCATCTTGGTTGACGGATTTGCTACAAAGTAACAACACTTGGTCAGCACCTCATAAGGAACATTCATGCCATGTTTTATTTCATTCCATTTAGTGGTTCTCTAAAAGAAGACATTTGTATGTATTTTCCATAGGGTCCTATGTTAAACTAAGTCCCTCTCTGGCGGCCATCTTGGATGATGGATCGGCTTCAAAGTAACAACACTTGGTCAGCACCTCCTAATGAACATTCATGCTATGTTTTGTTTCATTCCATTCAGTAGTTCTCTAAAAGAAGTCATTTGTATGCATTTCCCATAGGGTCCTATGTTAAACTAAGTCCCTCACTGGCGGCCATTTTGGATGATGGAACGGCTACAAAGTAACAACACTTGGTCAGCACCTTGTAAGGAACATTCATGCTACGTTTTGTTACATTCCATTCAGTGGTTCTCTAAAAGAAGTCATTTGTATGCATTTCCCATAGGGTCCTATGTTAAACTAAGTCCCCTGCTGGCGGCCATCTTGGATGATGGATCAGCTACAAAGTAACAACACTTGGTCAGCGCCTCATAAGGAACATTCATGCCATGTTTGGTTTCATTCCATTCAGTGGTTCTCTAGAAGAAGTTCAAAATGTAAAAAGTTAACGACGACGACGGACGACGACAGACGACGGACGCCAAGTGATGAGAAAAGCTCACTTGGCCCTTCGGGCCAGGTGAGCTAAAAATTAATAGAATGAAAAACTAATGCAATGCGGTATTGAAGATAATCTGAAAGATTAAAAAAAAATCCAGTTATTGAATCAGGAGAAGTTAGTGGTTCAAATTTATAATGAATGAACCGACACAGTAATCACTATAAATCCTGAATATTTGTAATGTGTACAGTATGAAAAACTTTTAGAAGCCAATACCACATATAATTATTCAGATTTCATTTAACTGCATTAAATTTTGAAAAGTTTTGGTGTCAGATACTCTGCTACAGCAATCTATTTATCTGTATAATAACAAACAGTTTAAGAATTGTAAAAAGTTTATTTGAGCAAAATCAACAATAAATAGATAATTCTATGGAAGTCCTATTAAACTTAAATCATCATGAAAACAGAAAAATAATGGCTGTGAACACAAAATCATACCCTATTGACAATAACATCTCAAGCAGTATGGGTTAATCCCAAAAGGTTGTTAATATTAAATACAAAACATACATGACATGTTCCTTTAAAATAAATTTAGAACAAACACCATAAAAACAAACAGTAGAAACTTTATCAATCTTTAATAAGAGTCAGTCACCTATATAGCCTATGGTGGCTGAGATTTCCTTCTCATCCTCTCACCAATAGATTAAGTTTCTAATTTTCATACTGACTAAAGTTACCTGCTGGATGAGAATACATTACATTTTCACCATGAATTTTGGACTCTTTTAAAAACCACTTGCAATTTGAACTGGTCAGTAAAAATACAAAGCAATGTTATGAAAAGATTTCCACTTGTTATCATTTGTGTTATGAAACCTCCATTGTCTGATATTTTATTGCTTTGCACTCTTGTTGCTTTTAATTTTTAATGTAGTTAAAGTTTAACAAATCTATATAAAACTTGCAATTAAAGCTAACATTTTTACAAATATGCACCACATAATTTACTATTGCACATTCAGGACAAGTTCAAATGTACAATGAAAACTTTGATAAATGAACATTTCTGTCTTTTACATGTGATAGATGTGAACTTACAGTCATATTACATATTTTGTCAGATTGCAAGACTTAAAACAAACTACTTAAATCTGTCAGTTGGTTTTCTCATTTGAATTGTTTTACATAGGTCAATTTGTGGCCTTTTATAGCTTGCAATGATGTATGGGTTTTGCTCATTGTTAAAGGCCTTACTGTGACTTATAGTTGTTAACTTCAACATCATTTGATCTCTGGTGGAGAGTTGTCTCATCGGTAATCATATCACATCTTCATATAACCTGAAATCACTTGAATATTAAAAATCAGTCATGCCTCACATATAAGTCATAGCAAGAAAAGTTTGTTCCTTACATTAATATCACTAATTCCACTTTCAAACAATTTATTAGAACTCCTGGTTTTTCATTTAACTCACATTTGGATTATTTTTTTACATAAAATAACCTTCATCTTGAAATTTCATTCTTGTTTAAATATATATATATATATATACTTTAGTTTTAATTGTTATCCTTTATTTCATTCACTCTTACTTTCTCTCGCTACTATTTCTCCTAAAAATGCATGCTGCTAGAACCTCTGAAGATTATTTACCATTGTGAAGATGCACATACATAAAATAAAAGGTACTTTGTGGTTTTATCTGCAAGTTTATGTACTGGAGGGGAAGTTTGATTTCCATTCCTACATTAACCTTCTATTAGTTTCAACATTAGTAAAATGTCCACTTAGCCAAAACAAATGTTCATTTAAATGATAATGGACATATTTAAGATGCTATTTCTCCATATACCTTTAAATATTTCAGTTATAATCAAAAATAGATTCAGGTTCAATTCAAAGTGTCCCTATGATGGTTACTTAAGAAAAGAATACTGTTGAGTTACAATGTTGCTAAATAAATATCAATGGTTTTAATAATAGTAAAAAAATCACAACAGTTTTATTCCTACAGCAAGACCTTCATATTGCAAACCAGTATACATAAATGCCAAGAAAAACTGTTAGAATACTAATAATGACAACATTTCCTCTGACTAGTAATCCACATAATGCATAAAGTCCAAGAATTGCAAAATGAACAAGTAAACTTGGCTGGGAGTATTTGTTCCTTTTCTTTGAAGATTTTTTATCTTTGCTCGAAAGTTTCTTTTTATATGGTTTAGATTCCTTCTTTTTGGGAATATCTGAAACAAAGGAAAAGAGAAAGTGTGAAATAGAAATGCAGGATGGAATCCTATTATGAATAGCAATCTCCTCCACAAAATACAGACAAGGTACACTTTATTCCAAATAATCTTGTATCTTTACTTCCTATCAGAAGGAAACCATGATAATGAAAGAAATAAAACTGACACAAATGACAGCTAATCCCCATATAAGTTTAGTTTAATGTCTGAATTGATTAACACAGGATTCCCATCAGGATATTTTCAGGGTGAGTCCAAGCTGATTCCAATAATCCCAATGTTCATCTTAATTGCCTTCCTCAAATGAAAATAGGAGTGAAGATATACAACATGACCTACAAGTTAATTAAATTTAGACACTGGATAATAAAAATATGGAGCGGTCATATGATTGGCAATTAGACAACTATCCACGAGAGACCAACGGACAAAAATCAGTTAACTCATCAGAACCCGGACAGCACTAAGCTCTTGAAACAAAAACAACCCAAAAAGATAAAAATACAATGTACCAATCTAAGACATATACTGAAAGCTAGTTCAAAGCCAATTCCAAGTAAGAAATAAACCAAGTTTTTCCAGAATTAAATTTCACAGTCTGATTAAAGCAAGGCCTTGTGCAAAGCCCAAATATAAGTAATGATAGGATGTAGGACCAAGTGTTCATAAATGTATATCCATACATTTTTAGTTATATGTAAATTAATTTAAAACAAAATCAATGTATGTACTAATAAAGGCAATTTTAAAGATGGTAATAAATTGGTAAATTTTTAACATTTAAAAATAAGCTTTTCAAAGGATCATTGATTGGTTTGCAATTATTTGATATTAAATTAATTGGCTTCTGTCAAGTAAAAATGTGCTTGCTCAGTAAACAAATTTCAATTTTCTGTTTTTTTCCCACTTGCATCAACCCTGATAGCCCTTGATCCTGGCCCAATCTGTACTTGAGTCAGTAGGACTAGGCATGGAAAATCACCTTTTAATGCTAAGTTTTGACGTTTCTCCTCATGCGTTTGACAATACTTAAACAATTAACAGATCTCAAAAATTTTACTTAGATTTTAAATTTAATATCAGTTTTTTTCTAATGATAAGTTATTATAGAAAAGTTTATTTCAGAATTTGAATGTTAAACAACAATGATACATGTGCATGCTGTATGAGTCAATAGATATAAGAAGATGTGGTTTGAGTACTAATGAGACCAATCTCCATCCAAGTCACAATGTGTAAAATTAAACCATTATAGGTCAAAGTACGGCCTTCAACACGAAGCCTTGGCTCACACCAAACAGCAAGCTATAAAGGGCCCCAAAAATGACTGGTGTAAAACCATTCAAACAGAAACCAGAAACACTTATGAACCACATCAACAAACGACAACCACTGAACATCAGGTTCCTGACTTAAAACAGGTGCAAGTATGAATTATCAGTGTTAATAGGTTCCCAATTGATTTTTTTTTTAGAATTTTTTAATTCTTGATTCAGTTATTATGTTTATTATTTTGACTCTTAATGTAAAATAGAATAGAAAATGCAAAGAACCTTATCTTTTTTATGCCCTATTGCTGTATGAAATCAGAGGAGTGAAAATGCAGGATTTATTTCACATGTCAAATACCACATTTGACTTGGAAATCAATAGTTTTCATTGAAACCCATGTAATAAATGCATGTATTCAGTCTTCCATATTAAAGTTGCTGAAAACTCCAGCAAAGATAAAAAATTTATATTACAAAAAAAAAATCTATGCTGTCCATAAATTTCAACAACTTTGTCACATCTTCTAATATTTAAATATAATAATGCAGGCATAGCTAACAAGTTGGGATATAGAAACCCATAGGATAAGGCCAAAGGAACATCTAAAAAGAATATAACAATAGGGAACAAAATATCATCCATTTTTGTATTGAGTTTCCCATGTGAAACTGAAAAATCTTAATCAAGGAAAGGACAGTTATTGCTGTTTATATTTGATTTATTTAAAGTAAGTTCCTTGGAGTAAATTTTGATAGTATATTTAAAGGTTTCTTGATTATATTACAAAATAATATCATCAAGGTAATGGTAAGCTTGTTGAATTAATCAATTAAATGGAATTTGGACGGATTTGTACTGAGTTTGGCCATAAACTGTGATTCATAATAATACAGGTACAAGTTTGTGATTAAAAGGGTGCAGTTAGTGCCCATAGGAATATTTACAACCTGTTGATAATCTTTAAATGTACATGGATTATGTCAAGGAGAAAATTTACAGCCATAATCATTTCATCACACTTGCAGTAAGTTTATCTAGCTTTTTTTTTACCTTTTTCATTGCAGAATCTTAATATGAGTTGCAGCAAATAAATTTACACCATTTTGCACATACTTTTGAAATGACAATTTAACTAAATAAGAAAACTTTTGTTGATAAGATTGTGTGGAAATGTAGTTTAAGAGTCGAAAAGTCAAAATTTGACTCTCTGTGGAGTGTATGGACCTGAATGTAGAAGAATTTATAATTTTATTCTAAAGAAGTTCCAAGTAGTATTTACATCATACCATCATCACATTGTTGATTGCTTTTTTGGCCGGTAGGAACATAAACCACTTTGCAAGAACTTGAAGTTTGTTTCTCATCTAGAAATTGGCATACAATGTATTATGTATCCTTTTATTATTTTCATAATTATTTTCATAATGTGATAATTTGAATATCAAATATATTATTTATCTAAATCTGAATAAAGAATCAGGACATTTTTTATCAGATTTGTTCCTGCTTTTACACAGATTGCATTAATTCTTACAATTCAATGAAAGAGCAAAATGTTTTAATCTCTTGGTCTAGAACAATGTTGAGGTCCCCCATAATAACATGACCATGGAGATCATATCTAAAGTTTGAAGACTCAGAGTCCATTTATAAGTAAAATATGGAAAAAAATAAAAAAAAGTAAATCTTCATAATTGTTGCATAAATACTGTTTTTTGGTCCTGAAGAATCTTCTGTTCAAGTTTTGTAAAATTTCATGAATGTTTGACCACATTATTAATGTCTTACAAATACTTTTACTCCCAAATTGAACCTGAATGTTGACAACACAATGTAGGTTTGCTAAGTATATTTAAATAAATAAAGGTTACTACTAATATTTATACCATATGCTTTGCATATCTTTTTAAAATAGCTATTTTTTTTTTAAGTATCTTATTTGGCCCCTAAATTTTAAGTATTTCGATTTCAATTTGCAGCTTCATTTGCTCAAAAGTTATACGTAACTAGATATACATTGACTATTTAAAAATTGTATGCATTCTTACAGAGATAATTGTTTAAAGTGTGTGATTTTCAGAAAAAATGAGAATTATTATGCACAAATTACATGCATTACAATGTCTTTTTATCATGCGCTCAGAAATAATTACTTAAAATTTGTGACAAAATCAGAATTTGAACGAACCAAATCCTTCAAAAGAGATTGTTATTCCTTCAGTTTAAGTAAATAACCAATGACCTCTAACAACAAGCACTTGTTATTCATCATGTTCACATAAGAAATTGTCCCAAAAAGTACATATAAAAAGGTTCAGTGTAAGATCATTTCTTGTAGTGATTTTTTAGAGAAAGCAAGTTATTATAGGTGATGCACTCTATAATATATGTCAGTGTATTCTATATGTATCATGTGACAGGATCATCAATCAAGGTTTACCAACCTTCAATGCACAGGAATCCCCCTGTTTCCAAGTCATTAACTTAATACCAGCATTGGATGTGACCATTTATCTCAAGGTCAACTTTTGTTTTTAAAGACATGACAATATCATGCTTCCTTCATTACATTCGACGTCCTATATCTCTTATTTGTTAACACAGGGCATAATCCAGCAGCATGGAAGGAGAGCCATGTGTATTAGTAAAAAAAAATAAACAATTCCAATTTACCAACAAAATGCAATTCTGCCAAGGTAGAAAGGCAGATAATACAAACTTTAATCTTTTCTATAATATAGATTATTGAATCCACAACTTTTCTTTGTTTATTTTTCAATATTCCAAAAATTATAAGTGAGTGTTGTATATATAGTAAGAAAGGGCTATACGTAAATATAAACTATATATATCAGTTATTTGTTTTCTTCTATCTGTAAAATAATCTTAAATTTGTGAAATGTATATATTTAAAAATCCTGCAATTATGGCATATACATGTCTTTTTTTTCATTAAGAGACAATTTTGAATGTACTTTCAAACTTCACAATGACTCCAAAAGAAAATTCTTTCTCTGAAGGGAAATCGGACAACAAAATTAATTAATAGCTAACAGACTAAAGAGATATAGTAAATCAATATAGTTAATAAAGTTAGCTTCACTCACACTATCAGAAAGCCTCTTACCTTTTGGTTTTGGTATACATGTATTATTTTCTTCTATAAATCCATCTTTACATTTACAATCATAGCTGCCATCTTTATTTGTACACACTTTATTTTCATCTTCACACACATCTTCTAATTGACATTCATCTACATCTGCAAAATACTCAAATTCTGAGATGATATCTTTTTTCCAGATAAGAAAGCAAGTTTTCTAATTATATTCAATAAGCAGTATTAACAAATTTGTCTAGATTGTTGTCAGACACTGGTGTGTCTGTTTTTGAAATTACTGTCATAAATCTTTAGTTTTTTTTCTATTTATTTGTCTTTCAAGTGGTACTTATTTGGAACTAAGTAAAGAAGCACAGAAAACTGTGGTATTTTAAAATTTTCAACTCTACACTCAAAATAATAATCAAATCATTGTTTAAACAAGCCTGTGTTGCTCACCTTGGTCTTTGTGGATATTCAACAGAGGAAACCCTCCAACATTGTACATGAAAATAGAATTCATGACCTCTGTTTTGTTGATCTCGTAGTGCTGATCATTTAGTCTGTTTAGTTTCTCTCTATCTTATTTAGTTTTTGCTCAAAGCACAAAAAAGGGTTTAAAGTTTCTTTTTATCTATTATAGTTTTGAAGATTATAGGCAAAATTGAAAAAACAAGAATGTGTCCAAAGTACACAGATGCCCCACTCACACTATCATTTTCTATGTTCAGTGGACCATGAAATTGGGGTCAAATACTCTAATTTTGCATTAAAATCAGAGAGATCATATCATAGGGAACATGTGTACTGAGTTTCAAGTTGATTGGACTTCAACTTCAACTTCATCAAAAACTACCTTGACCAATAACTTTAACCTGAAGCGGGACGGATGAAGAACCCAGAGACCGAAAAACATAATGGTAAAATTTGTCATTTAAGGGCAATAACTCCTATAAGAAGTTGTCTGACAGTTTTGATGTGCATGGACAATTGGTAGAGCTCAACATTCTGAACATTTCTGATGCTGTCAGATTTTCCCTATTTATAATGGTTTTAAAAATAGTAGACAAAACTTGCATTTTACCCCTATAATCTATTTTTAGCCATGTTTGCCATCTTTGTTGGCAGACAGAGTCATCAAACATATTTTTAAAACTAGATACCATGATGATTGTGGCCAAGTTTTGTTAAATTTGTTCAAGTAGTTCAGAGGAAAAGATTTTTGTAAAAGTTAAAGGACACAACTACAGTCGATGGACACCAGGTCATGAGAAAAGCTCACTTGGCCCTTTGGGCCAGGTGAGCTAAAAACTATCAATCTACTAGTTTTGGAATATTTATAATTCCATCACAGGTTTATGACAAGCTGATGAAGTCTTTAAAATAACTGGTTATTTTCTGTGTAGTATCTTGTGGACTGTTGTTTGTCTTTTTGTCTTTCTTCTTGTCATGGTGTTGTCTGTCATTCTTTGAAAGTTTTATGAATATTGTTTTCATTTTTGTTTAATAAACAGCGATTTTCTTATTTCTAAATGTTACATTACCTTTACAGGAGTTATCTTCCATGGTATAACCTTCTGCACATTTATCACATTTATCTATACCATACAATGTACATCCATCACAGGCTTTATGACAAGCTGCAAAACATTAAAAATATAGCTACCATTTATCTAGATGTAAAAAAGCAGTCCATAAACAACAGCATCCAGTTATAACAGGATTCTGATATGTTGAGACCTTAATTCAAAATTTTGAACTTTCCATAAATATGGGTCATACTCTTTCTGTTTAATTCTTTTTTTCAAGACAAATAGACCATACAAGTTAATTCTTAATTAATTTGATCAATTATAAAAAAAATATATAATAATAAAATCTAGCACAATTACCATGCAAGGATAGTTGCCATAAAACTCTATATACCAGTAATCATGGTAATAGTACTATATTAAACAAAAAAAAGTTTTTTACAATTATGTTTTCTTTATTACATGTATTTCAAAGTACATATTTGGTCTCACTTATCATTAAAAATTGAACTTTTAATTTAAGATTTATGTTGATGTGTATTTCAAATTTAAGGTAAATCAAAACTACATGCATGAAGTTGAGGATCCATCTTTTCACCATTAATGCAGTACTAATGTCATAAAAGAAAACCACTTCTATAGTCATTTTGAAGAAAAATACATAAATTTTTGTCAATTTTCAAATGGTTTTTGGACCTGAAATTAAAAAGTACATTCAAGAACTGATTAAATAATTTGCAAGTATTTATTTGGTACTTGAATGTGCTCAATATTTCACACTTACAAATTTTGGTCAAAATTATGCATTTTTGTCATTTTCTAATAAAAACTTAAATTTATGCTATCTTCTGATCGTTTCATCTCTGTGTATGTTTATCATATTTGAAAGACTTTACAGTTTTAACTTTGCAATGGCAGGATTCCTAAACAACATACATAATGTTTAAGTTTTAGAAAAATGTATTAATTAAAAGGGAAAATGAAGACGCTGCATAGAATAAACTAAAAAGCTTGCAACACAACGGGTACTGGTTACTTCTGTTAAATATCAAGATGGTTTAATAGATGTAGGTCAGTATTATGTGTAATTTATAAATTATGGCTTATATTGTTTTCTTCTTTCGTGAAACAGAATAAAGTATTTTGTGTACATTTAATCTTAGTACTTTTTCTTCACTCAGATATGTCTTGTCATTTCCACCTTAAACTTCCATCTTCTGTCACTCATATTTCAAATCTATTTTTATACTGAAGACAAAAACAGAACTAATTTTTACAAGGTATTATATGTGCAAGTCTTATAATGATAGAAAAAAGATGACATGTCTAATTCATTGGATGATCATCTAGAAGTTTGTCAATTCTGTTCCCACTCCCAATACTTACAAAATGGAAATGCAAAAAGCACCTGAGCTGTAATATACAGTACATGGTAAAACTTACTTGCACAATGGTATGAGCCTTGTGTATTTGAACAATACTGTCCGTGTTCACATGAAGCATCTGTTTCACATTCATTTATATCTAAAATTAAATACCAGGGATACAAATGATTAAATAAAAAATGTATAAATATTGGCATAAAAATACACAAGATTGCCTTCAGTGAAATCAATGTTTTATATTTTAAATGCACAGCTGCTATCCATGTGTATTTATACTGGTAACATTCTCAAGTTGTGCTGCTACGAGATGCAGCATGATGATCATAACTGGGAACCAGTAGGTAAACAAAACAAAATATCTATGAATATTAAATTTCTCCACAAAATAGGCATGGTTTGTGAAACAGCTGTATTTACAAAATGCAACCTATAGGTCTCTAATATGACAATTTATAAATTTAGTGCAACAAAAAAAACTTTTCTGGATTAACCTTCATCAAAAAGGCTCAAATCCAAAAAATTGAAAGCCAATGATGTATTACAACCTTAAAATGTGAAGAGCCACATGAAGTTTCCAAGCTCTATTAAAGTTTCCAAGATGTGAACTCAAAAAAGAAAGATAATTTAATGTAAATAAAGCATGAAGTATATCAAATATTACTGATTCATTCACTGCAAAAACAATGTCTCGCAAATATACAGTTGTCGCAAACACATTTTTTCACACACACATAAATACTTGCTCACATCAAAGCATGTTTGACTTCAATTTAAACGAATACTGAGCAATCCCTAATTTGGATATATAATGCATGCAATAGTCCATTGACAAATAGTTTAAAATGAAATGACATTTGTAGACACAACCATACTGATTGACATAATCTTTTCTCAGCTTTACATATATATCAGAAAATGTTTCAGCTTGAAACATAGCATTATACATATTGAAGTTAAGGATTTTGTTTACAAAATCAAAGGAAATGTCACTCTTACTG
Organism: Mytilus coruscus; assembly: GCA_017311375.1. NCBI lineage: Eukaryota > Metazoa > Mollusca > Bivalvia > Mytilida > Mytilidae > Mytilus > Mytilus coruscus. The sequence continues at coordinate 84,787,432 of CM029595.1, read as the reverse complement.
TCATTCTGAATGAATTTCACCTATTGACCCAATTTTTGAACAAGAATTATTATCAATTTTCCGACTCAGTGGAAGGTTAATTATTTACCTTTGCAACCCTCTTCTTCATTCTGTTCCCATCCTTTTCCACACTCATCACATCCTTTAGGACCAGCCTCCCAACACGTGGACTTGCATGACTCATGACAAGCTATAATGCAGTCATCAACAATTGTATTAGATAGTTTAGGGGTCAACTATGTATATAATAAATTATTGTGATGCTCATGTAACATTTGTGTGACTATATTAACAATGTGTCAGTATGAGTCTTCCTGTTCTGTTTATGACATTGATGGGTGATATCTTCTCAAAAGTACAGTCACAATATAGAGTACAAAATGTATTTGATTGCATGATATCATATCAGCAGGATAAGTTTTGGTAACTGCAGGTATTTTAATAGGACAGGTTTATGAGAAATCTTAATTTAATAAGTTATCATTTTAATGTTCTACTAATTTTAATGTGCATTCTATACACTTTAAACTTATTCTTTTTATTTTCAATAAATGATATCTCTGGAACTACAAAATTTAACTATATAAACTTTTCAAAATGCAAAAAAAAAACAAATCCAAATTTATGTTCCCTTTGCCTAAAGACTAAACACTTTGCACTGAAAAGATGCTCACAAGATTTAGGATTCAGGCTGTAATTCGACTCTTACCTGTACATTTTATATGTGTATCGTTTTTACTTTCTTCAAAGTATGCATCTTTACATTCATCACACAGATCACCTTGGTAACCACTATCACAGTTGCATTTACCAGTTCCTTCTCTTGTGCCTTCTCCCTGTGTCAATATACCATTCATATGAAGAAATAAAACTATGAAGGACATGAAGGATGGTTTTAGCCAAGAAGTAATTTTTGATATGCCTGCATGTGTGGACTGAAATTATGTGTTTCAACTTTAAAAATTAAACTAGGGGCTCCTACATCACTCACCTGTCAATTTGATAAAATTGATACAATGCAATGAGAATATTTCAATTAGTTTCTAACAAAAATGTAATGTCATCCTTCAAGCGTAATAACTCCTATAAGCTGACAGTTTCAGGCATGCTAACTGATTTGTAGATTTTGTCTTTTTGATAAATTTTTCTATTTACAGTTTCTCTCCATCTCCTATAGTTTACGGAAAAAAAACAACATAAAAAGATAAAAATTAAAGAAGTCAACTGACAATTTTTGCAATGTTGACTGATTTGTAAATACTGTCCTGCTGATAATTTTGCTATAACAATTTCTTTTTAGCTACTATAGCTTCCATAAAATGGGTTTATATAGTCTTTCAAGGGCAATAACTCCTGTAAGGAGTCAACTGATGAATTAGGCAATTGTCACTGTTTAGTTCGTCTTGCCCTGCTGGTCATTTTTGTTATATACAGTTTTTATCTACTACAGTTTCCACAAAATAAACCTTAAATTGGTAAAAAGTGTCTTTTAAGGGTGATAACTTCAATACAGAGTTGACTGTTGATTTCAGCAATGTTGACTTATTTGTAAAACTTGTCCTGCTGATCAATTTTGTGGTTTTTGTGGAAACTATGATAGATAGATAATACACAATAAATCTGGTGTCTCAGTAGTTTTTGATGCTAACAGCAACTTACTGTTGAAATATTGAATAGACATTTGTCTATTTTTGAAATTGTTCACTAACTGCATGTTTTAGAATGAATATTAAATGACAAAAGATATTTCAAACTTGTCCTTTTCACTTACATCGCATTTCCCATTGCCTGTACAAGGTCTTTCTGTATCTCCTTTACACTGTGAACATGATGGTCCATAGGTATTCTTTGGACAACAAACTGAAATGAAATTTAAAAAAAAACTTAAGTCTTTAAAACTCATGATGCAAGTAAAGACATGAAATGGAATATTATGAATTGTAGGAATAAAATCTTCTTTATGCAGTAAAATTATCTATGTTAATTTAAGGGAAAGTCATGTGGGAGTAGGAATCATTCAACAGTGAAAAATGCAATTATTTTTTATTAATTATGAAATCAAAATGACGATTTTCACAAAGTTGACAATTGAGCCTATTTCAAAATCTATAGATAAGTTCCTCAATTTTTTTTTTCTTTTAGAGACATCCCAAAAACATTTTTTTTCGCCCAAAGTTACATCAGATAATTGTATTTCTCCTTGATATAACAATCATAGATGCATATAAAATTAAAGCAAAACAAGTAAATATTGAATTAGAATTAAATTTCTACCTTTTATATTTTCTATGCATAACCACTGGAAAAAATCTGCATCTCTTTTCTTTTTAAATTGATTAAACCAAAATTTTTCTAATAAGTCTTCATATTCTTCTACCATGGTATGACACTGAAATTCATTAAAATAATAAAGTAATTCTTAATCTATTTAAAGCACATCTGAAACAAATAAACTGCTTCGCTGAGCGCAGCTGGATATGCCTGCAGCAGTCCAACCCTGAACAGTTGGGGCAAAAATGGACACAATATTCAAGCTTGATACAGGTCTGAATTTGGATTGTAATTAAATATTTGACATATTATAGGTTTCTGAATAAATGTAGTCAAAGAACTTGAAACTGGTTATATGAATTGAATTTATATTCAATTAAAGATTTCTTGCTGTTGTACAATACACTGTGCTGTTGCGCAATACTTAGTAAATCTGTTGTCAGACTATAAACAAATAAAATCTTATAACTCGGAAACGTAAAATTGAAAATTTATAAAAATCAAAAGGGAGCTTACATCAATAGAAATATTTTTTGAGTTATTGTCCGAAAACTGGAAAATCCCCCTTTTTGTAATGAAAAAAAACTCCATAAATCGGAAACGTATAGTCTAAAATTTATAAAAATCAAAAGGGAGCTCATGTCGATAGAAATAAACAATTCACCAAAGTTTCTTGCAAATTGGCGAAATTATTTTTGAGTTATTGTCCGAAAACTGGAAAATCCCCCCTTTTTTAATGAATAAAACCCCAAAACTAGGAAACAGTAAATCTGAAATTTATAAAAAACGAAAGGGAGCTCATGTCAATAGATATAAATAATTCACAAAAGTTTCATGCAAATTGGTGAAATTGTTTTCGAGTTATTGTCTGAAAACTGGAAAATCCCCCCTTTTTTAATGAATAAAACCCCAAAACTCGTAAACGGTAAATCCGAAATTTATAAAAAACGAAAGGGAGCTCACATCAGTAGATATAAACAATTTACCAAAGTTTCATGCATATTGGTTAAAGCGTTTTTGAATTAATGTCCGACATGTTGATGACGGACGGACAACGGTATACCATAATATGTCCCGTAAACGGTCGTATAAAAAGGCTGTTCTGATGTCACACGTGTTCTAGTGTTCACCTGCATTTTTTTAATTGCAAGAAAGTCCTTAAAGTTATAATAATCTTGCATTCCTTAAAGTACCTGATGACTTTGTAAAATACGATTCCAATAAGAAAAAAACTACATATAATTTGAAAGAATGGAAGACTGAAAAATACAAAATTTTTCATAATTTACACAAAAAATAAATAAAAACTTTATAATTTTATTTTAACATTACTATGAAGGTATTTCTGTTTTTGAGCTATTTTTCTCTCTTAAGAGTTTTGAATGCAGCAAAACCTTAGTTATTCATGTATTCATTCAACTAGACTCATCATTTTTACACCATAACAAGCTGGTGTACGTACTAGTACTCCCTATTCATATTAAGTTTCAATACTGATAACAATTGAGCAAGATATGGTCTTTACATTGAGATTGTGATTTGTCCAGTTTGGTATCTTAATGCACTGTCAATTTCAAATTGATAAAAAAAAAATATACTTACTGTTTTTATTGTTTTTTTGAGCAAAAAATTATCTAGACTTGTCATACATGATACTTTAAAATATTTATACCCGTTTGTTTTCAAGTGCATCACCAGTAACTTTGAACTATCTGATAAGTTATATATATTTAAACATTGAATCATCCAGATAGTGATTTTTAATGTGATGTCTGTGATTAAAAGTTATCAAACAATTTTTTTAATCTTATCAACCAAAAAATATTCAGGAATATACTAAAAAATACAGGTAAATACAGAATCACAGAATCCCTTTTGGATTTTTTGTTGATGATTTTTCACAATGAATGCTGGTGATTCACTCTATGTAATCTCATTCTATCTTCTAAAGATTTTATATCACATTTGTTTATTGTTAACAACTGTATAACTGTATATATGTTGCTCTCAAGATCATGTTTTTTTGGTTATTTTTGTTGATGAGGTGCTGCGTCACTGACATACACAACATCTCCTTTATTTATATATGTTTGTCAGAGTTTTGTAACAAGTTACTGGTGGCAGAAAACACATGAACTTTTGATTACAGATTTGGCAAAGAGATTTGTTTGCTTGAAATCTGTGTTCCTAATTTGAAACAAACCATTTTATTTTGGCAAAGAATCCATGCTAAACATCAAGCATTCCATGCTCAACTATCTGTTTCATGTATGTAGACAATTAGTTACATTATCTTAATTTCAAATTACCTCTTTGATATCTTTAGAACACAAATTTTCAACAATTTCCACAAGTCTTGTCTCACTACAAAATAGAAATATAAAAGTTAACTTAAAAACAATTCTGGATGTGATCTTCATAAATAGAAGTTTAATTTATTAAAGTCTAAGCACTGTGTATTTTGGTGGTTATTTCCAAAATGGTGGGCAAGTAATAATTTTTGACACAGAATCATTTTGGAAAAAAAATTATACCTACATATCAATTTTCAGTGAACAGATGTTTCCCAAAATTTATAATTTTTTAACAAAAATTAAGTGTTTAGCACATTTTTTACACAAAGGGAACAATTGGGAAGAAAAAAGATTCTAAAAAGAAAAACTAAATTGTTACCCCTTATTTGACATTGAAAAAAAACTGGAATTGCATATGATAGATTGAAATCCTTGCACAATAAGATTTTTCTCAAAACTTGTGAATTTTTAACAAAAAATAAGTTTTTCACAGGAAATTAACACCCACATTAATTTTTGCTTTGCATCAAGGTGCGGAGCTATTAGTTTCAGTCGATATACAGGCCATCTTGAAATCATTACTAATCACATATAGATTCTGATTGGTTGCTTTATGATGCAGCTGAGATACAGCAACAGCTATTGGCTTAAATGAGATAAAGAATTACAGACTTTTCTCGCCTCAGGATAAGACATCAAATGCCGGAAAATAAACTATGTGTATTTCAGTTCTGATCAACTTTCATTAATTCATGTTCGTTTTATTATGCATATATTGCACACTGAAATTCAATATTGAAATATCAATTATTAATAAGAGTTTATTTGCTTTGTTAATCTGCAATATGCACGATTTGTTTTGTTATACAATATTCCTATACATTGTTTACAAAAATGCATTATCTGTATTTTATAACTTCTGCCAATCTAGGCACACCTCCAGAGAGGCACACCTTCAGAATACTAATTCAACAACCACATGCACACATATTACCTTAAATTAGGATAGAGCGAAGCAGTCCACAGCTTTTTAGAAAGCTCAAACTTGTTGTCATTAGGAATCAATTTTTGTTAGCATATACATGTAGTAACTTAAATGTTAATTTTTGTTGAAATTTCAGCACAAAAAGATGATTCTCAAAATTTGTGATTCTTGAACAAGTTTTAACACAATTATATTTTTTCTACTTGTCAGAAACTACCAACTAAACATCTAGTACTGTCTGACATGACTATTAAGAATATGTTTTTTTGATTTAAAGAGAAAAGAAATGATCTTTCATCAATAAAAATCCAATGTGGAAAACTAATCTGTTGATGAAATTCATTGTTTCTCATTACAAAGATATATAAATTAAACAAATTTAAGGAACTTAAATCAATAAATTGAAAAATGCAATTACATGGTAATATATACATCTAACTAAGGGGGTCTAATCAAATGTCTGTTAATGCATGTGGAATGTGTATATTTCACTTTGTGATGATTATTCTTCTGTCAGTTGAGCCATTCGTGTGTCTGTAGTTATTATAGTAAGAATATGGATTTCGGTCATAGTTGGTTTGTGTCTGATCCATGGTATGTGTTCGATCTGTGGTTCATATAAATATTTCAATGGTGGAAGAAGAAAATAATTTGTTTTGCCGAAAAAAAATCAGAACATTTTGATGTATGCTCTTGAGTAACATGAGTAACAAGTACCAGAAGTGAAATAAAGTACTTCTTAAAAAGTTGTTTCTTTGAAATAACATATATATGACCAATCTGTGAAGTCAATGCTTTCACCACTTTTTTAAGGAAATAAATTGTTTAATAAACAACATAAACTTTATGTCTTTGAATTTTTTACATATAAATGAAAAATTGTTGTTTCAGCAACTTGGTAAAAATTATGGAAAATTACTGATGACAAATTGCGACTAAAAGCGACTGTTGTGAAAAATCCAGGCAACTAGATGTCGATTTTGACAGACAAGAAAGCAACTTCCCGCCCAACAAAATGCCCAAGTCGCTTTATAATACCATATCTTAAAATTTTATATACACTGCTGTACATGATAAAATTGAGAATGGAAATGGGGAATATGTCAAAGAGACAACAACCCGACCAAAGAGCAGACAACAGCCGAAGGCCACCAATGGGTCTTCAATGCAGCGAGAAAATCCGCACCAGGAGGTGGTCCTGTACATGAAACTACATTTCATGTTTCTACAAACCTTGTAGCATAACTTCCTAGACTTTTCTCTTCCCATCTTGTATTACCACCACCAAAGTTGGCCTTCGCAGTTTTCTTAAGACCCTACAAATATATTGAGAGAATGGATCAGATGCAAATGTATTCACAAATATTGAATTGCCTTTATACACAATGACAGAATGAGATGTATATTTATAGTAATGAACCAAATGCATGATTAATTTATTATACAATGGAAGTCATATTTACTCTTTTTATGTCAAATTTCGAACCTTCATAGTAATAAATCTCCTTCTGTTAATTTTGTAAATGTGAGATTTATTACTGAAACTTTGTTAATTGCTTCTTTGGGGAAGACTTATTTTGAAACCTGTACCTCTGTTAATGGAACAGTCTAGACAAACACCAAAGGGAAAAAAAGAAAATCTTAATTCTTATCTCAAGTTATTATTTTTTTTGCATTTAAATTTAGAGATACTTATAACATATTTAATGAGCAGTAGCTATATAGCAAGATTTATAGAGAACGTAACGTTTATGTTCCATCTACATGTATCAATGACCAATACTTTTCACTAAAATGCCATCAAAGATTTGAATAATATAAAAATTGATATAAAAATGGTGAGAATTATAGATTATCAATGGTTTTTCAAATGAAAGGGTGTTTCTCAGCTACAATCTCATCGAAGGGCAATTAAGCCCTGAGATGAGATGTGGCAGAGAAACATCCTCAAGTTTGAAAGACCATTGATAATCTGTTTTTCGCTATTTTGCCTATGACGTCGTTGATGTTTACATTGACAACGTCATATGCCCTATTAGTTTCTCAAGATTATTTTCTATCCCAAGCAAGTAGCATGGTATGAAAAATTATCACAAAAAAGATCAAAGGAAAAATACACAAAATATTGAATATTGTTGATGACTTTAAATCTGGTGTGAAACTGTTTATATTTGAACAAATTGTACAAAAAAAAAGTTCCATTGTTATTGAACAATACTAAACCAGTAACATTATACATATTGTTAATTCCTTGTGTAAAATTCTACAAATCTTATATTTTAGATTATATTCTTATATGTCGATCATCAAAGTTAAAATTGGATTCAAATCATGCAAATTGCTCAAATTAATTTTCTGTGCTATTGAATGTCCATGTAGTTTTGAACAGATATATCATGTTATGGAGGGGTATTTGCAAAAAATACCAGTCAAGGGACTGTGAAATTTCCCGAGCCGCAAGGCGAGGGAAATTTGGTCCCAAGACTTGTATTTTTTGCAAATACCCCTCCATAACATGATATATCTGTTTAATTACACCGAATAGATTTTGATTGAAACTCTCTGTACAGGTGAAGGGAAATTTTTTTTGTTTTTACTAGTAAGCTGTAATCCATAAACATGCTTATGCATAATTTTGAGGATAACTAGAGACTATCATAGTACCGCGGGAATTATACATGTACTTATACGCGTTGGCGCTGTCTTTATGTAACGTCATGGTATCTATGTGTAAACGTCATTGTCATTCCATCATTAAATCGTTCATTTGTATAGACGTCTTTTCCCACTTCATATACACAACACATTCTTCAATATACGATCACGAGATTGGTGCCGTGCAGACGTGTTGTGGAATGGGGACCCAATTATTTCCCCATTACTTCAATGCAATTTTATCCAAATTGAGGGTCAGATTTTTATTCCTAAATAAGACTTCAAAATTTCAGTTACTTTCTCATACTAGTAGCCCCTTCATGGTTTCTGGGAAAATTCTTGGAGGGTCATGACCGGCATTTAAGAGAGCAATACTGTTTTGAGTATTAATAGGGTCATTTACTAACTTCCTGGTTAAAATCTAAATTAAAATTTGGACCATTTACTCAGATAATCATCCACCCTATACATTTCAGAATCACTTAAAATTTAGCAGAATTTGAAAGTTTAATGAATACCCTTTAGATATACTACAAATTTAAGCATCTTTACATAATTTTCATCTCGTACAATATCCCATTTAAAAGATGGTAGATTTATTAAGGGACTTCATTCGTGGGTACCGGACTGGTATCCTGTAACTGGGATCCTATTCCTATCAAAACAGATAATCATCTCAAAAAGAAGAAAACTTATGTTATTTGCTGAAAGAAACCATTTTTCTGCAATAAAATCTATTTTTTTTGTCTAAATGTTTGTCTTGTGCATTTCATAGCCAGAAACAAGAAGCCACCCCTTCACACAAAAAAGAGCACATTTCCAGTCAAAATTCCAATTTAACAAAAGTCAGCTCAAAATAATTTATTTTCAAGCCATGCCACTTTTAAGCTCTATCAGAACTTTTTGATGAAGGACATGTTATACAAAATCATTTTCTTTGTATTATAAGCACCAAAAACTTAAATTTTAGCTTCAGAGATATGCAAATATATGTAAATGAGACATCTTAGATGTATGTATACAATGGCTTAAATCTCCACTTTTCTTCAACTTCAACCAAAGAAAAAGAGAATCAGGCATAGATATGTGAAGAATACTAGTAAAATGCATACATGATCAGTGACAGAATTCAATATTGACATGTAAACCTTATGAAAGAGTGCTTTGGACTACGCTACAATATGACAAAATTTTTGCGCGTTGTTGTAGAAACAACAAATATGCTTTACTTTGCCATTTTTTTTGCAAAATTTAAATATATTATGAATGAAAGAGTCAGATAGGCAAGTCTTGCAACACACAAGCCTATTTTCATGATTAGAAAATAATACACTCTCTTTAAATATTGGCTATTTAGATGAAAATTGTCAAAATTTAGCTGATTTTTCATTGACCGCCTCATATAAAATTGCACATTACAGACAAAGTATGACTTTCAGGTACAAAACTAGGACTGTCTGACCCTAACTACATATAAAGCTTACTACAGAATTGATCAGTTTTATTTATTGCTATATTTCTTAGTCCAAAATTGTCATTTGCATCATTTTGTTGATGCGGTATCAAATTACGCACACTTTATACTGTTAAAATGATAATAAATGAAGCGTAAACTGTACTTTTAATGAAAAAAGGAATAAAACTGCACAATCTAACACTGCCTATCATCTGAAACATCTTTGCAGCCAATATTATGAATTTTAAACTAGATATCTACTCAAACTAAGGAAAATCATGTATTTCTTTAATATAATTACATAATAGCCTGTAACCTGACACCAATATGATAAATTTGAAAAATCTTTATAATTCTCCAATAGTTTGTCAATATCTATCAAATAAACCACAATTTGAAGATTTTTATGCTTAATTCCATCAGGCGTACCTTACCCTTGACAGGAATGGGGACCCAATTATTTCCCCCATTACTTCAATGCAATTTTATCCAAATTGAGGGTCAGATTTTTTATTCCCTAAATAAGACTTCAAAATTTCAGTTACTTTCTCATACTAGTAGCCCCCTTCATGGTTTCTGGGAAAATTCTTGGAGGGTCATGACCGCATTTAAGAGAGCAATACTGTTTTGAGTATTAATAGGGTCATTTTACTAACTTCCTGGTTAAAATCTAAATTAAAATTTGGACCATTTACTCAGATAATCATCCACCCTATACATTTCAGAATCACTTAAAATTTAGCAGAATTTGAAAGTTTAATGAATACCCTTTAGATATACTACAAATTTAAGCATCTTTACATAATTTTCATCTCGGTACAATATCCCATTTAAAAGATGGTAGATTTATTAAGGGACTTCATTCGTGGGTACCGGACTGGTATCCTGTAACTGGGATCCTATTCCTATCAAAACAGATAATCATCTCAAAAAGAAGAAAACTTATGTTATTTGCTGAAAGAAACCATTTTTCTGCAATAAAATCAATTTTTTTTTGTCTAAGTGTTTGTCTTGTGCATTTCATAGCCAGAAACAAGAAGCCACCCTTCACACAAAAAGAGCACATTTCCAGTCAAAATTCCACTTTGACAAAAGTCAGCTCAAAATAATTTATTTTCAAGCCATGCCACTTTTAAGCTCTATCAGATATTTTTGATGAAGGACATGTTATACAAAATCATTTTCTTTGTATTATAAGCACCAAAAACTTAAATTTTAGCTTCAGAGATATGCAAATATATGTAAATGAGACATCTTAGATGTATGTATACAATGGCTTAAATCTCCACTTTTCTTCAACTTCAACCAAAGAAAAAGAGAATCAGGCATAGATATGTGAAGAATACTAGTAAAATGCATACATGATCAGTGACAGAATTCAATATTGACATGTAAACCTTATGAAAGAGTGCTTTGGACTATGCTACAATATGACAAAATTTTTGTGCGTTGTTGTAGAAACAACAAATATGCTTTACTTTGCCATTTTTTTTGCAAAATTTAAATATATTATGAATGAAAGAGTCAGATAGGCAAGTCTTGCAACACACAAGCCTATTTTCATGATTAGAAAATAATACACTCTCTTTAAATATTGGCTATTTAGATGAAAATTGTCAAAATTTAGCTGATTTTCATTGACCGCCTCATATAAAATTGCACATTACAGACAAAGTATGACTTTCAGGTACAAAACTAGGACTGTCTGACCCTAACTACATATAAAGCTTACTACAGAATTGATCAGTTTTATTTATTGCTATATTTCTTAGTCCAAAATTGTCATTTTGCATCATTTTGTTGATGCGGTATCAAATTACGCACACTTTATACTGTTAAAATGATAATAAATGAAGCGTAAACTGTACTTTTAATGAAAAAAGGAATAAAACTGCACAATCTAACACTGCCTATCATCTGAAACATCTTTGCAGCCAATATTATGAATTTTAAACTAGATATCTACTCAAACTAAGGAAAATCATGTATTTCTTTAATATAATTACATAATAGCCTGTAACCTGACACCAATATGATAAATTTGAAAAATCTTTATAATTCTCCAATAGTTTGTCAATATCTATCAAATAAACCACAATTTGAAGATTTTTATGTTTAAGCATCTGACATTTTGTTTACAGTTTGGTATCGGATTACCTCTATCAATCAATATTGCTTAATCATGTTGCCTTCATAATCGGGATAAGGTGAGAGAGGTGCCGAATAATTTTGGCGATAAGAGGCTCGTTAGGGTAAAAAAGGAATATCCAAAATGGCAAATACCATGGATAGAGGGGAATTTGAGGCATATTCACCGGCAGTGGTGAAAAACAGGCAAATTCGTTTGAAATGAGGAAAAAAGGTTAGAATATGCGAAAAATACACTGGCTACCCACCAATCAAAATCCGGCATTCTTATATAAGGTGTAATTAAAGTTATAACAACATTTATGGGAAAGTCGCCTATCCATATGTAATAGAAGAAGTACAAAATGTAATAATATTACATATGGATAGTCCACCAGACTCCACCTTCCCATTGTTAGAAACAAGTGCCTGTGGGCTTCACAGCAAAAAATCAAAATAGCCTTTCAAGACGTCATAATTATTCAGGGGCTGCTCTGGCTCCTAAAAAGTTAGAGCCAGTAAAATCGCAAACTGCTATATTTTGTCGCCAGTTTGGAAAACTTATGGCCAACTTTAGAGCCAGCTAGAGTCTTGATTTCTTCTACATATATTGAAACCACATTCAATATATGTTTATAATGCACTGTACATCATTTAATGTTAATGGATGATTTGTCATGTAATATATTGCCCTGTTAGTTTATGTTTTTTCTTCCTTTCTGTGAAAGAACAAAACAAACAGGTTCAGCGACACCAGGGTTTAAGCTAGGATTTTGAGGGCTTTAAGTCACTTTTGTGTGATAAGAAACCCGACCTTTCTTGGGTAGTAGCTTTACATAATAGACAGTATAAAGGTAGTCATTGCATAGAGTTAAATACATGATAAAAACAATTAAACATGTTTACTTTTGTTTTCTTTTTCAGCATTTCATAAGTATACAAATAAAAATATAGATTAAATTAAAACAGCTGTTCTTACTTCAAAAGATAAATATTGTATGTTTCTGTTTTTATTGTTTCTGCCTCAAAACAGGGACTAATGGGACTTACATGTATATCTATTGATCTATATTTCTGTCCTTATAATTAGCTTATGGCCTGTATATGTTACAGAATAGAGAAAATGTTTTAAAATTAAAAAAAGAATAGAGAAAAATGGTCAAAAACTGAAGAAGAGAGAATAATGAATGCTTATACAGAAAAGAGAAAATTTGTATAAAAAAATAAAAAATACACAAAATGATGACCCAAGCTCCCAACAACCTAACAAGACCTCTTAACTTTGCACCATAACTCAATAGACTTCCTAAACCTATAAGTCCTAAAGTCAGAAGTATGTAGACAGATCTTGAGTAGGTACAATGTACATGTATTGCAATACTAGGAACAAGTATAACTGAGTTATCTCTCTTGTATTTGGGTTCTCCAACTTCTGAGGATTATACACAATAGAAGTAAAACAAATGATGGACACCCAGCATGTCATTTGGGTGTGCTCTAACTTCTTCGGAGGGTTAAAAACAGTAGAAGTAAAACAAATAATGGCCGCCATGTTTTTGAATAAGTTCATTACAGTTTTTGCCTTTCTGTCAATTATGTTGTCATCATGAAACTACAGTAAACATGTGGTATAAAATTTTCAATCGAAATGACGAAAAGCCAACTGACCAATTCTATTTGTATGAATTAATTTTTAAGATCATTCAAGCGGTGCACTACGTTTGCGTTCGTTACCATTACTTTGACGCATAAAAATTATTAGGTTTGCACACAGCTTTTTATTACGTTCACACACATTCATGATACAGGAGAAACAGGTGAATTTAGATAATAAACAGGTAAAATAACACTCATTTTTCCATTTGTAGATGTATTTACAGTTTTTATCCTATCTTTGCAATTCTTATGGTGCATCACTATGAAATACAAGGGATATTTCATGGTGATGCTCCATAAAAAATTTCAAAGGCAGAATAAAAGTGTTCTATTGATACCAAGGATTTGTATATACAAATCCTTGATTGATACAGAAAAGATTTTTTTTTGACAATCGAAACTTCATATTAGTGCATTCTTTTACTATTCAGTAAAATAAGGAAATAGAATGCAATTCATCCTTCAATATAATCACATTTAAGTTACATGTTTGTCTTTACAGCTAACAGGATTTCTCATGATCATTTACATGTAATATATTGTTTTAGAATTAAAAATGAAAAATTCATAATTTTAAAATATAAATATGTTCAAATTTAATAACTTTATGATGAATTATCTTTTAATATATTTACTTGTGTTAGCTGTAAAATGAATGTGCACAAATTTAATAAAATGCTGTGCGAATATGTAATAAAAGCAGCGCTCAAACGTAAAAAATGTAATCATGGTAATGCGTCCCATTAATGACCAATAACAACAAATTATGACACCATTGATAAGCTTGGGGTTGTAAACAAAGTCATAAATATGTTGCCAGGTTTCGTATTACATATTTCTTTCAGTGAACATCTATTTTATTACCATTACAGTTAAGAAGTGAAAATGTTGGTGCCAGAAATATCATCTGCGGCCATATTTTGTTGCCAGATGAAATAAAAAATCGTAATTTTTGGCATTGGACAAGCCCAGCACGGTCTCTGATTATTTGGAATATGTTGTACATGTCAAATCGGCACCTATAGAAAAAGTCAAATCGGCACCTAGTCAAATCGGCACCTATTTAAAGTCATTTCGGCATTTGGTTAGTCAATTTGGCACCAAATATTTTTTTTTCTTTTTTTCTTTGATTTTATTAGAGAAAAGGAAGAGTAGTTTTCACTTTTTATATATATTTTGTTTCATAAACGCACAATTGCCGAGGTTAATTAAAAAGATACATTTCCTACATCTTAAAAAACCCCAGCGCATATGTAGTTTGAAAGCAGTTAAAATAAAAAGTAATCAATTGTTTGCTATTTGAAGTTTTCTCAATATTTTATATATTAAGTTTGATTGGGTATCATTTAAAAAAAATATGGTATTAGTTATAAACAATAACCCGCTTGTTTTTTCAACTATTTTCAGGTAGTTTTTGATGTTTTATAAATAAAATAACTTGGATTAACCAGAGAAGCCATCACCCAAGCTATTGTTTAATTCACATATGAGGATAAAAACAAATTTAATCATTATCATTTAAATTGTTTTTCTGCATTTCCTGTCTACTTATAAAAAATGAATAAGACACAAATTTTGTATGTTTACTACATGTAGCAATGTATAGTTGTCATGAAATGGAAGTTCATTGATAACATAAGTTCCAGTAGGAACAGATATTACGACATTTTTTATAATAAAGTTTCCATGAGAACTTCTGTTATGCATAACTAATATACATTGACACCTCGAGCTAAAATATCTTAAAAAATATGGAAAAAAACGGAGTCTTCAATAGTTTACTTTGCAAAACATAATACTAGTAATGGGTGCCGAAATAACTACCTTGGATGCCGAATTAACCAGGTCCCGATTTGACTAGGTGCCGAATTGACTATACCGGTACCGATTTGACCAGGTGCCGAAATGACTAGAATTCTTGAAATAGTGCTGTTCTTACAAATGTAGTGACAATTCTTGTACATGTACATGACTAACAGCAACATTCAAATTACTAAAGAGAACTACGGTTTCAAGATTGTACCAAATTATTTTACCTCATCAAAATTATCTATAATTCCCCTGCATACTGAACATTTGTCTAGAGCCACATATTTGATTAAACTTATTATAAATAAGCTGAAGACTGTCAAGCGATTAACTGTCATTTCTGAGGTAGTGGCAATCACAAAGCAGCAGCTGATGGTTCTCTCTATGAAATATTTTTTGAGGAAGACTCAATATAAGTATTGTATTTTTTTGATTCTCGGTGCTCTTAGCAGGAGATATCGTATATTTAACAACATTTAAACACCATGATAACAGTCTTCATTTTCACGTGTACCGGCCAAATCTTTGTTGACAACTCAGTAATTAATATCCAATCAAAGAAAGCCACGATCGTCAAACCGGGTCAATATCCGGTTTGTCTGCTAAAAGTACAACATCCCCGTAATCGGCACGGGACCTCCAACAATTATTTATTTACTCTCTGTTTGTTTGTTTGTGTTTTAGAAAAGTATAATCAAAATATCTTTCATTAATCGTCCCGATCCTAAACCAACGGACAAACGTTTAAGATCCCAATGAATCTTCAATATACCGGAAAAATATAAACAAGTCTAAATTGAAAACAACGTTCAAACCTATATTTGCGTTGGATAAAAACCGCAATTTTTATACGTGTGCATGCAAAACAAATTTCCTGGTAGAGGGGTCTAAATACAGCACAAACAACATTTTCCAAAAGACCAAAACAGTGAAAAGTATATTTTAACAAAACGCATTTGACTAGCAGGTCGAACAACGGATGTTCTTAAACCCTGCTGACTGCCATTGGCGATTGCCAAATAAACGGATCACCAGATCATGCAGATGTAACAAAATGGATCTTAACTATGAATTTAATACCAAACAGAAAACAATAAACTTGCGGAAAAGATGGTATACCACAAACAAAAGGTGCAAAAATTAGTACACCATATCCGGATTTCGACAATTAATGTCTCTTCAGTGATGATAGGAATCGAAACGGTATTTGGAAGGCCATATAATTTACCTCAATTTAGGATAGACTCTTGAATTTTGAAAAGTCGAAATAGGATGAACGGATCATATAAACCCGAAGGCATATATAATACAAGCCCAAACGAAAAAATATAAACAAGTCTAAATTGAAAACAACGTTCAAACCTATATTTGCGTTGGATAAAAACCGCAATTTTTATACGTGTGCATGCAAAACAAATTTCTTGGTAGAGGGTTCTAAATGATATATATCCTACTTGAGAAGGTTCCAGTAGTGTATAAGGGTACATAGTTCATGCGGAAAAAATATCGAAGGAGTAAATCGGATTATAGTGGGTTCTAAAAAAAGTCGAAAAATTTGCATGTTATGAAGCCCGCCTCCAGGTGCATGCGGATTTTCTCGCTGTGTTGAAGACCCATTGGTGGCCTTCGGCTGTTTTCTGCTCTTTGGTCAGGTTGTTGTCTCTTTGACACATTCCCCATTTCCATTCTCAATTTTAAATACACGTGTGAATCTATGATCGTTTATTTCTGTCTTTATAGTAGTCTTCTTGTAAGTTGCTTTTTTCGCTTTGTATCAATCCGATGAGTAAACCCCTTTTCAGCTGGTTTTAACAGTTATAGTTCTTACATTATGTTACGGTTGGGTTGTGCGCTCTCAAACACGTTTAACCCCGCCAAGTTCGCTGTGTACCTGTACCAAAACCATGAGCCTGTATTTCATTGGTTGTCGTTTGTTGAGCACTGTGTATTATATTTGCTTTTCATTTATTGTTTTGTAAATAAATCAATGACATGCCGTTGGTTTTGTCGTTTGAATTTTTTACATTTGTCATCATGGTCGGATCCTTTTATAGCTTGCAATCAGTATGAGTTTATCTCATTGTTAAATGCCGGGTGACATATATTTCCTAACATAGATACGTCATTTTGTCTCTAGTAGAGAGTTACCTCATTGGTAATCATACCACATATTCTTATTTATTTTCATGTTATAAATATCTAACTGACTGATTTTATGGACCGTGGCAAAACATATTTACTAAAACTATTGTGTTGAACATTTGCACAACAGCACTATTGACATATGCACGCATCGACCAAAGTTCAACTATATACCATTTGTTGTCCGAACATTATAATACAAACATGTACATGAAGCTGTAATTATTTTTTTCTCAGATGTTAGCAAACAGAGTTCGTTCCTGTTCATTGTATTAAGGTCTCCTAAATTTGTGTATTTGCTTTTGCTATTTAAGGGATTTGTGTTCATTGCATATTTTCAAAAGTCTTTGTAAAATTATCCACAATTATCTATTTTTTTTTAATTTAGAGCTTGAAATATTGTAAATATATACATGTATCCATTGAAGAAACCCGAGTGTTGGCTTGGTTTAGCTTTCAAATTGGCGTTGATTTGGTTGCTGTCTTATTTATGATACCCTACATCTCCTTTTATTCAAACAAATATCAAATTTGAGCAACGCTTTCAAAATTTTTATATACATGCATGTATACCTGCTTTCAAAACACCTTACGGGACTGTAAAAACCAAGCCAACGGGCATGTATACAGTCGCGTATGTGTGTAAAATATCCCTTCCCTAAAAATTACCTATATTAATCGTATTTTTCGTCTTTGGAAGTTGACCGTTTTGTCATAACTTCATTGAACTCGATGGTAACCTTATACTTGCCTTTTTCCAAGCCTTACGTGCGTGAAGAATAAGAGTTGTCGTGCTTTACGAACGCAATCACGAGTTAGTTGACCTTTATGGAATATCCGTTATACAGATGATATCGGATATGTTTCTTATGTCGTAACTACAATCCTGTTCCCTTTTCACGAATGTGACCTACCGAATTAGACTATTTACCGGCTTTGTTATAACATGAACACGACGGATGCCACATGTGGAGCAGGATCTGCTTACCCTTCCGGAGCACCTGAAATCAACCCAAGTTTTTGGTGGGGTTCGTGTTGTTGTTGTACCCCTGTTTGTGACATTTTGTTCACGCATCGTTGTCAATATAATGGAATTTGATGCGACTGTCGTACAAGTGAGAGGTATAGCGCTATAAAACCAGGTTCAATCCAACATTTTCTACATAAGAAAATGCCTGTACCAAGTCAGGAATATGACAGTTGTTGTCCATTCGTTTGATGTGTTTGTACTTTTGATATTGCCATTTGATTAGGGACTTTCCGTTTTGAATTTTCCTCGGAGTTCAGTATTTTTATGATTTAACTTTTTACACCAGAAAGATATGCATTTAAAGCAATGCCTGACTAGCATAGTCATTATAATGATATGCACCAAAATATCATGATTTTTACTTAATAAGAATTTGATCTTCACTATGTTCACATTCCATAGCATATATCGCTATTCGTTCTTTAACAATTTTCATGCAGCTGGGCATTTCAATATACCTAATCAATATTCTGTTAAAGCATGCACCAAATGGAAATCAATATCGCTCATGCAGGTGAAAGGTATCCATTCAGATGATTTTACCTCGAATAGCTTGTCATTTCGGCTTCCTCATCTGCGTCGTTGAAATGCAAAGGATCTAAAACCCATTAAGCAAGTATTAAGTCAGTCGTCCAATATGGTGCTTATTAAACCATATTTACATGTGCAGATTAAAATTTGCTGTTTCTTGCGTGACTACTCTGTTAAATAAGATACGAGGCTGCTTTTGAATGCCTCCGCATCATCTATATTTGACAGTTTTGTTGGTAGGCTGTTCCAGTCTATGATGCGATATGGTACGAGAAAAGAAGGTGTTTTGTAAGTTTTGGTTGATGTTTGAAGATTTCTGAATTTTCGTTGGTGGCATTTATTTCTTAATGTATTGATGTTTCTCCTCGGGAAGCCTAATGATTTACTAGTATTTGATTTAGCTACGATGATGTTGATGTGTATATCCCATTTCAGGATGTTGGTAAAATGAACTCCTAAATATGGGTTTTGGTCTACATCTTTCATATTTGGCCGTGCATGTGGTAGTTATGTATTACAGGATTTTCTCGTTGGAAATTATTAATACATAAATGTCAGTATTCACCTCAGAAGCTAACAAAACCTTTAAATAGACTTATTAAGAAGGGATATAGTTACGATACTGTTGTCAGGTCATTAAAGATTGCATATTTTGGCTTTAATATTGATTCACTTATAGGGTCTTTGCATCGGAACTAAACACATTTATTTAAAACCAGTTGTTGGCATGACACGGGTTATGCTCTTCTCATATATTTTATGATGGTATGATACTAAACCCTAACGGGAGGGATTGTGCCTGATATTCATATGATGAAGACATAATCTTTCAATCAGTTTAATTGAGGTCTGGAGCTGGCATGTCAGTTAACTGCTAGTAGTTTGTTGTTATTTATGTATTATTGTCATTTTGTTTATTTTCTTTTGTTACATCTTCTGACATCGGACTCGGACTTCTCTTTAACTGACTTTTAATGTGCGTATTGTTATGCGTTTACTTTTCTACATTGGCTAGAGGTATAGGGGAGGTTGAGATCTCATAAACATGTTTAACCCCGCCGCATTTTGCGCCTGTCCCAAGTCAGGAGCCTCTGGCCTTTGTTAGTCTTGTATTATTTTACTTTTAGTTTCTTGTGTATAATTTGGAGTTTAGTATGACGTCCATTATCACTGAACTAGTATATATATTTGTTTAGGGCCAGCTTAAGGACGCCTCCGGGTGCGGGAATTTCTCGCTGTATTGAAGACCTATTGGTGACCTTTTGTTGTTGTCTGTTCTGTGGTCGGGTTGTTGTCTCTTTGACACATTCCCCATTTCCATTCTCAATTTTATAACATTTTGACGCATTAAATTTCAATTTCATCTGCCATTTAGATGCCCAGTCAACCAATTTTTCAAGATTTTTTTGATAACTGATTGCCTTCATCAGTACAATCTATTGCCAGGCGCAATTTTGACTTAATTTCACTCCAATATCACTGATGTACAAAATGAAACATCTTGGACGTAAAACTCTTCTTTAAGGTACTCCCGATTTCAAAACGGCATTTCCAGATGTTTTGCATGCAACTGCTACACACGGTTGACGATGCGTGAGCCAAGTCTTTATCCACTCGAGTATTTGCCTTATATTCCGTAATGCTGTAGTTTCAATAGAAGGCGCATGTGTGGCACTACATGAAACGCTTTGATAAAGTCTGAAATTAGCATACCTACTTGCTCTTTGTTATCAAAATGTTTGGCTATATCTTCAATTATTGTAACTAACTGAGATTCGCATGATCTTTTTTCCTGAAGTTGTGTTGTTGATCTACTAAGATTGCATATTTCTCTAGATGTTGCATTATGTGTTTGAAAATAATGTGTTCCATAAGGTACATGTAAATGACGTACTAGTAAATAAAACGGGTTTTTCACCTGGCAATCTTTTATCTTCCTCTTTAAAGAAATGCTGTGATGATTGCTATTATAAAATCGTCTGGAACGGAACTTTTTTCGTATGTTTTTGTTTTCACATATTGTTGTAATGTATTGAGAGATAACACCATCTTTGAGGACTCTGTTAGGGATGTTATCAGGTCCATTTGATTTTTGAAAAAAATATACGGACAACGCCATGGCAAAAAAAAAGACAACAGTATACAAAACACAACATAGAAAACTTAAGTCTGAACAACAAGAACCCAACCAAAAACTGGGGGTGATCTCAAAAGCTCCTGAAGGGTATGTAGATCCTGATCCACATGTGGCACCCGTCATGTTGCTCATGTAAGTATAAACCCGGTGATATTTCTAATTTGCTAGGTCATATTCGGG
The DNA here is from genome assembly GCA_017311375.1 of Mytilus coruscus. Taxonomy (NCBI): domain Eukaryota; kingdom Metazoa; phylum Mollusca; class Bivalvia; order Mytilida; family Mytilidae; genus Mytilus; species Mytilus coruscus. The sequence goes on along the minus strand of CM029595.1, from coordinate 84,766,159 downwards.
GAAAAGGAGGACGGGATTGTGGTAACGACGATTGGAACATATCCGTCGTCATTTTTGAAACAGACATTCCATAACGGTAAAACAACTCTTGATGGCGTCCGTAAAATTTTAGAAGGGATGATTTCAACTTCACTACTTGGAATTCTCAGTTTGATAGTGTCCGTGTGAACAGCAACCCTCTACCAAGGAAATCATGACAGGAAACGCAAGCCCTGGAATATCGTATGAAATGGGAAATATATATTCATATGCAGGCGCTACTGAAATGTTGCTACATAGAAATGGAAAGTTCACAATTGGGAAGCATAAATCATGTCTTTTGACGTAATGTTTTGTTCTCAACCGACCTTCATTGTCAATTTCTAGATGTAAGTCAAGATATGAGGCTGACTTAACTGTATCTGTTGTATCCTTTTTATCAAGCTCAATGGGATAGATGCGTTCAACATAGTCACCAATCTTTGAGTTATTTAGCGAGAAGAAATCATCTATATAGCGGAAAGTAAAGTTAAAGGATAATGCCAGCTTCTTACCTTCTTCGTAAGAAGCTCCTCTATGAAATCAGCTTCATATGAATACAGGACGAGTCGACAAGACGAGGAGCACAGTTGGTTCACATATGAATTCCGATTGTTTAAATCAGAGTGATTTTTTAAAAAGTACGATTTATCCCTCCCTAAAAATAAATTCGGGAGAATGTGGCATGCATTAAATTAGATACAAGTATCTTTAATGAAACTGCTAATCATTACTATCAAAATCGAGTTTAATAAACGCACACTAGTTGAAATTTTGGAAACAATCCTTCAGAACATGCTATTTCGTCGTTGATAGCCAGACTAAAATGTACAAGACTAGTTCAGAATAAGTCGACAGTGAAGGTCAAATAAGAGCAAGACTAGTTCAGAATAAGTCGACAGCACAAGATTCATATAAGTGTCAAACACAAATAATCATGGAAAGTCTAAGAAAATGTAAAGCATTATTTTGTCAGAGGACCAGAAAACTTTAAGATAATGAAAAAATGAATACTTTATATCAAAAATCAAATTATTTTTTTCTTAAAAGTTCTTGAACATATTCTAATATGTTGTTAACTACAATGATAAATATAAAACCTTAAGATTAAACCAAAGATCAATACAATGTAACGAATGCATTTTCTGGGTACACATTAAATATGTCAGTTTCACACCAAAAATGTTTAAATCATGTATAATAAAAAAAATGTTGAGGGAATGTCCATCATGTACCACAATAAACTTGTCAGATAAATCCGAGCAAATAGAAGACGATCTTGCCCCACAAAATTCGTTTAATAAATACAAAATATTTCTGAAACTGAAATGACAGGTCATAATGATACATCACACGAATCAATGGATATAGAAGACTCAAGAAAAAGAGAGAAATTCAGAATTATCAGAGTAAACTGTAGAAGCTTTAGAATTTACCACGCTTATAGATACACACGAACCCCATATAATACACCTAGACAATACCATATCAAATGCAGGCATCATCGACAAAAACCTTTATGAAATATACCAAATAGATCCTGTTTTAAAGTAGGTCATGAAGGAGGAGGTTTTTTTTACCTAGTTAGTTATTGCTGGGTCTTCCATGTACTCAACGAAACATCTGTCTAAATTTTTAACAGCAATGAAATCCGGGCTTGAAAGTTATTGTGAAACTACCTATTCAAGAGGCAGCGTGAATCAGATGTGGATACTAAAAAAACATTCTTGCAATAGTATTAAAACATTTGACTATTCTACACTTTACACAAGTATTCCCTATTCCAAACTAAAAGACAAATTGAAAGAGTTGGTCCAGCTTTGTTTTATAAACATAGAATGGCCAACGTAGATACAAGAATCTTTTCTTAGGGAGGTATAATTTGTACTTTGTAAAAAAGTCACTCTAGTTTCAAACAAAATTTTTTCTGAAACTGACATTTTAAAGATGCTTGATTTCTTGATTGACAACATAATTATTTGTTACGTTTGGAGGACGTATTTTTCAACAAAAAAATCGGCATTCCCATGGAAACAAGCTGTGCTCCTCTTCTTGCCTTTATTCATATGAGGCTGACTTCATACAGGAACTTCTTAGGAAGAAAGAAAAGAAGTTAGCAGTATCCTTTAATATCACATTCCGCTATATAAATGATGTTCTCTCACTTAATAATTAAAAATTTGGTGACTATGTCGAACGCATCTATCCCATCAAACTTGAGATAAAGGATACAACAGATACAGTTAAGTCAGCCTCATATCTTGACTTACATCTAGAAATTGACAATGGTGGTCAGTTGAAAACAAAATTTTACGACAAAAGAGATGATTTCAGCTTCCAAATTGTGAACTTTCCATTTCTATGTAGCAACATTCCAGCAGCGACTGCGTACGCTGTATATATCTCCCAGTTGATACGATATTCCAAGGCTTGCGTTTCCTATCATGGTTTCCTTGATAAAGGTTTGCTGCTCACAAGGAAGCTATTAAACCAAGGGTTCCAAGTGGTGAAGTTGAAATCGTCCCTTCGTAAATTTAACGGACGCCATCACGAATTGGTTGACCGTTATGCTATCATTTCGGATATTGCAAGTCACAGACTTTTCAAACCAGTTCGCATTGGAAAAGATGAAAAAGAGAAAAGATCTTTTCTTAAACTTTCCTTTGCCAACAAAGGTCTCGATGGCGTCAACTTAGGCAATATCCTTCATCATAAATTAGTTCAGTCGAAAATACCTCCTTATTTTAAAGATCAGTCTGTACCAATAATTTCTTATACCTATACCAAACCTATTGCAACTAAAATTTTCAATTACAAACACGATTAGCAGGATCTCACTATTGACGACTTCAAGTCTAAACCTCCTGATTGCACCTGTGCTAGTTCCCAATTCACATATAATCCGGCTGGCCACGTTATTACCGGAGACTTCAACATTGTCAATAACACTTCCCTGCGAAACTTGTTATCCAAAAGTCCGAAATACCGTGAGCCTAAATCCATCAATTGGAAATACAACTTCAAAATACTGATGGATTCAGTCGAGGATTATGCCAGGCAATGGGCTAAACGCGAGAAAGAAGACGTAGATACTCTTTCCGAATGGATTAAGGCTGTGAGGTCGTTGATACAAATTCGAATTAAGAAACTAAATGGGTCTATCAATACCCACGCTACGTCAATTTTTAAAGACCCAAATGTTGCAAAACACTTGTCCTACCTCCATGACAAATATGTTGTTGTCCCCGCAGATAAAGCCCCAAACAACATCGTTTTGTGTGTAAATATCATTACATAAACTGCTTGATAAATGAATTAGGTATTGACAATTCACTTGGAAACTCAACATATACCCTCACGACACTTACCAAAGAGGAAATCCTGGATAATCATAGGTCTGTTCTATGTTCCTTTGGAATTTCAACCAAAGATGAAGAACTGGATCTTCCATCACTGTATTGGATACCTAAACTACATAAGTGTCCTTACAAACAACGGTATATTGCTGGGTCTTCCAAGTGCTCCACGAAACCTCTTTCTAAATTATTAACATCTATTTTATCAGCAATCAAAGCCGGGCTCCAAAGTTATTGTGAAACTGCTTATTCTAGAGGTGGCGTGAATCAGATGTGGATACTAAAAAATTCCAAAGATCTTTTAGAGTACATACAATCTAAGACTCTCTCATCTTGCAATAGTATTCAAACATTTGACTTTTCTACACTTTACACAAGTATTCCCCATTCCAAACTAAAAGACTAAAAGAGTTGGTATTACTTTGTTTCATTAAAAAGAATGACGAACGTAGATACAAGTATCTTGTCTTGGGGAGGGATAAATCCTACTTTGTAATGAATCACTCTGATTCAAACAAAAATTCTCTGAAACTGACATTATCAATATGCTTGATTTCTTGATTGACAACATATTTGTTACGTTTGGAGGACGTGTTTTCAACAGACTGTCGGATTTCCAATGGAAACCAATTGTGCCCCTCTTCTTGCCGACTTCTTTCTTTATTATTATGAGGCTGACTTCATACAGGAACTTCTTAGGAAGAACGATAAGAAGTTAGCAATATCCTTTAACTTTACGTTCCGCTATATAGATGATGTTCTCTCACTAAATAATACAAAACTTGGTGACTATGTTAAACGAAACTATCCCATCGACCTAGAGATAAAGGATACTACAGATACAGATAAGTCTGCCTCATATCTTGACTTACATCTAGAAATTGACAATGAGGGTCGGTTGAAAACAAAACTTTACGACAAAAGAGATGATTTCAGCTTCCCAATTGTTAACTTTCCATTTCTATGTAGCAACATTCCAGCAGCGCCTGCATACGGAGTATATATCTCCCAATTGATACGATATTCCTGGGCTTGTATTTCCTATCATGATTTCCTTGATAGAGGATTGCTGCTCAGCAGAAGCTATTAAACCAAGAGTTCCTAGTGGTGAAGTTGAAATCACCCCTTCGTAAATTTTACGGACGCCATCACGAGTTGGTTGACCGTTATGGAATAACCGTTTCACAAATGATATCGGATATGTTCCTTATGTCGTAACTACAATACCCTTCCCTTTTCACGAATGTGACCTACCGAATTAGACTATTTACCGGATTTGTAATAACATAAGCAACACGACGGGTGCCACATGTGGAGCAGGATCTGCTTACCCTTCCGGAGCACCTGAGATCATCCCCAGTTTTGGTGGGGTTCGTGTTGCTTAGTCTTTAGTTTTCTATGTTGTGTCTTCTGTGCTGTTATTTGTCTGTTTGTCTTTTTATTTTTAGCCATGGCGTTGTCAGTTTGTTTTCAATCTATGAGTTTGACTGTCCCTCTGGTATCTTTCGTCCCTCTTTTATGGAATATCCGTTTCACAGATGACAACGAATATGATAAAATTGTCGTAACTACAATCCTGTCCCCTTTTCCCCGAATGTGACCTACTGAATTAGACTTATTACCGGGTTTGTACTAACATGAGCAACTCGACGGATGCCACATGTGGAGCAGGATCTGCTTACCCTTCCGAAGCACCTGAGATCACCCCCAGGTTTTGGTGGGGTTTGTGTTGCTCAGTCTTTATGTTGTGATTTGTGTACTGCTGTTTGTCTGTTTGTCTGTTGGTCGTTTTCCTTTTAGCCATGGCGTTGTCTGTTTATTTTCGACTTATGAATTTGAATGTCCTTTTGGTATCTTTTATAAGCGATAACAAAAACCGAACGTTTGCACAGACAGATGATACTCTATTCATGGATAATAAGGACATAATGACCATATGGTATGACCAGTTTCAAACAGTATTTACACATTAGGTGTACATTGAACTAGACCGTCAATCATAAATTTCAGACCGTGTGTCAACCAATCGTGAAGTTAGTAAGATGCGTACATAAAACATTTACATCACGTGTTTAAACTGATATTAAAGTGCAGATATATCTTGGGTAGTGGGGAAAAAGTATTATTTTCCTTTAATTTAAAGGTGGCAATAAACCACGTACTGATACTATAAAATCATTCTTTGTGACATATCTAGTGCCAAGTATTGCAAAATGTTTTGAAAAACTGCTTGAGAAGGAAATTACTAAATTAAGACCTGATTTTCCGAATCACCAGCAAGTTGCTTAACAAGAACTATTAAATAACCTGAATGCATCTTATAATCAACAAGAGGTTGTATTTTTGTCGCGCGTAGAAAAGAAGAGACCCGCCAATATCTTCATAATAGACGTACTGTCCCGCACAATGGTCTGCACATTAAACTGTCTTTATATGATAATACGTATTATGATCTTACAAGTGTAGTATTGTCTGGTGGAACGTTATCAAAATGGTTCAAGTTAAACACTTTTGTTAGGGAAGGTAGTGTTCTTTCAGCAAAACTGTATGTAATTTTTATTAACGATACTATTAAAAACAGAGTCTTGTCAACAAGGCGCATTTCTACACGATCTTAACGCAAATTCGCCAGTGTTAGCTGACGATATTTCATCAATTGCAACTAATCGGCAATTTGCACAAGTTATGGTCAAAATTTGTGAAGAATACAGCATCCATTGGAGTTCTCAGTAGGTAAAAGTAATCTTTTACAGTTTAGTAAACAAAATTTTTTATTAATGTGGTTCTGTATTATGAACCAATACCGGCAGTTAAGTCAGCAAAACATTGTGGCATTACTATTTATTCTTGTCTTAAGTAGATTGATAGTACAGTAGAAGTTTGCAGAACCTTACGTGGAACTATTATATCTGTAATCCGCCTAGATGTCATCCAGCTATTTTTAACCCGGTGTGTGTTCAAAACTTGTAAAACAAGTGTGTTATTCGAAAGCGTTGTGCGGATGCGAACTTTGATCAACTATGGGTTGTATATTTTTCTACTGAATGTAAGAAAGAACACAACAAAGACTCACACGTCGTACACTTAGTGACATGGGCCTTTCCCTAATTCGGTGGTTCAGTATTGAAAGTTATGTGGATGAGAGGAAACTTTTAATCTTAGGACGGATTTGCAATCTTCCGATTGACTCTGTATTTTCCGGATATTGGTCAGTAGAGTTCACGACTTAAAATACAGCGACGGAAGCCATCTAAAACTCACATACACTGTGGACATCATGAACATTTTACAGAAATAAAATTTATCGACACATCTGAATTATTTTTGTGAAACCGGACTATTTCCATCCTCCGTAGTATGGAAGCGTATAGTGGAAACCTCAGTGACAACACAAGTCGGTAACTGTACTAGACGTATAAGCTATGATAATGACTTTATTGCTTTTTAAATTATCAAAAATCATATCTACCTTATTCTGCATGAACTGTGGAATTTAGGCATTCACATCCATCCGCTGTTCAGTTCAAAACAAATGTAACAGACAATATGTCGATTCTCTGCTTTGTAACTGAACTTGCACTCTAAATATTTAATGATATAAAAACTATACCTGGGGTACAAAAACCTTAGTGTTTCGAATAGGTCAACATTTTATCAACAGTAAATTTATAAAAATAAAAGTATCAATGATATTTCACAAAAGTGTTGACTATTAAACTGGCGATACCCTCAGTAACGAAACGTCCACCAACAGTGGGATCGACGCAGTGGTTGTAAAAACTCATCAAAGATACCAGACTTATGATATTGTACGCCGGACGCGCGTTTCGTCTACATAAGACTCATCAGTGACACTCAAACCAAAACAATGAGAATGCCGCATCAGATACAAAGTTGAAGAGCATTAAAACAGAAAATTCAAAAAGGTGGGCCAAATGATGCTAAAACAATCTATCCCTGGAATAGAAAACCTTAGTGTTTCAAATAGTTCAACATTTTATAAACAGCAAATTTACAGAAAAACAAACATAACAATGATATTTCATGTCAACACAAAAGTGCTGACTACTTGGCTGGTGACACCCTCGTGGACGAAACGTCCACCAACAGTGACATTGAGTATGAAAAAAACACTTTATATTTGGTGCGTCCGAAGCACTTTTCTGGATTTACCTTCATCAGGAATACCCGAACCCAAGAATTAGAAAGCAATATATTAATTGGTCGTTATATTCAAACCATTGAATCATGTGATCATGGTCATTGTCTTGCAAAGTTGGGAAATGCAGATAAACACATCACATATAGTTAGAAAGGTCTTCAATTTGAGGTACAATTAATTGAAACGTGACATAGACAAGACACTGATAATAAATTCGGTGACAATGGGACAGTCGATTACAGGATAACATTATTTATATACATTTCATCTGATGCGCTCCTCTCATTCATTATTTATCTTACGCACTTTAATTAATACCTTGCATGTTTGAAACCGATTTATGATACCATGAGGTCAGTCAGTGCTAGGACGTATCTCAATACGAAGCTAAGTTTTATTTCATTTCTCCATGATTAAATGAACCTTTTGCAATTTCTTATCAAATGAGTAGTTTTTATCAATTTGATTTTGTTTTCGCGTTTAAATTGATAATTTTTAACAAAACATAGAAGAAGAGAACGCACATCATCGTTTACATCTTTATTTTAAATTCATTGGTGTTTATTCCTGTGATTGTTTTCTAGTGTATTTCCGAGAAATTGTATTTAAAGTAAGATCTATTGAATAAGAATATAATGTTACGTACAGTCGAAAACTTATACAAAATAAGATGTTTTCTTATGTACTTGTTAGAAATCAATACTGTTTGTGCTTTAAAACCTATATATCTAATCACTTCAAGGCCGTTTTTCCCGTCTGAAACTTTAAAAATATATTAATCTGAAACTCTTTTTCTTTTAGTTGGTTTTATATTATTCATATAAGTACAGGAACATGACGAAGAGCATGATGCACAATCAAAGATTTGAAGAGATGTGGTAAATGTCGGTGACATATTAATTCAAAAGTCCTGATGCAAATCCAGCATTTACCGGAGCAAAAAACAACTGCTAATCTATTCTTATTTCCATTTCCCATCAAAATCGAATTGCATAAAGTGTATGCTGAATTTATTTGAAAATATTCTCTGAAACTTTGGTTCTGATGAGCAACACATTGTTGTCAAGCAGCCGACTGTAAAACCAAGGTTATCTTAGACTGGTTTTTGAAAATGGCTACACAGCATATACTGTATGGATTACCTTGATTTAAAACCTTATTTAGCCGTCAGTTTGAGATCGAGTGGAAATATATATTTAAAACAGCCATCTCATCTCACCTGACAATTTTGCTATGGTCTGAAGCAAATACAAACTCGCATTTGAAGTTTCTTTATATGGACAGTGTTGTACAAAAATAACTCATAGCGTTTAAGAATGCTTTGATAAGTTCTGTCATTTGCTTTAACTATGACTTGTTTGAAGACTAAAATCATGTGTGGTAAATTAATTCTACAGCAGGATGAAGCCGAATATCATAGAACTGGTAGAACTTATTCAATTTGCAGCTGATGTGTAACTACCTCTTTGACGTATACCTTACATCGCTTTAAATTCGTACCTGAACTGAATTTCAATTGAAATTTTAAAATAAAAAGTTAGAATTGAAAATATGATGCTGCGTAAGAATCCATTGTTTGCACTACTGCATGGACCAAGTTCCATACAGGTCGCGTGTTTAACGTTTACCAAGAAACTGGAAAGCATATAAATTGCTGAGAAGGAATATTGACATTATAATCATTCCAAAGGAAATTCAAATGCAACTAATGTCTCTATGTATAGAGGGACGAAAGATACCAGAGGGACAGTCAAACTCATAGATCGAAAACAAACTGACAACGCCATGGCCAAAATAAAAAGACAAACAGACAAATAATAGTACAGATGACACAACATAGAAAACTAAAGACTAAGCAACACGAACCCCACCAAAACTGGGGTGATCTCAGGTGCTCCGGAAGGGTAAGCAGATCCTGCTCCACATGTGGCACCCGTCGTGTTGCTTATGTTATTACAAATCCGGTAAATAGTCTAATTCATTAAGTCACATTCGTGAAAAGGAAGGGTATTGTAGTTACGACATAAGGAACATATCCGATATCATCTGTGAAACGGTTATTCCATAATGGTCAACCAACTCGTGATGGCGTCCGTAAAATCCTTTATCTCTAGTTCGATGGGATAGATTCGTTTAACATAGTCACCAAATTTTGTATTATTTAGTGAGAGAACATCATCTATATAGCGGAACGTAGAGTTAAAGGATATTGCTAACTTCTTATCTTTCTTCCTAAGAAGTTCCTGTATGAAGTCAGCCTCATAATAATAAAGAAACAAGTCGGCAAGAAGAGGGCACAATTGGTTCCCATTGGAAATCCGACAGTCTGTTGAAAAAACGTCCTCCAAACGTAACAAATATGTTGTCAATCAAGAAATCAAGCATCTTGATAATGTCAGTTTCAGAAAATTTTTGTTTGAATCAGACTGATTCTTTACAAAGAAGGATTTACCCTCCCAAGACAAGATACTTGTATCTACGTTCGCCATTCTTTTAATGAAACAAAGTAATACCAACTCTTTCAATTTGTCTTTTAGTTTGGAATGGGAATACTTGTGTAAAGTGTAGAAAAGTCAAATGTTTGAATACTATTGCAAGATGAGAGAGTCTTAGATTGTATGTACTCTAAAAGATCTTTGGAATTTTTAGTATCCACATCTGATTCACGCCACCTCTAGAATAGGCAGTTTCACAATAACTTTGGAGCCCGGCTTTGATTGCTGATAAAATAGATGTTAATGATTTAGAAAGAGGTTTCGTGGAGCACTTTGAAGACCCAGCAATATACCGTTGTTTGTATGTAGTTTAGGTATCCAATACTGTGATGGAAGATCCAGTTCTTCATCTTTGGTTGAAATTCAAAAGGAACATAGAACAGACCTATAATTATCCAGGATTTCCTCTTTGGTAAGTGTCGTGAGGGTATATGTTGAGTTTCCAAGTGAATTGTCAATACCTAATTCATTTATCAAGCAGTTTATGTAATGATATTTACACACATAAACGATGTTGTTTGGGGCTTTATCTGCGGGGACAACAACATATTTGTCATGGAGGTAGGACAAGTGCTTTGCAACATTTGGGTCTTTAAAAATTGATGTAGCGTGGGTATTGATAGACCCATTTAGTTTCTTAATTCGGATTTGTATCAACGACCTCACAGCCTTAATCCATTCGGAAAGAGTATCTACGTCTTCTTTCTCGCGTTTAGCCCATTGCCTGGCATAATCCTCGACTGAATCCATCAGTATTTTGAAGTTGTATTTCCAATTGACGGATTTAGGCTCACGATATTTCGGACCTTTGGATAACAAATTTCGCAGGAAGTGTTATTGACAATGTTGAGGTCTCCGGTAATAACGTGGCCAGCCGGATTATATGTGAATTGGGAACTAGCACAGGTGCAACCAGGAGGTTTAGACTTGAAGTCGTCAATGTTGAGATCCTGCAAAACGTGTTTGTAATTGAAAATTTTAGTTGCAATAGGTTTGTTATAGGTATAAGAAATTATTGGTACAGACTGATCTTTAAAATAAGGAGGTATTTTCGACTGAACTAATTTATGATGAAGGATATTGTCTGAGTTGACGCCATCGAGACCTTTGTTGGCAAAGGAAAGTTTAAGAAAAGATCTTTTCCTTTTCATCTTTTCCAATGCGAACTGGTTTGAAAAGTCTGTGACTTGCAATATCCGAAATAATAGCTGTAAGTTTGTATTGGTTTGAATGAGGGTTTGTAACAGTGGTTTCCAAACATAAATTGAACAGAGAATGAAGTTTTGAAAGGGGTAATGAATACAGTTTCGTGCGAATGTGATGAATACCTAACGGCTTTTGTATAAATGGCAGCAAGTCATTAATAGAGACATCATGCAAAGTAGGTGATGTATAATGACGATGACCATGACTGCGTCTACGTCGAGGAGTAGAGTTGAAAATATTCATCACATTCACCGAGCTACAGGAAGGACTAGATAGAATACCTATACCATCAATTTTGTCATTGCAACCATATGGTGTCGCAGTTCCCAATTGTCGAATCCAGTAGTCCTCTTTTGTCTACGGAGAGGCGTTGCAAGTTGAGGATTGTTAGTCTTGTAGTATATTTTTCGATTATACGAACTGTCATAGAAACGATGGAATGATCAGGCTGATTAAAATGCTGGTACAGAATGTCGTTTGCATTGAGGTTGATATCTGATCTATGGCCGCACATACGTTTGTTTAGCCTTCCTTTCGTTTCACCGACGTAAACCAATCCACAAAGGTTACATTCTAATCCGTAGATGACATTTATAGATTTACAATTCAGATCATCGTAACTTCTAGTAAAGTAAGACGTTTTAGTTAAATTGCTAGTGAATTGAGCGTCTGTTATTAAAATTTCATAAGTTTTGCAACCATTTGTTCCACATTTCGAAATGAGACAGTGTTGTTCAGAGTCATCAAAATCCAAAATGTCTTTAAGGAGAACTGAACATGGCTGTGTATGTGTACTATTGCTATTGTCACTAGTATGATGATCTGAATGAGTCATGTTTGGGATATTTGTCATGTCTGGTGATGAGGGGACACCTGCCTCATCAGACGACACCGTGTCCATGGTGATTTAAACTTGAACAACACATTTGAAAAAAAAGCTATTTTTTTTTCAAACCTGTCGTGAGATACCTTAGAAACATGAATGTTTCATTTAGCTAAAAAGGTGTTTTTGCATAAACTTCTAAATTCATCCTTTGATTACTGTTGTATATGTTATCTAAAACTGAAATAAATGAGGTAATGAGCTGATGCATACCTTTTCCTACATGTTTATTCAATACCACTAATTAATTAGATATATAAAATTCCTGTAATTGCTGATATATAATGGGCTTGCTGATTACAATATAGTATTATGCACGTATGGAAGAAAGACATTAGACATTAACACATATTTTGCCAAATTAAGATTTAAGTGTCATATGACGTAATTTAAAAAGGATACAGCATGTAGTTGTTTCAATGATAAACGCCTATATATCTAATCACTTCAAGGCCGTTTTTCCCGTCTGAAACTTTAAAAATATATTAATCTGAAACTCTTTTTCTTTTAGTTGGTTTTATATTATTCATATAAGTACAGGAACATGACGAAGAGCATGATGCACAATCAAAGATTTGAAGAGATGTGGTAAATGTCGGTGACATATTAATTCAAAAGTCCTGATGCAAATCCAGCATTTACCGGAGCAAAAACAACTGCTACTCTATTCTTATTTCCATTTCCCAATAATAAAATAAACAGAGATGGAACACGGCTTTGTTCCTGTCTACAGATATTTATTTTCGTTAAATTAGCTTAATTAAATAAATGCAAATGTGATGGATTAAGCAATTGCAAATTGTTGCAATACTCTCATTATGTGGCTTGAGTGGCTGATGAGTATTAATTTGTAACTTAACTATATAAAATTGATTATATGCTTTGAAACTATTTTAATACAATTATGTTCACGTCTATCACTTACTCATTAATTGTTTGTTGTAACTGCTTTTGACTTAATTAATTGTTCGCGCCATATGATATTATGTTTGAAAAATGAGTATGTTAAATGTACATCAGAATTTTATTTGATATATGTATACCAGAAAGTTGGACTAAGAAAATATTGATTTAGGATATCTTTATTGAAGAATAAGGGTTAATAAAAATGAAAACACCGCTTTATAAATTCATGCGTCCTAAGCGCTTTTCTGGATTTACCTTCAGGAACACTCAAAGCCGAATATTTGAAAGCCAAGGATGTCTAAGAATCGGAACAGTTGAAGAGCTATATAACCAAAAAAAGGACCAACAATAAAATTGCCCATCCATCCAAAATCAAGTGTGCCTGAGGGAGTGAATAAGCTGACCTTGGATTACAGGGATATAACTTTTAGCTCACGTTTAAGCGAAGCATAACTGAAATAATGGCACCTGATTTACGGTTCACGTTAAAATCCGGTATGTGATAAAGCAACATTCCATAAGACTTAAAAAATCATGAAATATCTGTACCAGTCCATATGAATTCTCTATCTTTAAATCTGATCAAATGTGAGTTCTGGAAATGAAAATATGCCACATTTTCAGGACAGAAGATGGACAAGAATAAGACCGATAAAAATCAAGGCATTGAGTAAGCAAAAATCACACCCAATAACACAAAAACCTCAAGAAAAACAACGCGAACAAGAAATAGAAAACGCAGGTACTCTAAAAGGGAAAGCAGTTCCTGCTCTTCTGATGAGCCCCGGCATTTTGTTCCTGCCTATAAAATAACCCGATAAATTGTCACATTACATCATAAAGCTGAGACAGATTTGAACACATCTGTGGTCATCTGTGACTGAAATATTCCATGACGGTCAACCGAGGAGATGACTTCAACTTTACCATTAAAAGCCTATTGTTCAATAGAACACTTGTAATCAACAACTCTTTATCAAGCAAAATCATAATTAGGAAATGCAAGTTCTGGAATTGTGTATCGTCTTTGAGATATATACCACATACGTAATTATTACTAACAGTTGCCATGTAATATAGAAAATTCACTATGAGACAATTCAAGTCATCTCTGTTATCGTAAAGATAATACTCAACGATTTTTGAGAAATTATGAGACAGTCTTATATCTTAAATTTTGAATTTGGACAATAAGGAGAAATAAACGGCAGTAAATTGCAGGTTATAATTAGTTTTGCAAGAAGAAAATCGTTTCTCAATTACAGTCAATTACGTCAGTTACAATTTACTGTGAGTTACAGTCGAGAGAAGTACTTATCTAAAAAATAACGGATTTAGATAGTTGATACTTTTTTTTTTTGGAGACATTTGAAAATATTGTTTAACAGAACTTAAACCTGAGACATTTCTTCATAGTAAATAACTTACCTCCTGTTATTGTCTGAGCCCTTATTCTGATTCCAAACACCAGAGCAGACATGCTGTAAATCAATACCCGTTTTAGGACTTATATAAAGTCCAAGATCTACAGTTGATGTGAAGCTAAACCTGGACTAGCGTCTTATCCAAATTTCATTTAACAACATTATAATGCGTTTCTAACAATACAATAAATCGCACAATAAAAGTCATGACAGAATCAGTATTTGATATTTTTATTAGTGGTATAACAAACAACAGAACACAAATACAAACATAAACAAATATATGCTGTATTAATAATTTTTGCGTTTACTGAAATTCAGCTCAAATTACCAATCTTGCCGTCCTACACAGTGATGTAAGCGTCTGTATTTCGGAGAAAATTTCATACAACACAACATAAAACCTTAAGGAATACACAATCTTTTACAATGTCAAATACAAATATGTACAGAACTCATATATAAGCATGATAAGTAAAATCCCAATAAAGAAAAAATATTTGCATATCGTAACAAATGAGATTACACATGTTTTATCCTTGGAATTAGTTATATTAAATGACAGTAGGGAACTGAAATCCTCATTTTTTTTGTTATAGTCTTTATGCCTTTTTCCCACAATATTTTATATGCGTCAATTTATAGAGAATATATTAGGATATGAAGAACACTTCAACTGTATTTTGAAATTCAAGTGTATTGCATTTTTGAAATTCAAGTGTATTGCATTTTTAAAATACAAGAACTAAAATAAAGAACAATTCAAGTGAAAATATTTCCAAGGTTTTTCTTTTATTTCTGTTTGTATTTCTACTAGGTTTTAAACATGAGTGCAAAACATTCAGCTATTAGAGATAATTATTATCGGTATCCATTGGAAAATGGCAATTATCGTCGCCGTTAAAGGTAAATAATACTGAACCCTATAGTTATATGGAGTAACAATTCATTTATAAAGTCTCCAAGACAAAAGTAATGACTACTAAAGATAGAGATATAAAACTAAATATGATTATCAACGATGTCTATTTAATAGCTGAACATATTCCTTGGCTTTCATTTCGTCAGTATTTGTG
Source organism: Mytilus coruscus (assembly GCA_017311375.1). Classification (NCBI taxonomy): domain Eukaryota; kingdom Metazoa; phylum Mollusca; class Bivalvia; order Mytilida; family Mytilidae; genus Mytilus; species Mytilus coruscus. The sequence continues at coordinate 84,750,633 of CM029595.1, read as the reverse complement.
TCAGGAATATTTCCTAATTGCAGGTGAAAATATTGTTATTTGTACCATACCTTTGTAACAAAACATGGTTAACCAATTTACATGTTTTGCTTTATTTATATAAAAATCAATGATGTTGATGAAGTTGAGTATCATATTCTTAATGAAAAAGTAGAACATATATCGAAAATATATTATTTTCACATCTCTTACATGCATTTGTTACATGACATATTATCGTTAAAGTTATGTTAGTAGTACTAGCTGTCACGTTAGCAAATGCTATCCGGAACCCGTCCGTTGGACAAGTTAATGTTTAGATAACGAATATCAAACTGGAAAATAGAGAAAGGAACTTACTTGAGTTTCTCTTACTCTTTATCTAAATTATATAATAGTATCTTTTGAGTGGTTGATTCCTCTACCTAAGATGTTGAGGTTTGTGTTATTGCCAGTTATGTCTTATATAGATATAGGAAGATGTGGTATGAGTGCCAATGAGACAACTCTCCATCCAAGTAACAATTTATAAAAGTAAACCATTATAGGTCAAGGTACGGCCTTCAACACGGAGCATTGGCTCACACCGAACAGCAAGCTATAAAGGGCCCCAAAAATTACTAGTGTAAAACCATTCAAACGGGAAAACCAACGGTCTAATCTATATAAAAACGAGAAACGAGAAACACGTATGAACTACATGAACAGACGACAACTACTGTACAACAGATTCCTGACTTAGGACAGGTGCAAACATTTGCAGCGGGATTAAACGTTTTAATGGTACCAAACCTTCTCCCTTTTTCTGAAACAATAGTATAACATCACAACATAGAAAGACACACTATAAGATATCAATTGGAAGGCTTAACTCAATAAAAAAACGTAAATTAACAAACAATGAACACGTCGAAAATATGGCCATTCATGATGATCTTGTAGATAAATGTTACACACATCTTTCAGGATGTTCATTAAAAATTTAAGATGACTAAACGTACTGTTACTTTTGTTATGTTCTGTAAATACAACAGTAATGACTGGATTACATGAAATCTAGCAGACGCAGAATTGAGCCCTTGACAATTATTGTGTAACGATATTTGAATCAGAACAGCAGTATTCCAGTTAAGAGTCCGGGTTATTTCAAACATCGGTAAAATCATATTAATATAAAATTGATGATACATTCTCTATAGTAACAATCTACGCTTATTTTGTGATCTTGCTTTTCAAACATTTATTCATAGAAATAAGTCCATTTTAGAGGAAGGATGATAGTCTAGGCCTTCACATATGATATATCAACATTTCATTTTCGTTTGTTTTCGATTTTTTTTAAATGAAGTTATCAAAACATATATATAATAACTTGACACAGTTAGGTTTTTTCTATTATAAAACTAGGTTACCATTTTGTTATTTAGTTTTTACATTAACATCAATTGGTACAGAATAAATGATGATTAAAAACACTAGATCATGTATATACGGTAAATTAGAATGAAAACTCCATTTTCAGACCAATTATTTCCAATGGATACTACTTACTGAACGCTGACGTTAATTCTAAACAGAGTGTTTTCAATAAAAAAATCCTTGAATTCAAAATGACCCTAAAATTGTTATTTATATATTAATTTTAGTTCTAATTTGCAATTTATTGTATACACTGTTTTTGCTAATCTAGAGAGTGACCCGATTATTATTATTTTTTTTTTTTGCTCGATGTATAAGATAGATAAAACAAATAGGAAGAAGATCCGCAATAGTCAATAAAAAAATCAAAGAAAGTCATTACCATAGTTCACTTAAACCATAGATACATCGTAAGCGATGTAAGCATATATCGATGTTTAAACGCACAATAATATCATACTTGCTCCTGTATTGTTCTGAATCACAATAACTCAGTAAAGAACCGTCTAAATTCCATTTAATTGACATATTCAACACCCCTATTGTTATCTTGATAACTTTTTTCCGTTAAATAATCAAGAATTCTATAAACCTACTACCATATTTACCCAAAGAAACTTGCTTTAAATAAGTCAAATATAAACAGCAATAACTGTCTTTTCCTAGATTTAGATATTTCAGTTTTACACGGGAAACTCTACACAAAAATTTACGACAAAAGGAACGATTTTTGTTCCCAATTGTTAATTTTTCTTTTTTGGACGGCGATGTTCCTTTGGCATCATCTTACGGTGTTTATATATCCCACCTAGCTCGCTATGCCCATGTCTGTTTGAATTTGAATGGACGTTATCTATGTTTCACTGGTAAATTATTAAGTCAGGATTTCGTTATCACAAATTACTAAAAACCTTTACCTAATTCCTTCATAGATACAAAGATTTGGTTTGGAACTTTGGCTGTACACGTAGAAAGATAATTACAAACGGGATTACACATTGTAACTTTTACGGGTAAACTTATCGATCCTTTAATTAAACTTTTTCTGTTTTATCAGCAATCAAAGCCGGGCTTCAAAGTTATTGTGAAACTACCTATTCTAGAGGTGGCGAGAATCGATATGGATACTAAAAAATTCCAAAGATCTTTAGAGTACATACAATCATAGACTCTTTCATCTTGCAATAGTATTAAAACATTTGACTTTTCTACACTTTACACAAGTATTCCCCATTCCAAACTAAAAGACAAATTGAAAGAGTTGGTCCTACTTTGTTTCATAAAAAAGAATGGCCAACGTTGATACAAGTATCTTGTTTTAAGGATAAATCCTACTATGTAAAAAATCCCTCTAATTCAAACAAAAATTCTCTGAAACTGACATTATCAAGATGTTTGATCTCTTAATTGACAACTTATTTGTTACGTTTGGAGGACGTGTTTTTCAACAAACAATCGGCATTCCGATGGGAACCAACTGTACCTCTCTTCTTGCCGACTTGTTCCTTTATTCATATGAGGCTGACTTCATACAGGAACTTCTTATGAAGAAAGAAAAGAAGTTAGCAGTATCCTTTTACTTTACTTTCCGCTATATAGATGATGTTCTCTCACTAAATAATTGAAAATTTGGTGACTATGTTGAACGCATCTATCTCATCGAACTTGAGATAAAGGATACAAAAGATACACAGATACAGTTAAGTCTGCCTCATATCTTGACTTACATCTAGAAATTGACAATGAGAGTCGTTTGAAAACAAAACTTTACGACAAAAGAGATGATTTCAGTTTCCCAATGGTGAACTTTCCATTTCTATGTAGCAACATTCCAGCATCGCCTGCATACGGAGTATATATCTCCCAGTTGATACGATATTCCAGGGCTTGTATTTCCTATCATGACTTCCTTGATAGAGGGTTGCTGCTCACAAGGAAGCTAGTTAACCAAGAGTTCCAAGTGGTGAAGATGAAATCATCCCTTCGTAAATTTGACGGACGCCATCACGAGTTGGTTGACCGTTATGGAATATCCGTTTCACAGATGATAGCGGATATGTTCCTAATGTCGTAACTACAATCCCGTCCCCTTTTCCCGAATGTGACCTACCGAATTAGACTTATTACCGGGTTTGTACTAACATGAGAATAACGGGCAAAAAATGAAGATTAGAGAAAAAGGGTTAATTTTTGAAGATTAGAGAAAAAGGGTTAATTTTTGAAGATTAGAGAAAAAGGGTGAAAATTAAATGTTTACAGAATAACAGACCCCCATCAGACCCTCATAAATTAAATGATTCAAACCAATCATACTGTAGACATATTTCATTCTACATTCATAATATTCAATGTTGATATGGTAAATAATTATTATACCAAAATGTGGTTTATATAAATAGCAAATTATGATGATATACAAATCATTCATTTAACAGAAGAAAAATTTGTGTAATGTCATCATGGACAGGATGTTCCCCATAAAATTAAGGTATTCCACACCCAAGAGTACACGCAACTGTCAAATACAAATTACTGCTTTACCTGTAATCAGCCATACAACTTATCAGTTGACCGAACATGCCACTACAATTTAAAAGTTTGTTGATAGATGAAAATGAAAATCATCATTTTGATGAAAAAATTGAATTAAAATGGATTTTTCATCAAAATTATGAAGTTAATTATTTTAACATAAAACAAATTGAATAATTCCCAAATATTAAAAGAAAATTATTATCTACTCCAGGAATAATAAAAATGTATTTATAATGGGTATTTTCCATTAATGATTTCTATAGAAATCATTGGTCTTATGAAATGGATCTCAAACAGACATGCACAATATAGTTCTAAACATTCGTTTTCTTTTCAGGAAGGAGTTATCACAAATATTTATTTTGATAAAAATTATAAAATTCAACACTAAAATTTGAATAAAAATGTTTCTGGGTTGTTCTAAAAATGAATAAGGTTTTGAATCAAGATAGGAACAAATTCTTTGACCTAAACGAAAGCCCCACCCCTCTTTTTTATCCACGTAAACCCAAAAGATGAATTGTGGAGTCCAAAAGAGACACATGGTCACATTTTAAAACTGCCTATAAGACACCTATTTTAGTAAAGCAAATTTGACTGGCAGTTTTGCGAACGGCAAAATCTAAATGCTGTTTGGTAGTAACTTTGACTTATATTCCAAGTGAAAACAATTAATTAAATGTTTAATTAAAATAAATCAAAATTAAACTACATGGGGAATTATTCAGGGTATTCCAACTTAGTTGCACCAAAAGGGTATCTTACTATACCAAATTGATCCTTGATTCTTCAAAGTTTAGTTTAGCCATAATAAAAGGAGTAAATAACAGCAATTAGAATGTCATAAACAGTGCAAAATAAGTCTGTTCACATTTCAGGCCAAATTTATACTGTTGAGATAGTGTCAAGACATATTTAAGACTGTCAAGAATGTGTCGAAACATATTCAGATATTATTTAGAATGTCAAGAATATGTCGAGACATATTCAGACATTATTAAGAATGTCAAGAATATGTCAAGACAGATCGAGACAAATTTAAGACAGTCAAGAATTGGTCGAGACTAATCCAGACTCTTATCAGATGATACAGGAAGTGTTGAGAAATTTTGAGCAACACGACGGGTGTCACATGTGGAACAGGATCTGCGTACCCTTCCGAAGCAACTGAGATCACCCCCAGTGTTTGGTGGGGGTTCGTGTTGCTCAGTCTTTAGTTTTCTATGTTGTGTTTTGTGTACTATTATTTGTCTGTTTGTCTTTTTCTGTTTTAGCCATTGCGTTGACAGTTTATTTTCGACTTGTGAGTTTGAATGTCCCTTTTGTATCTTTCGCCTCTCTTTTTCTAAAAGCTTACCAATTCAGCACTATAATTAGATCTTTGAAAATTGTTTTGTCGGTATAAATATTGATTTTCTTATCAATATATTAAAATCTAACTAAAAAGTATTGTGTGTATGAGTACCAATGAGACAACTCTCCATCCAAGTAACAATTTATAAAATAAACCATTATAGGTCAAGGTACGGCCTTCAACACGGGGCATTGGCTCACACCGAACAGCAAGCTATAAAGGGCCCCAAAATTACAAGTGTAAAACCATTCAAACGGGAAAACCAACGGTTGCTATACATATATGTACATTCTTGGTCCTTCACTCTGTCGATACTTATATTTTGGCATTGCACAATGTCATGTTTTATTTTTTGACTGTTGATGACGTCTTTCCACTAAATCCATTGGATGTTTGTTGTGTACTGATTGATATTTTAGTCTTAGATACATGATTTTTATTAGTTGTTAGCCCTTTTCAACTGATTTGTTCAGTTTGTTCTTATGTTTTGCTGTTTCAACACTGTCCCATGTTAGAGCGAGAGTTTCGCACCAGCTAACATGTTTAACCCCGCCACATTCTGTATGTGCCCGTAATTCGTTGGTTTTCGTTTGTTAATGTATATTTTTTTTCGTATTGTTTTGTACATAAATCAGGCAGTTAATTTTCTCGTTTCAAATGTTTTACATTTGTCATTTTAAAGCCTTTTATAGCTGCTATGCGGTATGAGTTTTGCTCATTATTGAAGGATTAACGGGGACATTAAGTGCTAACTTTTCGTTCATTTGATGGAGAGATGTTTCATGGGCAATCATACCACGTCTTCTTATTTTTAAACAAAAAATATTTTTCTTTTGCAGTATTCTAAGAAATGATTTTGCTTAGCATCTATGTAGAATGTGTTATAAAATTTAGACTTTTAGAGGCAAATTTTCTTTATAATTGCATTTATTTTGAAGCCAAGACGTTTGTAATACTTTAAACACGCTAATGAGAGATCGAAAAAACTATGACAATACAAATAAAATTGAGAATGGAAATGGGGAATATGTCAAAGAGACAACAACCCGACCAAAGAGCAGACAACAGCCGAAGGCCACAAATGGGTCTTCAACGCAGCGAGAAAATCCCGCACCAGGAGATGGTCCTCAGCTGGCCCCTAAATAAAATTGTGTATTAGTTCAGTGAAAATGGACGTTACACTAAACTCCAAAACATATAAATGAACTAAAATTAAAAAACATACAAGACTAACAAAGGCCAGAGGCTCCTGACTTGGGACAGGCGCAAAAATGCGGCGGGGTTAAACATGTTTTGTGAGATCTCAACCCTCCCCCTATACCTCTAGCCAATGTAGAATAAAGAAACACATAGCAATACGCACAGTAAAACTCAGTTTAAAAGAAGTCCGAGTTCGATGTCAGAATAAGTAACAAAAGAAACTAAGCAAAATGACAATGATACCTAAATTAACAAAGGACTACTAGCAGTTACTGACATGCCAGCTCCAGACCTCAATTAAACTGATTGAAAGATTATGTATTCATCATATGAAAATCAAGTACAATCCCTCCCGTTAGGGATTTAGTATCATACCATCATAAAATATATGAGAAGAACATAACCCATATCATGCCAACAACTGGTTTTAGAATAAATGTGTTTATTTCCAATGCAAAGACCCTATGAGTAAATCAATATTAATACCAAAATATGCAATCCTTAATGACCTGACAACAGTATCGTAACTCTATCCCTTCCGAATAAGTCTGTTTAAAGGTTTAGTTAGCTTTTGAGGTGAATGCCGACATTTTTGTGCTTTGTAAAGAATATTACCATAAAATATTGGATGTGAAATATCTGAACGTATAAGATGTCTGCATGTTGATTTATATTTACGAATGATGTCCTTGTACCGATGATAAAATTTAGTAAATGTTTTGACTAGTTTGTGATATCGAAAACCCTGGTGTACTAATTTTTCAGTAATACAGAGATTTCTTTCGTTGAAATCAAATACGTTGTTACATACACGAGCGAATCGAACAAGTTGAGATATATAAACACCATAAGATGGTGACAAGAGAACGTCACCATCTTAAAATGGATAATTAACAATAGGAAATGAAAAATCATCTCTTTTATCATAAATTTTGGTATTAAGCTTCCCGTTAAAGATATAGATATCAAGATCCAGGAAAGGGCAGTGTTCATTGTTAGTATTAGCTTTATTTAAAGTCAGTTCGGCAGGATAAATCTCTTTAGTGTACATACTGAAGTCGTCATTATTGACAGCCAACATATCATCTAAATATCTAAAAGTGTTACTTAGTATTAAATTTTTGAATCAGATGTTGTTTCGATGGGTCTTTGCTGATTTTAGTCATGAATTGTAACTCATAACAAAACAGAAACAGGTCTGCAATAAGTGGTGCACAGTAAGTTCCCCATGGGAATTCCGATAACCTGACGATATACGGAATCTCCATAGAGAACAAAAATATTATCTAGTAAAAATTCAAGGGCAGTTATAGTATCAAAGCAGGTCCAATTGACATAGTTCTTTTGTTTGTTTTTACTAAAAAATTACCTAAAAGAGTTTGAACATATATATTCGCATTCCGACTTTTTAAATGCCCATTTAATCAGGTGTGTTAATTTTTCTTAATAAGATTATGCGGCAAAGTGGTATATAGGGTAGAAAAATCAAAACTTTGAACAGAATATAAGCATGCAATTTATCAAGTACTTCCAACGAATTTTTGACACTCCAAAAGTAATTAATCCCACTATTTTCAAAGGCCTTTATTACCAGGTTTTTGATTGTACCAAGTAGTATTGGTAAGTAGAAAAGATAGTTTAGTAGTGGAACAATGGCTTGAAGACGAAATAAATCTATATTTGTAAGGAGTTTTGTGCAGCTTCGGAAGCCAGTACATAGTTGGAACTTTCATTGTATTTGGTTCTGCTTGTAAAGAGGTAGCTAAAAGTTTATGTTTGTTACAGATGTCATTTTCCGAAAATGGAGTCAGTTGGAATGTTGGTAAATTCGTGATTTCCTTTTTTTAGAACCTCAATGTAAAATTTACGTCAAACAATAATGATATTGTTAGCAGCCTTATCAACCGGGACAAAAACAAATCACTTGGCGAGTTCTTTTAGCTTATGTCTGATACGAGAAATAGGGCTACTATGGTTGTTGTTAGGAGTAAAATGATCTTTAAAATGTCGAATACGTATATCAACTATGTTCATTACCGAATTAAAAAAAGAGTAATGATTTCCCGTCAGCTTTTTCTCGTTTTATCCATTTAGAGCAGTAAGTACGCAGTGAGTCGTGGATGATGTTACGACACTCATTCCAATTAATAATTGACGGGGGACGATATTTAGGTCCTTTACTGAGGAATGATTTTAACTCTCGGTCACGAACGATGTTAAGGTCTCCTTTTATAACATGGGAACTGGGGCCATAAATGTATTCGGAATTACTGCAATTTCATGAGGTAGGTGTATTGTCACTGATATTAACATCTTTACACACTTCGCTGTAATTAAACACATATTTTCGGGTAGATTTTTTGTAAACATTACAAATAAGAGGAAGTTCAGTATTATCAAAATAGCCAGGAATTTGTTCTTTAACAGAATGATCATTAAAAATACCGGCAATATTTACAAAATCAAAACCTTTATTGACATATTTAATTTTAATAAAATGTTTTTTGTGATCTTCAGGGCGATCAATTTTGGGAAACAATTTAGAATAATAATATGCAATTATAATTTGGACGATTTTATACTTAGGACTGCAATATGGAATTGTGTTGCATTCCTCCAAAATTTGATGTAACTTATTAACAGGCAAAAAAGGGAGGGTCTAAAACGCGGAAGTGGAAAACGCGGAAGTGAAAAATTGGTGTATTATAACTAATATCTCTAGAATCGCTGAAGATAAATTAATAATTAAAACGGATTTTGAAAGCTTATATAATAGTCTATAAGATGAATTAAAAACAAAACTTCTTAAGATATGCATTTTTACCTAAAAGTTGACCGGAAGCCTTGCAAAGCAACACTCTGACTATCCATTTTTGAACCTTAAAACTTAATTTCACGAAAAAGCACATAACCCGGTCAAAATCTGTCAGACGATTCTTAAAAACAATTAAATGAAAAATAATATGATATAAAACAATTAAATGAAAAATAATATGATATAAAACAAAATATAAATACATTTCACGTTTCACGTGGAAAATGGAAAAAGCAAAATGTTATATTTCTTGACCGGAAGCATCCACCTTTTCAATCTAATTTTGTATCTCATTGAATTACTTATAAATATGAAGTCAAAATTTCAACTTTGAACTAAAATTTCAATATTCAATACGAAAATATAAAGCCAAAATTATCCCCAAAATCTACTGTTTTGACTCAAAATCGTTCACTTATTATTTCTAACAGTTTAATACTTAAAACACATTTTAATATTCATAAAAACACCTATTGTAATTTTTAATTTATATGAACATAACTTTGTCGGAAAAAAAATAAAACAATAGCAAAATATTTGTCCTTTTAATTTTGATAATACAAATATTGAGCACTAGTCTTCACAATTGTTCATTACCTAAAATAAAAAGATTATGATTGTTTAATAAGTTGTTATGTGAGTTGGCTCGTACCGATCGGTTTACTGATTTTCGGCAATATCAAAGAAAAACTGACATTTTTCAATTCTCATTTAACCGTGGTTCTCTTTTTATATAAAATTTGGAATTTATGCATTACAGATTCAATCTCTACCATAATATATAAACAATGTACATTTTTAAAGCACCTTTCTAGCCTTTACTGGCATATAAGTCTTTATTGCATCAAGAAGTCCTTTGCAGTGTTTAGACGTACCGCGTAAAAAGGATACATGAAATACCCGAAATAATTATGAAATTGTTTAAAATTGATTTATGCCAAACAGATTTAACACCAATTGGAATATTGACCACTATTTTGAACGAAGATTTAGTTTGATATTTTAAAGTTTTAGTAATTATTTTTCAATCAAGATTTGGGTATTTTTCCATCTAAAATTTGACTTCTGCATGTATATATATATATATATATATAAGTCTAAAAATTTGCACAACGATACTAACTAATATAAGATGGTATAAGATGGACACTTGTTTCTATGGATGTCACCTCCTCTACACAAATATTCCACATGCAGATGGCATTGATGCATGTAAAGAAGTTTGGAATTCCAGACCAGTGAAACATCCACCTACTGAATGCCTGGTCAAAATGCTCACGCTGGTACTAAAGAAAAACAACTTCACATTTGATGGAGATCATTATTTGCAAGTTAATGGAACTGCTATGGGCACCAAAATGGCTCCATCATATGCCAACATATTCATGGGCAAATTAGAAAAACAACTTATTGAATCTTCCATCGAAAAACCGCTTTCCTGGTTTAGATTTATAGATGATGTGGATATGAAATGGAATAAAAGTGACGAGGATTTAGATACTTTCATCACTCATGCCAACAACATACATCCAAGTATCAAATTTACTCATGAGAAATCTAAATCCAAAATCGCCTTCCTCGATACTTCCAGCTCGCTCACAGATGGCATCATATCCACAGATCTATATTCTAAACCTACTGACACTCATCAATATCTGTCCCCTCAAGTTGCCATCCTCCTCATCTGACTAAAAGCATCCCGTACAGTCAGGCACTAAGAGTCAAGCGAATATATTCCAACACAGAAACAACCAAAAAACAATTACGTCAACTTGAAACCCGCTTGAAGAGAAGGGGATACAAACACAGAAATATCAAAAAAAGTTTTCAGAAAGCGGAATCAATTCCTAGGAGTAAACTTTTAGAATACAAAGATAAAAAGAAAAATAAAAGGACTCCATGTGTCCTCACTTACCACCCATCCCTCAAAACAGCTTTAGTGTCATTCGTGAGCATTGGAAAACAGTTGAAAAGAATTCCAAACTATCCAAGATTTTTCCTCAGCCTCCCATGATAGCTTTTAGGCAACCCAACAGTCTGCGGAACCTGCTAGTGCGGGCTGAAGTGTCTGATAATAGAAGTTCTTCTGGAGAATGTCGTTCGTGTGAGGAAAAACGCTGCAAATGCTGCCTACAGATGCAGCATTCATCAACATTTCACAGTAAGGCAAACTGAAAATAACTATAAGATATTTTGCAATGTTACTTGCAAAAGTATGAACGTTATTTACATACTGGAATGTTCGGTTTGTGGCCTCTAATATGTTGGTGAGTCAAAGCAGCCTTTCCACAAACGCCTCAATGGCCATAGGAGTGATATCTCTAGAAGCCACTTCTCCCAGTTTCTCAGCATTTCAGACAATCAGGTCACAAACTTGATGACTTTAATCGCATGAAAATCCTAGTGATTGAACAGAACATTCACTGGAGTGATGCCCAGCGACAGGTTCGGGAAAGCTTTTGGATAAAGGAACTAACTGTACATCATCCAAACGGCATCAATAAGAAATACTAAGTTTTGTTTTTCACTCATTTTGGAATGTAAATATACACAGTCACGTATATTAGAGTATCGAGTTTTGTTTATATTATGATGTTCGAGATTATGGATTAAAATCAATAGATTAAAACTTACCTGTATTATTGATCTATTTTTAACCTACAATCAGTATTGTTAAACTCATTGACACCGAAGAAGGCTATTTGTTAAGCCGAAATATTTGTCAACACGATTTAATAACAACATCTTCGTATAATACCATCTTATATTAGTTAGTATCGTTGTGCAAATTTTTAGACTTATATAATTTTTTCCTTATCTGCACAGTATCGTCTATTCTAGACGATCCGGTACATAGTAAATTTGCTGGTTGGTCCTTTTTATAGACTTCTATATATATATATATATATATATCTTCTTCTATACAAGGAGGCTGCCGGTCAAGATTTTGCCCTTTTGTTGACTGCATTACTAATTTTTTTCCATATCATTTGTTTTAAATAAACGGTCTTTGAATATCTCACCAAAGATTTTGACCGGGTTATAGATGTTTTCGTGAATTTAAGTTCAAAGTTGAAATTTTGACTTTCATTTCTACATAAGAGAGGCTTCCGGTCAAGTTTTGACATTTTACGTAATGTATTTATAATCTATTTTATATCATATTATTTGTTAATAGATTGTCTTTAAGAATCATGTTCACGATTTTTGACCAGGGGTTATTTTTTTAGTGAATTTTAGTTAAAAGTTGAAATTTTGACTTCATAATTTATGTACAAGATACGCTTCAGGTCAAGTTTTTGACCTTTTAACGTATTGTATTTATATATTTTTTTATATCATGTTATTTGTTATTAAATTGTCTTTAAGAATCATGTTCACGATTTTGACCGGGCTTTATATTTTCTTGTGAATTTTAGTTCAAAGTTGAAATTTTGACTTCGTAATTTATATACAAGGGATGCTTCCGGTCAAGTTTTTGCCCTTTTTACGTAATGTATTTATATTTTGTTTTATATCATATTATTTTTCATTTAATTGTTTTTAAGAATCGTCTTACAGATTTTGACCGGGTTATGTGCTTTTTCGTGAAATTAAGTTTTAAGGTTCAAAAATGGATAGTCAGAGTGTTGCTTTGCAAGGCTTCCGGTCAACTTTTAGGTAAAAATGCATATCTTAAGAAGTTTTGTTTTTAATTCATCTTATAGACTATTATATAAGCTATCAAAATCCGTTTTTATTATTAATTTATCTTTAGCGATTCTAGAGATATTAGTTATAATACACCAATTTTTCACTTCCGCGTTTTCCACTTCCGCGTTTTAGACCTTCCCGGCAAAAAACACAGCTTGGTTAATAGATAATGTCTACCGTTGTTTTATTAAGTAGAAATTAGGTCCGAAATATTTGTATTGTTATTACGAAATTTTCTTTGATTGCGATTTATTCTACGCCCATGAGAACGGTTTTACGAACTGTTTTAGAAACTATATCCAAAATGTTAACAGAATCTGTTCTAGATATATTACCAATTCCATGATATTGTCATTAAGACCGAGAGGATAGACTGTGTAATTTTTAATCCAATTTAATTCAATTATTTTCATGATCGTACAAATTTTGAATGAGATTCCCCAGACTGCTTATTAACTACTTCTAAAGGTTGAACTATTAAATATTTAAAAGGATGATTGTGCTTCTTAAGGTGTTGATAAATGATACTTTTGAATTTATGGGGTCTTTTAAAACGAAAAAGGTGTTCTTGCGTGCGTTTAGATAAATATCGTTCACTTTCACCTTCGTACTGAATACCGCATCCCGGTTTGTTTCATGTGAGTAAATATATAATACTGTTAGTTTTTCGACTGATATCAGTTTCAAAATTTAAGGAAAATGTGCGACCATTAAATGTTTGGCATTGAGCGTTCCTGATGAAGGTAAATCCAGAAAAGCGCTTCGGACGCATGAAATTATTAAACGTGTTGTTTTCAATTTTTTAAACGTGGATCTTACCGTATTGTTGGTGGAAAGACGGGGACATGTAAGCAATTTTTTGGAATTACACTTATAGATAGAAGGGTAACCACGATTTTTGTTATTAAAAATGTTAGCGATTGTAGTATTTTTAGATTATCGATTTTGAAGATTGAGACGTGTAGATACCCTTTGAACGAGTTTAGTATTGAGAATTTTTCAATTTCGAAGTTTCATTATTTTTTTTTGTTATCCGTTTTACCAATTGAAAGGAGCAAAGAATGGCGTCCAGAATGTATAGATTTTTAAATTATAGCAAACGGCTAGGAGGATTATTGTTTTGTAGTAATTACAAGAAATTATCTCAAAATAACTATTATTTTCTCCCTACACAGTGTACCCGTAACATTTATTTTGATATGGACTGGTCATTGTGATTGAATCTTACGCAATTCGATTGGATGAAAACTGTCGAAATGTGTCCTGCGTGTATTATGTCCGAAACTGAAATTTTATTATGTAACAATAATTTTGTATAAAGATAGGGATCAAAACTCTAATTCTGAAGATTAAAAATTATTTTAAAGTCCCATATTTTTTATGTGATATTGACTTATAAACCACTATTTTCCCAATTCGTGTTTGCTGCATTTATAGACCCATGATCTGGTAACTTACTGGTGCAAATTGAACAAATATGATAGCTATGATACTAGTGAGTAAATTTACAAAACATAAAACTTAAATAATGAACTCCGTTTGACAAACACCTGTGATACAAGTAGTCAGCAAAAATATGCTAAGCCCTCGCTCTAGATTTCATAGTACAAAAAAAAATGTATATACCTTTTTATAGACTAACCTTTACCTAAAACACAACTTGGCAGTTTTGATAAACAGCTAAAAATGTACATGTCAAGATTAAAAAAGTTTATAGTAATCGACAGATTATAAGCGATTCTATTGACGACTTTAAAGTAAAATATGACAACAATGTTAAGGACGTGAAAAAATGAACGAGTGAAATCCTCCTTTAGTAAAGTAGTTTCAAAGACCAAACAACTGAATTAAGGTCAGAAATCAAGTCAGCCTTTAGTGACGCGCAAGAGAAACACGAAGAACTCCATAGCAAATAACAAGTTTTACAATACAGATCGATGAAAAATAACTTGACATACATAGGAATACAAGAAATGAGACACGAAGATACTGAGCATGTAGTGAAAGGCTTTATACGCAAATAACTACATTTTATAGATTGGATAGAACTGGGAAATATATATTTTATAAAGATCTTGCAGGGTTATATTGTTCGGTTTGTGGCCTCTAATATGTTGGTGAGTCAAAGCAGCCTTTCCACAAACGCCTCAATGGCCATAGGAGTGATATCTCTAAAGCCACTTCTCCCAGTTTCTCAGCATTTCAGACAATCAGGTCACAAACTTGATGACTTTAATCGCATGAAAATCCTAGTGATTGAACAGAACATTCACTGGAGTGATGCCCAGCGACAGGTTCGGGAAAGCTTTTGGATAAAGGAACTAACTGTACATCATCCAAACGGCATCAATAAGAAATACTAAGTTTTGTTTTCACTCATTTTGGAATGTAAATATACACAGTCACGTATATTAGAGTATCGAGTTTTGTTTATATTATGATGTTCGAGATTATGGATTAAAATCAATAGATTAAAACTTACCTGTATTATTGATCTATTTTAACCTACAATCAGTATTGTTAAACTCATTGACACCGAAGAAGGCTATTTGTTAAGCCGAAATATTTGTCAACACGATTTAATAACAACATCTTCGTATTATACCATCTTATATTAGTTAGTATCGTTGTGCAAATTTTTAGACTTATATAATTTTTCCTTATCTGCACAGTATCGTCTATTCTAGACGATCCGGTACATAGTAAATTTGCTGGTTGGTCCTTTTATAGACTTCTATATATATATATATATATATACATCTTCTTCTATACAAGGAGGCTGCCGGTCAAGATTTTGCCCTTTTGTTGACTGCATTACTAATTTTTTTCCATATCATTTGTTTTAAATAAACGGTCTTTGAATATCTCACCAAAGATTTTGACCGGGTTATAGATGTTTTCGTGAATTTAAGTTCAAAGTTGAAATTTTGACTTTTCATTTCTACATAAGAGAGGCTTCCGGTCAAGTTTTTGACATTTTTACGTAATGTATTTATAATCTATTTTATATCATATTATTTGTTAATAGATTGTCTTTAAGAATCATGTTCACGATTTTTGACCGGGGGTTATTTTTTTTTAGTGAATTTTAGTTAAAAGTTGAAATTTTGACTTCATAATTTATGTACAAGATACGCTTCAGGTCAAGTTTTTGACCTTTTAACGTATTGTATTTATATATTTTTTTATATCATGTTATTTGTTATTAAATTGTCTTTAAGAATCATGTTCACGATTTTGACCGGGCTTTATATTTTCTTGTGAATTTTAGTTCAAAGTTGAAATTTTGACTTCGTAATTTATATACAAGGGATGCTTCCGGTCAAGTTTTTGCCCTTTTTACGTAATGTATTTATATTTTGTTTTATATCATATTATTTTTCATTTAATTGTTTTTAAGAATCGTCTACAGATTTTGACCGGGTTATGTGCTTTTCGTGAAATTAAGTTTTAAGGTTCAAAAATGGATAGTCAGAGTGTTGCTTTGCAAGGCTTCCGGTCAACTTTTAGGTAAAAATGCATATCTTAAGAAGTTTTGTTTTTAATTCATCTTATAGACTATTATATAAGCTTTCAAAATCCGTTTTAATTATTAATTTATCTTTAGCGATTCTAGAGATATTAGTTATAATACACCAATTTTTCACTTCCGCGTTTTCCACTTCCGCGTTTTAGACCTTCCCGGCAAAAACACAGCTTGGTTAATAGATAATGTCTACCGTTGTTTTATTAAGTAGAAATTAGGTCCGAAATATTTGTATTGTTATTACGAAATTTTCTTTGATTGCGATTTATTCTACGCCCATGAGAACGGTTTTTACGAACTGTTTTAGAAACTATATCCAAAATGTTAACAGAATCTGTTCTAGATATATTACCAATTCCCATGATATTGTCATTAAGACCGAGAGGATAGACTGTGTAATTTTTTAATCCAATTTAATTCAATTATTTTTCATGATCGTACAAATTTTGAATGAGATTCCCCAGACTGCTTATTAACTACTTCTAAAGGTTGAACTATTAAATATTTAAAAGGATGATTGTGCTTCTTAAGGTGTTGATAAATGATACTTTTGAATTTATGGGGTCTTTTAAAACGATAAAGGTGTTCTTGCGTGCGTTTAGATAAATATCGTCCAGTTTCACCTACGTACTGAATACCGCATCCCGGTTTGTTTCATGTGAGTAAATATATAATACTGTTAGTTTTTTGACTGATATCAGTTTCAAAATTTAAGGAAAATGTGCGACCATTAAATGTTTGGCATTGAGCGTTCCTGATGAAGGTAAATCCAGAAAAGCGCTTCGGACGCATGAAATTATTAAACGTGTTGTTTTCAATTTTTTAAACGTGGATCTTACCGTATTGTTGGTGGAAAGACGGGGACATGTAAGCAATTTTTTTGGAATTACACTTATAGATAGAAGGGTAACCACGATTTTTGTTATTAAAAATGTTAGCGATTGTAGTATTTTTAGATTATCGATTTTGAAGATTGAGACGTGTAGATACCCTTTGAACGAGTTTAGTATTGAGAATTTTCAATTTCGAAGTTTCATTATTTTTTTTTTGTTATCCGTTTTACCAATTGAAAGGAGCAAAGAATGGCGTCCAGAATGTATAGATTTTTAAATTATAGCAAACGGCTAGGAGGATTATTGTTTTGTAGTAATTACAAGAAATTATCTCAAAATAACTATTATTTTCTCCCTACACAGTGTACCCGTAACATTTATTTTGATATGGACTGGTCATTGTGATTGAATCTTACGCAATTCGATTGGATGAAAACTGTCGAAATGTGTCCTGCGTGTATTATGTCCGAAACTGAAATTTTATTATGTAACAATAATTTTGTATAAAGATAGGGATCAAAACTCTAATTCTGAAGATTAAAAATTATTTTAAAGTCCCATATTTTTTATGTGATATTGACTTATAAACCACTATTTTCCCAATTCGTGTTTGCTGCATTTATAGACCCATGATCTGGTAACTTACTGGTGCAAATTGAACAAATATGATAGCTATGATACTAGTGAGTAAATTTACAAAACATAAAACTTAAATAATGAACTCCGTTTGACAAACACCTGTGATACAAGTAGTCAGCAAAAATATGCTAAGCCCTCGCTCTAGATTTCATAGTACAAAAAAAAATGTATATACCTTTTATAGACTAACCTTTACCTAAACACAACTTGGCAGTTTTGATAAACAGCTAAAATGTACATGTCAAGATTAAAAAGTTTATAGTAATCGACAGATTATAAGCGATTCTATTGACGACTTTAAAGTAAAATATGACAACAATGTTAAGGACGTGAAAAAATGAACGAGTGAAATCCTCCTTTAGTAAAGTAGTTTCAAAGACCAAACAACTGAATTAAGGTCAGAAATCAAGTCAGCCTTTAGTGACGCGCAAGAGAAACACGAAGAACTCCATAGCAAATAACAAGTTTTACAATACAGATCGATGAAAAATAACTTGACATACATAGGAATACAAGAAATGAGACACGAAGATACTGAGCATGTAGTGAAAGGCTTTATACGCAAATAACTACATTTTATAGATTGGATAGAACTGGGAAATATATATTTTATAAAGATCTTGCAGGGGTTATATTAAACACATACCGCCTGAAAGGTAGATCGTTTGGAGTCAACCAACAAATTTCCAGACGAAATTGGGCAGGATAGAAAAGTTTCTACCATTTAATGAAGAAAGACGAGCTGAAGGATGCCAGGTCAAGTTAGTGAGGGACGTTCTGTACGTATGTGTTGAAATACAAAACGTTCATTGTATTGTTGAATTGTTGACGACGAACTAGATGCGAACATACTTACTCCAGATAAAAACCCTGTGCAAAAACGCAAACGCATGTTGACGCAAAATCACTCTTAGCACCTCCAGAGAGAGTCATCTTTTGTTGTGAATGAAAACAGAATCGATAATAATAATCAATGTTTTACTTCACGCTTGATTCGAAACAGAAATATTTTTATGAAAGATGTAAAAATGTTAAACATTTACTGTTGTGGTTTAGTGAGAAAATCACTGTATCCTAAATTGATCAATTTGATTAGTGACCATGATATTATATGTTTAACTGAAACAAAAACTGATAATTTTGATAATATAAACATACCAGAATATTCTATCGATTTCCTACAGACTGATGGAACGTGACGATTGGACACGTGTACATCCTTCTAGAAAATGCGATGTACAAAATAACTGACTCGTTAAATGAACTCGAACACGAGTTGCTGAAACTTTCTATTAAACATAGATATGTTCTACGTATAAGATATTTAAAGTTAAAAGTTGAAGAGCATTGAGGACAAAACATTCCGAAAGGTTTTACCAACAGTGGCATCGACCCAATTTATTAATATTTTCATATAAAGGATATTTTATGTCAATACAGAAGTGCTGACGACTCATCAAAGATACCAGGCTTATAATTTTGTACGCCAGACGCGCGTTTCGTCAACAAAACACTCATCAGTGACGCTTGATTAAAAGGTCAAAAAAAGAACGAAGTTGGAGAGCATTGAGGACCAAACATTCCGAAAGGTTTTACCGAATGTTTTTACAGATAAGATAATCGATTCATGCAGTAGAAAATCTTAAGTATTTCGAACAATTCAAAGCTTTGTAAACAGTTAATTTATTAATATTTTCATATTAATGATAACTCATAAGTGCTACTACGACAAGAAGACAGCTAAACAAACTCTAATGTAAGATGTAGAGAGAAAGTATAAAACATGTATTATCCGATACATGAATATAGGAAGACTTAAAAGACAGTAACTCTCAAGAGTTCTGAAATTATTAAATGAAATAAAGGAAAAAGTACACCAAATATGTCTGTTAGTGTTCCCTTTGAATTCGTTAAAACATGAATTCATTAGAATCAGTCGAAAGTATTGCTGTTTCGCAAAGGACAAATCATGATCAGTTCAATGAAATTTTAAATAGTATTATAAAAAAACAAGTAATATTCACTTGTATCAAATATGAAAAAAAATGGAAAAGCATGTGGTGATGATAAAATTATTAACGAATATATTAAAAGTCCTTGCAGTATGTTGATGCCTATTTATGTTCAGATGTTAAATATTGTTTTCTATTCAGGTTTAATTCCATTAGCATGGTTAATTGGTAACATCAATATTTTCTATAACAATAAAGATGACACAAAAAATCCCGAAAATTATAGACCAATCACATTTTTTTAGGCAAAAATATATGAAAGCTATTTAATTAAGTTCTGAATTCAAGCCTTTTCACCTTTTTGGAAAACTATTTATTGCTTATTAAAAACCATTCGGAATTTAGATAGGGCTATTCGACCATTCAAAGTGTTTTAGTTTTTCATGTTCTTTTTGAACTATTAAGATTCATCATAACCTTTTGGCTAATATGGCCGTATTTACACCACAAATTTTACTCTGAGTACTCACAAACCTGTGCACCTAGAAAAGTTTTAAGGCATGGCAGGAACTAGATAATTAAATTTTAAATGCATTTTATGTTTTAGAAAATTAACAAAATAGACTTCAAATATAATAATACTGCTATAGAAATTGTGAATGAGTTTACGTGCCTTGGCATTATTTTTCTAAAACAGGAAAGTTTTTCGTAGCAAAAAAAGGCGCAAACAGAAAAGGCCACATATTCCATGTAGGATATCATTCACCAAGGTCGCAAACATAATCTATCTGTAGGATGTTAACTCGACCTTTTTGATAAAATTATCAAGCCTATTTATCTGTACGGATGTGAAGTTTGGAGAGTCAGCAATAATCGTTATCGAATTTTTTACATAAAATTCTCTAAACTTTTGTTGAATGAAAAGAAATCAACGCAAGATTTCATGATATATGGTGAACTTTGTAGATATCGTTTAGAAATTAATATAAAGTCGTTTGAAATGGCTAGTCGAAACTTCTGCCATAAAAGAAAGAAAATTCCTGTTATTTTGTATAATTATGCATATAAAAATTATTGGATAAATAAAAAAGTAATATTAAATCTATTGTGGATTGTCATATGTTTGGAATGCACAGTACTTTGTCAGTAATACATGGTTATATCACAATGTTAAAGTAAGTGTTATAGACTATTTTAAACCAAAAAAATGGTACTCAATCTTATTAGAATCACCAAAAACCATGATTAATTATCATATATTTAAAGAAAACCCTGATAGGGAAATCTATTTCAAAATCCACGATGATAAAAACATAACTTTTTTTAATAAGGATCCCGAGTCATCAACTTACTATTGAATATGGGAGATGGAATAATGTTCCAAGAGAAAATCGATATTGTATACTTTGCAATTCAGGAGATATTGGTGATGCATTTCACTCTATTTCAAAATGTTCGCAATCTTAAAATCGTATCTATTTTAAATCAATTATCCTCAGTCTGGTTTTGGCCAAAAGCAACATCAACAAGAAGGCATACACTATAGGAAATTATGGTTAGTAAAGGCAACAGGAGTATACCGCTATTCGAAATTAATAAATCGATTGAGAAAAAAACAAATCCGGGTTACAAACTAAAACTGAGGGTTACACATAAAATATAAGAGGAGAACAACGACACAGCAGAAACACAACACTCAAATGCAACACACACAGAAACGAACTATAATATAACAATGGCCATTTTCCTGACTTGGTACAGGACATTTTAAGAAAAAATGGTGGGTTGAACCTGGTTTTGTGGTTAGCCAAACCTCCCGCTTTTATGGTAATGTTAAATATAACATTAAAATGACAACATTACATGACAGGACTACAATACAAATAAATGGGAGAACATACAGGACAGAGACATACACAAATAATAGCTATCAAAAGGTACCAGGCTTATGATTTTTAAATACGCCAGACGCGCGTTTCGTCTACATAAGACCCATCAGTGACGCTCAGATCAAAAAAGTTCGAAAGCCAAAACAAGAACAAAATTGACGAGCATTGAGGACCAAAAGTTCCAAAAAGTTGTGCCAAATACGGCTAAGGTTATATGCCTGGGATAAGAAAATCCTTAGTATTTAGAATAATTCACACTTATGCAAACAGTAAATTTATAAAAATGATTATATAATAGATATACATGTTAACACCGAAGTGGTGACTAACTACAGAATAAAAACGAATACGTAAAACAACCTAAATCAGCACATAAAAAAGGCCCAGCTGAACAATTGTTTGGTTTCCGAAAAAGCAATTTTATTTCAATAGAAATATTTTCATTTCGATGTTCAAATTATTCTTGATTAAATGCCGTTTACAATTGTTTTTAATAATCATTTTTGGAGGAAAGTTGGTTAGTTATGAAATGATTCACTATCCACAAATTCATAAACGTTTTGATGAAAGTACTGCACTACAAGCAACATCCACTTCTGACACACCAACTACATTTACCGATTCTCCTCACGTACCTCCTACTCAGAAGACATCTACAGTTTTCTACACGAGACAATGTCGAGACTACGCCGTCCCATAACAGAAACGCTAGTAGTCATACAGTTGGTGTTAACTTAGCATGGTTAACTGTCTTCTCTTGCTTAATCTTCACAGAAAGCTGGCAACACTAAAGATGTTATGTTTTGCAAACTTTGCAAGAAACACAAGTCCTATGGTTACAATGGGAACAAGACTTGGTCCGAGACTGGTTACAAGTGTCTTCGCCGTGACAAGGTCTAGGAGCACCAAGACAGTGATCAACATAAGCACTCATTCTCCTTAGACTGTCAACGATATGTCCAAAAATATTGCGTCTTCTGCCAAGAAAACCATTGTTGATTCAATCAAAGTTATGTACTACATAATCATCAAGAACTTGCCACTTGACCACTTCGCCAGCATGATAGATCTCTGCATTGAACTAAGTGCAACCAACTTACCAAAACATACGGTTAGCAAAGAATGCAACATACTCTAGTTAGGAAACAGTCCACGAGCTACTCAACCTACTCAGGGAGTAAGTCTCTGACACGGCTACAAACAACGTAAAACCAAGTTCTCATGAAGAAAACTGACGAAACCCTGGAAAAACTCTACAAATATTACAAGTATAGTTGCGTCCACACAGCCAGTCTTAAAATTGTCCAAACTGCTTTCAAACAAGCACCACTCTCTATTAAATAAGCCATGCATCACCGATGGTTATCCCAAGACAAGGCAGTTTCCAGCATTGCCCGATCATACAAGTCTAGTTGTGTCAACCTGGAGACATCAGAAATCAGCACTGACCCAGTTGGTTATGGTATCCTGAAGAACCTTAAAGACGCAACTACACTGAGATCCTTGTTGCTACTTGCAGACACCCTACCACTCATATCTGCCCTATCACTGGTCTTTTAATGTAGGGATGTGAACCTCGGCATGGTTAAAACTACAGTAACCAAAACCATCAGGATGCTGGAAACCAGACAAACTCAAGATGACCATGACAGTTTAAGTACTCAAAGATGTCATCAGATTTTTAATTGACAACTTCATCAAGCTCTGACTTCAACACAAAAGTCAAAGAACCATTCTTGACCAAATTGATCAACAACATCCAGGACAGATTTGTTAACACAGACGTCATTGACCAGCTGTCAGTCCTTGATTTGAGTGGTACACCTGAAGACTTCCCAGCACTTTATGGGTTCAACGAGATGTTCAGTTTGCAGACCACATCTCTATGGACCCAGAAGAACTGCAGACACAATGGTTAGATTTCATTCAACTTTTGAACACCATGACAGCACAGGACAGGTCAATGACTAAACTATCATAACTCCACAGACACAAGACTCAAAGACATCTATCCATTTGTTTACAAATTACGTAGTGTAGGCACCACACTCCCACTTAGTACAGCAGAGGTTGAAAGAGTATTCACCCAGGTTAAGCTTATAAAGATCAGTCATAGAAACAGCATGAAGACCAGCGACCCTTTTCTCAAAAAATCTTACGATTAAAATTGATCGTAAGTTATACTGAAACGTGTATGACTTACGAGTATTTCTACTCTTAAGATTTTTTGTGGAAAGAGCCGCAGTACCTTAAATCAACTGCTAAATGTAAAACTGTACTGTGGTGAGACAATGTTTGCCAACATACTACAATCTACAGTTACCCAGTTCTTCGAGACCAAAGACAAAAGAACCAATCATCTATGTTAGTAAATTTATGAACAACGGTTTGACTTAACTCATTACTGTAATATTTATGAAATGTTTGCAAAGTTTATTGTGTTTCATTGAACATTTGAAATACCCTTGGTATCTTCCGATTCTATTTTTAATCCAAATTAATTCAAGTTAAAGACTTATTTCTGCAAGTATATGTTTTTGGGTATGGCTGTTTTTCATATCTAAATATAAATTTAAGGGTTTCAAAACAGTAAATTCTGAAATTTGAGCAAATTACTCCTAGTCCTTATAAAAATGTGTCCGGACGGACATAAATTGCTAGTGTAAAAAGTTCATGGTTACAGAATTTACTAGTATTTTAGTCCGATGACGGGTAATAATGTCCACAGATAAATTTTCCTAGGTATCAATTAGGTCCTTAATATTCCTAGGTAAATATGTCCATGTCCTCTATTTTACTAATAAAATTCCTTGAACTGAAAGAAATCATTTACATGTAAACAATGGAATGTTTAATTGTTTTAAAATTTCAATATTTCTTAACGGTTGTACATCGATCGTTCATTATTTTATTAAAATATGGGGGCTTTTCAAAAAAATAACACTGGACTTTCTTTTCCTAAGAAAATTGATGTCACAGACTTTTATGAATTTTCTTGCTTATTTTTCCCTTTATTATACTATTGAAGTAATAATCATACAAATTTGAATTAATATTAAGGAATGTCTTAAGAATTGAAATTTAAAAGGGACTTTTTCCTAGAAAAAAAAAGATGACAAGGCCTTTTATAACTAGGAAATTAGATTTTTCATTATTCAAATATTTTATATTTTTATAATTTAGTCATTTTCAAAAGAGTTCAAAACAAATTTGAAAATTTTCTTAGATATGCATGAAAAAATCTCCATAAACATAGTTTACTATAAAAGTAAGTCCCTGGAAAATGTTTACCAGGGAAATAAGTGGATTTTATAAAACGTAGTGATTTTTATAGTAGGTTAATAGAATTGTGCTTGAACAGATAGAAAGAATTATTATCGCTTTTAGGAATAACAAGACCTTTTTTTTAACTATTTATACTTAAATCTCCTAGAAAAAGAAATGTCAAGTTCAAAATGTTGATATTGACAGTTCGATTGCCATTATCCCACACATTTCACGTCAAAATATTTACATCATGTCATTTCTAAAATACGCTTTAGTTTAGTTCACATTCTAACGGAAGGCAATCACCTGCTTCAACTAAAATGGTTCGTTTACTTGATATTGTATAATTGGATTTATTAGAATTCAGACGTCGGCATTCTTTTAAAACGATGTATTCTGAAATCATCTTTAAATGAATAAATATAAATCGATTGTATTGCATGTAATGTATGTAATAAAAATTGATCTAAAAGGCAATAAAGGCATATACCAGCTTTGATAAGTGTTTGGTACTAATATAAATTTCCACTTCGTACTATGAACTTCAAAATTATTTATTTTGTTAAAATATTTTCTTTCTCTATTGTAACTGTACACGTATACCTAACAACAAACTTATTTTCAATTACCTGTGTTTAAAGTTATTGCAAATGGCTGATATTTTTGTTCGAGCATATTGTTTTTCTTAAATTGTTTAACATTTCATACCGATATAACATGTTACTTTTATTATTCTTCCTTAGTTTATTTATTTTGAATTTACATTGTATCATAGGTCAAATTTATTTGTTCAGTGTATGTTCAATGGTGTTAATATGTCCTTTGATTGAGTTAAGCTATTTCAGTTGATATTTTATAGTGTGTCTTTCTATGTTGTGATGTTATACTATTGTTTCAGAAAAAGGGTGAAGGTTTGGTACCATTAAAACGTTTAAACCCGCTGCATTTGTTTGCACCTGTCCTAAGTCAGGAATCTGATGTTCAGTAGTTGTCGTTTGTTGATGTGGTTCATAAGTGTTTCTCGTTTCTCGTTTTATATAGATTAGACCGTTGGGTTTCCCGTTTGAATGGTTTTACACTAGTAATTTTGGGGCCCTTTATAGCTTACTGTTCGGTGTGAGCCTAGGCTCCATGTTGAAGACCGTACTTTGACCTATAATGGTTTACTTTTATAAATTTTGACTCGGATGGAGAGTTGTCTCATTGGCACTCATACCACATCTTCTTATATCTATATACACTTACATAAACCAAAATAATGTACAAATAAGTTAAATATGAATAAAAAAAAAAAAAAAAAAAAAAAAAAAAAAAAAAATCTGTAAATACGGAGTATAAAGTGCCTCTTTAAAATTTTATGATCTTTGCAAATTTTCAAGCTTTCAAAGTATCAGTAATAAACAAATGCGCAAAAAAGGAATTCAACTACTGTTTTTTTAATTAAAAATATTTAATTTGAAGTTTGTTTTGTGCATGCTCTGACAGAACAAATATTTTATCCTAAAATACCATCGCTGTCAATTATTATATATATCAACCAATTGATACATGTAATGACGAAATTTTTCCAACTAAGTGAAGTTTCGAAATAAATACATTGTATGCTAACCACCACTGAAAACAAACTCCCATTATGCATCAAACGATGCTTGGAAAGCATTATTTTATATGAGATAGATTGTTTTAACAGTAAACACAGCTATCAATTTAGGCAACAGTAGTTTACCGATGCTCAAATCTCATATATTGATTAAGAAGACAAATTTAGGTAACAAGCAACAACAAACGGAATGGCAACAACAACAAACGGAATGACATGGACTCCAAAACGAGCTAGACCGTGTGCGTCGACAGGGTAAGCTGTGAATACATCACCCACTATGCGAATCCTGACGCAGTAAAAATGTCACAGTCGGGAATAACACTTAATCGTTAAAATGATAAAATATGAAATGTTTAGTTTACTTACTAAGTAATTAGTTTGATGCATGGTTTACGTCGATGAGACAGCAACCTTACGTCACATAAAATTCGATATGCTATTCTCTTTTGTTACTGTAACATAAATTGATTTCAAATCTCCCTTAATTTTCACGTGTTGAATGAAATTATAATTATGACGTCACATTATTGACGTATATCACCAAAAACATAGAATTAAATAAATCTTTCTTAGCGCAAGCCTACATAAAATATGCTAATTAAAGTAAACCCAAATTCTAATAGTCTGAGTGTGTACAATTTTGATAGAAGAATGACATCGGCGACAGACGATGAGAGAGTAGGCGAGAAAAGCTAGGCAAGTCGATTTTCAGTCAAAATCGAAGTCACAACGTGATAAATATGTTTTGATGAAACACTTTTATGTCGAAGCTAAAGTCAGTCTGACACCAAGTGTAACAAACCACGCTCAGTCTATGAAACCAAACTTGATGATGAGAGTAAAACGTTGCAATCAATCCACACAATTAAGAACTTAAAGAGAAAGAATAAAATTTACAAGTGCTGAGCAAGAAGTACAGTGATACTTTAAGATAGAAACTTACAGAGCAAGGAATGATTCAGAATAAATATTGTTTTACGTTAATCAAAGTATTGCGGTGTAATACTAGGCATAAAATGTCTTAATGCTCAAGTCATTCGCGAAGACTATCTATTTCCAGACTGCTATCTTTTATTTTTAGACTTATACCTCGAATTTGACATACACAGTCATCTCAGTACCAGAATCTATGACAAACGAGACGATTTTAATTTTGAAGTTATCAGTTTCCCCCACGTACCTTAGTAGGAATATACCAACTTCACCTGCATATAGGGTATACATTTCCCAACTTATTCGGTATTCAAGAGTTTGCACCAGTGTCTGAGCAGAAAGTTGATGAACCTGGGGTATGTCAAAGAACGTCTCGTCCTTTTTCTAAAAAAGTTCATTGGAAGGTACCAAGGCCTTGTTGATAAATATTCCGTATCAACTTCACAAATAATACACGATGGTCTTGAAGTATAGATTCTGCGTACTGACGTTGTTTATCATCTTAATAACGTGTTATAGTATTCTTTTATTTGTCTTTATTAATATTACTTTTACTGTTAAGTCTGTTTTTTGAGTTATCCATTTGACGTGACTCTGTACTTATGTATCCCGTCATACTTTGAACGACAAAATTATTTTATTTATTAATATTACTTTTACTGTTAAGTCTGTTTTTGTGATATACATTTGATGTTACTCTGTACTTATGTATCCCGTCATACTTTGAACGACATAATTATTTTATTTATTAATATTACTTTTACTGTTAAGTCTGTTTTTTTGTGATATCCATTTGACGTGACTCTATACTTATGTATCACGTCATACTTTGAACAACAAAATTATTTTATGTCTACCAGTGCGAATTTCAAACGCGCGATTTTACGCCAGTACTTAAAACCTTCCATCCTTTATGGGTGGATTTTACATAGATAAATAAAATCGTATAATAAAAAGCAAAATGAGGATGTTAAATTTGATTTATGCCTTTTGTGATTCTTCGTTACATTTGTTTGTTTTATAGTGATTAAGATGATAACACAACGTTGACTGCTGTACCCTATTTTGACATTTTACCTATTGTGTCTGTTTGTTTTGTTCACGCATCGTTGTCAATATAATGGAAATTGATGCAACTGTCATACAAGTGAGAGGTTTGGCTAGCTATAAAACCAGGTTCAATCCACCATTTTCTACACAAGAAAATGCCTGTACCGAGTCAGGAATATGACAGTTGTTATCCATTCGTTTGATGTGTTTGAGCTTTTGGTTTTGCCATTTGATTGGGGACTTTCCTTTTTGAATTTTCCTCGAAGTTCAGTATTTTTGTGATTTTACTTTTTATAATGAGAAAGTACCAGTTTAGTTTATACACGTGCATGCTATACTCACATTTTAAAGTAATTTCTCCACATTTCAAAATTTTCAATTGCAGCAAAAATTAAAGTGCGTTAATCAAAACATATATGATAACAATTATTTGATTCCGGTTAAAAGTTAAGCAATCAATCTGGATGAATTTAAAAGCGATTTTGTAAGATTTATGTTTTTACCTTAGAATTGGAAATGACGGCGTTGAATGCTTTTAGATCACTTCTTTTCGTGTCTTTCGGTAAAACAACAAAACAGGATATCCTGCGTGGTTTACCCAAGAAGTTGCTTGTTTAAAAAAGAGTCTTTTGATCTTGTCTTAGTTTTAAATGCTTATTTTACAGCATTTTGTGATTATAATTCATCAACCACTTTGTGTTCCATCCAGGAAAAAGGTTGATCAGGCAATATAAGTCATCTGAAATTCTGCTTACACGAGAACGGTAATTGTAGCAGCTAAGATAAATAAATCTGAATTTTATTGTTTCCGCTACAACCTAAAACAGTTTTAACTAACATGGATAACATACCATAAAACTTGTACTTGGAATTGTTAATGGAGTTTTTTTGTATCAATATAAATTACATAAAAGGAAGATAAAGAAAATGGGTGTGTAAATGTTATACAATGCCATTTTAACACGATTTATATAAAAGGTAAAGGTCAAAAACTCAAGTTTATTGTTTTAAAATATATTTAATATGAAAGGAGGTGAGGTTGGCCTTCATAAGAAAGCCAGCCACCAACAAAATGTTTACCAAGACAGACAAACGCCGACACTGTATAGACGCTTATCGTCTGCAAGAAATAACCAATAATTGATGTACATACTTTTTGGGAATTGCTTTCTCGGACATTTACACGTTCAATCTAGAATTGCCATAAATGTTATATATAATAGTAAACCTCCTAATTGGATCTTAAGAAGATCATATATATATCTTTAAAAAAAATTTGTTATGCAAAATTCGTTAAAATCGGCTGTATTAATATTGTTTTCTATACATGCATACAAACTGATTAATGTTTTATAAAATAAAATTTTTTGAAGAAACAAACATAGAGAACCGCTGACGAGACTGTTGACTATGTAGAAACAGATTTTCAACATACTACATGTAGAATTTGTTGCTATTCTACGTTTGTTGTATAGGTTGTAATGTGATTTGTTTCTACCCAATTCATGCTCTGATAAATGTCTCTTTCAGATCTGATATATTTCATCAACCAGTTGTACGTTGTCAATATCTTCCCATGTGAATATCTGTGTTACTATGAGACCCGATAAACAAGGTCTACAATTGAACACATTTATAGATACTAGCAGAAGTCCATTACTGTCTAGTAATGGACTTCTGATACTAGTTATGGCAAGCCATTCTCATCAAAACTATGTTTAAACCATTTTTCGAAAAATTTACACACTGAGAATTAAAAAAAAAAAAAAAAAAAAAAAAAACACACTGAGATTAAAAACCTAAAAACACACACTGAGAATTAAAAATTACACACTGAGATTTCATAAAGACGCACTGAGATTACAAAAAAAAAAAATAAAAAACACACACTCGGAGAATTGAAAATTACACACTGAGAATTGAAAATTACACACTGAGATTTTAAAAAGACACACTGAGATAAAATAAATTGAAAAACAACACTGAGAATTTGAAATTACACCCTGAGAATTTAAATTACACAGAGATTTATGCGCACTTTTTATACGCACTTATCTAATTAGCATACTTAATCTAAATCTATTACAAGCTTAAAATTACTAGAGTACAGAACTCGTTATTCCTTCAATTTGGCGCCAAATATTTTATAAAAAACATTAGAAATACAACGTATATAAAACTATGTTATTAAAGACCAATAGAACAAGAAAATACCCACTTACTCTCATTACAAAATATAACTAAATGGTGAAAACATTGGAACAATCTGCAAAAAAAACAATGCAGTGAAATGTTTACCCAAGTGCCTATTATAGCATATAAACGTAACAAAAATATAAAAGATTACCTTGCGAAACAGGGTAACATTTGAAAGACTTTTGAAAAGGGACCCGTTCTTAAACAGTTTTAAGCAAAATTCCCGATACACTGTTAGTAATAATCTGAATTATAGGCAACAAACTTATGAATATGAGTTAGCAAAAAACGATGTGAAGTCTTGAAATTTATTACGAATGTTGGTTGAAGGAACTACATTTCATTATAATGACGAGAGTTCGGGGACCAAGATATTAATCTGTTGAATTATTCATTTCATGAATATTCATTAGTAATGTGCATATTAATCTCAGTGTGTATTTTTGAAATCTTAGTGTGTGTTTTCAATTTATTTCATCTAAGTGTGTCTTTTAAAATATCTCTGTGTGTCTTTTAAAATATCTCAGTGCGTAATTTAAAATATCTCAGTGTAATAATTTCAATTTCTCAGTGCGTGATTTTAGGTTTTAAATCTCAGTGTGTAATTTTTTCGAAAAAAAGGTTTAAACATAGTTTTGACGAGAACGGCTTGCCATAACTAGTGTCATTTTTGATATTTCTCTCATAGAGACGGATTTTATGTGAAAGATAAATTGGATGTCGATTATTCATATTATTGCCATATGAATAAGAAAGAATAAGTGATATATACAGTTACATTCCCATAGGAGAAAAGCATTGCTGTGAAGTATGAATGCATCATATGAATGTACAGCTTTTATTCCATGCAGTTCGTCATCTTGGTAGCTGCTCAATACTCTGAAACCGTATGATGAAGTACTTATAACGTACAACAAGATCACGAAAGCCTTTTGTTATTATTACAAGAGGACTGTAAAGTCACTTTTGAAAAGAGTAAAGATTAAAATGTGAATTATTGTTTCACTCTGTTACGAGAGAAGAGAGTGTGATGTGATGACCGATTGAACAAAAATATCAAGAAACCTCTGTTCGATTCGCATCACCAGAGCATAATATAATAAGTTGATTCATATAATCACTAAGTAAAAATTCAACTGATTTATTTTGAAATTCTAAACTTCTATTGTGTCGTGTTCTGGCACATATTACATCAACAGATTGTCCGTTTTGTCGTAGAAGTATTCAAAGTGTAGTATAATATCAGGTTTTTGTATAATTGCAAATACAATGTGACTTCCAGAAATGGATAGATAAGGTTAATTAAATTCCAAAAATCCCATAACCTTTCACATCAATCATTTTGAACAAATGGAGAGATGTCGTGGAAGTGAGAAATGTTAACCTAGACAGTATTACTGAACAACGCCTCAAGAATATATTCATCTCAGCCTTTGTGTGATCGATCATTTTAGTTGTTTTGATACTTTCAAGGACATGCAAATGAAATAATCCTCGACAATGTTTTGACATAAACAAATCATTACATACTCCGCAAATTTAATATACATTATAAATATACTCCGACAGTCTATGATTCTTAAAAATTACAATCTTATTGGTCGATTCGGGTGCATTTTTTGCTCAGAAATTGTTTTCAAATCAAGCAATCTTTCATAAATTTTCCAGTCAAATTCTGGTACTAGTAATATATGAATTTTCATGGGTTAGAAAACACATTAGAAGCTGAATTATTTTTGAATCGTTTGCCTGTAGCATTTAAATTTTATTTTCGTTATTAAATTTTATTCAAAGAATCTTACTCACTATTCTTATGATCCTTGGACTAGTCTGGATTTGGAAATTGAGCCCATGGAACATTTCAAAATCAATATATCTTTATATATCTATTAAGAAATCACCCCTTTTCAACGCATGCATGGTTCCCACAAAAACGTTTAATAGCATATACAGCAAAGACGTCCCAAAACAAAAGCTCTACTTTCAAATTTTTGGTACTGTGGATATTATTTTCGTGGGTACCAATTTTCGTGAATTTAGGAAAACTTACATGTTCGTGGATATTTAATTTCGTGGTTTTGCCAAAGTCAGCATACATGCCTATAGGAAATTTGTCATTCGTTGAACATTTAATTTCGAGGTTCACCTGTATACACGAAATCCACGAAAATTGGTATCCAACGAATAATAATGAATCCACAGTATACGATCTTTTCATTAAAGATGAAAAACGTCAATAAAAGAGCTATTCTTTCGTTTTGAACATAAGCAATTAAATGTCAAGTTTTTTTGGTCATTATATTACACCATGTTCCTTTTTAACGTTTAAAAGATAGGTTTCTAAAGGGTCAATTTTGGCGTTGATTTTCCATGAAAATCTTGTGATAAAATCGGAAACCGTATGATAAGGTCATTTTAGAACTTATTAAGTATAATGTGTCTATCAAATAACATCTTTTAGATGTTCACAAGATATTGAGTCTGTCAGATATCAGTATTTATACTGTTTTAATGTTGTTAATTAAAAACTACCTCTATGATCTCGTCGTAGCGTGCTCGCCTCGAGCGAGGGAGGTAATGAGATCGACCCCGTCCTGGAAAAACCAAAGACATTAAAATTGGCATTTGCTATTTCTCTGCAAAGCACGCAGCATTCAGGAGTGAAAGCAAAGAATAGTGAGTTTGGAGTCGGAATAATGCGTACTGGTAGGGTATGTCTTCCTGCTGACTGTTACCTTGTGAACTAGCACGTTCAAAATCCGGCTAAGCATATACGTCAAATACAAAGCTAAATTCATATCGCTTTTACATGTTCTCGACCTTAATATGCATTTTTAAGATATGCCACTGGACGTTACACAGCCAATCATCATCATCATCATAATCAAACTTCTTGTTTTACTTGCAAATCTGCAATACTGCAAAAATAGCCTTCCTATTTTTAGATATTAGCCAAGGTCTTATCCAAAAAGATAACCAACATCCTCTTTTCTTCGATTATGACATTACCGAATGCGACTCATTGAATTGTTACTTGTCATAAGCAACAAGGCGAGTACCACTAGCGAAGCAGATTATGCTTACCTTGCCGGGGTCCCTCCTATCACTATCTATTTTTGTTGGGGCTCGTGTTACTCGGTCTTTAGTTATCCGGGTTGCGTTTCGTAGACTGTTGTTTGTCTTATATAAAAAATAAGAAGATGTGGTATGATTGCCAATGAAACAACCCTCCACTAGAGACCAAATTACGAAGACGTAAGCAACTAAAGGTAAAACCAATACCGCATAGCAAGCTAAGAAGGACCCGAAATAACAATATTTAATTGTAATTAATCTTCTTTTTACCATATATTTCTTTGACTTATGAATTTTAATTGACCCATTGGTATCGTTGTCTTGTTGTTCCCTGTGTACCCGAGGTCAATATTTTTACTTTAAATTTATTCAGAAGCTGATGCCCACTTTTAAGCTTTTGATTCGGATCTTGTAGCTAGTTTCATCACTTTTTTTGTTATTGACATGCATGACAACCAAAATATTTTAAGCAGTAAAAGTCTTTAAACTTTTAATAACATTTTGTTGTTACTAAAAACAAATGCTGAAGTGGTATCATGTCCTGTCAACGGAAAGCAGTTTTTTCATACATCAGATTTAAATGCCGAATACATTTCATTGATATGGACCAACCTCCTGTCGTCCAGAAAATTGCTTAAATGACCAGTTTTGTCAAGTATTCTGCAGTATATACGAACTGACTGAAGTAATGAACACAAAGCAAAATGACATCTGTTTCTGACAAATATGTATTCTACCCTTTGCTTTCCTTGCCTAAAAAAGAGAATTGACATACATAGCGTGTCGTATCATACATCTCGGCTTCATCGTGGTTACTTAACATCTCCGAAAAGTCGGACATAGAAGTTGCATTCTGCCAAACAACCCTTAAATTAAAAAAAAATATTCAGTCAGATTACCATGCTTTTCATACATTTGATGATTGCAGTATGATTACAATAAGGGAACAATAAGGCAACGTTTAGTTGCGAGTAAAAACTTTTCAGTTTTTCACATTTCCTGTATGTTCTATTGCAACTTTCGTTTTTCGTTTTCTCCATGGTGTTATCAGTTTGTTTTCGACTGATTGGTTTGAATATCCATTTGGTATCTTCCACCTCTCTTTTGATGTCGTACGAATAATCTTAACAACATCGGAAAAATACTCCATAACTTAAAAAAAAATATGGGAAAGTTTTGCAACCTAGTTTTTCTGAAAAGATTGAACAAGAGGTTCACCATGAAAGATATCTGCAACTTTATTGAAAGGAGGTTCAAGCATT
This sequence comes from Mytilus coruscus, assembly GCA_017311375.1. Lineage (NCBI taxonomy): Eukaryota > Metazoa > Mollusca > Bivalvia > Mytilida > Mytilidae > Mytilus > Mytilus coruscus. Next base: position 84,715,413 of record CM029595.1, on the reverse strand, counting down.
TAAATTTCCTTTTTTTCTCTACTGAATATTTATAAAATACTCTATTAAGTCATTTGGTTTTGATAACTTACTTGCTGCGAGGTTGCATACAATAGCTGATAAAAAATCATTGTAGCATACATTTTACCAGCTGATTTAGATGTGTCTAAGTATTTCTTATAGTCGTTTAGATGAGGTACAATACAAATACATTGTACTAATCTCACGGTTGATAATAAGCTATGGAACCTTGTCAAAATGCCATTGGAATAACCTGTGTTTGTGTAAAAGCATGCGGGAGAGTACAGGACTATACTGTTTTATATGGATTTTTCTACCACCCAAATAGTATCAGACTTTAAAATCCTTCGTAAACGAAACATGCCATCATCATTTCATATGGCATTGCATGAATAGGAGGTTCAGACCATACCCCTTTTTAAACCAATACCCCACAGTCTCATCCATACTAATCAATCTAAGTTGCAGTCGTTTAAATTTGACACCAATCTGAACACTCCTTGTAACCCATTGCTGATCATGGAAACTGTACTAGCCCTCGAAAGATTTTTACCATCAATAGTTTCAGCATTTATATTTACATTATCTGTGTCTTGCTTTATAAGATGACCTCTGTTCTTTATATTCTTCAAAATACGGTAATTTGTCCCTATTAAATTTCGCCGTTTAATGTCAAAGTAATATGTACAATGTATACTTTGTGTAGGAAAATAATAAAAGTGTTCCAAATACATCAGGGGACTAATAGTCCACCAGCAGCGGTATCGACCACTTAATACATTTTTTATATTGTCAACTGTAGAAACTTACAGAATATATCTTAAGAAATGAATCCAAATCTTTTAATTTTTATTTTTCAGATTGATTTGCGTGTGTTTTAAAAAATGTATTAACACAGATACCGAACTCCAAGGTAAATCCAAAAGTGTCTTCAAAATATGTTTTTCATTTAAGTCAATTTATTTTACATGATTATCTGCAGGTCTATAAATACAGATGTTTATACAAAATCCTCAGAAATGGTCCTGAATATGTTTAACTGTCATTTGTTCCATGTTTGCATTGTGTTCTGATTCTTTGTAAATATTTTAGGGTAAATTACATTTATATTTGATGTGATGTTGTACTTATTTTAATTGTCTGTTGTTTATACTGTATCTTTTCTTTGGTCAGTGTTAGTCTGTTATGTAATAGGAAATGTGTGATAACACCTGAGTAAACATCCAACCTGATACCTTCTTGCAAATTTCTTTGACCTGACAATTAAAACCAGCCTGGTGTAACTTTCTGCCCTATATTCCAACTTTTGCTAATAAATGTGTCAATGAACAAAATCCTCAAAGTCACACATAATGAGTTCATAGTAATTTAAATAATTTAATTACCCCTGATTTCTTTCAGAACTCACCATTTGAACTCATGATATGTAAAATTAAGGATTTAGTGCTCATATCAACATTATTATCAACCTAATTTTAAGTCCTGTTATAACCAATCTTGTAAATAAACTCATGGGAAAATATTGTGTAGCAATGCCAGTGGTATCCATGTTTCAATGAACCATAAATCATAAGTGAAATAAAACCTTTATTTTATATATATTCATCACTAATTTGGTCCTTGGGAATCTACTCAGCTAAAAATTTTAATTTTTGCTCCATGCCTAAACCAAAAGCCTAGCTATGTGCATACTGAAAAGAACAAAGTTTAGAGAGCTGGCTTGACATCACACCAATCCAATTGGAACGATGGTTCCAAATAAATGCGTGAGGCTATCAGGAAGCCTATGAGGCTATCATGCCTATATCATGAGGCTATGAGGAATGCTATAATGAGGCAATGAGGAAGCCTATAAGGAGGCTATGAGGAAGCCTAGTAGTGTAGGTGTTGAATTGGTGTTGGAATGAATTTGTATGAAATTTGACAGTTTATCCCGAGAAATTCTTGGGGATGAGTGAAATTTTGAAACAACCAGTGATAAAATTTCATAAATGTCCATAACACAGATGGTAACAGCTGACTGTCCACAAGGATTTGTGAAGTAAGGAGGGGTATCTTCAATAAAGCCATGAAAAAATTAAAAAAAAAAAAAAACAGAACAAATAAAATAATAATATCATAGAAGAAAAGCTAAAAGTAATCACATGATAACACATTATTAAAATCATTTGTCAAACAAAAATAATATCATACAGAAACTTTGTGAAAACATGCATATGAAACTTTGAAAATGAGCATTCCTTAAATTCTATCTAACCTACTTTGAGCTGTTTTAATAGATGCTGGCGTTACCCTAATGTATCTAATGTTACTATCTGAAGACCAGCGCCCTAATGTTTTTATTAAGTGATCTTCTAGTTTTGCCTTACCAGCACTAGCAGCTGCCCCAATTCTAAAACTATGACCATTATAAAACTTGAGTTGAAGCCACATATATCCAGTACTTTTTAATACAGGTGAGGAAATATTGTCTGTCCAGAGGTTTCTTATCAATGGTTATGAAAAGTGGATCAGTTGGATTGATAGGAGAAAATTCCTTCCTTACTTGTATATATTCTAACAAAATCTTGTATGGGCAGATAAGCCTCTTTATGTAGCTGAATGTTTATGCCTTTTCTAAAAGGATCAGTTTTTGATTGTTTTAATTTCAAAACTACTAAGTCCGTGTGAAATACAGCATCTTCAATGCATAGATTTATAGCTGGCCTTTGACACTGTAGACTCGCCACATCTCAAAAATAAATAAAATGCGACAATGCATGCAGTTCTAAACATCAAATCAATCAAACTTGAAACAAAACCTTTTCTCAAACAATTTACAATTTTCTCCAAAATTTCAAAAGTTGTTGGTAATCTTATGTGATTTTTGTTTTTGCAGTCTTTTACAGAATTTAAAACATACTCAAGCCTAATTAAAGGTGTATTATTAGCAGATTGCAAGGGATCATTTTGATTACCCTGTACATACTTATACCTTATTCCACATAAATATAGTTTAATGGTAGAGTATTGTAAACTCAGAATTTTAAAGCAGAGGGCTATGAAATAAATTAAAATATCCGCAGAAATAGGAGGTAAACTATTAAATTGACAACCATTCAATAACATAAAAGTCTCAAATTTTCTGAACCCGGTCTCATAAACAGTTCTTGTTGTATTAGCAATAGCACTGTTCTAAAGATCATTTACTGCTTGATTTAAGACCACATTACATCTGAGCTGCTTGGGCACTTCATTGGATGTTGTGCTGCACTGGGAGCTAGTTTGCGGAATCTGTCTATCTGAAAACGAGATAGAGCATCACTTATGTCATTCTGATATCCTGGAACATGTTTCGTACTAAAATGAAAGTTGTATTTACAAGCACACCAAGTAAGTTTCCTCATTAATTTCATAATTTGTAAACACTTTGAACGGTCCATTTTACTATAGCTACTGTAGCTTCATTGTCACACCAGAAAGGAATGCGTTTTGTTGTCCAATGTGAGCCCCACAATATTGCGGATACTTCAATGGGATATAATTCAAGAAAAGCCATTGAACATTTTTATCAGGATAAGCAATGTTTGATGGCCATGATGAATAAAACCATTCTGCTTTGAAATATCCACCAAATCCTTTCGTTGTTGAGGCATCAGTGAAAAGTTCTTTATCATAACTTGAATTAAATTATCTACTGTAAAACATGTTCACACCATTCCAGCTGCTCAGAAAAAGCAACCAAAAATGCTAGGTCAACACGGCATTCCTTATCTAATTTAACATAGTGATGCAAATCATTGACAGTAGTGGACAGCCCTATGAGGTATGAAACAAAGGATCTACCAGGTAAAATGACAGTTGAAGCAAAGATTAATTGGCCCAAAACTGCAACAATTCCCTTTTGTACATGATTTTCTCCTGTATAATTTTTGATGAATTCACAAATGCGATTGACTTTATTCAGGGGCAGTCGAGCTTCCATTTTTCAGAATCAAGAATTATACCCAAATATTCTAAACTTTTACAGGACCTATTGTCCTATGTTTAGCTATAGGAATGTTCAGTTTTTGAAAATCATCATCATTATAGCCATAGTCCTCTCACCATCAGCATCTGGTGGATCTATGGTTAGGAAATCATCCAATAAATGCAAAATGCTTTTAACTATGTAATTGTTTTCTGCAATATGACATAAAGCTTGAGATAATTGGTCAAAATTTTGGGGCTTGAACGACATCCAAAAGTTAAACGGACATAAAATAATACATTTTTCCTATTTTATACAAAAAGAAGCCACTGACTTGGTATATTAGGACAATTTTTGAACGCGTCGGATATGTCGAACTTGCAAAGCCAGGAATTTCTTCCTAATTTCAAAATGACATCAATGGCGTCCTCTATTCTTAAATTTCTTTATCTATCAACTCATAAACCACTTCTGGTTGTGTCCTAGCAGATAAACTATTCCTACATTCTTTTGTAGGTAAATCTGTTGTTGCTACCAAAGTATCAAAACCTTTCTCTAAGCCATTGCATAAATAATTAACAAATTTTTTGTCAGGATGAGATACTAATTCTCCTGCAAGTTTAATTACATTAATTGGAGTAGTTGCCTGATATGGAAAATCATGTAGTCATTGACCTTGCTTATTTTTTGTTGTTATTTTCTCAAACTTTTGTGAAGAGTTAACTGTATGTGGCTTAGATTGTACTTCAATCCTACCTTCAGGGGAAAAACTTTTGACAAGCTAATAGGGTATGACTAGCTACTTTACATCTACTACAGATGTGTGAAAATGACAAAACTCCTGGTACAACCCCTACTGGTAATAAAATTATTGCACACCTCCTTCCCAGAATGATAAATGAGGCAATGAGGAAGCCTATAAGGAGGCTATGAGGAAGCCTAGTAGTGTTGATGTTGAATTGGTGTTTTAATGAATTTGTATAAAATTTGACAGTTTATCCCCAGAAATTCTTGGGGGATGAGTGAAATTTTGAAACAACCAGTGATAAAATTGCATTAATGAAATCAATAAAATCTGCTATAAACTGTGCTGAGATTGATTCCCCTGTCATGGCAATATTGAAGGTGAAAGGAAGGGTTGGTGGGTGGCAAGTTTTAGGTAAAACACTATAAGCAAAGATTAGTCTTATAAATGCTAAATCTGCATTTGAATAACTGGATACTCAACGCAACATGCACAGGTTTTAATACACAACTTCTTAATGGGATACTCCTAAGTGGGAGGAGCTAAAACTGCACCTAAAGAAACAAAGGACAAAGGAAGCCAAATGCAAGAAGTGGTCACTAATTAACAAGACATGTATATTTGTATTGGAACTGATGTAATTAAACCTCCTGCTAAGAACATGTGATAAACTTCACATCTAGCTGATTGAGATATGATAATAAATCTGTTTCATCTCAATAATAAAGAAAACACATATCCTGGGAAATACCTAAAATAATGACTACTGAGTGTAATGAAAATCGAACTATGTATAAACATTACTTATATAACATATAAGTACCTATTTATTTTAGACGATATTGCCAATCAGTCAAACATATAATTAACAATAATGAAGCAAAAATGACTAAACATGATGTTGGCTGATCCGTTTAGACCTTTTTGGTTTTGATGGTATTGTATGAAATAAATTTGGCTTTCCAGATATTAGGTAGAATATTACTGATAAGTACACCAATGTCAATGGTTGAAAAAAGTTAAGATCAGAAACAGGGGATTTGTTTTGTCACTTCCATTCTATCAATATTAAATATAAGTACATGCATACTCATACTATGGGATATCTATCAATGTAAGATATAATAACTAACTATGAATATTGAGTTATAGATGATCTATCATGAATATGTGCTTGATTAATGTCAATAGATCATTGACCACTATGAAACTAGGGATGTGAACTTATCAAGATAGAAAATTGAAGCGTAGATATGAATAAAAGGAAATGTGGGATATACATCAATGAGGCAACATTCCAACGACATACGAATATACCCAAAAGACACGTGAAGGTCATTACTCAGTTTTCAACAATATATACAATTTTATACAAAAAGGTGTCTATACAATGTTGCAAGCTTTAAATTATAATGTGTCGCGTCTATAAAAGTTGGGAATCAATTTAACAGAGACCATTGAATTCAAGGTCGTCATTTGGTTTATCGAGAACTCATTCCGTTTATCTACATTTGTACAGAGTTACATAGGAGAAAAGTCCTTTGATTTGAGTAGTATGGGTCGGTTGATCTGGATTTATAGAAGAAACTCTTGAAGATTAGATGCAATTCTTAGATGCAATTCTTACAATCACTTACGACATTTTTTGTCGAAATGCGCATCTGGTGCAGTAAGATTGTTATCACTATCACAATACAATATGTTAAAAGAGAAATCAATGAAGGCGTGTTACTCAAAGATTTATTAGAGCAAAATGTAAACAAAGGTATCGCCCTATCTGTATTCCTTGGAAATAATATACCGATTGAGAAATATAATATCTAAGTCAAACCATAACCTAAAGTAACATTATCATTGAAGTTTTGATTATGTGTACTTTTTAAGAACTTGCATATTAATTTCAAAATGCTTTCTTGGGGAGAACTGTAAATTCAGAAATTATTTCGTGCATTTATTTTTTGCGATTTTTTAAGAATAGACAAAAATGCGAGATTAATTATTGAAATTTCAAGAAAATCTGCATACAGATATATGTATCAGATATCTGAATGCGGGTTTTTGTTATTGCGATACTCACCCAGTCGCATAATTCGCAATAATCTCCGAAAATACAGTTACCTTCTTAAAAACTCTGTCCGTTTATCTATCTGTTAAAAGTAAAAGTTTCTAAATTTACTTTCCTAAAAATTCCAACTTTTTAATATGTAGAAACGTTAATAATATATCTTTAGAACGGAAACAAATCTGTTTTTGAATCTAAAGAAAATCTTTAAATTCTTATTTTTCACACTGATTTGAGTTTGTTTTGGTGATATATGTTTAATGACAGGTAAGTCATAGGTGGTGGAGCATAAAGGGGTCAATTGTTCGGAACCACCTTTGACTTTTAAAAGGATAGATGCATGTATAATATAGTACTCGCACCACACTTTTGACACTAAAACTGAATTGTTGGCCAAGATGCTAGCATATACATCGGAACTGAATGCAATTGTTTCACATTCATTTATAAAACATAAGTATCGGTGTTTAAGAAAAGGCAATAGAAACAGTAATGGTTCTGTCCTTTGACAAATTCATACACCTTTTTAATACCAATCTTTTTCTTGATTCTGTTTAATTATCGACGTTGACATGAAGTGGGACAAATCAGAACAGGAATTATATATTTTCATTAGCCTTGCCAACAACACCCTCCATATTATAGTATATCACATTCCTTGACATAACTTCAAAAGTGAGAATAGGATCATGTCAACAAGTGTGTACAGCAAGCCCAATATTATTGCCTTCTGCCAGGTTTTCAGGGAAAAAAACTCATTGGCCAGTACAGCATTTGCATTGCCCTATCATCCAAGTTTTTGGCATAAATTGTCATACATTTCCAGAATTGGAGGGAAATTAAAAACACCCTCGACCATCAAAGATTTTCCCAACGATGTCCATGTTGTCTTTTCGAAGACTCTAAAGTTTTAAAGGCTGATAAAAGCTGATTTGCCCTCTTAATCGGGATCAATTAGTGCGTACATGTATCTCCTAGAATGTAAATATGATAAGAAGAACAGCTATTTCAAGACGCATAAATGGCCATCGTAGTAACTATAATCTTAACTGTAAGCAAGACCTTACTCTCAATCGAAATGTTCTGATTGCAGGAAGGAAGATCTCAATCGACTAACTACAACGTTCATCATCCGCATCATGGCTTTATCAAAGGAAAGGAATCTCTTGGTAGAGGTTTTGGAAAATAAAGTTTGAAACCTTGGCATCAAGATGATATCATAAAGGAAAATATATTGTCTTCGTAAGTGGATACTTCAAGTACTTCATTGGTGTTTATCCATGTTCTCTTTTTGTTCAGAGATGATAATTTAAAACGAATAAAACAAGAAATTTGTAAGTTTTATTATGGAAGTTATACAAATTCTATGACCCTTTCATTTTGTTCACATTATAGAATAAACGTCTGTTTAGGTTATGAACTAAGTTTAAAGAGAATTTTGGTTTAAATATATATCACGCAACAGTTTCTTCTTCTAATATATATATTCCTTACTCTCCCTACTTAAACTAGGTTTAAACGTTGAGAAATAAGGACTAGAGTAGGAGGTTTCGCGATTCTTATGAGGTATATATCGAATTTAACATATTCGTGAACACGACAAATGCTAGAAATTTTCTTGACGTAAAAATGAACTTACAGAGTTATCACTGCTATTCGTATTTGTTTTCCGTCGATATTGGTTAATTTAGTATAAATAAAGCGGTTTGAACACACGAAAAATAAAAATATGATTTTGTTTGTAAATTTGGTTACCAATATCCAATTTGTACTGTTAATAAGTTAGCAATACAGAAACCGTTCTTTCTATATCCATTTTCATAAAGTTAAAAAGTAACCAGGATCTCTTGAGTATGTACAAGATATTAATGTGTATCTTTATAGTGTGGCTGTCGTTGTTTATTTCTTTAAATATGTAATGTCCATTGTAAGAATTTTAGTGTAAATGAAACATCTTTTGTAAAGTCTGCTGAATTCATTAACAACTTGTTGAGACTCGAGGAAAGGGGAAAGGGTGCTGGAGGCTATTAAGATCTTCACATATAATGTGCACAATTGTCTACAAATCTAAAAAGATCTGTAGCACCTTCGATGTCTTTTGTTTGCTTTTATTGTGTCGTTGAGTTACGGTGCCATAAATGAATATGCATATACTCACATCCCTTTTAACCTGGTTAAATGAAACAAAACCAATAAAATTAGTCATATGCGATCAAATTACAAAATGATACCACATAAGCCAAAACCGTAGCAAACTAATATTTTTAATATAAACATAAGGAGATGTGGTATGATTGCCAATGAGGCAAATATCCACCAAAATTAAAAAAAAACGTGGATGCAAGCAGTTATAGGCAACCGTACGGCCTTCAACAAAGAGAAAAAAAACCCATACCGTATAGTCGGCTATAAAAGACATTGACCCATTTTTCTAGGATATTAATCAATCATTTAAAAAGTTATTCATTAGGTCTCTACAGAAAACAAATCTTGCACTAACCAAACAATGCTGTACAAAGGGAGGCATATTTCATGATAAGAAAAACCTTTCAATTTGACAGCAACAGTACAATTCTTTGAAATATAAATACATTATCATAACACTTAACCAAGTTCTCCTTCAGTATTTAAATTATATTCTATAGGAACAGAAACCTGATTTGTTGTCATCTCGGTCAATTCATTCATTCCATTACGGGTTATCTGTTTTGTGAATCTTTCACTATAAGAAATTTTATGGGCAATATTTGAATTACTTGGGCACAATAATTTTAAAATGAATTGTCACGGTTTGTTTACTCAATAAATAACGATACACTGAAAAATAAATAATGCAATTCAAAACTTAAAGTGTTTATAATATATTTTCGAAAATTTATCAAATTCAAGCTGACTTAAGTTATTATTTTACATCAGCAACTTTATACAATGTGATCTTTTCATAGTAATACGTCCTTTTATATTGCAATACATAACGCGAGTTAATGAATTAATAGCTGTTCGTAGAAATTCCTTAAATATAGTCCACTCTTTCCTTCTCTTGCTTATTAAAAAATCAATATATAATATTGAATGAAATAATGACAACATTCAGATATATTGCAACTTGGCATTAACCTTAACACTGGGTTTTAGTCGTTGATTACGAATGATCGCTGCTCGCATTTTCAAATTTTTACTTTTCTGCAAATTCTCTTGCAATGCATTAAAAATTGCCCAACAGTCGTCTGTTTCCTTATTGTTATTGTATACATATCTTGATTATACATTTTGCAACTCTTGTTATTCCTTCTATACTTTTCCTTGTCTAACTGGATGTCCTCCATACATTGTTCCTTTTGAAAAAAAATCAGATACACTAATTTACCGGCATTATTACGGTATTTAAGGGTCACGCACAAGGACATTTTCATTTTGATGAATTTAAAAGAACCGTGTTATTCTGATCACCAGTCGCGAAAATCCTTTAACCCATATAATATCAAAGGAATGTTTGATTATAATTTACAAAACAACAATTTTGTAATAAATGTAACTCAAACAACAGCTTGCGATCCTTTTAAAATCAGTGCCTTAAACATCTGGCTTTTTCAAACAAACATCGTCGGAATGTTTTGCTTGAAGAAACATACAAGGTAAAATTTACAGAAAAATTGATATAATATAATATTTGACATATCTGTTGGGACAAAAACAACACCAAATCATTTGTTTGGGCAAGATCTTTAACTAGAATGTAGAATCGAATCCCATGACTCGGTAAGTTTAGAACTAGGAACACGATGGCCACTACAATCAACATAACTGTCAGTCTCATTTGTGCATTCGAAAGAATATTGTGTGGCGGCGAGTAATATTTGTTTCCGCGTAGTGTCACATGCTTGAAGCTGAATTTCCGAATAGTCACGATGACAACAATGTTTAAAACAAATATGGCGACAAACGGAAATACAAAAGTTATACCAGTATCAATATATGTGATAACAGTTACAAGATGTCTGTAATCGTTATTCAATTGACAAGAAAAACCTCCTGGCGTTGGAACAACTTGAACTGTGAAAAAGGAATGGCTATAAAATAAAACACCAAATACTGTAACTACAGTTCCAGCTATAAGTGAGCGTCGTTTTGAACAAAGTCGATATCCTCGTAACGGAAAGCAGACAACAATGAAACGGTCTACCATAATTAACACAACATACCATACTGACAAAAAACTTGACACGTAAGCTATATACACTGATACCAAACATAAAACTCCTGTATTCACCGTTGTGTTGTGTATTGTTCCGATCCATCCAAATATCAGTGCAATTAAAAAACAAGTATCCGATACTCCGAGCATTGCCAGATAAATACTGGAAGGATGTTTGTTAAAACTTGTAAACACAAAAACTTTAAAAGACCAAACGTTTCCAATGACGCCGATAACGGAGATTAATGGTATGGCATATACATATAGTCCTGCCACAAAGTTATAGAAAACAACACTATCGTTCTTGTGTAAATATGCTGAAATCCGAGTTAAATTGGTTGCATTTGTGTAATTCTCCATGTCTTTTTCCTTGTCACCTGAAGTAAAAATATGGAATATCTAAATGAATTTCGGTTAAAAAATCTATTATTAATTATATTTAAAAAACAATATTTAAACAATAATTATTATGACAATATATCATATATCATGTTTGCTATTTTGATTGAAACTAGAAAGCAGTTAAATAAAAGAAGGATCGGAAATTGATAGGGGATTTTTTATTTATTTTCCTATAGCATGATTGATATCCTGTTGTAATTGTTAGCTCTTATTAGTTATTGAAATGTAAACAAGCAGACAATTACAATATAAAAGGATTACCACTGATAATAATGCAACTAGTGTATTGATGTACTTTCAAAGATATTCACAATGAAGATCAGTTTAATAGATATGTTATTTTGTTTAATTTGCATAACCAAACACAACTGTATAATAATAATAATAATAATAATAATAATAATAATAATAATAATAATACACAAAACAAAACAAAACAAACAAAACAATGGTTCTATTTTAAAGGCAACAACACTCTATTCCACTTTTAGCATTTGTTGGGATACCTAGGTTATTTGACCAAATAATTCTCAAATAAAATTTAAATTATCCATCTCCAATGGGTTATACTCAATATGTATTGTATAAAATCGTTTTCTTCTTCAACTTCATTGCAACAGGTTAAAATATGATGTATTTCAAATTTATCATTAGGCCTTTCACGAAAGAAAACAAAATCTTTCATTTTTTATTGCATTATATTTTGTATTTGGTTCTCAATTAAATCTTGATTTATTCATAAAACATGAAATGATTTTTTTTTACTAGAAAAATACTTACGATTCTTGGGACAGCTGAGTCAAATTGATAAAAGATATTTGATCAAATTTGTAAAACATAAGTACATTTTTCTATACAGTCAACAGATGTGTCGTTTCATACTGTGACATTATAAAACATTCAATAAGAAAATAATTATGTGACCTTTATAAAGGTTACACAAATACCATTTCAAAACGTTCAACGAACCCATTTTAAGTTAAACAAAACTATATAAAAAGTAAGAAGTTATCAAGGGAACAGTCAAGTCATAAGTAAAAAAAAAAGCAGACAACAAAATGGTCAAAAGAAAAAAGATAAAAAGATAAAAACAGTATTAGGTTTTAAAGACTAATATTTGATAAATATGAGCCAAATTTGAAATGCCTCTTTGAGGTAGCAAGGCGAGAAAACAACTTAACTGTTTAGAATTACATGCAACTTTATTAGGATCATCGCAGGGAACCTTTGTGGAAAACGTCTTAGGTGGAGATCTGGTAACAAAACAACAACACAAAATAGTGCAGAATTAATTCGATTCATTAGATTGTTTTTATTTCCAAGATCAAACGAACTTTTAAAAAGCTTTTATATCAACAATAACTTCGGCTACTTACTCATACAAATTAATGACCGTAAAGATATCTTTTTTGTTAAGTGTACTCCTAATTCTTTCAAGGAGAATTCAGCAAAATGACATGCGTTTCTGTATGGAGTGCTTCAATAAGTGCGATAAATATCCCTCACAAACCGTTCTTTATAGAGTAATTGTTATTATATTACATGCATACTTAAAATAAAAACTACCCATCGTCAGATTTTAAGACACAACGTCAGTAAAATTGTTTATTAGTTAGCCTATAGTCGTTTTTAGATTTGCAGTGTAATTGTGGTTAATGACACACAATTCAAGTGGTCCCAGGAACTAAGTGGACGGAAACAGTAATGATGATATTTGCCAGAAAATAAGCAAATAAAAATGCTGTAGCATTCGAGCATTGTAATATTTTAGATATTCATTTGTTGCCGAGTATTGCAAAATTTCTCGAAATCTGAAATAAAAAGTGTAACAATACAGATGTTTAAAGTCAGTATATATTTGTGTGTGTAATGGGTATCTAAATTCCTTTATTTATATTTCATTGTGTTGAGTAGTTAAGATCTGACACATATGGCAATTGCCTATATTGATAATGCCAGGTTTATTACCTTTAAAAAGTTGTTATTATATTTTTCTTCAGAACTATACGAGTATTACATTTTCGCGACATTAACCCTGAGGACTACAATACACCACAAAATGACAAGCGAGCAGTCTTTTAAGCGGTATGCTTAATAGAAAGAAGAGTATAACTTGTACCGGCTTGACATTGTGTGTCCCAACTCTTATTTATTGTGATACTCTCCAATTGAAAAATGGATACCATATTTTATTTTGGGGTCCAAAAATTCCACATGTAAAATTTATATATTGTGACCTTCTACAGTTTTTTGTATGTATAAGAAAAATAAGTATACAATGATCGATGGATGGAATGGTGTTAAGTATTCAGTGGTAAATATAACATACATGTTAAAATCAATAACATGAATATGAAACGTGGTTTATACTTAACCGAGACGCTCAGCCAGAGTTGTAACGTGTTAGTTCACGTAGTAGCAGTCTTTAGGAGGACATGTCACACTAGCCGGACAACTTATTCTGGCTCCGGGCCGACCAGTCTTTGCTCTTACTCCTAAATTCCACGTAACAATTTCCAATTCTAAGGTTTTATCCGGCTGGCGATCGTACCCACGACCTTACACAGTCAGGACGAGCAAGGTATCACGTGAACACCGTTGTGGTGCTAGATTGAACGATGAATCTGAAGTTTGATCTATAATATTGAATATCAAAACATATGTATATCAGTTGATATGACAAAGGTAAAAAAACAAAGAATAACAAATACAATGATCTACTTGTTATGGCATGATCTTTAGCGATGGACAATCCGTATCGCCCCCTGTCTAGATATGTAGGGTGTGAATGAACTCCACAGAGACGACCAATTATCTGACGTCAAAACCAAATTATTAAGACATTTACAATTTATACTTCAGAGAGTGTGATAAGAGACAGTATTGCACGCTGGCATTTTTAAATATAGATAAAATCTTCAATCCTTTTCAATTTATGTTGTTTTTTTGTAAGACGCAAGAAGAATCATCTGTTATGTCACCATGATGTCTGAAACATCATCATAATTGTCATGCTTAGATAAAACTGCTGCTCACAGCTGAATTTCAATAAAAGATCTTAAAAAAGAGCTACTTTGGTAGCTTTGTATTTTTCTTTAAAAACAAGAGTCAAAAGCATACAGCCACTCAACCAAACATTTGGACAACAAACTATCTATAAATGAATTATAAGCTATAAAATGGAGAAGTCTAAATTATCTAAGGTCAAATTTACATGTACCTCAAAGTCCTATGATAATACTTCAATAAAAAAGTGAGTACGTCTTAATAACATTAACGGTACCAATTTTTTCTGCACCAGATGCGCATTTCGACAATAAATGTCTCTTCAGTGATGCTCGAGGCCAAAATATTTGAAAATCCAAAGCTTCTTAAAAAACGAAGAGCTTTTAAAGCAAAATGGACAAAAAGTATAACCAAAGCCGAGCAAGGAATCAAAGCGTGAAATTCCTTAATTTAGAATAATTTTCAAAATTTTGAAACAGCACATTTTGGAAAATACAATTTCTGTGGTTCGATGCCAGTACCGAAGCACTAGCTACTGGGCTGCTGATACCCTCTTGGAGGAGCAGTCTACCAGAAAAGGTATCGACTCAGCGGTAGTAATAACAATAAATATACCGATTTTTCTCCACCAGATGCCCATTTAAATGGATTAAGTTCTACTATAAAACACGTGTACATGGACATTCTTTTAAAAGAAAATCCTTTATCTTATCAAAATCTTCAGAATTGTGCTGCTGTTGAATTATGTTCTCCGTACTTTTCCGTGATTCAACAATAGCTTTACCGTATGCAGTGACCTTAAGAACGAGACATCTCGTTAGAATTTCGGAGACCGAAGTGCGAGGGAAAACCGTGATGAAAGAAAAGGAAAACAAACATGAATGTAGATAGTGTCAATTGATTCCGTTTTTGTGTATACATCACATCCTTTAACAATTGTTATGATAAAGCTTGATTAACAAATGAAAAGCATGGAAAATTTTAAAAAATAAACATAATTCTATCATCTCACTTTTTTTCACTAACTCCATCATTATGTGTTTATTGTTTATTAAGGTCACAAACTGTAAACTTCGGCAACAAACCCCAAAACTAATTAGCAGCCAAAGTTTCAATCAACAATCATTAAATGAATTTTTTTTTTCAATTATACGTTATGAATTCGTTATAAATGTAAAACGAAAACGTGCATAGAGGACTTGGTTTAGTATATGCATGCATGGGTTCCATAATTTCCTTAACAATATAAATACAAGAAACTCGTATCATATGACTTTAAATGATCATAATACGCTCTTACAAAATTTTATCTTTAAAGTGACGATATTGATGAAAGGATCATTCCTGGGAAAATCAAGAATAAATAAGAATTGAATGCTTCTTTATACAATTTTACAGGGATGTAAAAGCGTTGACCGAAGCACATTTTTTACATTAAAAATGTGTGCACGATCAATGCTTTTACAACCCTATAAAATTATAAAAAGAATCATTTAATTCCAATAATTACATTTTTATGCCACAACCATGAAATTAAGAGTTTTATCAAGCTTTTCGTTTGTTTTTCAATGCACCATTTTAACACTGTCACGGATAGCACGTGCAGTCATAGCTGTTATATTTTATACGGAAATAAAATATGACATTGGAGTTCCTCGCGATTGTTGTCAGCCAATCAAAATAACGGATTCCAAAGAAACATACATGTAATGTAATTATTATAAAATAAAGATCCAACTGCTTCTGACATTAGCGAACAAATGTTATATAAATGAAATCAATATTGTAAAACAAATAAACACAGATTTAAGAAGTATTAGAATTAAACTAAAAATGTAAGGATAGAATTATAGTTCATTGTCAACAGAGTGCAATACATTGCCATAAAGGAACATATGTTATACAAATCTAATGATTTTCTTGATAGATTTAAGAACACATAATTCAAAAATAGAATGATGAAAATACAGAACAACTGAAATAATACATGTCTTACAATCAAAGTTTCGGTTGAGAATAAAACTCTTCGTTTTGTTGTTTTATTGACATGTAAAAGCGTTGGCTGAAGCAAATTTTGTTTATAATGCTCAAGTATAACAATTTGCCCACGATCTACGCTGTTACATCCCCGTATAAGTACCAACTTAAGCATTTAAAAAGTCTTGTATTAACAATAAACTAGTTTATAACGAATTAAACCAAGCAATGTTCGTTTGTTTTGCTTAGAATATTTCTTCTTTTTGTTGTAACGTTTTCATGCAAAACACTTGAAGTCATGGACGTTACGTTTTATTGGGCCAAAAAGGATTACTTTAAAACACCGTGTGAATATTGTTTACCGATACAAATGCCGATAACTATTTTTTCGAGCAAAATACACTCAGAATTAGTGTTCGTCTACGTCGAAATTTTTTACTCGTAATATTATGGCATCATAGCAGAGATAATTTGAACTAACAGACCAACTGTGAATGCTTTGTAAACTGTGTACAATCCCAAAAATGTACGTAATTTAGTGCGCATGATACTAGTTAATAAACTACAAGAAAAGCGCTGTTTTTATATATTGTTTTCCTCGTGTATTTAATGCGATTGCGGTCCCATTTACATCCATCGTATATCCGTTTTTGTTCTTAATCATATACATGTATAGCGGACCGTTATTTATTTCACTATTAAAACTCGATCATATTAGTATATATGTTTTTTTTCATTTCGGTCTCTACGCTTCTTTGAAGTAGTTGGGGATTTTGTTATTGCCGACTTTTTGTAACAATACAATATATTATATTAATATATTGATCATAAGAAACTGCGTCATTAATCAACAACAAATGTATAATATTATTTGATTGACAATATTCTTAGCCCCGTAAAATATTTTTAATATGTTTAAAGTAGATTATAGTTCTCTCTTCGGATTTGAATAATAATGTTTAACAATTGATTGGATGAGGCAAATACAAGAATTATACGCAAGGTTATGTCAACGTCCTAAATGCAAACTTGCTTGCACATAGGAATTGATTTTACTGAAAGTTTCAACACAATTATTTAGTTAAAATATCTCACACAGTATTATCCTACGTTCATACACCGAAAATAGTATTACCGTATAGTAACTATTTTTTCGAGCAAAATACACTAATTAGTGTTCGTCTACGTCGAAGTTTTTAACTCGTAATATTATGGCATCATAGCAGAGATAATTTGAACTAACAGACCAACTGTGAATGCTTTGTAAACTGTATAAGGTCACAGGAGAAAAAACTGAGGTCAGATGTGGTACAGTCTTGCAACTAGAAATTGGTGAATAGAAGCAAAAATAAATCCTTGGGCTTCTTACGTTCAATTTCTTGGATCATAGGCAATGTTTAATGATTATGTGTTAGTCTTAGCGAAACAATGTCAGTCATCTTTGTTTTATTTTTTCGTTTTGTGGTATTTTTTCACCTAGAGCACCTCTTTGAATGATGTATACCGTTAAAACGAAGTCGGTGACCTCGTTATTATTTTACATTGACATAGCCCTATTTTGGCACTGACATTTTCAAGAGAAAATGAAACGTTGCATCCAGGTTTAACCTTAGAATTATTTGATAGTTTGTGATTGTATTGCAGTTAATCACCTTAGGAATATAATAGCAAACAGTACCGATTGCTCAAAAAGCATATTCAATATTAGGAGTAATTATAGTTTTAAATGCAGTATGCATTTCTCTTTCTCAAAATATGATAAAAGCTTTGCTATTGAAGAAGGAGAATGCCAAATTCCTGATGTCATTGACCGTATCGATCTTATTTACCAACATTTAATTTACCCCGCATTCATGTAAAAAATGCAGATAAAATGGTTCTGAAACTTAACAGAGTAATATATATTGTAAAGACAGATAAAAGATAGTTCTTTTGGATCAGATGGAAATGTCGTTATAGTAAAGATGTGATCAACTCGTCTCCTTTGTTTTGACTTTATTCGAGTCAGAACAATTTCTGCATCTCAAAATGATTGAAGGTAATGGTCTTCTATAATTTCCGACACGATCAGTAATTGTTTGAGCGTGCTTGGAATTGATTTGCAAAGAAATTTTCTTTTAACTAGTAAACATTGATTCATTACTACATCTTAGTAAATGATCATTGGTATGACATTTCACAAAAATTAAAACCCGAAAAAAAACCTTAATCCATGAATTAAAATTGTTTCGTTTTTATAACTTTAAAAAGATCAAATTTCAGCAGCAGATAATAACTTGATATGAAAAATAATTTAGCTGCTGGCCTTGAGATCACAATTAAAATAAATTTAGATGTATGTGTCTTAATAAAATTCTGTCATATTCAAAACATAGCACATGCAGTTTCTTTAAGATACTTTATCTGTGCAAACTATAGTTGAGTCAACACGTATATTGTATTAAAAAAATCACCTGACATCCTTCCTGAAATATAAATTTTGACCTCTTTGCACTTAGCTTAATCACTTCGCCCACAAGACTTTTCAATTGAATATTTGTTATCAGATCTTATTTCATCCCCTATCTGTGATGTGCATACCAAGAAAACGCAAAAAGAAATAAAAAAGTGAAAGTTGAATATGATACATGAGAAATAAGGGGAAACACTATTATATATTATCGCTGTTTGGTCGGCTGTTGTAGATTTGTCTAATGTTTTAGCTAAGATCAAAGGTTTGCTTTGCTTTGCGTTCCCCTGGTGATAGTTTTGATGATCTTACTAATAGATAAAAAATCAAAACACAAGAATAATTCAGACATTGTTTAGAAAAACAAGAGTTATGATTTTGGAGGGGAAATTTGAAAAATTTTCCTAAATTATTAATTGGTTCAAAAGTAAACATTATATACTGACGTATATTCTTGTATATATATATTTTATAAGATTAAATTGATGATTAAAATTCGTGTCAAACTGTATGCCTGTTCAGTCCGGTATGGATGTGTTTTTATCAAGTTGTGTTTTTGATTCTCCTTGAGTGGCTTATATGATTGGAAATTTGTCCTGATGCAAAGTAGATAATTAAATATAAATCAAAAAAATCAAAACAAAAACAGACTTGGCCTGGTCAAGTATTAAATATTAAAACGCTTCAATGATTACACTCAAAGTGAACTGGTTATTTTGATATATTAATTGTGTGTTATATCGAAATTATGTAAATACAATGACATTTAAAGCATTTTGCTTTCTATTTTTGTATCTAGTTCCCCCTCCCCCTTGAAAATGCATAACATTTATAATTATTTGACTTAGAAAAAGTGTTAAACAATTGAAACGTTTTAAGATGGCCATGTTCACTTCATTCTTACCCTATGTGAAATTTATAAAATAACAGACTCTTAACCAAGCGTATAATTTACTAGCCTAAGCTTATTATTTACTTGCCAAAGCGTATTATTTACACAAATCCTATATTTCCTTACCAGGCTTACCGGTGGAAAGGTGACGATCTTCCTTTACTGACATACTAGTTTTATCAAAATTTGACCATGATGAATATTTCTAGTCTTGCTTATTAGTTCGACATTTACACCGAACAAGTATACCATGACTACACAAGACGGAGATAAATTAAGCACTTATATACATGTAAGACATAAAACAAAGATAATAAACATTGTATATAACACTGTTTTGAAAAAAAACGAATATATTTGGTAAGAACACTTTCAAAATCTAATTAAAATCAGATCTGTTACTCCGATTCGTTAGATTTGTTTGTCGCGACGTGTTTGCGAGCCACTAAAAAATCTAACCTAGCATATTGAAATGGGCGAAGGACATTTTAGCGAAAAAGTTTGCACAACTAGGGGACATTTTAGCGCAGACATTAAAGCCCATTTAAGTGCAGGATTAATCCGTTTATGTATTTTTGATAGCCCATTTTAGCAAAACTTACCTGGTTGAATGATACTCACCATACTAAAACTATGAACTGTAATTTATGCTGGCTTAATGTGTAAGTTGTTTTATTTGGCTTAGCATTTCTAGATGATCTAGATACATGCATCTGATTGTTTTGTAGAAGAGTTCATGCCCGTTGCGCCAGAAGAAAAGTAATATTTATCCCATGAAGCCGCGGTGTGTCAGTGTAAGAACATCCCGATGGCCGGACTCCAGAGGGTGATCTAACACTGACACACCAAGTCCGAATGGAATAACTATTTTACATCCCAGCTGTTCTAGATTAGATAAACAACCATTTACGCTTCATAACATCTAGTTTAGAACGCCACACAATCATTATATACTTTATATATTACTATATGGTATATACCCTTTATGAGCCCCAGACACAATGTTTAAATATGTTAAATTAACGATGAATTGTATTCAGTCGTGCTGGTGTAGGGGTATGACTCGTGTGTCTATATGCTAAAGGTCTTGAGTTCGGTTCCCAGAATAGACACTGAATGCTTCAACATAAATTTTGTTAGGTAGTCTTTTCCGTATAAATATTTCTAAGTTTTAGTATAAATTTGACATTCCCGCCAATATGTTACAGAACAAAGGAAAGCATGCAGAACAAAGAAACTCAAGCTAGGGTGGTCTTGTAGGGGTGATCCGGTAATAGTTATACACCAAGGGATAGGTGTGTCTGGATAAGAAACCCCGACGGCCGGATTATTTATATTTCAGGAAGGATGTCAGGTGATTTTTTTAATACAATATACGTGTTGACTCAACTATAGTTTGCAAGTTAGTTACACCCAATTCTAAACCAATATCTGTTAACATTGATTATTAAATGAAAAAGAATGGATAGCATATTTATTGACAAAATTGAAACATGAATTATAAGAAAAATATTTTTTTAACATGAAACCCCACTAGTAACCTTACTTTGGCTATGTTCTTTCAAACTTTGACAAGTGAGTAGATTTTACAAATTTCAAAGATGCTGTTATGCATATTCCCGTTAAATCCTGGTGCTAATATGGATCAGAAGTTCAAGGTTGACCGTTTCGTGCATTCTTATCACAAAAAAATACGTCATGCTCCTTGTATGCAGTTGTCAATATGGACGAGTACAAGGCGGACGACATTTTGAGTCAAGCGTTGGATTTGGTAGAAGAGACTAAAGATAAAGGCAATATTATAACCCAAAGTACTTACCTGTATCAGTTTAATGAAGGTAATCATAAATGTATTTTTTATGTTACGGTTTTATAAAAAAAAGCCCCCTTTTCGAGAAAAAAACAAACATTCATATTCGGACACACTGAGGGATAGGTGTGTCTGGATTAGAAACCCGACGACCGGGATCCAGGGAGGGGGAGGGGGGTCCGGGACTTAAAGATTCATGCTTTAGAATAGAGACATATGACTAGGATCAAAAATTTTACCTTCAAGCAAAGGAGTATTTAGGGGCAACCATTTTAATCCAAAGGGTTGGGAACTTCAAAGGGTGGGGGTGCGGTTTGGGGGTATGGTTTTTTGTCGGAATCGGAAATTTTTTTCTCGCAAATCGCGAACAATTTTATTTAGTTTTTCAACGCTATCAATCAAATTATTTTTCCCTTGAAGAATTTTTTAATTCAAAATAGATGCTTAATATTTTTTTCGCTATTGTGATTTTTAATATCTTGAAACAACTTGTAGTGAACACTATTAATAATTTCTTATGTTCATGCTATTTAAAAAATAATCAATTTCTATTGTAATGAATAACAAAGGACTTTGTTTTCGGGATGTAGAAGCAGGGGTTTCCAGAAACCCCGCTCGTCACACCTGTGGCCAAAATCCATTGTTATTCGTAACAATAGATCTATTCAATTTACACTTGTTTCAGAAATAGAAACTATGAAGTATAACAATAGAACTGGGGTGTAAGCTCAGATCACCCCTGGTAGAACAAAGGAGCTGGGATGTAAGAGATGTGTCGGAATTCTCAGATTATCTGACCAAATAATGCCCCAGAGTCGTTCCATTCCCATTATGATGAGCAATTTTATAGTTGTCGTCCAGCTATTCACTGGTGTTAAACTGATCACCGTAGCTGCAGTTACGGTGATCCCAACATGGCGGAGCCCAAAATAGGTAAAATCGTCTTTTTGTAATTTCTCCGTGTACACGCGCTGTTTTAAAGAATTACTCACCCGCTAGGTTGATATATACGGTATTGTTGTATGTGTGTGTTCTTAATATCATATGTGACCTTGTTACCGAAATAATAGCCATTGAAAATTTACGGAAGATCATCGTAACTCCAAGAATTTTGTTTGTTATGATAGTGGTAACTTGATTATTAGATAGTCGTAACTTGTACATGGTCATAGTAACTTGTCAGTGGTGATCGTAACTTTCTTTATATGCTGATGGGCGACTAAATAAATCGTGTTTGAATGTTTGATAACTAGTAAATAATTTACTAATTTACTTTTTGCTTTGTAGATATAGTCTTTATATTTTACAAGTCATAATTTACGGTAACTGTTCATCATGAACAAGGAGAGACAAACATTTTCCATGTTCACACATTATTAATGGAAACTATTGTTTAAATTACGTTGGTTTTCAAGTAAAGATATGCTTTAGGTCACGGTATCTTATTTTCCTGTGAATCTCGTTCCCTTTTTAAACACTTTTTTTCGTAATCTGAATGTTGAATTAGTTCCTTTGGTGTGTGTGTAGTTAAAGGTGTGCGGCAATACTGCGTCTGCACTAGACATAAAAGAACACATAGCGCATATAACCTACGAAAAAATGAAGTTACTAAGAGTGTTAAATGAAGATATTGTGGCAGAATCGTTTTTTATATTCAAAATTACGTGTAGGATGGCTTGTTTCTATTTTCAATTTATTTTCGTCGTTTTTATTTGCTTACATGTTCGTATCCAGGGTAAACTAAAAAGTGTAGCTGATTTTTATTGGTTAATCAGTAAGAACTCTCGGTGTTTTACATAAGATAAATGATTAAAAGCTTTTCTTTTCTTCTCGGTATTAATCAATAGATGTATAGATTAAAGTATTTTCGAGTACACCTTTATATACAAGTTTGAATCGAAGTACGCTTTGATTAAAGTTGTTATTTCTTTACCTGTAATCAGTATATAAAGTAGATATTTTATTATTTCGGCCGCTTGACTGTATAATGCAAAGGCATGTATAAGACATCATCAACATTTTGGTTTGAATAAAACCGCCGTTGTTTATTTATATTATTAAGGGCTTACGGGTTTATTATACCCCGATGTCTGAATAAGACACTGCAACTTGGTTTGAGTAAAACCGATATGCTTTATTTCTCAGGGTGATTCTTCGTTACTTTATGTTGTCCTGTTTTATCTAATTAACCCCCTCTAAATGTAGAGTCTAATTCCACAGCGTGCTCTAGTAATAATTGAGTTAGAGAGTTTGTGTATTTCGAGGTTTTGAATTTAATATTTAATGAGATTACGATAAAGTTAAATAGTTTAAGTTGTTTACGGTAGAATTCCATTTGTTAAGAAGCCGTTAATATTCATCTTACATTTTTGATAAGAACTTTTACATTATTTTACAATGCAATATTTTGATAGACTTATTTGAGTGCTCTGTTTTATGTGGTACAGTACTTTGTAGACTTTGATACTTCATATTGTTATTGCAATTTACATGTGTTGATATTTTGAGAGACCTTATTAAATTATAAAAAAATACTTATTTCGATCTCTTCAGCCATGGAGATTCAGGGCCCAGGGTTCGAACCTTAACAGACGGTTTTTACAATTTAAAGTCGGAAATATCAAGCAGATTTGTGTTTCGGAAATTAATTATTTCCGAGCCATAAGATCAAATTACTATTGATTTCATATAATTGTCCGATTGCAGGTATTCAATTTACAGTTAACTTATAGAGATATTGAAGTCAAAGTCCGTGATCAGTATAGAGTATACGTATTGTTCGAGTAGATTGTATATTTTTACACACGATAAAAAGGAGCTTATCAGTACAATGTAGAAAATACGTGTAGCTTTAGATGCTGAGTTAACATTACGGACTTTACCAAATAAAATACACAGATAATTCAAAAAGGATATTTGATACATAAAAAATATACTAAGGTCGAACCGTCTCCTGTTACAACTATAATTTAGTACAGTTTTAACATTAGGATGCATTATATTCTTAATATCGTTGACATGTGGTTGTCCGGAATAGTATACCAATATTTGTATAAATGATCATGAAAAATTGCAAACTTACCTTATGTTGAAAAAATATTTCGATCACGAATGTTGTTTACGTGTTTGTTGTTATCTTTACACAATCGAATATTCCGTTAGCAGAGGTTTCTGACAAAATCAGTTACTATGATCATAGACATATTTTATACAGTTACGATTATCTTTCAAGTTATTTGTCCACAAGTTACGACTATCTTCTTTTGGAGTTACGATGATCTTCCGTAAATTTTCAATGTCTATTATTTCGGTAACAAGGTCACATATGATATTAAGAACACACAATACAACAATACCGTACATATCAACCTAGCGGCTGAGTAATTCTTTAAAACAATGCGTGTACACGGAGAAATTACAAAAGACGATTTTACCTGTTTTGGGCTCCGCCATGTTGGGATCACCGTAACTGCAGTTACGGTAATCAGTTTAGGTAACACCAGTGGCTATTTACGTTTTTCTGGATAAGTATCATTAAATTGCAAACAACAACATATGTAAAATAAGAAGTAAAGATGAATGTGCACCTCAATCTAGACGAGATAAAGAGAAGACATAGTTCCTATTGCAATTTTATCAAGAGCCCATTACGCATATTCTTTAGGATATTAATTCCAGGCTAGAACGGAATTTTAAGTTAACCTTTTAGACTTTTCGTGCTGTTAAAAATCTTGCGCTAAAATAGGTTATACTTTGGCGCAAAAACTTCCGATTTTTGTGCAAAAATGTCCTATCAATGCGCTAAAATGTCCTCCGCCGATTGAAATATCTAGTTTTAATCAGATTGCACATATTTACAACACCTCGGCATATTGATTTGTTAGTCTCAACTTACAAACTATTTCAATGTACTTAGTTATGCATGGATAACCACAAGGATATGAATGTGTTTTAGAATTGTAGTAAAAAGAAAAAAAGATTTGTTAAACATGGTACAATTTTCGCATTCTATTTCCCCAGGTATAAGCACTTCTCTCTACACGTAACTATTTTTTGAGTAGTTGAACATCTTGATCTCATCTCCCCTGTGTCAATTTGTAATTAATTGAAACACTCTGGGAAACAGTTTACGCATAATTATTTGCTTTGACAATCCTTATTACGAGCTATGCCAAATATTGCTAATTACAAGTGTATCATTAGGTTTTTTTCCACGTTTTTACGTTATCGTTAAAAACTTTGTATTATACAGCAAAGTTCAGATATATTTTTTGTAACATTGGTGAGTTCGATATGAACAATTTTCTATCAATTTAGATTTGAATTATAGCCAGTAATGGTCTTCTGCCATTCTTGGCAGAGTAAATAATTGCTTGGTCTTGCTCTGAGTGATACCCATGTGTATGTATTTCACTCAGATTTGAGTATTACTTAAAACTGGTACAAATCACGGTGAATGCGTTTAAAGATTCCAAACCATCCAAAAAGAATTAATGTGCACAACATCGATGCAAATAAATAAATGTGACGATCAATTAGACCATAGTTACTAATCCGATTAACTGTCGTCATGTTTTTCCAATGGACTGTTTTTACCCTGCTTGTCGTTTTAATTAAGATCTGCAACTTCAGTTGCTCTATAACATACTGATTTTTTCAGGACATAGCTTCATTTTTTAGGGAAAATTGGAAACAATATATGTTTTCAAATTCTTAAATTCTTAAACTTTTAAATTTTTGTTTGATTGATGTCATTGGGTATTTGAGACTTGCATTTTTCATAAAGATAGTCAAATATTTTGTATTAGACCTGTTCTTAAAGTTTAGATTTGATTTTGGCTAATTCAACGCACATTGTATTTAACATTTGGTGATTTTTTTCACATTCTGGTGTTCTGTTTATTGCTTCTGTAAAAAAGAATAAGAAAAAATGGTATGATTACCAATGAGACAAGTTGAACTATCAACCAGAGTTCAAATGACTTCGATATGACCATTTTAAGATCACCGTACGGCAAACAACACTGAGCAAGACCCATACAGTATAATAAGCCATAAAAGGCCTCAAAATGACAAAATGTGAAGAATTCAAACGAAATTGAACATTAATTTATGCACAAAATTTTAGCGAAAAAACAAATATGATAGACAGCAACCAACGACAACAACCGAAATAAAGGCTACTTACTTGGAACAGGTACATACAGTATGTGGCGGTGGTAGATAGCGTTCAAACCTCCTAACCTGGGACAGTGGTGTAATAACACAACATAAGACAAACTATATACATAAGTTTAAAAAGCTTGACTCATCAGATCGACACAAAGCACAAAAAAGAACTAACAAATAGACTTAAAACACAAAGCACCGATTTAGGAGAACTCGCAGTTACTGAATGCTGATTCAAAGCCAATTACAACAAATAACTAAACCATATTTTCTAGGCTAAATCAATCGTTGAACACCCAATGATAAAGAAGTATGTGTATGTTATATTTACTATTCTAAGAATTGAAAATTTCAAAATATATTTAAATCATTGATGTAAAATGCTATATTTAAAACGCCAGTTGGTTTTCTAAATAAAGTTTCATTGATAAAGATATCTGATGCAAGTGGTAATTTGAGGGTTTCGCCAAAATAAAACTCAATACAGATGTGTTATTATAGATAGTTTGAACAACAAACTAAAATCATTATTGATCACGAGTCCGTCAAAATGAAACGAAGTTTTGATTGTATGCGCCAAGTACCAATTAATTTTCCCATTACAACAGGTTAAAAGGTTAAGTCTGGAAATATTCTCAGAATTTTTACGAATGGCAAATAGTTACATCTACTGATGAATGAGGTTAACTATGACAAATTCAAAATTTTTGAAATATTACATTTGCATCGATAATGTTATTTTCAAGTCATACAGCTTTAGTTAAAAGTGCTTCTGATAAATCTCCACTGGACTGTTTATAAATGAAAATGAGAATCTTTAAATAACCATCAAAATTTTCAAATCTTCTACATGACTGTGTAATTTTCAATAAAATGGCCTGACAAATGTTTTCTTTCTGCTCAATCGCCGTGAATATGCATTTAATTTACCCTGTACGTTAAATAGCAATTCACCATCTCCATTCTCAAAAGATAAATGGTACAAGACTAAAGAAAGCATTATTCCAGTCATTTTGCAATTAAATTGATTCTGGAAAATTTTGATATTTTGAAATTTTATTACTAAAACAAAATGAAAAATTGTTTCCCCAACAACAAAAAATCCGCTTGTCATATTATTTTGAGTGGTATGAGACGATTTTGTTTTAATTCTATGAGAAAGATCTTACTAATACTTTTAAAATAATCATTATACTCGTTGATAATGTCCAATTTGAACGAAAAGTCGAATGCATGTTACAAATCGTTATTACGCTTGACGTATAAGTCCCATATACATATACATTTACCTTGTGCTTTCTTGGATACACGCAAATTTTCAAATTTAAGTTACTTCTAAATAATCGAAATCATTGCCGTTTATACTCCATAATATCATAAATTAATTCGTTCCTTGCTACATGGTGCAATTTCAATACTAATACATTTTGTATATGTATATCAGACCTTTTCTTAGGAGTTGTCCTAACTGCAACATTCATAGTTAACATTATATGGGTATGATATAACCGTTTTAAATCGAGAACAGTTGTCAGTTTAAACATTTCCTAGTTTTAATTACAATAAAACCCAGATACGGAATGTCGTAAGAATATTTTTATGTCTTCATGTTTGGTTTCTCAGAATATGTTTTGTTAAATCGCATTAAATCAAATCTTATTTACATAAATTCCTACTAGGAAAATTGATTTTCTAGCAGGAATCTAAAATATACATTACAAACTTAGGTGTATACACATATACACATCTGGGTCATTCATTAAGTTTGAATCTCAGCCACAAAGAACAAAGAAAACACATGTAAAATTTCTTGTTGCAAAATTTGACTCTTAAATTCATGAAGTAGCTACCACATATGAAAGTTGTGTTATAAACCTGGTTTGTAATCTAGCTGTTTTTGAATTTAATTATGATGAAATAGATGTAAGTTTTTTAATCACTCTCAAAACATTTTTTAGAAGTATTGGTCTATTATTATGTACATGTATACAACAAAATGTAGATCAGATGAACTTATAATATATATAAGACAAAATATGATTGAAGACTGAGATTTCCATTTTAATCAGTTGAATTAATTTGACTATCATGCAAATTAGAAAAAAAATTGACCCTGCCTCTTAAACATTTTAAAAGTGTAGCTTAATTAAATCCAAAGACCTTCTCCATTAACTTTCCTTACAATTGTTTATAATTCATAACTGATTAAAATTTTGATATTGTACAGCAGTACACATTGTTAATTGTATATCAAATGTACATTTCTAATTGGTTGTGCGATTTTTCATCACAATTTAATTTATGCGAAAGGGTACAAAAGGACACTTATGCGTCATTACCCTTGACGGAATTTAACCTCAAGCTTGCATGCTTAAAACAGTACGTTTACAATTATGTATCGATAAAGAACATAACATCATTTCAAAGTTTTGATCACAAAGTTGAATTCTAGCGAATTATCCTGTGAATTCAATTACAAACTGCACAGCTCATTGTTGATGTAACTTTGGTTTTTAAAGCAAAGTGAAAATATCATTTATTTCGAAATAATTGACGGCATAAACGTGTTTATCCTAGTGGGAACATGGAAAATATAGTTAAAAGATCCATACTGTCAAGAAAATGCATTATTTTACAAAGTCACCTCAGTTCACCCCCAGTTTTTAGTGGGGTTCGTGTTGCTCAGTCTGTATTTTTATATATAGTGTTTTGTAGACTGTTGTTTGTCGTTTGGTCGTTTTTCGTTTCTTGTCGCTATTTTGTCTTAGACTTATTTTTAATTGTTTAACATTTCACAGCGGTATAACATGTTACTTTAATTATTCTTCCCTAGTTTATTTATTTTGTATTTACATTGTATCATAGATCAAATTTATTTGTTCAGTGTATATGTTCACTGGTGTTAATATGTCTTTTGATTGAGTTAAGTCATTTCAATTGATATTTTATAGTGTGTCTTTCTATGTTGTGATGTTACACTATTGTTTCAGATAAGGGTGAATGTTTGGTACCATTAAAACGTTTAAACCCGCTGCAATTGTTTGCACCTGTCCTAAGTCAGGAATCTGATGTTCAGTAGTTGTCGTTTGTTAATGTGGTTCATAAGAGTTTCTCGTTTTTTTATATAGATTAGACCGTTGGTTTTCCCGTTTGAATGGTTTTATTTTTTGGGGCCCTTTATAGCTTGCTGTTCGGTGTGAGCCAAGGCTCCGTGTTGAAGACCGTACTTTGACCTATGATGGTTTACTTTTATAAATTTTGACTTGGATGGAGAGTTGTCTCATTGGCACTCATACCACATCTTATATCTATATATTATGAGTATGAATATCCCTTTAATATCGTCCGCGTCTCTTTTTCATTTGTTGATATACTATTGGTGTTGGTTTGGAATGTCCTTTTGCATTTATATCATTAGATAAATACCAAAAACCCATTAAACTCTGAAATCTTGAGCCATCTATAAGCATTGTAATTTTGATTTTTTTTAAATATGACAAAATGTTAAAATAGTTACAACAGTTACGTGTATAATACATATAATTTTATAGTAGCATTAACAGTCACTGTTATAATGCGCATTTGAAGCTTTTATACTCTGAATCAGTTTATTTAAGCTTTAACTACAAGATTATGAAATTGTCTTTTTCTTGTGTCAAATTTTGTCAATGTTAATTTTATAACTGTAAGGCATGAGAGTTTGTCGCTATGAAATTTGTAAAATGACTTCGGTCAACATTTATTGAGACGACCTGAGGATATAAC
Organism: Mytilus coruscus; assembly: GCA_017311375.1. Lineage (NCBI taxonomy): Eukaryota > Metazoa > Mollusca > Bivalvia > Mytilida > Mytilidae > Mytilus > Mytilus coruscus. The sequence goes on along the minus strand of CM029595.1, from coordinate 84,684,992 downwards.
ATGAAACACACTGAGTATTACGGATGTGAAGTAGTAATGGTGATACTGTAACATGACAAACAAGAAAAATAACTCTTACGAAGAAAAGTCTATTCGATTAAATGGTCAGAGTTTCAAAAGCATATTAACTTATCGACATCTTGCAAAACCACAATGCAGCAAAGAAAGAGAAAAAGACAGAAAAACAAAAGACTTATCAGAACAATTTTATCAAATTAAGGGTTTCTGTGGAAGGGTCGAAAGACCCAATATAGTTCAGTTTGACAGGCATATATGCTCTTAATTGCCTAAAATATTATTTGAATAGTAATTTTGACTTTATGGAAGTGCATCGAATCTTTGATTCCAGGATAAGTGATCGCGGACGCAGCAAATATATCAGTAAGAGTTACAACTCATTTTATAAAGGATACAATATTTCCTGTCACCAAGTGTTCTACTAAACAACCAACAATAAAAGAAGAAAATCTGAAGATTGTAAACACAAAAAATAAGTAAAATACTATCATAATTTAACATTTCTTTGAAAAGCCACATTAATATGTCCAGTGCCGTTTGGTCTAATGTTTCTAGCAAAACAAAAATTACCATTAAGAAATAATTTAAGTTTGAGTTGAATTTTGTCGTCCATATCCGTTAGTTAATAAGTAGTTTCATGTTTGTTAATTGCAAACACGTCAATACAAATCTTTCATATTGGAACTACTAGATAAATTGAAACCGATAGCATATACTAATTTTGAAAATGATATTAATTTGTAAACTCTTTCACAAACATATTTCATGTTAAATTTGCGAGCAACACACTGAGTTTACAAATAAATAAACACCTTGAAAATAAGTTTTATTTCTTATAGTTCTAAAATTTTATCAACACTTACAGAACTATTACGCCTGTGTAGGATTTCACTATCAATGTCCATAGCGTCCAATTTCTCGTAAATTTCATATCAGATTGAATGTATATACTCCATATATGGGTATTGCTTGAATGTTGCCACATATAGATTTAAATGGGAATTTAACAATATAAAATTGAAATTAGCACTCTTGTGTATAGGTTAGTTCTCAACAGACAATAGTCGATCTGAATATGTAACCGGTGGTACGAAGAAGATCAATTTCTGTCCGTGAAACCCTATATTTCAAGCTCAGCTTATACATGCGATCCAAACTTTGAATTTTTGTTAAATGGACGTTGGCTGTGAATTAGAAGACTGGAATTGAGTATAAATGGAGTATACAGTAATCGTAGCGGGTTTTGTACACAATATTTTATAGTAACTAAAATGGACCTGTCGAAAACATGCTTACTGAAACACGTTATTTCTTCAACGCAGGTCATTGAATTACGCAATTGATGAACGTTGGACTCAAAGAATTACAAAACATTCAAACTTGCGTGAGATTTGTTTATTCCTTTATTCACCATGTTAACAAACGTAGGATATCATGCAATAGATCGACACGATATGGCCTTTTTGTGCTGATGCGGCGCAAAGAAATCACCAATCAATCAATCAATCATACAATAGACCTCATGGTGATGTATTCATTATGATGATTCTAGATGAAACTCGAAACAAACGTATCTTATTGGAAAAAGGAAGAAATTGTGCTAAACACTCGTCAAAGTACCAGGCTTACAGTTTAGTACGCAAGTAAACTTCAAAGAGACAGCAGCGTATCAATGCAGCCCTAAAATATGAACTACATGTAGAGGTTGCAGCTTGGTCTCTAGAACAGCTTTGTCATACAAAGGTATCAAATACACTTCATAAAGTACACTAGACACAATGTGGTACACAGTTTCCTTAAAATGTTATAGGTCATATGGTTCAACGGTGTGCATTTGTTTTATATCTTTGTTAAAAGTGTCAACAGAACGATTGGATAAAATCCAAACCAATGATAAGGATTTCAGTCATAAATGTAACACTCGAGTGACCTATCACAATCAAGAGGCATTCTTGCTGCTTCTTTTATTTGATTTGATCGAAATACATCTAGAGTTATAACAGAAAGTTTTCATAGATTATTCCTCAATATGAATATAGACCATATGAAAGATCAGATCTCAATGCTAATGGCAACAATTTTGTTCTCATGAAATGATTAATCATTTTGCCAATTTTTGCCAAACTAGTTAATAGTTATTAGCGGATGATACTAAGGGTACATTAACAACTCATAAGTAAATGAAACTGTAAACGCGGTGGCAACAAACGGAATTTGAAGAAAAGAAAAACAACTCCACAAATTACTACGTAGAAAACTAGACCGAGCAACACGAACTACACCAAAAACTATGGGTTATCGCAGGTGCAGAAGGATGAAAAGATCCTGTTCCACTAGTGGCACCCGTCATGATGATCATGTTAAGTACAAATACTGAAGTAGTATAGAATAAGGTATCATTTTGAACAAAGGCTGCCATAGTTTTTGTGATTGGTATCTGATCAGCATGACGCGATGAATCGAAGGAGACGGTCTCGAAATCATAATTCACCTTTTCAGAATATAAACTATCCTAGGTGATATATATATTTCCAAAAGGATACACCAAATCGTTGTGTATTGTTTATCGTCATAAACAACGATTATTCCACATGTTATGTCACGTTAAGTTAACTTCTCGTATAATGGTGCAAACAATTAATAAGAAATTACCATTAATCCTTTCGTTTTTGAGAATTAAATATAATTAGCTGTACAATCAAATTTGTAGACCCTCCAAGATGGAGAACAGCAATAACAGAGATGTTTCCTTTATATAATGGTTATTTACTAATATCTTCTGAGATAGCTCACCCATATGGTTCCCAGTCTAAAATCAAGATTCGGAGAGGTCTAGAACTTTTGATTTTTACTTTGATGGAATAAAAACTTATTTATTTTTTATTTTTTCAGCATTTTATGACGTTGAGTTGCTGTCTCATGCACGTATATCCTACATATACTTTTATCTATATCAATGAAATAAATCATGATCATTTCAAATAAGCGTTTTTAATCAAAATGGATTTTCTTTTATAGTAAAGAAAGTGCATGTATTCTCAATTAAAAAAATTAGTTACAGGAAAGAAAACCATCATAAACAAAGGTTCTGCACAATTAATCAGTTTCAAACCAGACATTCATTCTGTAAATTGCTACACCATCAATTTAAAAACGATAATATCATTTAGAAGATGGGCTAAAACGTTTTATTCAATACTAAAAGTAATATTAATTAAGCAGCAATAGGTTCAAGTTCAAGTGTTCCATTATAATAATTGTGGTGTGTGTAAATGACAATGCTATGTACACAATGTGTGTCTTTATTATTTGAAAGGATATATTTTTATGAAGCAAGTTTATTACCTCTAACAAGAGGCTCTCAAGAGCCTGAATCGCTCACCTGTAATTTTTTGCTTGAATCTTTCATCAATGATTATTTTTGCTTTTCAATATATATTAATGAGTGGCTTAAAAAATGCCATTTAAATGTTCTTTGTATCTGTCATATTTTCTTCAAAAGCAAATAAATGCATTTTACCCTATGTTCTATTTAAGCCATAGTGGCTATGTTTCTTGACGTACAAGGAAAAAAAATAAAAAATTTATACAAGATACTCTGAAACTCATTCAGCCCAAGTTTGGCTGAAATTGATTCAGCAGTTTCAAAGCAGAAGATTTTTTAAAGTAAGCAAACTAGATAAGATGAACAAATAGTGAAAAATTGTCTTTAAAGGACAATAACTCCTTAAGGGGTCAATTGACAATTTTAGTCATATAAAAACTAATTTGTAGATCTTACTTTACTGAACATTCTTGCTGTTTACAGTTTATCTTTATCTATAATAATATTAAAGATAATAACCGAAAACTGCAAAATTTCCTTAAAATTATCAATTTAGGGGCAATAACCTAAAAAGAAACCCGATTTGGCTGATAATTTTAGGGCAGGTAGACCTTGACCTATTGAATACTTTAACTTCTTGTCTGATTTCCTGTAAATGCTTTAGTTTTTGAGATATAGATCAAAAACTGCATTTTACCCTAATGTTCTATTTTTAGCCATGGCGGCCATGTTTTCTGAGGAAACAAAAAATAAAACACAAACTTTATTCTAGATAACCTAAGAATCATTCAGCTTAAATTTGGTTTAATTTGGTTCAGTAGTTTCAGAGGAGAAGATTTTTAAAGTTAGAAAACATGATAAACAAATTGTGTAAAATTGTCCTTAAAGGGTAATAACTCCTTAAGGGGTCAATTGACAATTTTGATCATACAAAACTTATTTGTAGATCTTACTTTGTTGAACATTTTTGATGTTTACAGTTTATCTTTATCTATAATAATATTCAAGATAATTACCAAAAACTGCAAAATTTCCTTAAAATTACTAATTTAATGGCAGCAACCCAACAATGGGTTGTTAGATTCATCTGAAAATTTCAGGGCTGATAGAACTTGACCTAATGAACATTTCTACTTCATGTCAGATTTGCTCTAAATGCTTTAGTTTTTGAGATATAAGCCAAAAACTGCATTTTACCCCTATGTTCTATTTTTAGCCATGGCGGCCATGCTTTTTGACGAAACAGAATATAAAACACAAACTTTATTCTAAATACCCTAAGAATCATTCAGCTTAAGTTTGGTTGGAATTGGTTCAGTAGTTTCAGAGGAGAAGATGTTTGAAATAGTTTACACCGGACGGACGACGAAGACGGGCGACGACGGACGCCAAGTGATGACAAAAGCTCACAGTTCCTTTGGAACAGTGAGCTAAAAGGACTAGTATAATCTACAGATCATTTGTGCGAATAACATTTCATTATAGGTCTTTAAAAACCATATAAGAAGAATCTAATCATTGTAGCAAACAGACACTACACCCTATGCACAATTGGTAGGGACAAGCAACGCAACCGCACGAAAAACATGATGAAAGTAAATAAAGTTGTATTTTGTAAAACCTTTGTACTCAGGGAAGCATTAAGGGTGTGATAGAATCATTACCATTTACGCAGCAAAAGCTATCTATTAATATTGAAGATGTCGCAGAGACAGTGACAACACCATGGCAAAATAAAAAATATGAAGAACCCCAAATTCAGCCTAAAACGCTACACAGACAACTAACGATGGAGCAAAATGAAACTCTCAAAAATATCATATCGGAAGCAATCAAGTGACCTGGAAGGTAAACAGTTTCTTCTTCAACTGTTGACATTCGTCTTGTTACTTATGCTAATAAACATATGTCGGTGGTCACTCACTAAATTTTACTATTAAGGTCGGCCATTTTTAACGTTATGAACGTATCATTTGTGATATAACTATTTTTAAACCAATCCATTTGTTGAATACGATAACTTATTACTGTATATACCCGGTAATAAAATCATTTGATCGCTAAATACAAGTTTTTTTTTTTTTGAATTATAATTAATATTCACCTATAATGATACTGCAAAAATCCATCATTGAACAATATGATATTGCATAAATATGATTTCATTAATAAGCTTTGATAAAATACACCCAGAGATAGTAGTTATAATAGCCAATATAAAACGAACACATTGGAAGAAGAAAATCTTAAACAGGAGCATACCCAATAATTACAGCTATCAGCATCTTATCTGTATATATACATATATATATATATATATAGGATAGAAAATTATATATATATATAAACAAGTCTAAATTGAAAACAAACGTTCAAACCTATGATTGCGTTGGATAAGAACCGCATTTTATACGTTTGCAAAACAAATTTCTTGTTAGAGGGTTCACAGCAAAACAACATTTTCAAAGGACTATCAAATGCAAAATCTTATTTGTATATATATATATATATATATAATTTTCTATCCTATATTTTATATTAATTTCGTAAATAGAAATTCACCATTGAAAATGATGACTATAAGATAGGGAAGGCTCTTTATATCTTTCAACACCAAAGGTTACAGGCGTGATGAGCTAACTGATTCTGCTGATTTTAAAAACTCACTGGCCTCTCAAGAATACTGCTGATTTCAATTACATTTTAAAAAAATGACTTTATGAAACATGTTAGGAGTGTTGTTTCTGATTCTTTTTTGGGACAGCAGTTTGTAATACAAAAGCGAGCACATGTTGACTCTGCTTTCAAATAATGTGCCATCTTTTATTTCTTTGATCAAGTTAGTGTTTATGGTGTGTCTTAATATTATAACACATGGTCTACCAACTAAATAGACAAAACGACTGTTTTGTGCGTACACAAACTGGTTTAACCTTAGCCCTTTTTTTACTGTACCATATGATGTTTTGTTCTTTGTTGTTTGTTCGTCTTTGTTTAGAAGTCTGGTGGTTGTGGTTGGTGTGGTCTGATGTACTCTCAAATAATTTAGGTAATTTCCTGTCATCCTGTTTTATGTATTGTAATAATACATTTATTTTGAGTAATATTTCCAATAACTCATCAAAGATACACAAGTCTGGAATTGATTTAGGTTGTCTACTGAGAAAAACGGACTACTACTAAGATTTCTAGACTTTTCTAAACGTTTTAAGTCAGGAACCTGTTGTTCGGTGGTTGTCGTTTGTTGATGTGGTTCATTAGTGTTTCTCGTTTCTCGTTTTTTATATAGATTAGACCGTTGGTTTTCCTGTTTGAATTGTTTTACACTTGTCTTTTTGGGGCCGTTTATAGCTTGCTGTTCGGTGTGAGCTAAGGCTCCGTGTTGAAGGCCGTACTTTGACCTATAATTGTTTACTTTTTACACATTGTGACTTGGATGGAGAGTTGTCTCATTGGCACTCATACCGCATCTTCTTATTTCTATGTAAACATTATCTTAATATGTTAGTTGTTAATAATTCTGTTTTATTGACGTCATTGTATTGCATACACGACAAGAATATAACAAAATGGAGAAAGAAACAGCAACATGGAGAGAATAAATTTAAAGAACGACTTTTATCGCTTTATACGTCGACTGATTTTTAAATTAAGGAAGTCTCGCCTAGTTAGTTCCGTTATGAATTTCCTATGAATGTTTACAGTCTGTTAGTATTGCATATAAAAAATTAGGTAATTTAAGAAAAAAAAAAAAACGATTTCCTACCTATAAATGAGTCAAATTAAATCCCTTCCAGTATGTTAACTAATATGCATCCAAGTCTTTTCTCGTAAAACAACTTGACATCTTCATTGGAATACCACTATTTCATCGGACGAAGAATTGATCACTAAACGTGAGATATCGGGAAAAAGTATTTTACTGTGTGTTATATTGTAATTATTTTCTGATTGGGAGACATGGATATACCTTACGAAAAATTAAGGTAATAATCAGACATTATTTACGATACTGATAATGTTTGCAATGTAGCATTAAAATGTTTAATGATGTGGTGCTATACATTTTACATTGTTGATAAATGATCATGTTTATCATAAATCGTCTCAAAAAGAAGTTAAAGTTAACCTATCCGCATTTTCTTACGAATCATTTATCCTTTATTGCAATCATATTTTTATTTAGTGAATTGAAAACACAAGAAACCGAATTATTGCCAGTAGAACTCATTTGTCTCTTTGTGCAATTTGCAAAGTCCAAAATATACTGTCGAATTTTTGTCCCAAGTCAGGAACCTCAGGCCTTTGTTAGTCTTGTAGGTTTTTTTAATTTTGGTTCATCTATATGTTTGGAAGTTTAGTGTGACGTCCATTTTCTCTGAAATAGTACACATTTTTATTTAGGGGCAAGCTGAAGCCTGCCTCTGGGTGCAGGATTTTCTCGCTGTGTTGAAGACCCATTGGTGGCCTTGGGATGTTTTCTGCTCTTTGGTCGGGTTGTTGTCTCTTTGACACATTCCCCGTTTCCATTCTCAATTTTATGTTATGTCCCAGATGGTATTGTTAGACAAAACAATACAAAATAACATAGAGTTGATGTGTTTGTTTGCCTTTTTCTCATGTATTATAACTAATATTAACATAACAAAGACGAATCAGTGTGAGGTTAATAAACAATGCATATAAGTATCGCAATCAGTTCAATAAATTGACTTAAAATAGCATTTCCCCGAAATCTTGCCCAACGAAGTTTCTTTAAAAATTATCACTATTATCTCTGAAACTTCCTAAAACTTACAGAGAATAAAAGTTATATCTAATATTTTTCGATATTCTTATCAGTCTAATATGCTCTAGCTGTATGAAGAAAAAAAAACTAAAAAAATTATGACCTCGCCAAAATAACATTTCTGTTACCAAAAGGTATAGTTTATCTCGACAGAGGAAAAAAAGTCATACTGATACCGTAGCACTTATTACCTTTGTATCAGATGTATGCATATCAGATTCAAACAAGACTTGATACAAACAGGTGGAAAAGGTAATTAAGGATGAAACCGAACTTGGTTTACAAAGATCACGCATCTAATTATTAATAGCAATTTCATAACACGAGGAAATAATAAACTCATATTATTGTAATAAAAACCACGAGGATATTAATTAGCTTCATTAAAGCGATATTTCTAACTTTATTGTCAAATCTAGCATACTGATGACCTACATACAAGTATTCGTAGTCAAAGCAGTTATATTGTTTCAGGGCAATACGGACGTCGCGTCAATTTACCACCATCAATGTTAGACAGACATCAGACAGACATGTGAAATCAAGAAGAAACAGTGATAAAAGCTTTCAACATGAACGTTTGAAATATTATAAATAATTTTTCACGAGTCGCATCCACCATTAATCTCAGTTTTCTTTGGTGCAAGTACACCAATTCGTTGGACCCATTCCACCTCATCTTGCTGAAGTCTTAATTTCTTGTTTTATTTCAGCATTGACGTGCTTTATAAATTCTCTTGTTTGTTAACTGATGTCTGATTTTTTGCTTTATAATTTCTCTTGTTTGTTAACTCTATTCCTCCTTCACACAGTTGGCACTTATTATACTATACAAGTCTACCGATTCGTGCAACTATACTGATAAAATATTTATTTACGATTATGATCAAATACTGTCGTATTCAAAAACAAATATTGCAGCAAAACAATTGACCTTGGTCATACAAATCGGAAATTTAATGAAATGCATCTTTGAAAAGCAAATTAATCGATCTGTGTAAAAGTTTTAGCATTTCACTTACGATATTGGTCTGTTAAAACATTGTATATATTTAAGTTGAGATCAGAATTAGTGAAATTAAGACACGAGAGTTCTATAGAATAGAGAAAATAAAAACGATAGAGAGATGTTTTACACAGAAACTTTGGACATATATTACTTCTTGCATAGACGAATTAAATTGAGCTAAATCGATATCAGGTTGGTAATCGTTTAAAAACATATGTATTGGTATATAAATTCACTTAACTTCGCCTCAAATCAAATAGAGTCGTCTGGTATTTTGGCAGGGAAGTGTGATTGATATTTTTTCAACGAAACATTAATATCTATGCTACACTGTTTTTTTCTAATATCAATTCAAAATAAATCTAAAATATTCGAATGCAATTAAGATGATACTACTCAAATTATAAAAAAAAAACTGTTAGTAACTCGAACTCGTAGTCAACAGTTATAGCAACATTGCAATCCATTATTGTTTTAATTTACGTACAATCATGCCAATGTTGGTCAAAATCGAAACAACAAATAAAAAACCTTTAAATTTATATTCTATTCATCCTCCGATTAAACTTCAATAGAAAAATATGCAAATGTGAAAATAGTTTACGTAAACTTAAATTTATAAAGGTCATGACGACAGGGTAAAGATAACAAACTCACACTTGTAAATTGTTCCAATAAACCATTATAATACAAAAAAGTAAGTAATCTATATGATGCAATACATACATAAAAACAAAATGAAGCGCCGAAAGAAATCAACTTTGCAAATACTAAAGTCGGCAATATGCTTCCCTACTGTCAATCAGACATACATGTATATATGTTGTCTCTCTTGGTGAAATTGTAGGGGGTTAACTTCATATAAAACATAAGAAAAGGGAAGGTGATCAAATTCTCACGACATGACAGGAATGGTACCACTAAAAGGCAGGAAGAATACACACAGGTAAACAGAGAACACTAATCAAAATAGCTTAGATAACAATAACAAGAATTCTTCCCATAGATACGACTGATATAATGAAACGGCAAAATTCAACCTAGACTTTTATTTGTGGGTTCTGCATCAATTAACTGCAAGCCGCCTCGATGGTCAATCGACATGTGTAACTTGTGAATTAAGAAGACAAGATGCAAATAGGAAACATTAGATAGAAAATAAACATTAAGATGTCAACAATTTTTAACGACTCACAACTTCCATACCATATGCAAAGCACTAAATTACCTTCTGAATATGGTTACAAATCAGCTTGATGGCACGCTTCACTGACACGAAACTCGTCGATTGAGCTATATACATACATTTACTCAATGTCATTTTAGGGGTTGCGACATTTTTAATAAAACAATAACAAAGCAAAGTATTTTAATTTTGATTTGGTTTGCAATCAATCGCAGATTTTGAACAATGATATAAAAAAGAAAGTTAATAAATATTTATATTTCGATTAAATATTTATAAACGAGTTATATGTACAATGAAGTTGAGCTTAACTATAACCAATTGTTCGCCTGTGCGTTTGATGCTATTCAATTTATACTTTATTTGGCCTTTTTAACTTTTTTGATTCGAGCGTCACTGATGAGTCTTTTGAAAACGAAACGCGCGACTGGCGTATTAATCCTGGTATCTATGAGTTTATTGATACCGGAAATCTCAAATGTCAATTAGAAATAAAGGTTTCAAAATATTTTGACTGGCTAAATTCGAAAAATTGAAAACATGAATAAAATAATTTAAAGAGAAAGAAACTAGTAATAACGATAAAATTTATCCGTTTCATTATATGTTGTTGGGTCTCATTTAAATCGGTACTTATTGTAAACGTTTCAATAGTTCACTTGGAAAATTAATTATTTTCTGCAGTATATTTATCTTAGGTGTCTTAAAAATAATCTGCAAAATCTGGTGAATCATTTTATAGAAAATAATTGGTACAATGCACTATGTGGCCGATTTACGGTAACAGGTGGATGTAAAAAGACCATAGCCTACATGGGTTAGTTATCTCATTCAGGGAAGAGTTTGAACCCATTCGTGATGATGACTGTAATATGTATGTAGTGTCGATTTCAGTCGTCTTTCCTAATTACTCTGTTAATGTAGGCAATTATTTGAATAAAAAAAGATGGTTACCTTTCTAATTGATCTGAATGTAGGTTTCACCTATCATTTATTACCAGGGGGCCGGCAAATTATTTTGAAAGACTGGAAAAAAATTAAATGACCCCCCTTTCTACTTTTGTAAACCATATGGGACCCCCCTCCTAACATTGTCAGAAAAAGGTTGACCCCCTCCCAAACCTTTCCTCCACTAGGCCTTCACCGATCACAACTGTATGACAATCCATTGTACTCAGGTAAAACATAAATACTATCAACAAATATCATTTTAATCAAATTCTAAACTGAATTAAATCTATAAAATTATGATATAGAAGAAATATTTAGTCATATTTGTAATTCAACAAGCATGTTAACCCCTTCAAGTCCATATAACAATCAGCTGTATAATAATATAAATTTTGAAGATACATATAAACCAGATCCTCAGTAATATGACATTTCTACTGCAGACTAATTACACTCTACTGCTCAAATGCTATTAAGTATACTTCCACATAAAAATCATTTTGAGTATATAGTAAATTGTGACTTCAAACATTAAGGTTTGTGTTTATCACATTAATACAACTAGAACTACAAAAAATTGTGAAAATTAATGTAATAAACTTTATTTAACTCTGCTTTTATTGGTTTAAATTGCTAATCAAATACCAAAAAAATAGACTACAGCTATTAAAACAATATAAAATGTAATACTAGACACCAAATGATGCAAGTATCAAACAATACAGATTTTATAAATGTATGTTGAAAAAAAATATATATATAAGGATTACACAAACATGTAGATTCAAATCTGACTTTAATTATTGATGATGATGACTGTATAACAGATGGAAGTTTGCTTCAAATATAATTTATGAGATTTCTTTTAATGTTTGATGCCTTAAATACAATAGTACAATAAATATCTCCATAAAAAAATTACGCTACATTTGTACATGTAGGAATTTCATGTATTTGTCTCTCTTTGTCCTTAAATGGTATTGTTATAGTCATTATTAATAATTGGTTTTTGCATTTTTTGATTTTTAGTTCTCAATGTTGAGATATGTGAAAGGTTGTGTTTTCTTTTTTTCATTTTGTTGATATGTTACTTTAATCATACTAGTCACATTACCAATTCTGAAGTCATTCAAATCAAATAAAATGTGTTAACAAGTTTGTTTTTCTATTAAAAGCCATGGCATTTTACGTACTATGTATCTGTACACATATAATATACTGTAAACTCAGTAATTTATGTGATGTATTTATCTAATAATGTGAAAAATGCAATCAGATGTTATGAGAATAAGCATTTAAAATTTAAAATTCTGCCAAATAGGTTTGTTAGGTAACAAATATTGTATGGTTCACACTAACTTATTTTATTTAATTGTAACCGAAATTGAAGACCAACATAAATAAGATCAAGCATAATTTCTGAATTTACAGTTTTGACCACAACATCAAAGCAGTACCAGAAACCAAGTGTAAAAATCTGAAAACAAGAACCATGTTATACACTAAAATTTAAATTAGTCACTATGACTATTCAGTTAGTCAAATATTAGCCGAAAGGTAGTCAACAGCATATACGACTACCCATCAAGTCATTGTGACTACCTGCACGGTCAATTTGACTATGTTAGTGATCACAGCACCACGTGGTGTACAGTATCGGTTTTCACGCGCACTCTTTCGCGTTCCCTTTGTTCCCTGATCGTGTAGATGTAAACAAACCAGGAGGCACGAAACTGTTGATTTTGTCAATTAAACCAATTGTTTAAAGTAAGTATCATGTATATTTGTTTTAATTTAAACTTGCAAAATTAAATTTAAGAAAAGAAGTGTAATGAATGTAATATCGACACATGTTGACGTAATGACAATAAAAAGGGGAAATATGTATACGGATATCAATTTTGATACACATACAGCGTATTGTCGATTGAAAAGAGTATTTAGCGGTCTTTGTTTTTCACCTGACCAAAATCTGTTAAAATAAACACTGCAATCGATATTCACAACAATAAATTAAAAAAAGCTCAGGGTGGCTGTCAAGATCCTTTTGCTTACAAGTTACAAAGCTGTGATATAGGATGAGTGGCTGTCAAGATCCTGGTGCTTACATTACAATGATGTGGTATAAGATGGGTGGCTGTCAAGATCCTGGTGCTTACATTACAATGTTGTGGTATAAGATGGGTGGCTGTCAAGATTCCGGTGCTTACATTACAATGTTGTGGTATAAGATGGGTGGCTGTCAAGATCCTGGTGCTTACATCACAATGTTGTGGTATAAGATGGGTGACTGTCAAGATCCCGGTGCTTACATTACAATGTTGTGGTATAAGATGGGTGGCTGTGAAGATCCCAGTGCTAACATTACAATGTTGTGATATAGAATGGGTGGCTGTCGAGATCCCGATGCTTACATTACAATGTTGTGATATAGGATGGGTAGCTGACAAGATCCCGGTGCTTACATTACAATTTTGTGATATAAGATGGGTGGCTGTCAAGATCCTGGTGCTTACATTACAAAATAATGGTATAAGATGAATGACTAAATCACTAGATCAAAGATTTTAAAATTTGTTTTTTCTTTTAACTTTTAAGATGACTGATATACTTATTTATTGTTATATTTTAGCTTCTAAAATGATATAATTATATTTTCAGCAAATGAAGACATTGCTATTTGTTTGTATTTCGCCAATGGTATTGTGATGTATATTATGTACATAAACAACAATTCTCCCTCTCAATCCTTTGTCATGTGTGAACCCCCTTTTTTATTTGGACCCCCTGGAGATAAATAATGGCCGGTCCCTAACCTTTAACAATTAACAGCTAGATGCGAAAATACTTATTATTTTTTTTTTTAGTTTTGTTAAAAATATCTATAAACGGTGATTTGTATTGTCTTTATGAAGCGTTTCCTAAAATTGGGATTAATAACAATGTGGAAGTAGGTTTAACAAGAACCAGAAAAACTGTCAATGATTTCAATTCCGGTTTTAGATATTAAACTTATACAACGGTAAACAGATAATAATAATTAAAAAAAACACACAACTAATAAGTGGATAATATTGAAATATCTTCAAGGCAAAAAAATTATGAAACAACCGTCACTATAACTTTGCATGCAAATCCGCTGCGAAAACTGTAGGTATCTATTATATAAATATTTAACCACAATATGTCGAGTTTTTATATTTTCGCCAATATATAAATTGGTTATACTTAGAATGACCAAGTTATTTTTAAACTCAAAGACAAAGATAGCCTTAACCAGATTCAACCTTCTAGAATTTTTAGTGGTGAATGCTCTTCAACTTTGTTATTAATTTTGTCATCTACTTTTATGTCGACAAACCATGCCAGTCAGGATTCTACTTCGTCAAAATTATTTCCCCATTACGCTACTTTTTTTTTAACCGTGAAAATGGAAGCCATTGTAGGGATGACGCGCTGTCAATTTATCTCTTGAAAACCGATAAATTTATCCACATAAAATCATTACGATCCTTACATGACAGTTGCATTTTAAAAGACAAATGTCTATTACTAGCCATTAAGCATCATTAAATGTACTTTTAGGCCTTCCGTCAAGTTAAAACTATTGTCTGATCAGTTGTAAGGGAGATTTTTTGAAAGTTAAAAAAAACCCAGGTAACACGCACAAAAATTTTTGTTGTTGTTACTAAACACACCAACTCTGTTGTAATTAGAAAGGTATTTCACTTGACCCATATAATTTTTGTACTGTGAATTTTTAATGTTATTATATCAACATGTAGCCTAAATATATGAAGATAATGGACTTTAAAGTGAGATGATTTATCTAATAGTTTTGCTTTGTACGTTTTAAAAAAAAAAAAAAAAACAGTCAACTCATACACGCCTGAACATAAAAAAAAGTGAACCAGATTTTCACTTTTCGATGATATGATTGCCCGTTTTTAGGATTTTTTCCCTAAAAACTGTTGCCGGGGTCAGATATGCAAATTTATGCTTTAAACAGATCAATTTTTTATCTTTCTGTGAATTTTTTTTTTCGGCGGAATTTATGCTTATGTACAAAAAAAGATCCACATGTATTTCCACCTAGCATAATCGACTGTTTGGTGAAAATTTGTCATTAATTCAAAAGTTTACAAATATATGATTTATGTATACACACGTATATAAGATGCCAAAAAAATCTAAATTATGCACCTACATTCAACTTTTAACGCCCAAACTAAACGAATTTACCAATATCTCGAAGCTCAATACTATGATTTAAATATAAGCACGTATATGAGATGGAAAAATCCTGAATTATGCACCTTCATTAAACTTTTTATGCCCATAGAAATGGGGGTAACCAATTCAAATGTACCAACTTGGCTATTTTTACCTTCAGTAATAAAGAGTTCAATTTCTTTTGTTTAAATTTAACTGAATATCAGCCTGATGCGTCTTGCATACAATATTATAAGTCTGGTATCTGTAATGATTATTAATTATCACTGGGTAGATAACACTGCTGGTTGTCGTTTCGTTCCCGAGGGCGTCACAAGCCAAGAAGCCAACTCTAAATTGTTGACATAAAATATTGAAGCGGTCATCTTCTGTAAATTGCCTGCCTCTTCATAAACTATGAAAATCAGTAGAAAGCTAAGGATTTCTACCCGCAGGCAAAGATGACCGTTACCAGACTTGTACTTAAATCAAGGCGTTGTTTTCTCGTTTGAATTGTTTTACATTTTATCATATCGGACCTTCTAAAGCTTACTATATGGAATGGCTTATGTTCATTGCTGAAGGCCATAAGCTGACTTTTAGTTTACGATGTCTATATCTACGTCATCCGATCTTTGGTGGATAGTTGTCTCATTGTCAATCATACCACATCTTTGCAATTTATATTTGCAACGCTTTTTAAGTTTTAATTAGTATTAAATGATCTTTTATGTAATTGATTTTGCCTTCTAATTGTTTTCATTTGAGCGCCACTGAAGAGTATATTGACACGAAACGCGCATTTGACGCCTGATATCCACACGACCCCATTATAACACAGATTGAAGTTGAATGTAGGTGCATAATTTAGATTCCGTGGAATCCGACGAATGAGACTTAGATTTTGCGTGACCTAAATACTCAAGTTTACAAATTGACATTAAAATTATTCCCTTATTGCCTATGACAATGATGATAATAACGTATAACGTCATTCATTCATAACAAATTCAGAATATCAAAGTAATGCAAGTTTTTTTCGTTTTGTATATCATTGAAATGAAATTTGTATAGCTCACCAGTTTTTATACCGTAATTTTTTTGTTGTTGTAATGAATTATAATAGAAACGGTCGGAATTAGTAAATCGTTCAAAACATTGATCAGGGTGCAAGGTTTAAATATCATAAATCAAAGGGTTCTCCTAAAGTAAAACGCTACAATTCAGTGGACTTTAAAGGCAGGTGTGTAATGTTTTCAGTTTTTTATGTAGTTTTTGTTAAATTTTAGTAAGCAGCATAAACGCAGTGCAATTAAAACGTGTCCAATTTTCCATCGCCTTTGTCAGAGTCGTATTTCAAATAAGAGTAACAGAGTTGTTCTTGTTTGACAAAATTGCGCTGTTATCGTAGTACAAACTAATATTTCTCAAAAATTCTTATTTGAATTACTATATTATTGATTCATTCCTGGTAGTAACAAGTTGATTTATAGGTAGCTGAAATTTCTGCACATTTAAGGAATATTTGAATATATATCTACTCATTTTCCAATTTGAAATATCTGGTAGTATCTTGATTCCTGGTAGTTTTTCTTTATTTCTGGTAATTCCGTGAGCTCTTGAAAGAAAATAATCACATGCCTACAGACTGTAAATGTAAATTTGAAGGAAAAAGGCTCATATCAGACAGTGGTAATTCCTTGAGTTCTGAAAACGTTTCTCTTATTATTGGAAGAAAACAATCACATGCCAACAAACTGTGAATGTAAATTAGCCGAAAAAGGCTCTAATCAGACAATAACATCGATGATTGTATGTAGAAATACAGGAAAATAACAGATTCAGCCTCGTCCTGCCTGTCTTTAGAGCATTTGACAATTTCACTTAGACGTTTCAAAGGAAAAGATAATTGAGTTACAACTATTTTTAGACTGTCTTCCAAGACACATCTACTATCACAATGTTCTATTCTTAAAGCCTAATACGACGAGAATGCAATTAAGACTTATAAATTCTGTGGTACTTTATACATCATATTAGATCATATAATTATCTCACTTAAATTCATAATAAAAAATGTAACTAAATAAATAAAAATACCATAATCAGCTGAAGGCAAAATAACCAACAAAAGCGTTGATCTGTTCACTTATAATAAAAGCAGCACAGTAATATTGGACAAAATTGTTTGTTTAAGTTAGAAAATTAGGCGGCATTACATACGGTTTATAGCTTCATATCTTTACGCTTTAAAAATCTAAAAGAACACTCTGAGGGTTATTCTTCATATTCCATTTCTTTTACAAGGACAGAAAAAGCTGACGACCCAACTCATTTCTATGAAAAGAGTCAAAACGAGCGCGGTCTTATTGTATATATATTTAAGGATACATAGGAAATCTGTTCCTAATTAGATCTTCTGAGAATCAATCTATACCAAATGTATGCATTTTGAATGTAGGAATTTGATCTAAGTGAGCAGGTGACATCTTTTGGGATAACTTCAGCAGGCAAATACCCGGAAGAGTTGCAACCTAAGTTTAATTACTATTGTCTGATTTAGTAACGAAAAATTTAAAATAAAGAAAAACAGTAATTAAATAATGTCAGGGCTAAAAATGACTCTAGGGAGAACTACACCTAACCAAAAATACCAAATATCAAGAAGCAAGCAGATGATCTTATACTTAATGGGAAATCAAAGACCGAACAAATAAATTTTGGTAATTGCAAACATGCAGTTTGCTAAATCATACAATTGATACTAACTTTTATATAATTGATACTAGCTTCATAAAAATATTTCAATAAAATATATATGTCACTGCCAAGATATTTTAAGGTACAGAGGGTGAAATGTATTAACGATGAGATAAAAATATAAAAGAAAAATATTAACTCCCACGCACTCACGCATCTTCCACACACACAGTTTATCGTTAAGACATATATAAATTGATGATTCTGAATGCCATATCACGATTTTTTTTATTGATTCAATGGGATAGACAAAATGTCTTACTGCATCATATATTGATAATAACATTCATATCATCCAATTAATGGTTTTCATTTTCCAAAGAACTTTAAATGCAGAGTAGGCATTACATGTTATTTTTTTATACAATTTTCATAATTCAACGTTTACATACGCTAGCACTTGTATGTCGAGTAAAAAAAAAGTATTTACAAAAATACCGAACTCCTTGGTAAATTCAAAAAGGGGAAGTAAAAAAAAACCTGACAAAAACAAACGTTCGATTATATCAACCAACGGAACGAATGCAAAGCAGCTATCATAATCATGACTTGGTAAGGCATTTGTATGACAATTGTTTATAGTTCCGTTAAATTAACAAAATTGTGTAGACAACACAAACAGACATATTTGGTTAACGGGACAAAAATCATGACCCATTAACCAAAATTAAAACAACACCATAAAAACCTCATGCGTCCAAATCGCACCTCTAAACCCACCCTCATCAGGAACGCCCAGGCCAAAACACCGAACGCCTAGATGCACAAATACCGAGCCACACCAAGAGTCGTATGACCAAAATGGTACATAAAAGTACAAAGACAAATAAAGCGAAAACTGTAAAGTAAATACAATTATGCACAACCTCAGCACATACAAACTATAACTCAAGACCATACTGTATTATTTGTGAAGTTGACACTGAATATTTATCTGTTAGGTCTAGGTACTTCCCGATGTACTTTTTGAGAAAAAAAAGGACAAACCGTTCTTTGACAAAACCCTAACTTACAATCAGTGTAATGTTAATGTAAAGAGATGCTTATTATTAATCCTTAATGCTAAGTTCACTGTGAGATATGATATTTGAGTTATCAGGAAAAGGAATTATTTAAAGAAAAGACATCATCAATATATCTGAAATTGAACTTTAAATAATACGGCCTTATATACATTTTACTTGTTAGATGTAAAAGACGAAACCACCTCACGGGGAAACAATTTAGTAATCAATTGGAATATCGATTGCCTTTAGGAATATTTATCTGTGATACTCAATAACTCTGTTTTTGATCATAACTCAAGTATTTTGATTATTTAGACTTTTTCTACCAAGTAGATATAAGAAGATGTGGTATGATTGCCAATGAGACAACTCTCCATCCAACTCAAAAATTATAAAAGTAAACCATTATAGGTCAAAGTACGGTCTTCAACACGGAGCCTTGGCTCACACCGAACAGCAAGCTATAAAGAGCCCCAAAAGTTACTAGTGTTAAACCATTCAAACGGGAAAACCAACGGTCTAATCTATATGAAAAACGAGAAACACTCATGAACCACATCAACAAACGACAACTACTGAACATCAGATTCCTGACTTAGGACAGGTGCAAACAATTGCAGCGGGTTTAAACGTTTTAATGGTACCAAACCTTCACCCTTATCTGAAACAATAGTGTAACATCACAACATAGAAAGACACACTATAAAATATCAATTGAAATGGCTTAACTCAATCAAAAGACATATTAACGCCAGTGAACATACACTGAACAAATAAATTTGATCAATGATACAATGTAAATACAAAATAAATAAATTAAGGGAAGAATAATTAAAGTAACATGTTATACCGCTGTGAAATGTTAAACAATTTAAGAAAAACAATATGCTTGAACAAAAATATCAGCCATTTGCAATTACTTTAAACACAGGTAAATGAAAATAATTTTGTTGTTAGGTATACGTGTACAGTTCAAATGGAGAAAGGAAATATTTTTACAAAATAAATAATTTTGATGTTTATAGTACGAAGAAGTGAACATTTATAGTAATACCAAACACTTATCAAAGCTGGTATATAGACCAGATATAGCCCTGAAAAAGTAAACATTAAATAACAAAAAAAAACATTACAATTAGTATCAACAGGTCAAATAAACAAGAAAGTACGATTTGAGAGTACTCGCAGTTACTGACAGCTACATGTAGTTAAAAGCCAAAAACAATTAATAATAAAAAATCATGTATCAGAGACTAAAATCAACTAAAACACATCCCAAAGATTTAGTATTTTAACTTCATGGACAGTCAAAGAAGACATGACTTGTGCAATGCCAAAAATAAATGTATCGACAGGCAGTAGGGTGGTTAGGAGTTAGGACCAAATATTCGTTACTGCCTTTCAGTTCATTATACAGTAAATATTACATTGTACGTTGATTGTGAGATGCAATAGTAAATACTGACATATCAGATCAACTGAGAAAACAAAAATACCACCAGAAAAAACGAATGGAACATAAACTTTAAAATCTATGATAGAAATAAGAAGTCTTTTCGTTAAATTCCAAATTTGTGTATGAAAATTTCTCTGATTTGTTCGTTTATCAAGGTCAAGAAAGAGAAGAAAGATGTAGCGATATTTTTAAGAATGTTTAGAAAAGTCAAAATTATTATAGAGATTTAAATTTTCAGTAAATGTTCATTGTCAATTTGAGATCTTCTACAATTCTATTTACTTTTATTTTAATCTTTCTTATAATAAAGAAAGAATTGCTTTCGTTATTGTTAGATCCTTCGAGGTTTTTTTTATCTTTAAGATACCACTCCGTACAAAAACACGAGATTCTTATTTCGTTTATTATCTCTTATCTTCTAAAAAGACACGTACACGAACCAAAAAGCTTCTGTACGTCAGCGGGAAACAGTTCGGCAAACATGATCAGAAAAAAAAAACGATCCAACAAAACCTTGCCGTCTCCATAGGCATAGTTTCTAATTTTTTGAGAAAATCAATCGGATTACAGTTTTCTTATTTTTTTTTTTTTTTTTTGTCTTTAAATGAAAGTTCATACATTGTTATGACGACTGAAGGTCAAAGAATGCGGGAAATCATCTTTAATGTCTTCCTTGAAAACTTCGAAACTCTTCTGACTCTGAATTCCCAAGGCTTCACTAGGATCTCTGAAGCGTGTTTTGTTTAGACAACCGAATATTTGAATGAATATAATTTTATCCCAATACCGGTGTATTCCACAAAAACAAAGACCACGAAAGGATTGTTTTAGTAATTGTGTTTTCTATTTCCGACTGATAATTTTATAATTTCCGATATTCTTTTATAATCTAGACATCCTTTGCACTGCAAAGAAAACTTAAGATAATTACTATAAGTTATTATGATTGATTGTCTACGAAAAAAATCACCCCATTATGGTATTTTTTAGTTAAAGACTTGTTTAATGACAATAGCTGCATACATAGACAATCTGACTTATCATCGTCCCTTACGTCACTTTACTTTTCACAAATAATTTCCAATACGAAGACGCATATTTTGATTAAAATCACTAAGAAAGACAAAATGTTTAAACAGAAAAAAATAACTGATAATAGGTCTTAGAAAAACTCTATATTGGAATGTATCTTGCTACCATCCGACAATATATCGGCCATATAGCTGTTCTAATAATTATCTAAACTTTGTTAACATTCATGTATGAAACAGCTGAGTACAATTTTATTGTCGTGTACCACATATACCCTTGAGTACCACTTACTACATAATAAATTTATTTATTTGTTGAAAGTTTCAAAATTGATCAGAGTCAAGTCTTCCTGAATACTTTTATAATAATTATAATATAAATATAAGCATAAAATTCATACAGTCCATGAATTTTAATTGAACAAAATTTACGTGAATAAATGGAGAAAGAATGAGGGAAAGGGAGTGAAAAGTGAACGAAATTTGGAACATAAATAGTAATATACCATATAAAGAAAGTCATTCGTGCACCAATGCTTTTAAATGGTATGGGAGTATAAACGAAAAAATGATTGAATTTGTCATATTTTGCCAAAATGAAGTGTAAATTGTAATATGTTAAAAAATATAATGAAAATAATAAGTCACCAAGCTGCCTGTGTCAAAGCTTCATGTTGAGAAAAAAGACGCATTTTGTATGGGTTATAGAGAGAAAAAGGATCATTTGGTGAATAGAAGGTAAACTAAATGATAAAAAATTTAAATAACACATGAATAGATAGCTCTTATCAAATGATTTCAGAATATCAAATAAGTTATTTAGTTTTCCTGCTATAACATGATATAGAAAAACTCTGGTAGATTTCTTTATAAAGGATACAATTTCTAAGTTACCTGCTCTTATGCAACGTTAAACATTTTTGAGATCAAACAAAAATATTATATCTTTGTAAAAATATTAGAAATGATAAGATAGAATCACAAACTTTGTTCATTAAAATGAAATTCTAATTGGTAAATTGTATTTCTGCATTGAAATTTGCTGACTTCATAAAGAACAAATATTGTGTTCTGCTATTTTATAATCCAAAATGTCGGAAGGTGATATACCTTACAGGGTGTTGTATTGCAATGTCATCCAGTGTAGTCAACATTAAAGTTTATATAATTCAGAAATTATGGATTATGTTGAGTAAGTTATATAGAAAAAACCCATATAAGTTGATATAAAGATGTTATCATAGGACTCCTCAAAATATCATAACAAGAACCGAAAATAGAAGTTATATAATTGTTATCATTTTCTTTACATTTCTTCCCAATTATAAAATGTAATACGGCAGTATGCTCCATTCATCTTTATTATCAGAAATTTAAATTGATAAGCGACTTTCGTATTATTTTAAGAAACAGATTATGAAGAAATGCCGGTGTATTTTAAATTATGATATTATATAACGTTCCTACATTTAAATGAAAGCTAAATAATTTGCTACTGATTTTATAAAACAGTTTCATTATAATCGTTAAATAATATGTCAAAACGTTCAAAATGTTTCAGGTCACACACTTTGTCAAAAAGCAGAACAAAATATTTGAGATATATTTTATCACTGAAGAGACATTTATTGTCGAAATGTCGAAATGAGCATCTGGTGTAATTAAATTGGTACTGTTAATGTTATAGCCACATATCTGGAAGTGATCAAGTTCTTTAAACCGATATTACCTTAAATAAGAGATAGATACTAAAAAAAACTTTGTTATAATGAATTTAAAAATCAAAATTCAAAGGCTAATTCTCAGTAAGAACATCAATAGTAGAAAGGCTAACGTACGCTCAACGTCATACGTAATTGTACGAAATGTTAACAACATTAAAAAGCCAACATTGCCTTTAGGTAACCTGCTAAAAATCAGCCAAGTAACAATCTCTGCAGTAACATATGCAAATTTTGGTTTGAACTCTGCGTACAGCAAAAGTAAACTTTTATATTCTAAATGTAGAAAAATGAAATTCATATCAATTCAAGTGTTAATAACATACCCAGACAATTATTACATTGTAACAGGAATCAGTTTACAAACACATTTACAAATTTGATAAGGTGAACAACTATACTTAACCATGTTGTATATTAACAAAGTTTTAGAAAATAAAAGTGATCGACGCCTAGATAAATTGATTGTACGAACGATATAACAACTGATCTGCAAAGTATACTATCTACTTGTCACCATACATCATGTGCTGTATTACAACCCTAGATAAAGCCAACGAGGAAAAGCATTAATCGACTAACGAAAGCTATATTTTATAGCTTAGTTGTCCGAGTGGTCTGAGGCGCGGGGCACAGTGAAGGCGGCGTTGCCATAATGTCACGGAAGCAGGGGGTTGAATCCCGTTGAGGGAATAGAAAAAAAATGCAAATTTGCAGATCTAACATTGTTGGGCTAAATTTCAGGCAATAAGTTTACAATGATACTGATAAATATAATCATATACGAATAAGATGAAACAAATCGTATTGAATAAACGTTAAATGCCAGTAATGTCAATTATAGCGTAAATCATTTACACAATAGTCACGTTTCATATCATATGTTTGCAGTAATGTGGTCAACCTTTATCACTCCATTCACTTACCAATAAAATTACAATATTTTTGAAGATATTCTTTTTTTTTTTATTGATGTCGCAACTTCAAGGGCAAAATAATGGTTCTTATCATACGTCTTTCTACCATCCATGCTTATTACTCCATTTTTAATGCCTCAAAAGTATATATACCGATTCTTTTACAAATTAAGAACATAAAAAAGTTCTCAAAGAAGAGCAAATAATAAAAAGTCGCCGGCAATTTATCTATAAAAAAAAATTTGAAATGACCGATTCAATTTTGCATGTTAGAATTAGTGGTTACGAAAGATGTGGAGTCTTCGAGGAAAAGATAATTATATAATTTATAGAGACCATATCTTCAAAGATATTTAAAAATGGAAAATCATTCTCAATTAACGCCAACATGACATGCAAATCCATAAATTTGATATACCGCATAATCTGTCCAGGATGTAAGAAAAACTATATTGGACAAACGGGAAATAGCCTTTCTGAACGGGTGAGGATCAGCAACCAACAAATACCCAAAGACACAAGTGCAAGGCAAATTTCCTTGAGCGAACACATTGGACGATAAGGAAATAATAAATTCAAACTGTCCCGTTCTATATTTGTCAAAAAAGATACTGAGACATACAGATATCAAATGAAAACGTATTTATGCAAATATCTAAACTAAAGCTAAACAGATAAGAACTATTTCTTTAAAAAAGAAACTTGAAACACCCGAACAATAAGATGGACAAAAAACAGTGTAACAATACAATTACGTAACGTCATAAAAACACTTAAAAACGCCTTGATAAGTTCCGTGATGGATGAAAGCTCTAAACATTTGTGTTTATTTTGATGTTAACTTTCTTTAAAAATCATATATGCAATGAAACCTGTCCAAAACGAACACTCTCAGTACTTTGTGTTTTGTCTGTTTTCACAGGTGTTCGGATTGTAGAGGTAAATGGAAGTGGATAGTTTCAAATTATTTTGACAATGACTGACGAGGGACACCATCTTACACATCGAACGACAAAATGTTTTCATGTTGATTTAGATGTAAATATTAATGAAATCAAAATATTAAAATATCAAAAAGACGAAGAAAAACCTAGCTACAATTTTTAATAATCAAATGCGTCAATATAACGTATCATACCATATCTCCTTATCGTCAATCACTCTCTACATTTTAAAGAGAAGTAATATTTCTAAATAATAAATTGATAAAAGATTACTCTGACGTGTAGCGAGTTTGCTTTTTATAATGATATTTCTCTACTAATTCTTACCCGGTTTATATTTTTCCCGACTGGTTGGTCATTTTTTATAAACAACGTGTGGTTCGTTTGAAATCAGTTCTCTATTGATCAAAATTCAATTGTGACGTCAAATTTTCTTGCTTTCCTTTGAATTTCCTAATGAAAAATAATGACAAACCTTGCGTTTTAAGTATGGAAATTTAACTGTTTCTAGTGAAGAAATAGCATATCACGCTCGATCCAGTGGTAGAGTCTGAATATACATAAAGCCTGGTATCTTTAAGTTTTTTCTATAACATAAATCGTTGCACTGCTGTTCTCATCGTTTCAGTTAACAATCTGATTCAATGACAGTTCTTTATCAAGATAGTTAATCTTTTTCTGAAATCCTGTGGTTTAAAAAAATGTTGTTTTTGAAAGTATGCTACCTGGATCTATCTATTAATCGTATTTTTCGTCATATTTTGGGCGTCATTAAAATTGTGTACTTCATAGCTAGCACATGCTTGGGAAATTTACTATACTTTTATGTAGATATGCCGCAGCAAACTTACATCAGAGCTTTTAAACTTTTTAATTTGAGCGTCACTGATGAGTCTTTTGTAGACGAAACGCGCGTCTGGTGTACACAATTCTACTCCTGGTATCTATGATTGTATTACCATACGTCAATATTTTTATTTTTTAACGTAATTAAATAGTTCTAGTCTTAATTGGTTGCCAGTTATGGAATATTTGTTTTAAAGATGACGACAGACATATTCCAATTGTCGTAACCCCAATTTCGTCCTCTTTTCCTGGTATGTGACCTACCGAATTTGACTTATCACCGGGTGTGTACTTATATGAGCAACACGACGGTTGCCACATGTGAAGCATGATTTGCTTACCATTCCGGAGCACCTGAAATCAACCCCGGTTTTCGGTAGGGTTCGTGTTGTTCAGTCTTTGGTTTTCTATGTTGTGTTTTGTGTACTGTTGTTTTTCTTTTCGTCGTTTTCTTTTTTTGCCATGGCATTGTCAGTTTGTTTTCTACTTATGAGGTTGAATTTCCCTTGGGTATCCTTCGCCTCTCTAATTTTCGGGATATTGTAACTACAATTTGGAATAATTTTAAGATCATCCAGCAATTTTTTTGTTACGTATTTCACATCCTATTTCGAAAATCTTTGCTACGCTGTTCTCATCTCCTCAGTTATATTTTAATCCATTCCCTCCCCCAAACAGATGTGGTATAAAGTGCATACGTTAGTTTGTTGACCTTGTCTCGATACTTATTTTAATTACTTGGTTTAATGATTGTGTTCTTAAAGAAACTTCCCTGAGTTTATCTATTAATCATGTTTCTTGTCTTATTTGTCACGTCATTACAATCTTGTACTTTTGTAGAACAATAACACTTCTCAAAGAAAACAAATTCTTGATAATATCATTTTATTTAATGTTATAAAAAAATGCCGTCAAAAAGGTTTACATCAGCTTAGCCAGTATAAAGTTATGCATAACTGGTATAAAACATTTGTAAAAGGGTTCCATGGAACTCTTTCTCGCCTGCGACTGCTTCTGTCAGTGTAAAGTGTAATGGTGAATGCACAAAACTGAATTCATTTATTAGTAAATTATTGCTGTCATCAGTCAATTATAGTTTACATAATTCAGCATCTTACTGTGGGTTAATTTATTTTCGTGGATTGAGAAAAAATGTTTTTTCGTGGATATTTGATTTCGGGGTTTTGCCAAAGTCTGCATACGAGCCTAAATATAATTTGTACTTCGTTAAACATTTAAATTCGTGCTTTGCCTTTACCAACAAAATCCACGATTAGTGGTGTATATTGGAATATATTTATAATGTATCCACAGTATCATAGAAATCTTTGCTACGCTGTCCTTTCAGCAACCATATCAATTCCTTCCAATGTAAAAATAACGAGATGTGATATGACCACTGAATTCTATAGATTGTTTACTTTATCTAGTTAATCCTAATAATTACTTGTTTTTTAAATATTATTCTTAAAGTATGTTTCCGGAGTCTATTTATTAATCATTTTTCTAGTCTTATTTATGACGTTATTGAAGTGTTGTACCTTGGTCGAACAAGACCCAATAAATAACAAATAAATTTGTGAGATATCCTTTTAAGAAACGTTTACATCAGCTTGGTCAATAATAATGTATACCTAATTGGTGTTTTAAATGGTTGTCTTATTACATTACAATTTTCTCATTGTATAACCGTACTCTGCTATTTCTATTTAACACCACTGGATATAATCATGGTCTTATACTCGACGCTTAATACGTGTTGTATTGAAATCGAGTACAGTAACAACAGTAGAATGAAGAAGACATTTTAGCAGCAACGTGTAGTTATATAAAACGGGCCATGTAAAAATCATATGTACGATCAATGGGGTTAATAGACTAACTCAATGTATAATGAGTTTTATGATAATTGGATTGACCCACGTTACTCTGAAATAAAAAACTACAGTCTTTATATTTGTACGTTAACTACTATCTGGATACTGATGTTAATATTCTGTGACTATTTGTTAAATGTATATATTCTTTCATCTGATTGTTTACGAATAAAGTTATTATTATTACAGGACTTAATATGTCGGAAGGTATAGGTACAATATAATTTCAAAGTCATCAAGTCATTTCGTTTTTCACGCATTTCCGCTTTCTATTACGGACAACAATTTCTTCGTCTTTTCAGTCAAAATTTTAGATGTTTCCTATTAAAAGATAAGGAGATGTGGTGTGATTCGTTAGATTGCTTATCTTGTCTCGATTTTCCTTGTAATTACATGGTTTGAATAATACTATTCTTATAGAATGTTATCTGAGACTATCTATTTATTGTATTTTTTGTCTTATTCCTGGCGTTATTACACTTTTGTAGTGACACTTTTGATACTGAAAACAATTCTTTAAAAAATCCTATAG
This sequence comes from Mytilus coruscus, assembly GCA_017311375.1. Lineage (NCBI taxonomy): Eukaryota > Metazoa > Mollusca > Bivalvia > Mytilida > Mytilidae > Mytilus > Mytilus coruscus. The sequence continues at coordinate 84,656,411 of CM029595.1, read as the reverse complement.
AATTTATATAGAATGGTCGTAGGTAACGTTTACATGAGCTTGGTAAATAATGATATATTCCTAATTGGTATAAAAGACGTGTTGTTTCATTAATTAACTGTTGTCTTGATTATATCACCATTCTTTACATAATGTGATAGTTCGAATCATGATCACTAACGTTAAGATATGTAGGTGTTTTGTTAAATTTGAGTACAGTAACCTGATAAGTGAGATTGAAAATAACGAAGTGACGTGTGGTCATATTTCAATGAATGGTGCAATAAATATATGTACGATTACATTTCGGAAATCTACCTTTTTGGCAGTCACTTCTTATTATTACTTTTGTGATATTTCTGACATCATTACAAATTTGTACTTTGGTGGAACAGTGACACTTCTTAACAATAACATTAAAGGCACCAGCTTTACTGCACACGATGGACATTTCGACAATTAATCTCTCTCCAGTGGTGACTAATAATATACATTCTTAAATTTTTCGTTCATACATTTAGAAATTATTCTAAAACTATAGTGCCAGCTCCATCAATAAAATAACTTGACCTTAGATGAATTTGAATATTCTTTTAAAGGACACTTTTGTTCGAATAAATTCTCCATTATTTATACATATCCTTGGCTTTTAAATTATTGGCTTTGATCCTGTTCGGTGAAGGTAAATCTAAACTTTGTTTTTTTTCTATTTTACATAAGCTGATGATTCGAATCATGATAACTTATATGACAATCGATAGGTGCTGTTTAAATTTGAGTATAGTAACTTAATTCAACTCTTGTCACTTAACATCTGGTTCTTTTTCAATATCAAACCATCTGATCCAGCCAAAGTCAGCACATTTTCTTTGAAAATATTTTGATAAACATTTTGTAGTCGTTCCGCCATTAAATAAAATTGAGAATGGAAACGGGGAATGCGTCAAAGAGACAACAACCCGACCAAAGAGTAGAAAACAGCCCAAGGCCACTAATGGATCTTCAACACAGCGAGAAAATCCCCCACCCGGAGGCGGACTTCAGCTGGCCCCTAAACAATAAGGTATACTAGTTCATCGAAATGAACGTCACACTAAACTCCTAAACATATATAGATGAACCAAAATTAAAAAAAACATACAAGACTAACAAAGGCCAGAGGTTCCTTACTAGGGTCAGGCGCAAAAATGCGGCGGGGTTAAACATGTTTTGTGAGGTCTCAACCCTCTCCCTATACCTTTAGCTAATGTGGAATAAACAAACACGCAGCAAAACGCACAGTAAAATTCAGTTTAAAAGAAGTCCGAGTCCGATGTGAGAATAGGTAACAGAAGAAACTAAGCAAAATGACACGAATCACTACTAGCAGCTACTGACATGCCATCTCCAGACCTCAATTAAACTGATTGAAAGATGATGTCTCCATCATATGAAAATCAAGCACAATACCTCCCGTTAGGGGTTCAGTATCGTACCATCATAAAATATACGAGAAGGACATAACCCGTATCATGCCAACAACAGGTTTTAGAATAAATGTGATTATTTCCGATGCAAGGACCCTATGAGTGAATTAGTATTGCAAAAAATGCTATCTTTAATGACCTGACAACAGTATCGTAACTATATCCCTTCTGAATAAGTCTGTCTAAAAGTTTGGTTAGCTTTTGAGGTGAATGACGACATTTTTGTGCTTTGTATAGAATATTACCATAAAAGATGGGATGTGAAATACCTGAACGTATGATATGTCTGCACGTTGCTTTATATTTACGAATGATGTCCTTGTACCAAAGATTAAATTTAGTAAATGTTTTGACAAGTTTGTGATATTGAAACCCTGGTGTAATAATTTTTCAGTAATAGAGATTTCTCTCGTTAAAATCAATACGTTGTAACATACAAACAAGTTGAGATATATAAACACCATAAGATGGTGCCAAGGGAACGTCACCATCTAAAAATGGATAATGAACAATAGGAAATGAAAAAAAAAACAGCTCTTTTATCTTACATTTTAGTATCAAGCTTTCCTTTAAAGATATAGATATCAAGATCCAGGAAAGGGCAGTGTTCATTGTTAGTATTAGCTTTATTTAAAGTCAGTTCAGCAAGATAAATTTCTTTAGTGTACATACTGAAGTCGTCATTATTGAGAGCCAATATATCATCCATATATCTAAAAGTATTATTAAATTTTATATCAGATGTTGTTTCGATAGATCTTTGCTAATTTTAGTCATAAATTGTAACTCGTAACAATACAGAAACAGGTCCGCAATAAGTGGTGCACAGTTAGTCCCCATTGGAATTCCGATAACCTGACGATGAACGGAATCTCCCAGGCGAACAAAAATGTTATCTAGTAAAAATTCAAGTGCAGTCAAAGTATCAAAGCAGGTGCAAATGACATAGTTCTTTTGTTTGTTGTTACTAAAAAATGACACAAAAGAGTTTGAACATATATATATTCGTATTCTGACTTTGTAAATGCCCGTTTAATTAGGTATGTGATTTTTTTTCATGAGATTATGAGGCAAAGTGGTATATAGGGCAGAAAAATCAAAACTTTGAACATATTCGAAGTCACCGATATGAGCATGCAATTTATCAAGTACTTCCAACGAATTTTTGACACTCCAAAAGTAATTAATTCCACTATTTTCAAAGGCCTTATTTGAACAATTTATTACCAGGTTTTTGATTGTACCAAGTATACTAGTAACTAGAATAGACAGTTTAGTGGCGGAACAATGGCTTGAAGGCGAAATAAATCTATATCTGTAAGGTGTTTCGTGCAGCTTCGGAAGCCAGTTCATAGTTGGAACTTTCATGTAAACATCTTTCTAATCTAAATCCAAATATGTATTCACAACTTTTTATTATGAAAACTTTGATCATGGAATATGTCCATAACAGAGACCATGTCAAATTCATAAACTATGCATCATATAAGATCCTTAACTTTGTTTCTCAACTAGGATCATTATATAATTTGTGAGGATAATACTTAGGCTAATTTTATTCTGCCATATGATTGCATACATCTTTATTTGAAAGGCTGTATTTCGTTACACATGCACAATTTCATCTCTGCCTTTAGTAAGTGTTCTACAACTTTTCTTCCAGTGCTTTTAACTATCTCCTTTACTACAATAAAGTATATCGACAGGTTTTTTTGGCATTCCTATGGGTTCCTTCAATAGCAGACTTGTTCCTGCATTGTTATGAATGTTTATGGCCAAACTAAAGATGCAGGACGGAATATGACATCGAAGTATACGCTCAATAAAAGGCGGGTTATTGAAAAACTGAACATTATTAATATAACTGAAAATGCAGTTAAAGAATGTCATAAGGTGCTTTTTCTTTTTGTCTTTTAGAAGGTTTGGAATGAATTCTGCTTCACATGAGTGGAAAAAACAAGTCGGTCTGCAGCGGTGCAGATTAAGTACTCATTATAATACTGACTATGTGTTGAAATATAAATGAACCAACTCAACAAAAATGTTGTTAATCAAGCCCAGCATTTTGAAAATATCGTCTTCGCTGTGTTTGTTTTTTGGAATCAATGAGATTGTTCATGACCTTAAACAAAAAGTGTGGAACTACGATTTCAATTTGTGTTAGAAAAAAACACTGTTTCTTAACAATATACAATCGATTTTTGAAATCAGGATGGGGAATAGTAGTGCAGATCGTAAAACATTCAAAAGTTTTGATATTATTGCAAAATTGTAACAGTCCTGATTGACGATTTTAGAGTTAATCTTAAGAATTTTTAATAATCCACTCCTGATTGACAACGTTTGTTGATAAAACCTCATCATTTTTTTTTACCGTAGACAGAATGGCAGTATGTATTTTAGAAAATTGTTTAGTTGATATCTTGATAAGCCTGCAATATATCATTTTCGTAACATTTTGGTATTCAATATAAAGAAGGGATTTTATTGTCGTCCATTTTAATGTTTATATCAAAGGACAAAAAGACGGTTTTGTGATTTTATAAATCTGCTTTTTCGTGGATGATGTTGGTGTATAAGTGGGATTTCGTTTGAGGAAAATCCACATAATAATGTTTGCCTATTTCGTTGTGGCCAGTTTTACCGATGGGGGAAGCCGTGTGCCCGGAGAGAACCACTGATCTTCTGCAGGAAAACTGACAATCCTTCTCAATTAAGATTGGAGTCAAACGCACCTGCACGTGCGGGGTTCGAATTGACAACCACAGTGTTACAGGCTAAGGACACAGTAGATGAGCTGACCACTCAGCCACAGAGGCCCATTAATATTGTTAGATGTAGGCTTTCAATCTGAATGCTCCTTAGGGTAATGTATATGTTTCTCGTTTCTCGTTTTTTATATAGATTAGACCGTTGGTTTTCCCGTTTGAATGGTTTTACACTAGTAATTTTTGGGGCCCTTTATAGCTTACTGTTCGGTGTGAGCCAAGGCTCCGTGTTGAAGACCGTACTTTGACCTATAATGGTTTACTTTTATAAATTTTGACTTGGATGGAGAGTTGTCTCATTGGCACTCATACCATATCTTCTTATATCTATTTAATAACAGATGTTGTATATGTGTATCACACATAACAATGTTTAAGTTGCACTTAGTCTAAATAGAAAACTCCAAAACTTCTAACAGTGATATTTGCTTGAAACCGTTTCAATCAAAATGAAAATCATTCTACTCATCTATACTACTAAAATAACGAGGTCCAATTTGTTAGCCGGCATGACATAAAAATAACGAATCAAACAATTTAACTTTATATATAACTATTAAAGGACAATGGTATTGTTTAAAAATCACACCATTCCAGGCCCTTTTGTTTTCCACATAATTAATAATTACCAATAATCACCAAGTTCCGGGTCGAATCCGATACCGATACCAATAGTATATGTCACATGTAGTTTCCTGTTACCTTCTGTAAATCACTCCTCTATCAGGAGAACCTGGAATTCTTCTAGTATTTGTTTTATATCTATGTTATACTATAGTACACTATCTTACAAGTCTGTTTTCTTCCATCTCAATACCATTATTAATTTGGTGAATTAGTTACAAAATTAAATTTTGTTTATAGTAAGTTTATTGTAGTAAGAAACAAGGACGGGTTCAAACAAAGATTTTGAAAGCATAGAAAACTGTGCACCTTATAATCAGCCTGACTTTGTCAGATTACAATATGAATACTAAAAATCCAGGCAAAAAGTAAAGCATCTAAAGAAAAAACCGAAAATGTTTAAAAACTTTGTCTAGAAATTAAAATCGTTTGAAAGCTGCATCATGTAAAAAATCATATAAAAAAGTCCAAATCATTGACAACTGGTCATATGAAATAACATTCTTTCATTAAAAGACCAATAAAGTGAATAAATCATTGTGAAGCAAACCGATTTAGATGCTTAAACATCTTTTAAAACCTATCAATCATAGAAAAGGTTCCGATTTTAAGGAAACGGAAATTCATGAAATCTTTCTAAAAGACTGCAAATTACTTACTTAATTATTAAGTTTTTTACCATACAAATGTTCAAATTACCGTTACCCCAACCCCGTCCTCTGTTGTTTTCTATGAAGGTCAGCAGTTTTTACATTCAATGTTTTTAATTACTGTTTATGGATATGATTACTTTTGATTGTTTCACAAACTTTAAGGGTATCAACAATGAAATTTAAAAATATTTTATATGAATATGAGAGTTTCGTTAGATTTAATTGTAAAATACATTCAGTGGTCTTTTTGAAAAAAATCAACAAGTTCGTTACGCTTTTTTTTTGAATTGTGAAAAAAAGAATTTATCCAAAAAATGTTCTTATATAATTTGTCGATCTCTTAGTGTAGTTTACTTTATTCTTAGATGAAACATACTTGATATCAATCTTTGGTTTAATAATGGTATTTGTGAGATAAACTTTAGCAATTTTCCTTGACTTATGTTATATTTTTTGCATTGAGATCTAGATATATAGTTTAATACTTGGTCTTTTTTTATCAAAAGATGTTTTTCTTAAATCAGATCTTTTGATTATAAGAATATTAATATTTTTTGTTTTGGAAATATATTCACAAGTTACTTGATAAAAGATGCAATGCTACACAACTTACAGATTGTTTTTTGTGTGTAAAGTGTCGTACGAGGCTGATTATTAAAGGCTAACTCCGGCTATGCCTTTATACCAACATTAACAAATTGGAAGTCTTGGCAACAAAGTCACAAAAAGAATTATGGATTAATTTATTTCGCAGCCATGATTTTCAGAAAAAAGGCTTTTCCAAATTTAAATCAAATATTCTAAGTTCACACTTCATAGCATAATTTTGTCAGTTGAAATATACACCATGATTTTGTCAGTGTAGAACTTTTAGCAAATTTGCCGCTATAAACATGCCATATGAACCTACAATGTTATTTTGTAGCAACAGAAAATTGATAGGCGATTGTTTGCGTTAGTTATTTGAGAGTTGAAAGCTGACCGAAAAAGTATATCTGAACGTAGTAATTAAGGTAAGTATTGACTCTCAAATTACATATAAATTTTATGCCACTACGAAATCGCAACATTTTCAGTGTTTCAAACTTAAAGTTAATATGTTCATCGTTCATTTTATTAAGAATAAAATTTGACTTATATCAATTACACTGCACGTGTTTGATGCTATTCACACCTTTTGTGTTTGTCTTAACACAAATAAATTTTGACTTCCATGACGCTTGACTCGGAACTGGTATAACAATGTAAATTCCTTTAAAGATCTATATCTATATTTCTGAAGTATTCTGATTTGCTTGCACGTAAGTGATTTTTGCAAGTTTGATAAAAGTGACTTGAAAATAATAATGCTTCTAACTTGACATTTTTCTTCAAAGAACCGTGTTGGATGACTTAATAAAAAATAATTCAACACGTTACATACTTTAGTTTCTTCCATGACATAACATCACCAGTCAGGTTACACATACCGAAGACCAAAAATGAGGGTCTATTTCCTTTGGTAAACTTGACTTTATATATAGTATGTACTTAAAGAAATTTAATGTTAACTTTATAAGATACGTTGAAAAGCAAACAAAAAAAAAAAAAAAAAACGAATGCACGTGTTTGATGCTTTCAAAATAATGGTCTTGAACAAAAAGCATATTCTGTTTTCAATTCTCTAAATTCCATACAGATAAAACTTCATACCTAAAGATTTATCTTAAATTATGCATCACACTATATCACAAGCTACTAAATATTTAAATTTTTAGCTCATTTGATAAAGGGTAATTTACCTGAAGTCTCTTTTTACCTTTTCGTCAGCCTGCATCAAAAACAATGTTCTGACATCATATATAATAACACATAATAAACTGGACCCGTTTTTGTTCGGACACATAGGAACATATTAAACAAGGGATTTCTATTTATCAATATTATAGATTAAGATTGAATTATAGTTCTAATTTCATTAAAGGTAAATTGTACCTAAATAGATATGGGAACATCAGACTTTAACTTTTTTTATGCAACTGTTTTGCTTAATTTTATCTTTTGTGTTATACTTTCAACTAGTCATCTTCCTTTAATAAATCCTATATAATTTAATATGCTCATAACATTTTCAACATTACGTAGTTTTGTTGTCTATATTCATTTCAATGATACTATTGTATTACTTGTGAATTATGTTCAAATCTTATCAAATAATTAAAAACAAAGAAGAAAACTAAATAAAACAAACAATGCTCCTACCTGCTCACTATTAATGCTAAGTGCATATGTGTATCTCCATGTACATTCTTGTCATACCGTTGGACAAAAAATAACGTCTTCGCAGGATTTGTACTGTTTTATCGGCTATCATGAATCGATCGTTAAATGTACGATAGTTTTTCCACTGGCCCTTATCATTTGCTGATGAGAAGACAGTATATAAACTGAGAAAGGATAATGGTGTGGAATAATTATTTATTATTACGACTACCTTACATTGACGAAAATAGGAAATGGTTCAAGGCAAATGATTTATGTACTTGATATCTGGTATTGTACTGCAATAAAAACACTGTTCCTTTGCTTTTTGGTTTTTTTTTTGCTGTGCATGTACTGATTTTGTGTAATGGATGGATACCCCATATCCTTTATCTTTCTGTAAGATAACATAAAAAGACGAAAACTGTAGACTGGTTAAGATTTGCAGACTATTATATAATCTAAATGACAAATACATATGCACTATCAATGTTTTAATGCTTGTTATTAAGTTTTAGTGACCATATGTCAAACTTATTTTTATTTACGGAAATAGGTTAAAACATTTAGGGCATTTTCTGTTTTTAAACGGATTTTTTTGGGCGTGATGTCTCTCCATGGCTGTAATGGAATAATGTAAAACACGGTGCAATGCGGTTGTATAATATGTGTGGTGGTATTGTTTAGGAACAAAACTATGCTCCGTGTTGAAGACCGTACTTTGACCTATAATGGTTTACATTTATAAATTTTGACTTGGATGGAGAGTTGTCTCATTGGCACTCATACCACATCTTCTTATATCTATATACAATTATATGATATAATTTGAAAGATAATACTAAACAATATGTAACAATGGCAAAGTAGAACATTTGAAAAGTTTGGTTCTTAAAGAATTTATGCTATCTGAAGCATGAAAATGTCTGCATGTTCTGTTTATGTCCTTTTTGTTTATATAGCTTCCCATGCTCTCAAAGGTTTAGGTTTGAGCATTCCTGATGAAGGTTAATCCAGAAAAGCACTTTGTACGCTCGGAATTTTTGAAGTGTTTATTTTATTTATTGTCTTGTTTGCGACCGCGTCATCGAATTTTTACATTTTGGGATAGTTCAGTTCAAGGGAAACAAATAATGGCAAGTCAATATTATTTGGCCTGCAGATGTATTATGATTAGCAAATCCCATTTCCATAGAGATTGTTTAGCCCCACTCTCTCAAACAAGGTCAATTGACCTTGAAACTTTTACATAGAAAACATGTTACAGTTTGTGATTGGGTAAGTTTACGGGGTACCACCTTTAGTTAATCAATGATATTTGTTATGCATTAACATATCTCATTTCCATGGAAATCATTTAGCCCCGACCCTCAATCATGGTTCATAGACTAAACAAATTGCATAGTTTTAATGTTTAATTGTTACCATTAAGATTTCAACATCTTCGGACGAAGAATATTTTAAGTGTTAAATTTATTTCCTAGTGTTGTGTCGGTACAAATACTTGTGGACTGCAACATAAAGTCACCGATAGTATCATCAGCTCAGTAGTCAGTGATTCGGCAATGACATGATGTATTAAAAATGTTTCCTTATTTCTCCGTTGATGATATGATAAATCATTATAAAACTAAGGTTCCAACTACCTCGAGCAAAGTTGACAATATGTCGATAAGCATATTATCTCTAGGTCCATCATGGTTATATAGTTCTTAAAGTATTCAAGTTTTTATACATCCTTGGCTGTGTAATGTGTGGGTGGTTGAGCGTCTGCGAAGGAGGTATATGCTATAAAGCGCTTCCGATGCAACAAATTTATAGCATTATTTTTATTTTTGAGCACTGGATCGATATGCTGGTAGTAAACTGCTACGGATATTATCTCAGCATTCATTGAAATTTTTCAGAAACAACCCTTAGGAAGATTTGGCTATTCTCTGTAGGTCCCTTTTGGTCATTTAACTACTTGAATACTTGCACATTTGAGCGAAATATTTATTACCAGTCATTAAGTGTCGTATTTACACCAAAAGGTAAATTTTAAAGAAATCTAAAAATACCACCTGGCAAAAAAGAACACATACGGTGCATTACACACATATTTGTTGTATGCGAAGGTATTTTCTTTGGTTGTCATTGTGTTGTTTGTAAATCTTTCGTTTAGAATATTCTAAGCACTGGATCCTTTTGTTGAAAATTTTCATGCAAAAGATATCCGGTAACTTAATATATTACTGTTAACCAAAGTATTCACAGATCAAGAAGACGACAACAGATCCATACCTTGTGGTTCGACAAAATGTCTTTTTCGTGTAGATTTTTTCTTGATTGTTTTTACAATGCTCGTGGTAAATATTCCATTAACTTAAAACAGATCGGGAAAATTGGTCAAGACGATATACACATTAACATATCAGGTTATACAGCATCTTTATTGATTTCCTATTTTAGATATTTCAGTGTTTTACCTATCGATACGAAAAAGTCCTAACGCAAATTGTCAATAAGTCATTTTTGTCTACTGAAAAATAAGTATAAAAGTCCGGGAAAATGATTGCAACCCTATTTACCAAAATACCAAGTATTTAAAACTATTAACCAGGGAAAAGTCTGTGAAAGAATAATGAAATGAATTAAAACAACCTTTTCTTTCTTTTTTCAGAAAAACAAAACCAGGTAGAATCATATAATGTACAGTTTTAACAAAATAATTAGAAAGCAGAATACGACGGATTTCCGCCAGTCGGTGTTATTTTCAACTTTACATATGCTGGATTGAAGTAGTAACCATCTTCATTTTTAAACGATTCAGTTTCGTCTTTCATCTAGACATCTAATAACATAATCCCCTGAATATTTTAGTACAGACGATTTGTATTAGTACAGTAATTAACCGAAAACATGTTTGCCTCATTTAAGAAATCTGAAATATCTCTCCATAATCATTGTATACTGGACAACTAATAATACAATGTTGTTCATCTTTAATCTTCAAACAAACAAAAAGTACATTGTTTACAAAGCCCTGACTTTTTCTGAATAGGAAGATTTATATCTGACTCTTTCTATTATGGGATCATGGGCACTGAATCTCATTTTACATTTGGCATTTTTCAATCGAAATTGTATAAAGATAGATAAATTTCTTAAGGAAAACAAGTTTTTAAATTGAAATAAGTAAATAAGTATCTAATTTAGAACTTTTTAACTCTCAATTAATTTTTGTTGTGTTCCCAATTGATATGAGACTTTAGAAAGTGTTTTGCTTAACCGATGACTTGATAAAAAAGTTAAGCATAACATCATAATTTTGAATAATCAGCTTTTTAGAAATTTAATGAATGGGTGAACACCAGCATTCGATATTAATAGTAATATTTCATATTGATAATACGACTATAAAATATAACGGGAATCTACAAAATTTACTTAGCACTGCTATGCTAGAGGACTTTTAATTTACACTTAAAATACACTTTATACATATCGGGAATTTGATTTTGTTTTTAATTAAAAAAAAAAAAAATTATAATAAATATCATTGCTATAAATTATTAAAATATATACTCATTTCTTTCTGGCATGCTGCAGAGCTTGTTCTGAACATACCTGTTATTTCACTGCCATACATTTAAAAAGGTTTATGTTGTATGGTCGTAATTAAGTTGAAAAATGAAAAATATCTTTAAAATCAAAATACAGCTTTTAGTGACTTTTTGAATAATTTTTCTTTACCTTGCGTTAAAAGTCCATAAGATGTAAATTTTAAACCTAGTAAATATTTGTAACTATTGACATATACTCTAATATCTTTCTCGAAAGAGAAATATTCTTTAGGTAAATATTAACCAGATTAGGTAAATATAATAACTTAGGTTTTTTGATAAACTATCAAGTCGTTTTATATATATAATTTGAAAAATTGCAATTTTAAATTAAATAGGCAACGCTGATAACCATAACATGATCTAAAACAATTCATGTATACATACAGGAAGTTAAAGATCATAAATTTTTGGCAGGCAATGCTGACCCAAAACAAGATAGTTGTAATTGTATGAAATAAAGATCATAAAACGTTTTGGCAGGCAATACTGACCCAAAACAGCTAAAGCATAAAATTCTATTACTAACTTAATCCTTTTTCCATAAACGCATTCGACTTCAATCCTTGAATCCCGGAGACGAGAATTCCATCCATTAGCTGCAGCAGAAGTCTTTTTTCTAAAACTAGATGCTGTATAGTACCGAGAGTCGAAAACAATTAACGTGGTGGAATAAGAGCATGCAACTGGTGCTTCAATTTTCATTGGAACTAGGGTCCAGTTGTGTATCCAAATGCTGATCGAAGACACCTTTTGTAAATTAGTATTGATAAAACAGTCAAAGTAGACTTTCGCCAGTTAAGGATTATTGTTGATACGACTCGCACGTCCAGATCAAAATTCTAAGCTCAAAATTAAGTATGTGTCATAAACGTCAGTGAAACATCAACCCATCAACATTCGTATGTTTGTATTATCGGATCTATGGCATACCACTGATATATAAAGTATATGTAAGTTGTTGATATCACGCTTTATTGCATATTTCCTTCAATGGGCGAAAGTTCTTATGTAAATGAATATCAGACTCAGCGCTCTTCGTCCATAGTTAAAACATGAAATAAACAAAATTAAAATGTTAAATAATGAAAAACAAAAATTGTCATTATATAACAAACTCGATCTAACTCTAGAACAACAAACATAACACATGTTAAGGTATAATATGCGATAATTTTTCTTTTCTTCAATGAATCAACCATTGAACATATATATCATGTATTAAATGGAGAGTATCAACTTTTAACTATTATCAGTGGATTGATAACGTATGTCTTGTCCATTGTTAATTTAATAGTAAATCTATAATAAATTAAAAGCAAACGACCTTACAATGCTATACTATTGGTATACAAATTATCAGTTTAGTTCATCGCAACCCAAACTATATGAATTATACTAGTAAACATAATTAAACTAATACATTATAAACATGTTTTAAAATACTGACAGACATGTGAAATTGGCTACATGTCTTAAAACACTGGCAATTATACATGTAGCGAAAGGATTAATTACAAATAATTTATTCCAAACCAATCACCATGACGAAATTAACAAAGTAGCATGAGTTTCATGACGAAGCATAAAACAATACCCACTACATAATAACATGTTTGCAAAAGCAAATACACAAAGTTCATAAGTCCAAGCTACCAGGACCTATGCAAAAACAAATACACAGAGGACATAAGTACAAGCAACCGCGCCCTCTGTAACATTAAAATATCGTCCACATTACCCAAACAAGCAAAGACAGGCAAATTGGTTTGTAACAAATAAGCATTGGGTTGCGAAACAGGTAATAGACATATCCTTTTCATACCGTTAACATAAAGCAAACAAGGTACACGTGCATACATTAAAATACTGACAATTATAGCGAATAAGCTAACTTACAAAATTATTTGCTCCAAACCAAGCACGGGGACGAGATTTACGAAAGTAGCATGAGTTTCATGACATAGCATAAAACAATAAACACTACACAAACACATAATTGCAAAAGCAAATACACAGAGGTCATAAGTACAAGCAACCACGCCCTCTGCAACAATTAAAATATCGTCCACCTTACCCAAAACAAGTAAGGCAAATTGGTTTGTAACACAATAAACAATAGCTTAGCCTTATTACTTAAACTGTATGCCTCTTTCATATAAGAGTGTTTAAATGTATGGAATAGCTAATAGTATCATATACAAGTATGTGACTTTTCGTTCTATCATGTATGTTAATATCGTTATTATTATTATTATTATTATTATTATTATTATATATATTTCTCTAATTCTTAAAAAATTTATCCCTTTCTGCACTCATTGTATAAAAAAATTTAACCAACGTGTGGTTGTCGGTGATCTCAGAAGATGATTGGATGAGATTAAGGGTCATAACCTTGATCAGCTAACTGAATGAAGCAAAATATGCTAACAGGTGTTAATGAAATTGACAACTTTGTGAAATGTGGAAGGCACTCGAAGGGGATTTTCGTTTAACAAAAAATGAAAATTTATTTTTTAATCATTAGAGAAACAGATTCTTACATAGCTACTCGTGGATTATCGGATTTATCCAATCTCGATAGTTAAATTATCAATTTTAAAGTCCTCGCCGAGGCTCGGACTTTAAAATTGATAATTTAACTAATTGATAAATCTATAATCCACTGAATGTAAGAATCTATATATATATTTGGCAATCGCCAATGGCAGTCAGCAGGGTTTAAGAACATCTGTTGTTCGACCTGTTAGTCAAATGCGTTTTGTTAAAATATACTTTTTCACTTTTTTGGTCTTTTGGAAAATGTTGTTTGTGCTGTATTTAGACCCCTCTATCAAGAAATTTGTTTTGCATGCACACGTATAAAAATTGCGGTTTTTATCCAACGCAATCATAGGTTTGAACGTTGTTTTCAATTAAGACTTGTTCATATTTTTTCGTTTGGGCCTGTATTATATTTTCCTTCGGGTTTATATGATCCGTTCATCCTATTTCTAATATTTCGACTCTTCAAAATTCAAGAGTCTATCCTAAATTGAGGTAAATTATATGGCCTTCCAAATCCCGTTTCGAACCCTAACATCACTGAAGAGACATTAATTGTCGAAATCTGGATATGGTGTACTAATTTTTGCACCTCATGTTTGCGGTATACCATCTTTTCCGCAAGTTTATTGTTTTCTGTTTGGTATTTGATTAATAATTTTAAAAGATCCATTTTGAAACATCTTGTGATCCGTTTATTTGGCAATCGCCAATGTCAGTCAGCAGGGTTTAATTTTTATCCAACGCAATCATAGGTTTGAACGTTGTTTTCAATTTAGACTTGTTTATATTTTTTCGTTTGGGCTTGTATTATATTTGACTTCGGTTTTATATAATCTGTTCATCCTATTTCGACTCTTAAAAATTCAAGAGTCAATCCTAAATAGAGGTAAATTATATGGCCTTCCAAATACCGTTTCGATTCCTAACATCACTGAAGAGACATTAATTGTCGAAATCCGGATATGGTGTACCAATTTTTGCACCTTATGTTTGCGATATACTATCTTTTCCGCGAGTTTATTGTTTTCTGTTTGGTATTAAATTAATAATTAAGATCCATTTTGTTACATCTGGTGATCCGTTTATTTGGCAATCGCCATGGAGTCAGCAGGGTTTAAAAACATCTGTTGTTCGACCTGCTAGTGTAATGCGTTTTGTTAAAATATACTTTTTCACTTTTTTGGTCTTTTGGAAAATGTTGTTTGTGCTGTATTTAGACCTCTCTACCAAGAAATTTGCTTTGCATCCACACGTATAAAAATTGCGGTTTTTATCCAACGCAATCATAGGTTTGAACGTTGTTTTCAATTAAGACTTGTTTATATTTTTTCGTTTGGGCTTGTATTATATTTGCCCTCAGATTTATATAATCAATTCATCCTATTTCGACTCTTCAAAATTCAAGAGTCAATCCTAAATGGAGGTAAATTATATGGCTTTCCAAATACCGTTTCGATTCCTAACATCACTAAAGAGACATTAATTGTCGAAATCCGGATATGGTGTACAAATTTTTGCACCTCATGTTTGCGGTATACCATCTTTTCCGCAAGTTTATTGTGTTCTGTTTGGTATCAAATTAATAATAAAGATCCATTTTGTTACATCTTATAACCCGTTTATTTCACAAATTGTTTGATAGGAATAACAAGTTAACACGTCAAAAGCTGATGATAAAAGGAAGTGACCACAACACACTTGCACGTGAACTCGTTCTGACCCCGCAAGATAATTGGCCAATAAGAAAGATGTAATCCAATCATGCACTGGTCATTAGTGAAATTTCTCTACACGTGAAAACATGTTTTCTAATTTCAACAATTTATCGTTAAATTAAGTATGACAATTCTGACCCATTGACCAGTACAGAGACATCATAATTAAATTTACAGTATAAATATCTCCACTCTTTATCTAAGTCTGAGTAATAAACAATTAATACAGAATTATCTTCTCTGCTGTCTTAAATGATTGTATTCAGCTTAATTTTCAATTAGCAAATAAAATTGGTTATATTTTCTTGTTTCAGTCCCTATTATTCCAAATCTTGTATTCTGAATAATTAGGATAATGTACCATTTGTTCTGCTACATCAGTAAATGAACGTATGTTTATGTTATTAAGTTTGTCTGGCGTGCTTTTATATACCCCCAATAAGATCAAGATACTATGAGCTTTGTTTGCTAAATGTTATCCCTGCTGAAGATACAACCTTTCGGCAAACTGGAAGTAGAACCTTGAATAGACCAAAAAATGTGCCTGGAAGAATGGGACAAAAATGCGTTACGGTTAGACGGACAGAAGGACAGATGTAAACAATTATAACACTAACTGCTATGAGATCGACATTTTATTTGATGTGTTTTTGTGTGAGGGGGAGACAGTTTCCATTGCTGGAAAATATGTTTCATTTGTATCATCATGTATGGTGACTGGTCTCGATAACATTATTAACTATTCCAGTTAATATTCATTTTAGACATTCAGGCTTTTCCCCTTCAAATTAACAGTTTACAAGATTCATCATACTTATTGTTCTTCATTCAAATTTCCTCTTAACCGAGTTTTAAAAGTTTCAACTAATGTGTATACAAATTCTTTGGCACAAAATATCAAATGAAACAAAGGTCAATATAATTTAACTTCTCTTTGACATAAAATTATGCAGCTATGTATTTAAGTGCACAGTATGCATTTAATGTCCCCATGTGTATCTATAAATGTGCCTTTCTTAACATGTTATACAGTATTTCATATGACGTTATTTTTGGTTTTACTTTTGAAGATGATGACAGTTATTACGTAACTAATGGTTGATCAAAGCATTGCACCAGTAAATAGAATACAGCTGTTCCTCTTAAGTTCATTTCAATTAATTATTTTTCATTATCACAATCTCAATCACAATCTCATGCTGAATAAATGAAAACTTGCACGACAAATGATTCCGTTATACACATATGCAGGTGCTCATTTAAAAAAATCAGAACCTCCTCCCCCTTTTCCAAAAACATCGTTTTTGAAAACTAATAAAAAACACATTTCCAAGGACACGAACTCTTTTAGGAGATGGACATTTATATAAGTCACAAACCCGTCATGTATATAACAAAAAGAATGCGAGAGATACCAAGGGTACATTCTAAACTCTTAAGTTTAAGAGTATCTGACGACGCCATTGCAAAAAAACGAGAGACGAGTTAAGACTTAGAAATCCACAAAACAATACATAGGATACTAACAAATAAGCTCCACGAAGGCCAACAAAACAAAAACCTGGGGTGATATCAGGTGCTCCAGAAAAGTATTGAAGGCATTTGAACCAATAGAATTATATGCAGTGTATACTTCAATGAAGCATCTAGAAGTCAACACATTGTTTTAAATAATAAACGGGTATTTAAATGTTGTGTCAAGCTCTAAATCGTGAAAACAAGTTAAACTAGTTGCGACTACAAACAGAGACCATCAAAAATATTTCATTAACCTCAAATTCTTTAAAAAGTAAAATAACAAAAACACCGAGCTCCAAGGAAAATTCAAAACAGAAAGTCTATAACAAATGGCAAAATCAAAAGCTCAAACACATCAAATGAATGGAAGACCACTATCATATTCTGGACTTGGTACATGCATTTCCTTATGTAGAAAATGGTGTATTAAACCTGGTTTTATAGCTAGCTAAACCTCTTACTTGTATGACAGTTGAATAAAATTCAGTTATATCGACAACAATTGGCTTAGTTTGAACAGGCATATTTACTCGTACTTATCCCCTTTTTAAATCTGGGACAGCGAAAGAAAATAGAAAAACACGGAAAAACGTTCCATAAATTCAGTTCAGAAAAAGCACTTTACTGTCTAAAATTGTAATTACAGGTGGCAAATACATAAGAACCATCAAAACAATATCATATCAAAGAATTATTTCTCTCTTTCGTGTGTCCCTTTTAGTTCTAAGTTATGGAACTGTTTTAGTAAACGTCCCTCATTCCTGCTATATTATCTAATAGTTACATTACTCAGATGTTTCACACATTTGTAACAGTTTCCATCATTTTAATTTCAAGACAAAAACCACCCGGTTTTTAAAGGTATGGTATATGCTCCGATAAAACGAAACATTTATGACGGGTACTCTTCATGGTAACGTTACAACAATGTGTAGGAATACGTGAATACAAAAATAAATAAAAAAACCAACCGAAAAGCTTTGTTAAACTGGAATTTCCTGTTTTTCGGCATTTAAGTGTTATTTTGAGAATCAAATGCTTTATTTGTGTTGTTTAAAAGGGGTGCATACCGTACGCACATTTGCAGTATGAACATCTACAAAAAGTTATTCGGTCAACGCTTTACAACATAATAGAACTACAAAAAGAAGAATTGATTTCTTAATTATTACTGAATGGAGTACTATCAGAAATCTTTCTAAACATATTGCACTAAAATAGAAATAATGATTAAAATTGTGAGAAAATAAGACGGAGCTAACCTGAAACTCAAAAGAAATTTGAATGCGGATTGAAAGGTAGCAGCTGCAATAATTTTCAGAAGAAATTTAATTGTAGCATAACCGTTACCAGGAACAAAAATCCTCTTTTAAAACTTTCAGAACAAAGATATCAGAAATAAATGCTATGGATTTTCTTTAAATTTCTCTTCAATTATAATAAAAAATTCAATTCAATTCTTAATAAATGTCATGCAAATTTTTATTTACTCAAAGAGCAATTTTCCTTCCTGTTTATATACAAACACATCATGATTGTGTATCTTTGGCATTTTGTAGTACTTTGAACGTCAATTTGACACGAAGAGGCAAATAGCCCTTAAATATAGATAATTTCAGTAAACATCTATATCCAATTACTATTTATGATACCCTCTATGTGCATAGCTACCATCGATGGTACCAACTAATTCAAAATAAAACACACGCTGTACGACAATCGTTCTGTAATGACAATGAAGAGCTTGACGGAAATGTACATGACATAAAAATATACTTTATTTATAAAAAAAAAAAAAAAAACAGATGCATACATATCTTTTGTATTTGTCTTGTTAACCTTTTGACTCTGAACGCATAGCAACAGTCCGATTTAAGTTAAACACTAGTGGTGAAGAAACTGCTTAACCTTTCAGAGCACCCGCGGTCATTCATGGTTTGTGGTGGAGATCATATTTTCTAATCTTCTAATATTTTTAATACATTTTGTGAAGTAGGCTTTGTCTGTTCCGCTTCAAAAATGAGGTTTTCTGTCTGTCTGACATCTTTAATTGCCACTTTAGTATATTTTTCAGATTTGTTTCTAAATAGATGGATTTTTTGGTAATTTTTATTATCAAATGCAAAGCAGTTTTAGCTACAATTGGAATAAATTGTAAATTTTACCGACGGCTAAACTATTTATCGTCATTGTTATTAGCTATCAATTTCAATGTTCAAAGCTTTTGTTTTAGGTTTTTCTTTCAAATTTACACATACTTTCACATTTTTAGAATAATTATTCGACACAAAATTCAAAACGTTACGCATCATGGTTTAAATGGTTGGCTACGTTTCAAACTTAAATTGTCAAACTTTAAAAATGTTTTTAATAATAGTAATGATGCATGATGATGGGTGACTGTTTAGCGTACTGTAGCAAATGAAATGCGTATTCAGACCAAGGAATTTTAATATTATAGTAAATACTTAGGAAAGTCTTGAATCTCCTCCCTTTTTTACTGAATATAGCAACTTTTAATTTTGAAACGCTTAAGATGTGTTATCTTTAAAATGCCCAGAACAAATAGAGATAAGAAAAGCGTCAGATAAAAAATAACTTAACAAGTAAACATTCTAGTCTATGTCAAAATTCATTTATTTCAACGTGAATTACACATGATGGAATGACAGGTCACCAAAGAGAATGGGATAGTATTGAAAAGCCTTATACCATCAAATGAAAAGAAACTTTAATTGTATCGTTTTTTCAGTGTCTTAGTTTTATAAACGCCATTACAATAAAAGTTAAATTGAGAGATACAGTTTTTTTACGAGAAACATTATATTTACTGATAACGACTGTAAAAATGTTTAAATATTCAGTATTAATTTTTGTCTAAACGTAATTGAATATAAATCAAATTGCAAAATAATTGATAAATTACCAACAATTTTTCTGCTTTTTGTTAGGCTGTGAATTTTATAGATGTCAAATGCATCGTACTAACATTTTAGTCAGTTTTAGGTTAAACTTAAACTGTTTAAAACCATAAAATGGAAAGAAAGCTTGATAACTGTTATGCGTCTGAAGCTTTGTTTATTTATCTTTACCAGGAACGCTCATAACAAAATATTTGAAAGTCAATGATTATGAAAACCTGGACACATGAAGAGATATATAAACAAAAGGGGCATAGAAATAATAGGTAAATCTTTAATAAAAATCTCTAAATCGCCACAACCAACTTATCATTACTTTTAAAATAATTGCTAATTTTGTAGAAAGAAAACACTAAACACATTGGTTAAAAAAATCTTTGTGTCTGTTTTATATTACAATTGTTAGGCCTGGTAAATTTTATGAGTTTTGTTTACCATATAAATATGAAATACATATTTACTAACTTTTCTTTTCTATGTTTTTTTCCTTCAATGTTTGTGATAGATTTCATTCCGAGTTATCCCTGAAATCTAATGACTTAATACATATCAATTTCTAATTCTGTGAATAGTAACAATAGTTATTACTATAAATCATTAGGTATAGAAAATTGTAAAACTTACATATCTACCAAGGGTAAATGTTTTATTGAAGTAAGCTGTAAGGATATAGATATCAATTTTACCCTTAATTGCTATGAGTGGCGCCACAAATTAAGCTCAATCAATGAGTGTTGCAAAAGTTATTACCGAAATCCAGTTTGTCAGTCAAGTTTCGTAAAAGCTGTTTTGCAAATCTTCCTTACAAGATGAAGATTCAACTCTCTAAAGCATTTGCTGTCTTGTTCTGTTTTCTTGTCATTTTTATGACTTTCTCATATGGATTTGCTGCACATTTATAACTGATGCTTTGCAGAAACATGATGTTGAATCTGCGCTAAATCATTAACTTAACAAGAAGGAAAAAAACGTTTTCTTTATTTGTACATCGGAAATGTGACATTTTGTCGAGGTTTAATAAAACTCGCATTGAAGTGCTAACTGCAATCAACTATATCTTCCAACTGACACTCAACTTTGATTAAATGTCCGATTTTTACATTTAATTTTATTAAGCGTCCAGACTAAATGGCAATTCAACCTCCTTTAGAAAGTTTTAAGCAATAGTAACATTTTTAACAATATGAAGAGGATAATACACAACTTTTTCTTTTTAGAAACAAATATTGAGTTTTGCTTATGCTTTTGAAACCTAACTTTTCTTTACTGGTCAGAAAAACAACTAAACATAACAAGTATACCAAAACATGTGATAGAGTTATAATTGTCTATCTTCTGTTCTGAAACCAACAGATTACACAAACAGAAATAAAAAAATTAATTCATTTTATATAAATGCAATGTATTTTGTATTCAACAAGAAATATTTTTGAAATGACATATTAAGTCAAAACCACTTACAAGACCACATTAGATTTTATTTCAACAGTTTCAATAAGTAGTTGTCATACAAGTGGGAGGTTAGACTCGCTATAAAACCAGGTTTAACCCACCATTTTCTTCTGAATGTGCCGGTACCTACTCAGAAATTGTTTTTCACTTGGTTCGTTTGTTGATAACGTTTCATTTTGTCAGTTTTTATGGACATCCTATTTTTGAATTCATTATGGAGTTTGGTATTTTTGTTATACTTTTTTCATAACAACGACAAAATGTAAATCATGATTTTTATAACCGTGTCCCAAATCTATGACAATAGAATTTACATTCATTAGAAATCCAAGTTGATCTCTTAAGTCCATTGATGTACATACAAAACAAGAACATCTTCTTTTTGATAACAAACGTACTAAACATATATGTAATTATAAGTATTAACAGTTCATCAAATGCAGAAAACCATTGAGTTAAAATCAATATAGACAGGATAAAATAAATGGTTTTCAAAAAATAAAGCCACTCGCGTGTAACATAACTCAAATAAAATAAAGCTTATAGAGGCTACTCATTGGACCCATATTTATGAAAGTGTTACATACTGTAATTGACATTCGAACATTTTTCTGAAGTTCAAATTGTTACAAACGGTGATGATAATGCTTGAAAATAGCATTGTTCTTGTTTTTTTTTTTTTTTTTTTTTTTATCATAACATTGTTATTATAAATATTCGTCATTTTCATATTGTCTTGATTGTTGACTTGTAGAGCAACGTGTTGCTACTTAAACTTGAATGGGATTCGCGTTCCTCTATGAATATAAACCCTTCGAAAATCTATCATCCCTATTCCTGACAGATATTATTCTCTACATTAGCAGTAATTAATTTTCAAATCAAAACTCGTTAAGCATACTATAAACACTGCAGTGTAATGTTGCTCAGAGTATACGAATAAATATAAGGCGCACGTGAACTAACAGTATAAAAGGCTATTTGAGTCAAAAATGCATTGTTAACACGTTCACTAGAGCAATGTGTTACTGTTGGTTTGCGAAAAATTGAGCAAAGTGAACCAGTTTGTTCGCATTCTCTGGAGAAATGTGTTACTGTTAGAGTATTCCGTAATAGTTTTTCCGTATACCATAGAGCAATGAGTGACAGTTTGGTCGCGTACGATAGATCATCGCGTTGCAAGGTTTCGCGTTCCTTTAGGGGTTGTCCACCCAAAGAAAAAACTGTCTCACTAATTCCTGAATATTAGATCCCTTGTATCAACAGCCCTTACTTGTCGAATTAGATTTCTTTTTATATATCATTAGAATATTTTTATGAATATGAGAATAATCTTGAATAAACTGATGAAAGCTTCTATCACCAAAATGCTCTGAATATAAAACCACTCTAAACTAAGAACCTAACTTTTGTTTGAATCGTCATTTTGAAATTGTCAGTACGGACTAATTTAATCAATTAAAACATATTCCTGAAGAGAGGAGTTATTCAAAATATTTAACAACGTGAGCATGCGTTGACCTAGAGTATGCAAACTCTCATAAAATATACAGGGGCCTTGTCAACGCAGCTGTCTTAGGATGATATTAAGACATTTGGTCCTAAAGTTAAGATATATACATAGGTGTCATAGGACAATCTTAGGATAGTCCTAAAAGTTACAATATCCTAAGTCGAAATAATAACAACATAAAAGGCTTTTGATCAGTCTTAAAAACATCTTTGTGTAGATACTATCCTATATCGTCTCCTTAATTATGTTCGTCGCAACATTTGATAGCTTGCTGAATTAAATTCCTCTATACTTATTTACTTTGGCAAGCAGAATTTAATAACAATAATAATTTCTTTTATTTCAATAGGATAACATATTTAGTCCAAAGACTAGTTTACAACAAGGTCCTGCATTTATACATATATCACAACATAAAGTACAAAAATAAATAACAAAAATACAAATATTAAACTACCATACTGTTCAAATCAAGATCGTAGAGCTTTAAAAACCGAAAATTCCGAAAAGTTCTGCCACAGTAAATTTACAGAAAATGAACATATCAATGATATTTCATGTCACAACAAAAATGCCACAACTACTGGACTGATGATACCCTCATGGACGAAAGGTTCACCAGCCGTGGCATCAACCCCGTGGTTGTACAAACTAATAAACGATGCGATCATTGTGTTCGCCAGACGAGCGTTGTGTTTACAAACCAATTATAACGCGTTGGTCTAGCATACGAGAACTAACTATTGAGCGTTGATAAATCGAATTGTTACGCGTTGAACTAAGGTAAGCAAACGAACTGTTCATCGTTGATCTAGCGAACGTGTCAAAAACAATAATGTGAACCGAAAAGCCCTTTATAGAACAACGCTATGCTTTATGCAAATGTGTAAAAACATTTGACTGTGACCCAGCTAGCAATTTATAAAAAAAAAACAATTCTAGTTTTCGTGAAAAATATTGTAACTCGTGAGCAAAACGAAGGGGACCATAAGGCCTCTGCTGCACACAAAGCTTCAAACACCCTGACATCATCATCATAGCACCTGATGTTACATTTCTCAAGAAATTATAATCTACTTTAATTTAAATTATTCTTAACCCCCTGCCTGAGCTTTGTATAAAAGCGTTTACTTATTTGACAAAATTTGATAAATCAATGAATGAGTTTTTCCATCAGTAGAATATTTTTTTCAAATATATCTTAATAAGATTTTTAAATTGTTTATAGTATTTCACAAAACAGCGCTTTTAGACCTATAGTTAAACATGAAGACAGCGTTGGGTGAACTTTCTGTGCATGATTATTATATATTTGCAACGAAGAAGGTAAGATAAAAATAATTATTTGGAGCCTGACATTACACCAAATATCTTTTCAAAATTGTTTAAAATTTACAGATGAAGGAAAAGAATTTTATGTTCAATGTATCAATTTGATGAAGAAGTGTTTATGTAACGTCATGATAATATCCTCTCATGTATCATTTAAGATAAATCACATTTAAACATCAGACTTTTCCAAAACGACATTAGATTCACATAAGCAAAAAAGCCCTCTATTGCAAAATAAAATGTTTGTCATATTGCTTCCTCCAATCAGTACTAAAATCTCACATTGTTCCACTCTGCCTATTTTCTTATGTTTTGTTGTCTTTTCTTGACAATCTCTTATCTCGATTTATTTTGTTGTTTTGTTCTATTCTTTTGTTTTCTTTTTTCCTTTTTTTTAATTTCACATTTTTCACGGGTGAAGAATGTATTAAAAATATGTATTAAAAGCGAGGCGAAGGATACCAAAGGGAAATTCAAACTCATAAGTGGAAATTAAACTGACAACGTCGTGGCTAAAGAGAAAAAAAGACCAACAAATAAACAACAAATAAACAACTGCACAAAAGACAACAAAGAAAACTAAAGACTGAGCAACACTGGGGATGATATTAGGTGCTTCGGAAGGGTAAGCAGATCCTACTCCAAACATGGCACTCGTCGTGTTGATCATGTAATTACAAACACGGTGATAATACTACTTCGGTAGGTCACAATCGGGGAAAAGGGGACGGGATTGTAACTACAACAATAAAAACATATCCGTTGTCATCTGTGAAACAGATATTCCATAACGGTCAAACAACTCAAAATGGCGTAAGAAAATTTACGAAGGGATGACTTCAAGCACTTGGAATTTTTGGTTTATTAGCTTCACTGTGAGGAGCAATCCTCTATCAAGAAAATCATGATAGGAAATACAAGCAAGCCCTGGAATATCGTATCAACTGGAAGATATATAATCCGTATGCAGGCGATGCTGGAATGTTGCTACATAGAAATGGAACGTTCACAAATCATCTCTTTTGTCGTAAAGTTTTGTTTTCAACCGACCCTCATTGTCAATTTCGAGATGAGGTCAAGATATGAGGTAGACTTACCTGTATCTGTTGTATCCTTGTCTCAAGTTTGATGGGAAAGATGCTTTCAACATGGTCACCAATTTTTTAGTTATTTAGTGAGAAACATCATCTTTATAGCGAAAAGCGAAGTTTAAGGATACTGCTAATTTCTTTTATTTCTTCCTAAGTAGCTCCTGTATGTATGAACTCAGCCTCATATGAATAAAGAAACAAATCCCCAAGAAGATGAACACAGTTACTAAGTAGTTTCCATGGGAATGCCGTTAGTTCGGTGAAAAATAGTCCTCAAAACGTAACAAATATGTTGTCAATCAGGAAATCAAGCATCTTGATAATATCAGTTTCAGAGAATTTTTTAGTTTGAATCAAAGTGAATTTTTTTTTACAAAGTATGATTCATCCCTCCCTGAGACAAGATACTTGTATATACGTTGGCGATTCTTTTTTATGAAACAAATCAGGACCAACTCTTCAAATTGTCTTTTAGGTTGGAATGGGGATTACTTGTGTAAAGTATAGAAAAGTCAAATGCTTTAATACTATTGCAAGATGAAAGAGTTTATGATTGTATGTACTCTAAAAGATCTTCGGATTTTTATAGTATCCACATCTGATTCATGCCATCTATGGAATAGTTAGTTTCACAATAACTTTGTAACCCGGCTTTGATTGCTGATAAAATTGATGTAAATAATTTAGATAGAGGTTTCATGGAGCACTTGGAAGACCCAGCAATATAAAGTTGTTTGTAAGAACACTTATGTAGTTTAGGAATCCGATACAATAATATTCACCAAAAACGGTCTTCTTGTTTAACCATCGGTCTTAAAGTTCTAGTCAATAAAATATCATAGGCTAATATGTTAAAATATCATTAAAAATATACAAAACTTAAAACAAGTAGCTAAACATGATCAAGCATGCTACAAAATGTTGCAGTTATGACGCCATTAAAAAATCTACACGTTTGGATGAACAACGTAAATTCTGTTTAATTGAATGTACACAAATGTATAAACGAATACACGAAATATCTCGAAATTTAACTTGATAGCGAATAGCTGAAATGATGAGAATGAAAAAAATAGAGAGGCGAAAAAGATGAAACCTACTTTGATAAATAACTCAATTACATAAAAGGACACAAATTAGATATTAAAACTAAATATTCGACGCAACAAAATTATCCCCGTCGACAACAAGGAACTGAAATGTGTATTTAATTGATAATTTCAACAATACTTACCGTTATCTTGATGATATTTTTTCGTTTAATAATCAAGACAAGAATTTTCTAAATATACTGCCGAAATTTACCCACAGGAACTTACTTTAAATAAATCAAATATAAACGGTAATAACTGTCCTTTCCAAAATTTATATATTTCAGTTTTACACGGGAAAATCTACACTAAAATTTTCGTTCCCTATTGTTTACTTTCCTTTTTTAGACGGTGTTGTTCCTTTGGCACCATCTTACGGAGTTTATATATCACAACTCGTTCGCTATGCCCGAGTCTGTTGTGACGTTTTGGATTTCAATGAACATAATCTATGTATTACTGGATTTCGTTACCACAAATTACTTAAAATCTTTACTAAATTATTCCAAAGATATAAAGTTTTGGTTTTGAAGTTTGGTTAAAAACTTATTTCAAACGGGATAGCATATCCTCATTTTTATGGAGATGGTGTTATCCGAGCCCGGAAATTTAGAAACGATCCGGGTAAACTTATCGATCCTTTAAATAAAATTATTCTAAAAGGTTACCAATTCAACTCTGGAATTAGATCTTTGAATATTGATTTTATTTGTATTAATATTGATTTTATTATCAGTAAATTAAAAGCAAACTAAATATTATTTTTATATACATATGCACATTCATGGCTATACAATCTGTCGATACCTATATCTTGGTATTGCACAAGGCCATATTTTTCTTTGGATGTTGAATGTGTTCTGATTGATATTTTAGTCTTAGATGCATGACTTTTTTTATTAGTTGTTTTTGGCTTTGAACTAGCTGTATGCAGCTGCGAGTACTCTCAGATCTGTACTAAGTGTCTTTTTGTTGTGGGGATGTATAAGTACCCATCCACGTCCACTCTGTGTTTTTGTTAGATGTATTGCTGATTGTATCCATTTGATGAGTTAAGCATTTTTCAACTGATTTTTATAGTTTGTTCTTATGTTGTACTGTTACACCACTGTCCCAGGTTAGGGAGGGTTGGCGCCTTAAAACTATTGGCAATCATACCACATCTTCTTTTATAATTCTGTCAACTGTATCTAAATCTGGAATAAACCAAACTTCATCAGTAATTTATAATATTTGATTGATTAAACGTGGGACAATATTTACAAAAAAAAGAGGTGGAAAAGGGAGAATCAAAACTCATATAAGTCGAAGAGAGAGCGACGAAACCTTAGCAAAAATGAAACACGACGAAAAGACTAACTACAAACACTGCATAAAAACACGAATCCTTCAATTTTTTTTCTGATGTGTTTACATTTTTTCCACCCTACATAGTTGGAATTCAACAGTAGACATTTACTTGAATAGCATAGAATAATCAAAGCAAATCAAATCAATATTAATTGATATTAAACATTTACAGTATGTGTGTAGCAATACAAATTAAAAAAAATAACAACAAAATAACAATAAAACAGAATACAAAAAAAAAAACATAAGTGATATATTTATAATATTACAATATTCAATAGCCATGTTACAATGAGACCTCTGCCCTGAGTTCCAATGAACTTTTAAAAAGATGCAAATAATTCTTACATGTCTAAAGGAAGCGGGTTTTAATATATAAAAAAATAAGTAATTGCTAATCACAGCGCTCAAATTTGAGTTGAATAATTATATCAAATTTAGATACAATGATTGCAATGATTACAATGATTTAATATGATAATCAAACAAATGACCGTCAATATACACATTATTATGATATAATTTTTATTTCAAAATATGCTTAGCTATCAAATGTATGTATTAAGTACAGTGGCCTGGTTTCATAAATACTCACTCATTAAAGATACAGATTTATGGTTTGGTACGCCAGGCATACGTTTATAATACGGAAAAGCTGGACCACACGCATGTGCCACTGTCTATTTATGTTCCTTATAAAGCATCCCTATAATGCTTATTTAAAGTTATCAATCGACTATAATACTTGTAAGATTTATTGTCATATACATCCAATAAAACTTAATTTAGATATATTTAAATGACAAATACAAATCCGTATTTCGTGTGTATTTTAGTCTAGACGCCATAAATTAACCATCGAGGTGATCTCCGACGGTCAAATAACCCGATATAAACATAAATATAGATATGAATGAATAAAGAACGCGTGCAGTCGGATTTTTCTAGGTCTGTTTGATTTCATATTATAGGTTAAACAAATATGTTAATCATCGTTTTTACCTTTATAAGAATGAGTTTTTGTGGATCGAATCAGTTTACCAAATGATTTACTCTTGTTTCACTTTCAATGTTGACATTCTTTTTCTTTTAATAGCTGATAATGCCTAGTTCATGCGTAACCCATCTCTAGCACAGGAGTTAGATAAAAGGTCACATGAATACGGATTCAATGAGGTCGAATTATTCACTTGCAAGTAAATAATTCATCAGCAATATTTCTTTGCTTATTCTGACAAAATTGAACCAAACTGGCTGCTAAGAGCGAATTATTATTTCACTATTTTAAATTTCATTAATGATTGAACAAAACAAAAAATGATATTTATTTTTTTTTTTTTTTTTTTATCTCGTAGCTTATGCCCCTGCAAACATTAATTCTTATATAATATATTTTTTCTTTCAGGAAAAATTTCCTAAACGAATGCGTACATATTTCAAAATATTTAACAATGATTACAAATGGATACTTTTGAAAGAGTATTTATATAGAATAGAATTTTTTTTTAAGACTTAATTTTCTTTTTCACACATGTGATGGTTCGAATTCACAGTCATATATCTTCATATATTTGACATTTCAATAGTAAAAAACTCTTTGACAGTGAAAAAGTGTCCAGCTTAAATAATACATATATATTACCAACAGAATTGCGACATTTTCAATTGTCTGCATTTAGAATAAAAACATCTGGTAAAATTAGTAACCGAGAATGGGGTTTAAACATTTCTTACTATTTAGGTATATATGTTATTTAACATGCGAACACGACACGGTGTTCCCTTAAATCAATATGACAGTATTGAGTTAATTTCTGACGTTTTTAAGAACCAATTAAGTTTGCTTTATGCAAATCAAAGTTATCTGCAATGCTCTCACAATCAGATTCATAAGCCATTGTTCACTCCTGTAACGATGTCTTCTCCTGACGTACTTTTTAAAAGGTAATAATAGAGTTATTACTCGCATGACGTCATTTTTACAGAAAAATTAATTGGGTTGTTTTGCTTAATTATCAACTTTTATGACAGAGCCGTTTCATCTGCCGAATAGACTGTTTTCGACATATGACATTAGAAAAAAATAAGGAAATCCAGTAATTCTGTTACAGTCGATGTGTTAGATAGTTAATTCTTTAGCTATAAGAATGACTGTTTGATGACGAATAAAGCTGAAGCTGCTGTGAATGACAGTCTGTGGCCAAACACTTTAAACGAATATCAAAGTAAAACTTCGCACAAACGAATTAATATCATTAACAGTTTTTTTCTACATTTAAATGGAAAGTTCCCTCACAAAACAAAACCGATAGCCATGAAGTAACGCATAAACATTCTGGTAGATCAAGATTAATAGAAATTCATTTAAAGCATTTATTTTCCTGTCGTTTTGAATACATATATTTTCCAAATTCATTCATCGAACATCTAAAAAATCAAAGTAATAATTTTAGAATTTCCCGTCCATTCTTTTCATTGAAATTTTGTTTTTAAACTTGAAAAGATGAAAATATCTTTTCTGAAATATTCATTTTTTGGAATTAGAATCAATTAGATTTTTTTTTTATTCAATGAAATACACATGACTTTGTTATAATGATATTTTTTAAAGAAAGAAGTTGAATAGATTCATGTCATATCGAAATGTGCAAGCATATCGTTACATTTATGTAGGCTTTATTTTTCTTGGGCGTCACAAAAATGCAGTTTACAAATGAATATTATGGTATAATTTTCTTTATCTTTATACTTTTAAATATTTTGAAATTAAGTTAAGTTTGCTATAAAATTATTTTAGATTTTTTTATACTTTACTTAAGAGCTATATGTGTTTTCATTATTTACATATTCCATAGACTGGGATCTCTATACAACATAATACATTTCTGTCTCGTTCGTGAAGGTATCACAGCCTCCGTCTAATTATCATGAAAAAATAGTTCTGTTTGATAAACAGTTAAGGCTAACAGATATAGCCTCCACAATAATATTCAATATGCATTTTCTTGATCTTATTGACACGTGGAATGCAATGATAAATACTTCTGCTAGGGTCTTTTTACCCATGAAACAGTAATCTTAAGTTATTTCGAGTATAAATGCAGACCTAAACCTAACAGATTTATCTTATTATTCAGATTATACTGACATTTTGTACATCATTCATTTCCAAAACTCCCAGTTAAAAAATAAAAAATGTAGGAATTTGAAACAAATTATACGAAAAAAACAACTGCCTGATTTTTGACAAACAATTAACAAAAAACAAAAGATAAAACAGACAGCAAACAACAGCAACCACTGATTTACAGGCTCTTGACTTTGGATTGGCACATACAAAATGTGACGGGGTTTAACATTTTGTTGAACGTTAGCTATTCTCTTTGTGTCCATTTTGGTCATAATTATAAGTTTGTCAAGTATCTATACATCCCTGGCTTTCAATTTTTATTTTTTTAATGCCAAGCGTCTGATAAAATTAAATCAAGAAAAGCTCTTCAGAGGATGCGATCAAATATTGAATTGTTAATTTTATTTACATAAGCATCAAACGAGTAGAAGTGCCTTTGAAATAACATGAGATTAAAGCACAAAGGTTCAGTAACCTTGCACCTTGCTGTCATCTTCTAGGATATTGAACACATTACATAAATCTAACTATTTTTTTTCAAATTATCAACCTTATGTCTTTAGTGGAAAGTTGTTGCATTGGAATTCAAAGTACATCCTTAGTTTTATATCCCAAATACATGCTTAATGTGTTATATCTTCTGAACAGAATTCGTCAGCTTAATATTTCTTTTCATTTCAAAATCGATGACTGTACCTTTAAATATTTTCAAAAGTATGGGGAAAACCCGTTACAGTGCAATGTCTATTTTGGACAGAAAATTTAAATATTTAAAAGAAAAAAATAGATACTTCTAAAAAGAAAGAAACAATGAAGCAACACCGATTATAAACGATCCTAATTAATTAATTTAAATTATTAATTTTTTGAAAAGAAATGTTTTAACAGTGATTAATCAAATTTAGATTTTTTTGTTATATACTGTAAAGAAAGTAACTATTTACTTTACCGAAGAAACTTTGAAAACGATTGATTAATTGCTTCCTGTATATTAACTGCCAATTTTACTTGTTAATTCAAGGCGATAACGTAATGATGAGAAATGAATATATAGTAACGCTGTTTTACAACTAGACAAACACTTAGCGGTAGATTTTCAAACTCACAATGTAAAGTGGGCCGGGAACAACAAGTTATTCTTATTCTGATACAATATGTATTGTGTTTTATTCCTAAGTAAGGTGTGATTTGAGGAAAGAGGGACGAAAGATACCAGAGGGACAGTCAAACTCATAGATCGAAAACAAACTGACAACGCCATGGCCAAAAATAAAAAGACAAACAGACAAACAATAGTACAGATGACACAACATAGAAACTAAAGACTAAGCAACACGAACCCCACGAACCTTTTTGAGGAAAAGTATTATATACCAATGTTTTAGAGTTTGATTTGAACTAAGAGGTGATCGAACGCACGATCTCGCACGTTCTTTGTGATACATCCAGACGGTTCGAATTCATAAGCTGTGTATGAAGTTAAATACTGCAGCAGGAATTCAACTCAGTGAATGGCGACTACCATATTTCTGAATTACAGGCATTATAAAACTGACGAAATTGACACGTTTAACTATATGTATGACTTTACTTTTAATCACAACACAGCCGGATATATCCTATGATTTTGTAATAGACTTCACAACAGGTTTACATTGTGTTTCATAATAATAGCAGTATCCGCCGTTCTTTAGTGTTTTATTATAATCAAAAGGAAGGACCACAATAGATGATATAATCTCGATAATTACACGATTTAAAAAATGTTTTCATATTACGTTCTTTACAAGACTAATAGTAAATATATTCTTAACCAAAAGTGTTCAGAAAATATATAATTTTTGCATACTAGTTTTTTTGTCCTCTGTCGTTTGGCTATTTCTTATGTCCTTTTTTGTCATATAGCTCTTCAAATGTATCTGTTCTTATACATCTTTGGCTTTCAGATTTTCGGCTTTGCGCGTTCCTGTTGAAGTAAATCAAGAAAAGTGCTTCGGACGCATGGCATTTATAACGTGTTGATTTACTTTTTCTAAGAGATTTACAGTGAAGGGTTTTTCTTATACTGATTTGTATTGTAGGTTTTTAATGTAGCTTTGTTAGTCCACTGTAGATATAACGATGGGGATATGAGTTGAGATTTAAAATAAACAACAATGTAGCCCGCCACATATCCATGTGTCTACTACATGTGACCACCGTTGTTGTGTATCATATCTTCATGTTTCTTGTTTTTAAAGAACGGGTATTGATGGCAGATCTTCGGGTGTTTAATTTGGTCGTAATTTATTTTGACTAGGGACGATATAAATCTTGACATGTTGTATATAAACCTGTCTTTTGTTGAAATCTGCATGTTGCCCTAGCCTGAAGTTGTCGTTTGTATTTGTTCTTTGAGTTTCAATAAGCAATTATAGGTCACCGTACGGCCTTCAACAATGAAAAGACCCATACCATACAGCTTTAAAGGCCTCAACATGAAAAATGTGATACAATTCAAACGAGAAAACCAACGGCCTACTTTTTAACAATACAATTTACGAAAAACAAATATGATAGACATTAACTAACGACAACCACTGAATTACAGGCTCCTGACTTCGGACAAGCACATAAAAAATGTACAAGTTTATTTTGTAATCAAAAGCGGCGTCATTTATATGCCTATCTTTATTCTTTTTAAAGAAAACTTCTCTATTTTTTTATCTCTTGCGTTAAATCACACACCATCAAATATTTGATTTCGAATTTGGACCTGGAAAGTCAATTTGAGAATGATATTTTTCTGGTAAAAAAGAAAGGAATCCTCATATACCATGTGCACGAAGTTGGTAAATCAACTGTTTTAGTTGGTATATTATTTTCATCTGCCAATTAATCATATTTTAAGTATTTTCTGTTTTGTTCTCTTAATACACACATCAATATTTTTACCACGTATTATGATATGAATGCTGATAAGTGTGTGTGAACTAACAGAAGCTATATAAAAACAAGCATACAATACAAATTAGTATAAGCAAAGCACTTAACTTTAAGTCTGAAGAAAGATGACAAAACATAAGTATATAAAATTAAATAAAACATATATGTTAAAAACTATCAAAGAATAATGAAGTTTATATGATCTATCTCATAATTAAGCAGTTGTTTCAAATAAAATGAAAACTATCTATACAGTGGATTTTGATCAACATTTACATATATATTAAGTGAGTAATGAATTACCAACTATTTCGAGTAAAATATCCTAAATATTAGTATTAATATCTGTATATTTGTTGAAGAGAATGCGATGACGGTTTTATGGCTGTTTCAGTATGCAACAGTTTGTTAAAACATGCAAATGACCACATCTGCAACTGTGTAAATTAGTTTTATCTTCGTTTTATTGCTCAGATCAAATAATCGTAAGATCTTTTTATATCTACATAAAATAAGCAACTAAATTGCATACACAGTTATTTGCATTCAAATAATAATACGAGGTAAAAATATTGTGATATGTATATAAAAAGAACATTGCAGAAATACCTCCATACATTTTTTTCTTTTTACATTTCTGCTTAATTGATGATATCAATTGACTCATAGAAATAAAATGGAACAATATTGTTTAACATCAAAAAGTTTATTAAGATCGTTGTAATAATTTCAATCATTCTATAGATTTAAGACCAATTTTAATGTGAAAAAACCTATGCATCTTAGCACCACTATAATGTTTTGAAAAACGGGATGACGATGACAAACTACAATTTCTCTTTCCATGGAGATGCCAACCAAAACATTGCTGCCTACACAAAACAGTGTTTTAATTTTTATACTTATTAACGTGCAAGCTGAAATTGGTAAGACGTTTACTCTTTTTAACACAATAAAATTATCTGTATTGCACTATCGGCTGTAAACCAATAAATATATACTTAACATACTTTTTTACACAGCAAAATGTGATCTGCTTGTACTTAAAACTGTCAAATAAAGTAAAAAAGGTTTTACACCACCTTCCAAATACTAGCGCCTACTTGAGTTTGCATTATGAATATTTTCATTGAAATTTTCAGGGATTATGTTTAATAACTTGTAATGTAAGTGAATAAATTTAGTTACTGAAATTTTCAGGAATTATGCATAATCACTAGAGAAAATGTCAGGGGTTATACATTATAACTGGAATGACGAGACAATGAATAAAAGTTAAATAATTTAGTTAATAAAATCATATTAAACATCTGTAGAAACATCAAATATTAAAATCTTAAGTACACTATTCTAAAAAAAAATCATTTAATTTTTCAAACTGCATTGTACATTTAGATGACAACTACTAATAAACATTTGCTCTGCTTTTCGTCCCCCCTTTTGAAAAATACATTATAGAAGCCTCCTCCTTCACATATTGAATCTGATTTTATTGCACGTTAAAAAGAAATAAAGTGTTTATTAGAAACATCTGAAAGTGCTAAAAAGTGAATTAGACACCTCAGATTGGTTGCTTGTGTAGTATGTGAGTAAAAATTTATGTTTCGTAGACAGGCATTATTCTTTTCAGTCCTTGCATAAACGATGGTCATTGTATTTGTTGGGTCTCCTTTTACAATATCAACATGCAGAATCGGTATCAAAACATTACAGCCAATGTTGTACTCCAAAAATATGTTCAATCTGTCAGTATGAAAAAAAGAAGATGTGATATGACTACCAACGAGACAACGAGACAACTCTCAACCAGAAACCAAATGTTATAGAAGTTAACAACTAAAGGTCACCATACGGCCTTTAGCAAAGAGCAGAACCCATTCCGCATAGTTAGCTATAAAAGGACCCGAAATGACAAATGTTAAACAATTCAAACGAGAAAACGAACGTCCTGATGTATGCAGAAAACAATGAA
This sequence comes from Mytilus coruscus, assembly GCA_017311375.1. Classification (NCBI taxonomy): domain Eukaryota; kingdom Metazoa; phylum Mollusca; class Bivalvia; order Mytilida; family Mytilidae; genus Mytilus; species Mytilus coruscus. The sequence continues at coordinate 84,620,515 of CM029595.1, read as the reverse complement.
CGAAAAACAAATATGATATTCAGCACGAATTATAACCACTGAATTACAGGCTCCTGACTTGGGACAGGCAAATACATAATCTGGCGGGGTAAAACTAGTTTGTTGGCGTAAAACCCTCCCTCTAACCTGAGACAACATAAGAACAAACTATAAAAATCAGTTTAATAGGGCTTAACTCATCAGATCGATACAAAGCAGAAAAACATCTAACAAAAACTCAAACCGGACGTGGCAGGATATTTATACATTCCACAACAAAAAAGACACGAAATACAGATATGAGAGTACTCGCAGTTACCGATAGCTAGTTCAAACCAATAAAACTAATAGAAAAATATTGCATCTTAGACTAAAATATCAATCAGAACACATCCAACATCGAAGGGATTTAGTGTAAAGTCGTCATTAACAGTCAGGGGAAAACATGACCTTGTGTATTGCCAAGATACAATTGCCGACAGAATGTAGAGCCATAAATGTGCATATGTATAGAAAATGATATTTATTTTGGTTTTAATTTACTGATAACAAAAACAATATTTATACCAATAACACAATATTCAAAGATCTAATTACAGTGTTACATTGGTTACCTTTTAAAATAAGTTTATGTAAAGGATCGATAAGTTTAACTGGATCGTATTTAAATTTCCGGTCTCGGTAAACAACATCTCCGTAAAAAATTATGGTTTTGCTATCCCGTGTGAAATACGTACAGCCAAACTTCCAAACCAATGGAAGAATTTAGTACAGGTTTTAAGTAATTTGTGGTAACGTAATCCCTGACTTAATAATTTACCAGTAATACATAGCTAACGCTCATTGAAATCCAAAACGTCACTACAGGCACGGGCATAGCAAACGAGATATGATATTTTGACACCGTAAGATGGTGCCAAAATTAACGAAAAAATATCATCAGGATAATGATAAGTGTTGTTGAATATGTCGATTAAATGCAATTCAGACGGGTTCTTAATTGAGTTTTGGTCATAAACTGTAATTCATAACAGTACAGGAACAAGTCTGCTATTAAAGGGGTACAGTTGGTGCCCCTATGAATACTTACAATCTATCGATAAACTGTATTGCCGGAACGAACATTACTGTTATCAAGGATAAAATTAACAGCGTTAATCATCTCATCACACCTCCAGTAAGTATATCTAGCATATTTACCTTTTTTAAAAGAGAAGAAGGCTTTGCATGAGTTGCAGCAAATATATTTGCAATCAGATTTATCAAACGACCATTTAACTAAATAGGAAAACCTTTGTTTGATAAGATTTGTGGAAGTTAAGAGTTGAAAAGTCAAAACTGTTAACCGAATCAAAAGTACCATCAAAAGCATGTTATTTATCTAAAACATCCAAATAATGGGTTACACTCTAAAAAAGTTAATTCCACTCTTTTCATATGTTTTATGACAAAAAGGTAATGATAAGTTCTTTGATAGTAGTCAAGGAACAAGTTAAAAGCACTAAAAGATTAGTTGTAGAACACTGACTAGAGGCAGAGATGAAGCATGCCTTCAGTTTGTTTTTCTGTACCTTTAGTTGCATTTCCTTAATAAGTTTGAATTCTTTGTTCGTTAGAACATTGAAAACATAAAACAGATGTTCAATAACTATCAACGCTTTTGTTCTGCAGCAAACTTCATGATCTCTGCATTTATATTAGAACATGAACGTGCATTTGAAACGGGTTTTGGCAAGCAATACACTTCATGACATACACGTACAGTTATTCGTATCATGGAGAATGTTGGTATCATTGATTTCCTTGAATTTTAAATACTTTTTTGTTGGTGAGTTAAAATGTTCAACATAGATGAATGGAATATCACTGGAAAACTGCTCACTTAAGAATCTGATAAATGGAAAGGTAATGAAAATTATCCACTTAAACCCTAAAGGGGTAAGAAATACAGTTGATTTATTTGTCTGTATTTGATTTATTTTTATCAAACAAAGGATATTTGTATTATTGATAATCCATGAAATAATTTCAGGGAATTTGTTAATTAATTCTTAAGACTATCAGTGATTATGTAAATTCAATGGTCATTTTCAGGAATTATATATAATCACGTGATAATGCAGAATCCCTGAAAAATCAGGTATTCTATATAATCCCTGATTATACAAATTCATTGTAACATACGTTTATATGTACAATTTTATAACAGCCATTTGCGTGTTAAAGTTACATTCAAAGGTATTTGCATAATGACCACATGAGTTTACTTTAAACTGTTCCAAGCCTAGATTGATTGGATAATGATTGTTGCTATTTTGTTATCATACCATCATGACTTTTTTACTAGTTTTGTTTCAAAAATCCAAATAACACGTGAAATGGTATATTATATAGTCACTGTTACATTTGTTTACTGCTTTTCTTGACCTTGGGCAATTTAGTGTTTTAATTGTTGTATAAAGAATTTTTTATGTTGGAGAGTATTAACCTCTAGATATATTTTAATTTCCTCGGGTTACTGTTTCATTGGCACTTCACAGCTTTATTCATTTAAATACATCAATACAATAAAGGCTTTCTACATATCAACGTACGGTGTTAGACATATCAATTTACAATTAAATGGGTCAAGCTGTGAATATTCTCTTATTATATTATATTAAAGGATATCTGAATTCAATATCAAATTTAATAAAGACAATCACAGTAAGATATCTAAGATGTAAGCAAAGACAGCCCTGATGAGGTTTCTTGAAGTCACTTGTACGTTTTGAGGGCGAACTCATATTTGTATCACGGACTATTTAAACACAGATGAAATAGTATTGAAAAGTAGCATATCAGAAACTGTTCACTGGTACTAAAGGCAAGAACAAATTATAGTGAAAAAGTATCTTTCTATCCTCTACGAATATATATGAATTGATTTTAGATGACCATGGTTGGGAAAAAATTTGTAAAATGTTAACACATTGTATTTATTTTCTTGTATTATATTAGTTGGTTACTCAAAACATTCGCCCGTCTATCGGTTTTCCATTGTCGTAAACGCTTTCTTTTTTAAATTAATTTGTCAATGATAGCTATCTATGTTTTGTAAAAAATATCCTCAGTCATTGAATCTTTAACCTCTTAACCTTTAGAAATTCATTAATATTTCAAGATATTTCTTTTCAAAAGCGCTTGAATGTTTTCCCAAGAGATTTTAATGCAAGTTTTTTTTGCGAGTACGTTTTTCGCTGTAAACAATGTGAGGTCAGCGTAAATTGAAAACATTTGATCATAGTCAAATTAGTTTTTAAACGAAAGAATGATTTGCTGATCAGTAAAATATGGAATGTCTTTTATATATTATGCAGATGTATATGTATAACATAAAGGAAAATACTTTGGAAATTGCTTTCAGAGGCTGCTAACATTCATTTCAGCATATTGTATAGCATTGGTTTTCTTTTGCTTTTTTCAGTTACTATGGTTAAGCGGTTATTTATTGTAAGTTCTTCTATGAACCTTTATTTATATCACATATTAAGATTACACCTATTTGACCTCGCCAGATGTTCATCTGCCTGTACTAAGTTGGGAACGTGGTCAGTCGTTGTCTTTTGTTATGTCTGAATACTTTTGTTCCTTAAGGAGTTTGGTGTTAGTGAGAGATCTTTGTTTAGTTATTCACATTTTTTCTAGTTCGGGTAACTTAGAGCTTGACATTTGTATTGACCTTCTCTTTGTTGAAGCCAGTATGTTTGCCGATAGCCGTCTTATAATCATTTCTGTTGTTTTTAGTTTCTGTCTTATTAGTGTATATCCATCATGACTTTATTCATAATTAAAGTTTTGCATCTTTAAATAATCGATATTTTGCATGATGTATAAATTTGAGAACACGATTTATTTCAAACTAATGTGAACCATAGCAGACTTTGAGACACATAAATCTTTTGTTTTAACTAATAATTCTACTAATTAATTTGTATAAAACCATAAATATTGTGCAAAACATGGGGTAAATAGATGGTTATAACATCAATCCAAATTTCAATAAATAAACCCCAGATAACTTCAATATATGTCGTATAATTAAAACAACACTTTATTTATTAAGTTGGCTCGAGTGTCTTCCTCCATCTTGGATTCGGAAGTAGCAGATAACGTTGGTCTAGATCTTTGATTAAATGTGCAAATTTTGAGAGTAGTATGCAATTTATGTGTAAGACTTTTGATATAATCATAGAAAATTGTATGTTTTATCATAATTATTGCTGTAATTTCTCAAAAACACCTTATTTGTGTTTTATCAATTTTTTTTCAACTTTGCCAAATAAGGGGAGATAACTCCAATAAAGTCATTTTTATAATAGAAAGTGTTGTGAATTTACCTATTTTAATCTGTAGCAAGAAAACAGGTTCGGTGACCCCATTTTTCTTTTTCTTATCTGAAAGCATGTTATAAGAGCTATCTTCTCACATTATATCTTAAAATTATATCAGGTAGTTTTCTTTTTATCACACAAAATTTGATTTGCCATGCATTACCTATACAAAATCTGACAATTTTCACTACCTGTAGCATGAAAAAAAGTCCGGTGACCCATACTTTTCATTATATTTTTGAAAAAAGCATGATAAATACTTCATTTTTACAAATTATTAAAAAATTCTATCAATTTTAATTAAGACGCCCTATCCACCTTAAGTACGTCTGAAGCTTTTTCTTCATCAGGAACGATCAAACCCAAAACTTTGAAAGCAATGGTTGTATAACTACGTACATGTTTAAAAAGGGCGTAAAGAGATTAGCCAAATCCATCAAGATCACCTTTGCCGCAGGCAGTAGGAACCATAGTTTCTGATAAATTATAATTTAATCAACGTATAACTTTTATTTTTGTGAAAAGTGACTATTGGTGATCCCTTTGAACAATATTGTTTGATAACCATAAATGATATCCACAAACGTGACTGAAAAAAGAACGTTTCCAAAAGTTAAAAAAATCAGCATCCTATAAAGACGGTTTTAAGGTAAACATTGCACAAATAAATGATAAAAAATCTCTGAAAAAAAAATTGATGTGAAAAGATGTTTGCTATTAAACTTTTAATACGAAGATGATACATTTCTCTATCAAACACCGTCATTAAAAAAACGGTTTTTGTACCACATTCTGGTAGGTAAGCTATCAATTGGTCCGAGGACACAGTTATTTTCGTTGTCTACAAATATAGTCCCTAGTGTGGACAGTGTATAACTTGCACATTTTTTTCATACACTTTCCAAATTTATTTCTTTATATTTTATTCATGAAACATTAAGTATGGGGATGAAATTACATGTTGAAATCATTTGGGTGCTGAATTTTGATGTATAGTAGTGATTTGGTCCAGGTAAAAAAAGTCAAAATTAGTATGTCTGAAGCTGTCAAACTGAATTATAGACCCCCTTAACATAGAATTGTCCATATTTAGATTTAGAGCTGGTAGACTTTTCTATAAATCTGATATTATTTGTCCAAAAAGTAGTGCACTACACTGTAGAAATCTTTTTGAGATAGAGCAGGTGCGATTTTTTAATTTGAATTTATTGTCTAAAAGAAATGCACTACGAAATAACTGTGTTCTCGGGTCATTACTGATTCTTTTAATAGTTGATGAATTAAATTGTTATTTCAAATAGAAAACTTGAATAAAATTGATTAAATTGTAAAACTACATAGACGGTCAAAAGGCTTACAAACTTTGGAGCCCCGTCTAGTATTTAACATTATGATTAATATCAAAATATCCCATTCAACAATTCTTTGTCGGAATATATAACATAATTGGTTGATGTTTGTGAAAAGTCATATTCAAAACATTAACCACTTACTCGAGTCAAAAACATAGCATCCAATCAATCAATTGTAAGTTTCAAAAAGTGTACCAGCCGATATAAAGGCCCAAATTTGTTGGGTTATAAAAAGTAGCAATTTGGGTTTTTTTAACACATTGTATATATTCAACCCACTGGTCCGTCCTCTTTAAAGGTGCATCAAACAATCAAGCAAACTATCATTGTTAGTTGTAAAATGATATAACCGGGTGTTTATCTACTCTCTTGTACAGGAATATGCACAAAATTAATTTTATTGTTAGTAAAAGGATTTTTGGCAGTAAATTTTTAGTTCTCTTGGATAGCATCATTGCATGTGAGGGGACGCTTGGTCATTTACGATCTCGTTTTGATAGCTGCCAGACGCCATTTTGTGATTTCAAGAGACAAAGCCAATTTTGATATCTTAGAAGTTTTCATATAAGCTGAAGACGATTTCAAGTTTGGAAAAGAGTATTTGAGAGATACAGACTCATTTTAAAAGGTATTAGGCCAGCTTATTTATATTTTTATATCGTTATTTGCATCATAGACGTATATCATATATTTAAAAAATAATTCTTTTTAAAGACATCATGGTTCATAGAGTTTTAATTTTCGGTCACTCATTCGTACGTAGATTAGATTCCTTTTAATATAGGAATCGCTAGTTTGGTTGGTATAATTTGGGCTTTGATGGCACAGAAATTCAAGTAGAATTTACAAGTTTGGGTGGAGGTACTTTACGACCGGGACCTAAATGCATTCAAAAAGAAAATATTATGCACGTATTTCATACTTTTAAACCAAACACAGTTTTTATGCCGATCGGCGGTAATGACTTAACACACGAAAATAATCCAGACAAATTAGCGCGCGATATCGTCTCGTTTGCTGATTACGTTATTACTGTCTATGGAGTAAGTCACGTGGTCATAGGTCAATTATTGCCGAGGTATTCCTGAAGTTCCGGTCATGACTATAACGAAAAGGTAAACAAAGTGAATCGTTGGTTAAATTCATCATTGAAATGCCGGGAAATATTACTTTCTGGCATCATCGAGGACTTTGGAATAATACTGAGTCGTTATTGATAGATCAAGTTCATTTAAACAATGCAGGTATGCAGATTTATGCTAAAAACGTGCGAGCAGCAGTTGGCAGTTCAAAACGAAAGTAAAACCTGATAACTTTTTCTTTGTTACATACACATTGCATTACTTTTTCAGTACTCACACACATATTATGGTTACAAACAATCACACATACTAGTGTATTTAAAACAAAAAAATCTGTACATGTATTGTTTTATTAAATTCAAATCTTCAATCATTAATAATTATATAGTATAATATCCTTTCTGGTCAAATGTGTTCAATATACGCATGGTTAAATGTGAATCAATATACACATGGTTAAAACGTTGATTATTATACACCTGGTAAAATGTGTATCAATATACACCTGGTTAAACGTGTATCAATATACACATGGTTAAACGTGTATCAATATACACATGGTTAAACGTGTATCAATATACACATGGTTAAACGTGTATCGATATACATATGGTTAAACGTGTATCAATATACACATGATAAAACGTGTATGAATATACACATGGTTAAACGTGTATCAATATACACATGGTTAAACGTGTATCAATATACACATGGTTAAACGTGTATGAATATACACATGGTTAAATGTGAATCAATATACACATGGTTAAACGTGAATCAATATACACATGGCTAAACGTGTATCAATATACACATGGTTAAACGTGTATCAATATACACATGGTGTTATATGGTTTATAATAATACGGTTTCATTGGTTAATAGTATATGGGTGTACTGTACCCACAAGGTTGGTAAATATTTAAAACTTTTAAAATTTCAATAAATGTACAGATTTCATAATTTTATATCATATGGTTCATTTAGAAAGGATTATTGGCCATATGGCTCAATTGTGAAAAGGCCATATATTATGGTTGTTTTATTTATAGATGCCAATCCAGAGATCTAGAGTGAGGAGAAAGGTAGCACCGACAGATTTGAGGGATGTTGACCCTGTTCAAGTCATCCCTGCCATAGTCGCACCACAGCCAAGACGGCGAAAACGTGCAAGGGCTGATACCACCCAAGTAGCAGCTGATCAACTCGTTCCACCAGTGACGTAACCAGCAGAATCACTACCTCAGAATCCTTCATCACATCCATCAGCAGACCAGATAGCTGCCGCAATGATAAGCCAGCTGAAAGAGTCAGGTGTACAACTTACTGTCAATAACAGAGAACCAGTACAGTTAGCAACAAATTTTCTGGCAAATTACTTAACAGATGGGGATTCACATGAACACACTGGCAGAAGGGACATACACAATACAGAATCAACACAAATTGCTGAAAGTCAAACAATTAATTCATCATATGTATTGGCACCACCACTGGTAACAGACCCTGATATGTGAGCCTACTCAGGACAAGACACAGTTGGAAATCCATCCGCTTTAGGCATTGACAGTTCCAATATGGGTAAAACAGCTTCATATATTTTAAAGAACACTTTACCCCTTGGTTTAAATGTTGAGGAGAAAATAAGGAGAGACATTTGGTCCGATGTATATTTAGATTTGATTAAACTATCACCAAATTTTAATGAGGAGGATAATGATGACATTTTGTTTAGTTCAAAAAATGTTAAAATTTCAACAACTGCCAAGGCAAAACAGATTACAAACATACACCAATGGACAGCAGCTTTTGATATTTTTATGTCTATACACCATGTAAAATACCCTAATTTAATTCTTAGTTTGATTAAGTATGCTTATAATATTAGACCCATGTCAAAACAATTTGGTTTTCAAATGGCTAGGTCATATGACGAGGTTTTTCGTAGGGTACGCAAAGTGATGAGGTTTCATTGGTCAGTTGTGAATGATGATTTGTGGCGTACTGCCTTCTATGAGCATTTCAATGGAAATCAAACCTCAAATGGTAATATTAATAATAGACTTAAGGTGGCTCACCCCAATAAGGACCCCCGGTAGAATTTTTTTATTTTCACATATTTTGTAGATCTTTTTATGCTGAATCCAAAAATGCAAAGAAAAAAGGGGGTCACCAGGCTCGTTTTCCCCTCAAATGGAAGCGAAATGTGCGATTTGACCCTATTTCCAAACATTTCCACCCTTTCAACAATAAAGGCTACATCAAATTCAAATTGTTTTAGAACCATGTCAATATGATTATTATGTGAAAAAACATTAAAATTTGAAATGTAAACGTTCTCTTGGTTGTTTTAGACCTAATTATCCTTTTATTTACAGATTTATGTCTAAATTTTGCATTTTCTAATTTCAGTTTAAGGCTAAAAATATTGGTAAAATCAATTTTTCGTAAAATTTCCCCGGTAGATTTTTTGTAAAAACGGATATGTCAAAGCTATGAATTTTTCGAGCATTTTAAGGTAAAATAAAATGGGGGTCACCAGGCTTTTAAAAAAGTTACGGACTTTTGTTTAACCCCTCTTCCCCATGAGGTCTGATTTCAATGCACTCCAATAATTACTTTGTTGTGAATTCTTTATTGATGGCTTTATTAAAATAATGTTTGCAATTATATCAATGGACGATAGCTGAATATAAATGTGATTAACATTTAACTGTTTGTTATAAAAAAGCGAAATTTTGATTATTTTGGGGAAATACGGTAATTTTGTCTGGCGCGAGTTGTTTCCCTCTAAATTGGCGCCATAATCGGACAAGAGAAATTTCAGGGTCGCCATTGTGGATCAGCATACACCACTGATGAATACGACCAAGTACATGAATAACAGACAAAGTGGCGAATAGACAACGATGCAGGTAGAGTCAATACATAAGAAAACATAGATTTTAATATTTTAGGCAGCCAAATGTTATCAGTATCACGAAAAATACAAAGTGGGGGGTTGTCTCAAAATACTCGCTACTGTAGAAAATCTCTGCGCCTGAAACCTTGCATGGCTAAATTTCTATTCTATGTATTATCGTTATGGCTGGTATCTTATTAATGTGTTTATTTGATCCTTAACAGGCAAGTTGTGAACATGTATAGCCTGTTGGGGAAAATATCGAGGGGATGGACAGGGTAGGAATGCCCTTTACTGCCAAGCATCACAAATGTCCTTTTTGCGCTACCGGAAAGCCCAAATGAATCTTGATTTTTAATCGTCATTTGTGAAATCTAATTTCGTAGCTACGTTAGGGTAAAATCGTGTAAAATATTTATCGTTAACTTCTAATGTGGGGTACCTTTATAACTGCCCTCGGACAGGGGTCCATAATTTCCCACTCACTATCCCCAACTCCCATTTCCATTCTCTTATAATCTAAAATAGTTCCCCACTACTTCCACTTCCATCCCCCTTGCTCCCAGACAAAAAATTGGCCAAATATGTTTCCCAGGATTTTCATCCCCCCTCTTTTCGAATTCTGGTCCTTTCACCCAAAATCATGTTAGCTTGCACTCACGTTCACCCCCTGTTACATGTACATTCGCACCCCACACGTTCGCACCCTGGGTCTGTTTGCACCCTTTCTTTTTTTTAATCGTGCTTTAGTTAGTATAGGTCTATAACATGATAAAATAAAGATATATATATTAAGTTTATTTTATTGTTTAAAAATAAAGTGACACACACAAGATCAAAGGGCACAGGCAATTAAAAACAAGTATCTGGTCTTTTCTATTTATAATCTTCATAAGATTTACTTCTACCATGTCTACCCTCAGCTTCTACCAAACTAGAAACTTTTATTTTCACTTCGAGACCAAGCTAACCATGCTAACAGACCCACTACCCCCTTTTCCTGCTCCCTGACTCCCTCTTCCTGATCCCTCATTCCAATGTTTGTTCCCTTACCCCTGTCCACCCCCTCAAGAGTTTGATTGTTTTATTTGTTTTCTTGGGAATATAAATGGCCTATTTTGTAAATTTTTACCCCTACAGTACGAGGCAATACATTTTATTGATGGATTCGTCTTGATCATAATTTGTGTACAATTACCCCCGCCTTTTTCTCTCTCTTTGGTATAAAAAAAATTTCTTAAGGTCAAGTATCATGTTTAAACATACATTGTAGGGCTTATTTAGTTTATCAAATAACACATACATTTGAGTTGAAAAGTTCATTATTGTTTTGTGCTTAGTATTTTTAAATACAAAATTTGTGTATCCCTTATTCCGAACAGGGTACAAGTAACCTCAACATAATTTGGTTGACCCAAGAAGTCTGTATTCAACATATAAAAACAAAATCATTATTTATACTTGCTGTGCATGTAATTTTATTTTGTTTGCTCATTATTGATCGCCACAATTCTTCATTTTTTAGCTCACCTGGCCCAATGAATTCTAACCAAACTTGGCCACAATCATCATAAAGGTATCTAGTTTAAAAAATGTGTCTGATGACCCTGCCTGCCATTGAACATGACAGACATGGCTAGAAATAGAACATAGGGGTAAAATACATTTTCTGGCTTATATCAATGAAACTTAACATTTAGAGCAAATCTAACATGGGATAAAAATGTTCATTAGGTTATGTACAATCTATCTGCCCCCAAATTTTAGATGAATCAGACAACACGCTGTTGGGTTGCTACCCCTGAGTTGGTAATTTAAGGAAATTATGCAGTTTTTGGTTATTATCTTGAATATTATTATAGATAGCGATAAACTGTAAACAGCAATAATGTTCAGCAAAGTAAGATCTACAAATAAGTCAACATGACCAAAATTGTCAATTGACCCCATAAGGAGTTACATGTATTGCCCTTTAAAGTCAATATTAAACAATTTTTGAAAATTTTTATCTTTTCCAAAAATCTTCTCCTCTGAAACTACTGAGACAAATTTAACTTACTTGGCCATAATCATCATTAAGGTATCTAGTTTAAAAAAATGTGTTTGATGACCCTGCCTGCCAACCAACATGGCTGACATGGCTAAAAATAGAACATAGGGGTAAAATGCAGTTTTTGGCTTATATCTCTGAAACTAAAGCAAAAGTATAATGGTTGCATTATTTCATGCATCAATTGTGAACAAAAATATCAGGTGAGCGACACAGGCTCCTTGGAGCCTCTAGTTTTAAAATATGAACTACATTATGCATTTAAATGTCAATCATGGTTGATTTTCTGACAGAATTACTCTCACATTTAATTTCAGGCTTCAAGTACATGTTATAAGAGGAAGTAGTGATTTGTTGTAAAAGATCCTGGAATGTTCAACTTTACTTGGAAACTATTGGCAAAGTACCGTCATAATTTACATGAGAACTCAGGATCATCTTATCTTGCAATTGGAAACTATATATGTAAAGTGCTTCAACTTAAGAACAACATTAGAAGCCAAGATCAACCAAACTCGGAACTACATGTATAATCAAAGTACTGTCAGAATCCATATGAGAACCCAAGATCATCTACACTTGGTCATGTTGGTATCTATATGCAATGTGTTCAGAATCCACTTAAGAAGCCAAGATAAACTATAATTTGGAACTATATGCTAAGTGCTGTCAAAATCCATAAAAAAAAATCCAAGATCAAAAGGACCTACGTACTGTACATGTACCTACATGTCCCAATGATGAATAGATTATTGAGTCACAAACTATTAAAAAAACACTGAAGAGAAGAATATTGAATATTGATATAAAAATTATGAAAATATGGAGGTGATCAAGTAATGATTGTACATGTAAATGATGCATACATGTCAACAATTACTAGTACAGTATATTGAAAATAACAATGTTAATAAATGTTTTATAAATTTGATCTCATAGACATTTGAGGAATAAAAATCAAAAATGTTTCAAAAAATGAATTTTAATAGAGCTGTTTTAATTTATTTTTGCTGCTTGAGTGAATTTTGCTGCAAACATGATTCATGATATGCAACCTGCAATATATAATACAGAATGTAGCTAATGAGATTTGTAGATTTTGGAAATCATAATACCAAGTGACAGTTGTGGTAAATGTACATGCCTTTCCCTCATCTTTTACCTCACCAACCCCTGGCCCAAATGCATATACATGTATATGGTCACTTGAATTATTTTACATCATTTGGCATTTTTTGTCCATCCATATGCTTTTCATTTTCTATTTCAAAAGTTATATTTTCGGGATAAAAGGAGAAATAGAATATATAGTTTTGTTCAATGAGACAGCAACCAAACAAAACAATCAAACGAATTATATATATTGTCTGGAAAAACTTGTGTCTCACTAATTGACAACCTCATTACCTATCACAATGATCAAGATTACTGAAATCAGATAAATATGGTATTGTAAAATTAGATATGCACTCAAATTGATAGAGATTGCAACAAAAATTTCAACCTCATTTCATGGATCAGTGATCAAGGTTAAAGTTACCTGATTAGATATAAGAAGATGTGGTATGAATGCAAATGAGACAACTTTCCATCTAAGTCAAAATTTATAAAAGTAAACCATTATAGGTTGTTTATCAGATACTGTTAGCAATAGGTCATTTGTCAATGTCAAGTTTTTGTGTTTTTGTCTGTTTTTCTAATACTAAAAGAAGTAGATAAACTATATTTGTTCTATGCAATGATTCACAAATGTAAGAAGTACATGTCTGTCTGGCAGTTGTCATTGACCACATTTTCATGGTTCATTGGTCAATGGTAAGTCCTCTTTTAATATGCTACATTGTGTAATCAATAAGTCAACTATATTTGATAGATATAAGAAGATGTGGTTTGAGTGCCAATGAGACAACTCTCCATCCAAGTCAAAATTTATAAAAGTAAACCATTATAGGTCAAAGTACGGTCTTCAACACGGAGCCTTGATGTATGGAATGATTATTAAATGAATGTATTGAAATATTAAATAAGAAGATGTGGTATGATTGTAAATGAGACAACTCTCCACAAGAGACCAAATGACACAAAAATAAACAACTAAAGGTCACCATATGGGATTATTGCCTTCAACAATGAGTAAAACCTATACTGCATAGTCCGATATAAAAGGCCTCCAAATGACAAATGTAAAACAATTCTAATGAGAAAACTAACAGCCTGGTATATGTACAAAATAATGAATGAAAAACAAATATGCCTGTCTTGCAGGGTTTATCTGGACTTAGCCTCATTTTCATGGTTTTGTCTGTTTCTTGCATACTATATGTTTCAAAATATTTGGTTTAAGGAATGATTGTAACAGAGGTGGATTTAGGCCTATGGTGCCCCCCCTTTTTTTGTGGGAAAAATTTTGTTGCTTATATAGGGAATCACTGAAGCATGACTGGAGCAGGCCCCTCTTAGGCAGTCAGTGCCCCTACCTTTATGAAAATTCCTGGATCTGCCACTGTGTAAGGCTGGCTTGGTTTAACTGACCTTGGTCTCATTTTCGTGATTATTGATAATTGATAATATTAATTTTTTCTGATACTTGTAGTAAAACTTTATCTTTAGCATGTTTAGGAATATCAACCTAAAATCAATCAACAATGCTGATTAGTAAAGCAGGTGAGACATTTCAGCTTGTGCACTCTTGTTAACACAAAAAAAATGTACTGAAAGGTGTGACTGCCATACATGCACATGTATCTAGGAATATGTCTTAAGAACTTGAAAAAAATGTGATCTATCCTAATACTTCTTGTTTGTATTGGAACAAGTCCTAATAGTTCACACCTTTTCCTTGGAAGCATTGTTTTTTAAGAAAACTTATTTCCATATTTTGTGTTCACAGCTATCGTGGTTGAAATCAATATTGTTGTAATCCCGACAAATCTGTCTACTCACCATTTTCAAATTTAGTACATCAAGTTAACGTTGGTCTTTCAGATATATTACAACTGCGATATTCAAGGTCTAAGGTGACCCTCAAATAAAACCTTTCGCCATGAAATATAGAAAAAAAATTAGGAAGATGTGGTATAATTGGCAATGATGCAACTCTCCACCAGAGACCAAATTACATAGAAGATAACAACTATAGGTCACCGTACGGCCTTCAGCAATGACCAAAACCCATACCGCGTAGTCAGCTACTAGTATAATAAAAGGACCAGAAATGACGTTCTTTTGTATATAGTTGCACACAAAATAACAGTTCAATTTGTGCTTGCTGAACGTTCACTGGCAAATATTTCAAGCATAATACGGATGAGAACATATGGATGATAAGTACCATATGAAGGTTCTGCAAAGTAGGAGGGGCTAGATATATGGACTGCCACTGGAAAATGAATGGACAATCTATGGGTATGGGCAAAATTCCCCCTTTTTACCCTACGAGGCTGCGTATTTATACATCCAGCTGTATGAACTCTCTGTCTAAGCAAGGGTTATCTGTCGGATTAGGAAAGTCATATTTCTATACCCATGTTAACCCTACGATATAAAAATAAGGAGATGTGGTATGATTGCCAATGAAACAACTATCAACCAAAGTTCAAATTTAAAAGTCCAGTTAAAAAAAGTATCATTTTTTTTTCTTATTGGCAGTGGCTATTTTGCCGGCTCTGATTAAAATATCTTAATTCAAGTCTTCAATTTCTATAGAAATGGCTGTTTTACCGGCAACAGCAATACAGTGAATGTGTAACCCATGCTGGAAAAATAGAAAATATGTTATTTTGCTGGCATTAGGTAAGCGGAAGCCAAGTTAAAACTATTTTGTTTACACATATATGCAACTCAAATAAATAACTATTATTCCAAAAGCAAGTTTAATTGATCATTTTGATTTTTAAGCTATGTGATTGACTTTGTTATATTGTATAATGTTTTATCAAATTTATGGTGCAATGAGATTTTAACTTTTATTTTTTATAACACACAGTTAAACAATCTGAGATTTTATTCTTATGCATATATGTAGCATTAGACTGTCACTGACTGATTTTAGAAATAATTTCAACTACATGTTTAGATATGATTTCGTTGCAACAAATGGATGCTCAATATTTTTATTTTGTTTTTTTTTCTTGTTATAAATTCTTAATAGTTATTTATACCTTTACTGATAATTGTTACGTTCTCAAACGATTACATGTGCTTCCAATATTGTTAGCAGTTTTCTTATTTTAATAACTACTGATAAATCAGTAATTATTTTATTTTATGTTGACAGCGCACATAATTTTTCATAGTACTTTCAAAAGTAAATAAAATATTAAATTTCACTCTTTACAAAGAACCTACAAAATAACAAATTCACTTTTTTGCTGGTGCCGGTAAAATAGCCATTTCTATAGAAATAGGCTATTTTGCCGGTTTGAATAAGGATATTCTAATCAGAGCCGGCAAAATAGCCACTGCCTTTCTTATTATCATCATAGACCAATAATTACTTTTCTTTGCAGCAGGTGGGTCAAACACATGTCCTAACATCATTAAGAAAATTGTCATTCATATTTTTTGCCGCAATGACACACTCCACTTTTTTTAAATCAAGAACATTCCTTATTCATGTTATTAGCTTCCCTTTAAAAAAACGCATGTCAAAAATTAAGACAGAAGTTAAAGTTTGCCAATATCACCGACTAGTATAGCGTCCCTGTGTACTGGGCCGAGTTTTAAAATTACAATCCCAACTTTTCCTTAACCTAGTAAGTAGTATAGATTTTGTTTATATATAAAGTCTTTAGCTGGAAGTGTTTGGAACTGCCCGGTAGACTTCGGGTGTAATACGCTAAATCCCGATTTGGTCAGACCGTCAGACCAAATATATTGCGCTTCTCCGCAAAGCATGCGGTATTAAGGGATAATAGCATAGACCGATATACAATGTAGGTCGGAATTCTAGGTCCAGGTTACTATTGACCAATTTTCATCTACATGACCAAAGGTGGAAAACAGCAAATAATTGAAGTGTCGGGTTTTTTTTCTGCGTAAAACAAATAATCAATTTAGTGAAATGTTTTGCTCGAGTTCCGGTAGTCTATTATAATAACACATTCTTTTTCAATTATTTAAATTTTTACGCTGATGTTTCCTCTTTTTTTTTAATGCGAACTCGGTTGGCATATTGATAGATAAAACAGAAAATAGAAAATTAACAAAATAACAAAATAAGTAAAAGGAAAATATCCTAAATAGAAAACATTGACCCCGAGGTCTTATGTTCAAGGACTAGAATTCCGGAATTCATAGAATTATGATACGAGAAAATTTGTTAGATATTTTTGTGCCCATGAGTTCATAAAGTATATAAATCTTTAAATAAATGTTAGGTGTGACTGTCATGTATTTAGTCTTTGCTTGAAAATTGTCATAGTTCAAAACTATTATCAAAATTTTGCAGTGAGAAAATATTTCACATACTCCGGAATAAAATCCTACCAATACTTGGAAATGAAGATATTTCAAGTAAAAAAAGAGATTTATGGCAGTAACAAAATTTTATAATACGCCAAACGGATAGCGTGCAGATGAACCCCGATGCCTTTATACTGTAACATACTATATGGGTTTTACTTGTTTTTTTTTTTTGGTTTAAAGCCTTACGGTGACATGCAGTTGTTTACATCGCTATCCTTTGTTTACGGTTAAACATTGCGTCATTGACAAAATATTTTCATATATACATCTAAAAGACATCTTTTAATTCAACCGGTATTTAAATGAAAATAGGGTGCGAACGAACCCAAGGATCGAACGTGTAGGGTGAGAAAGTGTTTTCGGAGCGAACGCACCAGATACCGTCGTACATGTCAATATTTATAATTTCTTTTTTTTTTAATGTTATGCTCATATCATGTATATTTATGTCCTTTTTATGTGAAAAATTAACAAACCATTCTGTATTTCTGACCGTATTTCCTTTTTTGAAGAAAGTTTTGCATCGTTTGTTGACACCGGGAAAGGGTGCTCTCAGACACGTCCGCGTTCCAATGTCGTCAACACTACTTTTGAGAAGACCCCTCAAAGCGATCGTTGTCAAGGCGCTCGTCGTTAGAAACATGCGTTAAAAACTGCGCACTGTTAAAGGGCCGAGCCACCTTAATAGGCAGGTTGGAACTTCTCCCTTTCCAAAACAGGCCCAGCAGCAAAATAATCCATTCCCAATGGGGTACTGCTGGGCCTACTGCAGATCTGGAGAATGTGCCAACATGGCCAATTGCAGACTCAAACACGAATGTGTCAGATGTTCCAAAAAACATGCAACAATTACATGTAGGGAAGGTCTTCAAAATTCAACAAGTCTGCCTACACCGGTAAGGGTAAATAAGCTTAATCATTTTCTGCAGGGATATAACAGTCATCTGAAATACAGATTGGTTCAGGGTTTCAAATTTGGGTTTAAGATAAATTCATCTTTAATTAAAACTGATAAAAATTTTCCTAAGAATCCTGAAATAGTAAATAAGAAAATTTCAAAGGAGATTTAAAAGGGTAGGATAAGATGGCCTTTTAATGACCCACCATTTGAAAATTTCATTTGCTCACCTTTAGGTCTAGTTCCCAAAAAAGAGGAAGGTTCATTCCGTCTAATTCACGATTTATCTTTTCCAAAAGGGGACTCTGTTAATTCTTGGACACCAATTGAGTTTACTTCAGTATCATATCAAAATATAGAAACTGTCATTGATCTGGTACAGGACTATGGTTTAAACTGTCTCATGAGTAAGGCGGACATTCTAGAGGCTTTTCGTTTGGTACCTGTACATACATCAGAATATCATCTGTTGGGGTTTAAGTGGCAGAATTTATTTTATTATGATGCAGCATTACCCATGAGAGCATCTGCATCTTGTCAACTTTTCGAATGTTTTTCTACCGCCCTTCAATGGATTTTAAATAGAAAATTTGAGATAAAGGGTATATCACATTTACTAGATGATTTTTTCTTTGTGGGTAAAGCTGAGACGAATGAATGTTCCATTGCTTTAAATACATTTCTAGCATTAGCTGAAAAATAGGTGTTCCTATCAAAGACGAAAAACTCAAACCCCTACTACATGTATTACAATTTATGGGATTGAAATTGATTCACAATCAATGATAGCTCGTTTACCTCAAGATAAGATAGAAAAGGTTTTAGGTTTACTAAACACATTTAAGGTAAAAAGGAAAGTGACTTTGCGAGAATTACAATCATTATTGCGGTTGCTAAATTTTGCTTGTAGTGTGATTGTCCCTGGGCGTGCATTTTTGCGAAGATTATTTGATTTAACTTTGGGACATACATGTCCTCATTTTAGAATCACTCTAAATTCAGAAGTCAGAGCAGATCTCAAAGCTTGGTATGAATTTATATGCAACTTCAATGGAAAATCTTGTATCTTGTTCAAACAGTGGGTGTCATCAGAATCTTTAAAACTTTATTCTGATCCTGCTGGGGTGTATGGTGGTTTTGCAGCAGTTTTTGGTAATAAATGGTTCTCCGGCGAATGGCCTCCCGAGTTGAAAGATTTGCATATCACCGTTAAGGAGCTTTTTCCCATTGTTCTTGCGATTGAGATTTGGGGTAAAAACTTGGCTAATCATAAAGTTTTATTTATGACAGACAATCAGGCTGTTGCAGATATTATAAATAAAACATCATCTAAAGACAAAAATCTGATGAAATTAGTTCGTCGTCTGGTCTTGTCAGCAATGAAGTTTAATATCCACTTTAGGGCTAAACACATAGCGGGAAAAACAAATGTGGTCTGTGATTTGCTAACTCGTTTTTCTTTTCAGAAAACCCACCAAAATGCTCCCTGGTTAAATCAAAATTCAGTTACGGTTCCACTGCATCTCTTGAATCTGTAACAGCTCAATTATTACAAGCTTCATTATCACATTCAACAAGAAAATCTTATAAAAGGATGCTGAATGTATTCCAGCAATTTTGTAAAGAACAATATCCTTTAGTCCTACCATTTCCATCTACAAACATTATGATAGCACATTTTATTTCATTTCTTTACTTAAAGGTTGCATTTCTGTAAATATTGACAATGCAATTTCCCATAGGAACTCCTTTTACGGCTAAAACTGTACCACTTTTACTATGAAGTTTTGAAAAAAATCCTATCCTAGAATGGAAAGTTCATATGCACTACAATTTTTTTCAAGGGTCAAAATATAGGGCTGTGCGGCATATTTTTAACGTTTATATGCCCCGAACTTCTAAGAGTTTAAACTAACACTAAATTTCTTAACTATCCCTACCTCGACTGTAGGATTACCACAGATTTCAATATAAACAATATGCATATGTATACTTACTGGTAACATTCCCAAGTTATGTCCCTATGAGATGAAACATAGAGATCATAACTGGGAACCAGTATGTAAACAAAATTAATTATCTATGAATATTCTATATCTCCCCAAAAGAGGCGTGGTTTGAGAAACAGCTGTATTTACAAAGTGCAACCTAAAGAATTATCAGACATCTACTATAGCAACCTACATCTCCGCCATCAGTTTTGTTCACAAACTTAATTTTTGGAGTGATCCTACAGATTCATTTTTCATTAAAAAAATCATTAAAGGGACACAAAATCTAAGAAGTTCCAGTGATAATAGATTGCCAATCACAAAAGAAATTTTGTCAAAATTAGTAGCAGCAATTCCAGTTGTTGTACAAAGTCCCTATAATCAAATTTTGTTAAGAGCAAAGATGTCCCTGGCTTTTAACTGTTTCCTTCGTATAGGTGAGGTGGCTGTTAAAAGTGAAAGCAGGAAAAACAATGTCATTCAATTATCTGATTTAAATATGGAGTTTGAAAACAAGGTTTCAAAACGTATGACGGTCACAATGAGGAATTACAAACACAGTGACATGCAGCCAAAAACTATTTCAATTGACAAAAATAATAGCAATATAGCTTGTCCAGTTATGGCTATGTCTAGTTATTTATATTTGGCTAAACATAATTCTGGACCCCTATTTCAATTTTCATGTGGCACACCAGAATCATATGCTTTCTTCAGCGCATCACTAAAAGCGGTTCTAAATTTCGTTGGTTTAAACACCCAGCTATATAAGGGTTATAGTTTTAGAATAGGGGCTGCAACATCTGCAATAGCCAAGGGTGTATCTTTAGAAGTGATTCAGCAAATGGGGCGATGGAAATCAAACGCTGTAAAAAAAATTATATAAGGTTACATAATTTTTGAGGTAGAGGTCAACAAGGCTTGCTCTACCAGTCAATAGATATTTATTATGTAGAATTTTGTTTTTTGTTTTACGCTATAGATTATTGTTTAGAAATAAGTAAAGAGGTCAACAAGGCTTGCTCTTTCCTTTGATTTTTCATAATATGTCAACACTTTGCGTGCCTTGCACATTTCATTTTACAATTTATCATTTTTTCTACTTATGTGTGTGTGTGTGATGATTTAAATTATAAGCTATAAGTAGAGGTCAACAGGGCTTGCTCTACATTATTGTAGTCTTATAACCTGTTAATGTTTAAGACACAAACTATACAATGTACTTGTTTAGAAGTCAAGAATTTTTGCTTTACATGTAATTTTATTTTGGGAAGGGGGGTTGCACCTCTCATAATGCTGCAATGACCTCCAAGGAGTTTTCGGGTGGCGGTCTCCCCAAATTTAAATTCTTCAATATTGGGGATTTTTGGCGGTTTTTATTCGCCACCTTTGCTAATTTTTTGTCATTTATTCAGATTTGGATTATTGCATAAATTGCATAATTGATTATATAATACAGAATAATATGATTTTATGGTATTTTGAATAAATGACCTTTATCGCAAAATAGTTATTTAATTTACTGCAAATGAACTCAAACTCCTTGGAGATTAATGGATGGTTTTAATAAGACTGAAACTTGGTATTATGCCTGTCTGTTTTTTTCGGAGGTTGGATTTGCCCCCTTCAGTTTACTTGACTTGTTTGCTTTTCCCTATGTTTGGTATGAAAATTTAGGCGTAAAAAATTAATTGTTTTAAGATGGGTAAACCTAATTATAAATAATGTATCATTAATTAACTATTCGAAAGAAACTTACAAACCAAGTGTTTATAATTGCACTTAAAATGAATGATCAAACGAAATAAAAATAATATTCAAATCAGCAATTATGTAAACTTCTAAATATTTTTCAGACAAGTTCATTTCATTTGTTTAATAATTATGCGAAATAGGCAATATCTTGAATAGAGTATCATTATCAATACAGATCTTTGCTCACAGTCAAATTATGTTTTCCATATAGATGAAAAAAGTGGTGTGTGTACATGTCAATGAGAAACCAATCCAACGGCAATATTAAAAAAACATGTGGTTTTAACATGAGACAAGTGTTTATACAATATATCAAGCTGTAAATCGCCTCTAATCGTTAAACTAGTCTTTTGTTTATTTATAATACTACCTTAATGGGAAATTTGTTTATGCATGACATAATCTACAAATTATTTTTGTGTTTTAAATTATCTGCTATGGTATATTGATAGAACTATCAGCAGTACTGATTGATCATGTGACATCATTCAGGAGTAAAATGAAATGAGCATTCGGTTTCTATTAGTTTGATATGTTATTAAAATGTAATAAATAAACGTATAACCTCGATTTCCTTCCGAATCCACAGAAATTTCTGAAACAATCTTCAAACAAAAAGTGTAAGCTACAAAATATTAAATATAGATTCCGCAACTAGTGCACCTTAAATGATTAAGAATAAATAGTATCCAGATCGTCCTGTTTTCTGAAATGATTCGTTAGATATATTCTCCAGAGTTTATCTTTTCTGTCCATTTTTCCATATGCATTTGTTGTTTTATCCATCAGTTTTGTTAATCAATCTTAACAGCCGTAAAGTAATTATTATATTAATGAACCCATAACACCGTTGATGTGGCAATCCCTTGGCGCGGCCAGGTCATCCATTTGCTGTTTCAATTCAAGCAAACGTTCGACCGTTTCGCTTACTTTAAAAATACGTTGTGTTTTTACAATGAATAAGTTGCTAAAGGTTTCTCAACGCCTAAAACAAATTACTCGAAAATATACTACAAGAGTAGTTTCTGATTATTTGATTAACATTGAATTCTTTATTTTTTACTTTCTGGCGTGTTAGTTAAGTTCCGATAAGCAAATATTTTATGATATTACACCTTCTTTTAAAATAAAATAACATTTATCTAGCTTCAAAAGTAGTAAGGCATGTGATAGGAATTACCTTTTTCTGACTTCATAACGATATCACAATTGTGGTTTTCTAAATTTTATACTTTTTCTTGGTACTTTCAACTTATACCTTGTCTAAAAATATTTTTAGACCGAATGCACGATAAATTTAAAATCGTGGTGCAATTAAGATATAGAAAAAAATATATACTTCGTACGATCTTTTAAGTACTTGCAAGATATTGAACAAAAAACTTATATTTAACTAGCATTATACAATTGATATTTACTTTAGGAAATAGGTTACATTCAATTCAATATCTTAATATATTTATATGTTTCAGTAATTTATAAACAATTGAACAAGTCTTCAATAGAACACTAGAATTTAATTGGTCTCACGTTCATCTGACTGATTTGGTAAACGGATTAGGTTTTGAAATAATCTAGGATATTACATTATAGTTTGATGTATAGGAAACTGCAACATTTCCGCTAACGAATTTACTTGAAGAAAACACAAGCTTGCTATCAGAAATGCATTCCTGAGTTCATGATTACATACCGACCATTCTTCTTTTATGAGTGTGTGGATTTTGTTTTGTTTTTTGTTTTTTGTTTTGGTCTTTGTTGTTGTTTTTTTACGGTTTTGTTTTGGTTGGGGTCTATGGTTTCTTGAACATGAACACACAGGAAAATTTTTTCAGTACATACACGCTGAATATGCTGAATATATGACAAACACTGAAATGTATTTTTATCTCAATGTTGTATTTCTTTTTGTACCTTATTCTAAATGGAAATTAATTCCTTTTTTTTCACTTTTTTTCTGAATTATTGAAGTTTGCCCAAAAAAGTATGTATAGACCCGAAACATAAATATTTGATCAGATCGAGTACACTTCCATTTATGGATACACATACATTGGCAAACTAATGATCCGCAAAAAAAAATGTTTGTTTGCATACTAAGGAACAATTTTTGCCTCAAAAAATTGACCCATCATTTGAATGAGTTGCAATGCATCATGGAGTACTACGTGTTAGTACTTTACTGAAAACACGCGTATTTTGAGTTACCTACAACTCAAATTTTCACAGATTGTTAGAAAGAGAAATAATCTGATGTTTTCTTCTTTTGTGTCTACATTTACAGATCATGGTATAAAGCAGTAGTCACATGCTCAGATTTATGAATAAATGTTTATTTCCTAAAAAAATCCCTCGAACTATAAACAGGGTCTACAAGGATGAATGAAAATACTAAAAGTATTCGTTCACGAATCAGCAACCAATTGGCAAACGACACAAAAATAAGTAATGCATTCAGGTTTCGAAAACGTGAGACGCTTGGATTTTTCAGTAATCTAGTAAATTTGGGAAAGAGTATTTATATAAAAATCGAAACGTGCGAATGTATTTTCTATTAATCAATTACATTAGTTCTGAACATTTATTATTTCTTTCATATAAAACGGGTTTGGTGTGATAATAAAAATTTTGTGGAAAAATACATTTTTTGAATTTTATGTATCGAAATGTGTAACAAGTGATTATTTACACAATGTATATCCCCACTAGAAGGCCTCTGACAGACTGTGTTTGAATATATAAGATCATTGTTATAAGGTAAATAATTCGGCATTATAACAAAATACAGGTTGCACTCATCCAAGCTGTTACGGTTGTTTGTCTTTTTGTCGTTTTTCATTTTTTTTTTTTTTGCTATGGCATTATGAGTCTGAATATCATTTAAGTATCGATCTTTAACCTCTCTTTTAAAAGAAAGAAAATATGATCTGTTTTCATCGCTTTGCAATTAACTAAAAGTATATCATTCAGCTCTAAACATAAGGATTTAGGTGCTAATTTGTTGATTGACAAAACAAAGTTAATGACTGGCCATATGTTCCATGTTTTACTATCTAAATCATACGTTTGTTGTTTTCATATCTTCTTTTTTCAATTTCTATCTTTTTGAATGTTTTAAATTTACCAATGCAAATTTGTTTTCACAGAAAAAAGCAAAAAATCATCTTGACTATATTTAAGGATGATGAATGTAAAAATGATGATCATGAATTATTTGTGTTTTGTTTTTTTCGTATTCAGTCATTTTGTGAGAAAATTGGGTTGTTGTTGTCTGAACATTTATCTTTCTAATACATGTTAATATCCTGGCATCCAAAGTTTCCAACTAAGGTCGCATCCTAGATCATTTGCACTCGTCTCTAATATCTTGCGAACAATAATGTATCAGCGACTTTTATTGGGATTTGAAAAAAGATTGAACCAAATTGACTGACAAGCGCGTACTATTATTTAATAATCCGTTTTTTTTTAAATTGAAGTAAAAAACATACTTTGATTTTCAACTTATACTGTGAGAACCGTAGCTAATGTCACTTTCTTTGACTAGTTGATATAAACTGGTCTAGTTGGAAGAAGTGTCATTTTAAGATATTGACATACAAAAGATATTCATTACTTGAATTTAATAACATTTACCTGTGCTAACTATAATGCATCAACATCGTTAGTATCGCTGATATGTATATATAGGAAATCACCTTTAAAGATTGAATAGATTTTTCAATATTATGTGAAATGAAATTGCTGTCAAACTATAATATTGCGTTTTGTGAATTTTGAAAACAAACATTAGTTATCATCATCACTGTCAATTAAAAAAATAAACTTCATTAAAACTTCTGTAGGTTTTTGATTGCTTCAACAGATTTTGTCAGTTGTTGAAAAGGCGCGTCGGTGACCGAGTGGTCTAAGTAGTTCATCTACAGCGTGTATACTCTGAGTTGGCGAGTTCGAATACCACTCGTGAGTTTTTGTAAACGAAACGCGTGTCTGGCCCATAAAATTATAAACCTAGTATCTTTGTTTTTTTTTATTTAAACATTTCGACACACTAGGGTTATATAACGAAAGAGACCCTAAGCAAAATTTGTGGCACTCTTTTAGTCATTTTCTGTTGATTGCAGTTCGTTAACTATTTCTTTTTTTTTTCTTACCCCAGACATATGTCCTTAGCACTTGAGGCGTACTAAATCATAAGGTTGGTATCTTTGATAAGTTTTTTTAATTGATGATCTCATTTGCTATCAAAAATAGAAAACTGTAATAAAAATGTGAAGATCCCAATGTCGGGGAAAATGCAAACACATTTCGAGTAGACATTAAAGAGGAGTTTTTACTGGCATCAATACGATATCAATCAAAATCAAAACACCCTATTTGGCAACTATTATTGGATATAAAAATAAAAGATGAGCTATGATTGCCAATGAGACAACTCTCCACCAGAGATCAAATGACATAGAAGTTTACAACTATAGGTCACCGTATGGCCTTCAACAATTCTTTGTCTTGGTTGATGATTATGAAATTGTCCTATTCAAAAAACATTTCACACTACTCAGGTGAAGAACATATCAAGCAATTAATCAATTACTTTATTATATAAATAAACTCATCATAGATACTCAGTTTAAGTTTCAGTTTATACAAAGGGAACCAACAGGGATGAAGGATTTAAAATTTTGTCACTAAAAAGACAGCCAAGGGTAAAAGCAGAAATGTTGATTCGATTGGCTTCGTTCTCTCTCAACGTGCTTCAAACAGGTTTGATACGCACAATACTTATTTTTTAAAAGCCAGGATGAGGTAACACAACCATAAATAATATATCATTAAATGATTATTCAAAGGAGTTTACAGACTAAGTACAATCAAATGCAATAACAAAGGGTTTAACACAATGTTGACTGCTGTACCCCTATTTTTGACATTTTTACTCATTATGTCTGTTTGTTTTGTTCACACATTGTTGTCAATAAAATAAAATTTTATGCGACTGTCATACAAGTAAGAGGTTTAATCCACCATTTTCTACATAAGGAAATGCCTGTACCAAGTCAGGAATATGACAGTTATTTTCCATTCGTTTGGTGTTTTTGAGCTTTTAATTTTGCCATTTGATAAGGAGCTTTCCGTTTTGAATTTTGGTTGGAGTTCGGTATTTTTGTTATTTTACATTTATTATAGAATACAATATTATATAAGCATTTATGCAATCGTTGAAGTTTTGCAGGCAGACCTTTATTTCAGAATAAAAATATTTAAAAATAAGGTTGCATGTTTTTACTTTATTTAGTATATGCATTGGTTTTTACCGTAACGTAGGGTACGCGATCTGTAAAAATTACGAATGTAGATCAATTACCAAATTAATTTATCTTTTAACATCAAAGTTATTATTTACGTCTCCATTTGATGACATTGCATTATTTTGTCTCTCAAGTATTATCTTCAAAGCAATAATTGGTAAACATCAAAGTGTGTCCTCTTGTCGACGCTGTAAGATGTTTGATCAGGATGCACTGGTAGATTATATAACCCAACGGCTAATAACTGCATTAGAACACAACAGTATCTAAATAAACAATCCACTAAAAGGTTGTAATGTATAAGTTATCAGTCAGATAATATAGTGTCAGAAGAGAAAAAGATAATTGCAATTCTCGCAAAATTTCTGGCATTTAAAAACGATAATGGTTATTACACCTAAATGATAGTTGGTACTGAATTTTACAATTTTACATAATTTACAGAATGGTCATTACCAAACATTTGAGTCTTTTTTACTTTCAAAACGTTTAATTGAAGAAGTGGAGAGGCCGAATAGAAAAACAACTACCAAAGTTCTGATGGTACAACGGTACTGAAATTCTGGTCATTATAGGCAATTGTGTGGTCTTTTGCGTGACCAAAAGTACGAACATGTTACACAGCATCTTGCTAAACACTGCAAAAAAGCTAGTAGAACCCAAGGGTGAAAAAATAAAAACACACACATACACACTTTATCACATGTTACATTAACTTTAAAAATTCTCTTTACAAACATCAATTAATGGATTGTCATATGTCTAATAATACATTAACAAAATAGCTTTTGTCTGCAAAACCGTCATCTCTTCAAACGAGTAGTAAGAAGCAGAACAGAAGTAAAAACATAATAAAATCGTCACTTAAATAAAGGAATGTAACTTTTCTCATGCATGGATCTGATTCATTGTCCAGTTCGAGTTTACCTTTTGGTCCTTTTGTTGTTTCGTCAGCTCTTCAAAGTTTGTATTAGGGTTTGAATTTTCAAAAACCTTTTGGCTTTTAGCATCACTGAAGATACATTTATATATTGTCGGAATGCGCCTCTGGTGCAGTAAATATGCAGGTATGTAAAATGATAGTAATAACAATGATATATATTTGTGAAGTTTCTAAACCAATGACAAACCTCCCAAATTGAATCAATATTTTTTTAATTCAATAGCTTAGATATTTAAGCAGAAAGTTTAAATTAAAAAAAACATATCTTAATATAATGCAGCAGCGTTGACGTAAAAGGGACTAGACCATACACATACAAAGTGAAATCAGCAATTCCGAAAAGAAGAAAAAAAAGCTGTGAATACGGGTTTACTCGTTAATCGAGATAACGAGTCACGAACATGCCAGCAAAGAAATTATTATAAACGACAAACAGAACAATCACGTTGCTTAAATCAACTATTTAGATCTCTAGTAGACAGTTATCTCATTGGAAATCGTACCAAATAATATTCTCTTAAATTCTTTATATTAGCAAAGAGTACACATTCCAGGACCCTTTTTAAACATGTCATTTGAAAGATGTATAGTGTTTACCGTCTTAAGATGCTGCTTGAAGTTTGATACGTATATTTTTCTTTATGTTAAATGAGAAAATATATTCCACATTCACGTATGAAACCTTTATATGAATAACAGACTGATGTTACAATTAATTATTATTTTATTCGAGGAATTTTATAGTGAAAAATAACCATAATAGTCATGTGTTGTAAACCATTGGGATTGACGAAGAACTGAAACACAATCTTGATAACCAAATACACACACACACACGTAAAGGAAAGAAATTTATTTTAATAAAGATTGTAAAATTTATCTTGAACTATGTTTATTAATTTTATTTTGGTTCCAATGCACTTTATGCATTTGACTTTAAACATTTTTGGTGTTGAGTAAAGACAATTAGGAAAAACGAGTCATGCGCATTTGTATTACTAGTATATGTTTACATAATTATTCTGGTTGTGTAACTCAATATATGGCATCTAATTTGTTAGAATTATTAGATTCTTAATACGTTTTGCTGAACATGATTACAATAATAAATTTAACTATACGTACGGAAGGCTTATTACGCTTAAGGAACAGGATTACCAGTGTTATTTATATTCATTGTGGTATGACATGAATCCTTGCGCATTTTTATCATCTTATATGCCTTGATAAATTTTTAAACATACAAGTAACAACTAACTAAATTCAGAGTTTTCATTGAATGTATACAAAACACCCAACAAAAATAAAAATGCCAGATGTTTAATTCAGATTTAGAAATATATTTCAAGGGAATGGAATGTTGATTGAAATCAATAGTTGCCCAATAAAATGATGTGGTGACAAATTTTTAACCTATCCCTCAGTAGATAAACTGAAAATTGTTTAACCCTGCAACATTCTTTATGTACATGAACAATGACTGGAACCTCTAATTCAGTGGTTGTCTTTGGTAACTGTCTGTCATATTTGTTTTTGGTTGACTGTTTTAGCGTTCATTATGCCATTAGCTGTCTTATTTGAATGGTATCCTTTTGTTCATTGTTTTGTATATAGCCTTATCGAAATGTATGAAATCATCTTATCGAAATGTAAATCATCTTCTCAACTGATAAAATAGTATAAATGATAGTGCAACGAAAAGGAATTACAAACATTTTGACGATCACCTCGTGTGGCTATTAATTCATACTTGTTATATCTTGAATAGTAATTTACGTGAATTACCAGAAAATGAATAGTCTCCTCTTATGAAATTATCATCTAAAATGTTTCCCTCGAAATTAGTTTAAGAAATAATGTAATAATGGTTTTACGTTTAATTTCAACAAATAGACAAATGTAAGAATATCTAAATAATTACAGGTCGACGGCCTCTTGTCATGTTGGATTAATGTAATTCTGCTACCAGCCAGGCTAATTACTGTAAGAAACTGCGGTTATTGTCTTGCGATGAACTTATATTTCTAAAGAGAGGTTAGTGATACTGGCGAGACGTACACGTTTAATTATTTCTAAAAGGAAGAATACTTATATTTTCTGATACCTAACATTCTATCTATTGTGAAATTTAATACACATAAATTCCGAACCACTGTAGATAAGGATCTATAGACATTTCATGTTTATCGGATTCGTGATATTCTTGTTGACGCTAGGGATTTGGATATAACTAGGAAATTTTACAGATTAGGTTTCACTTCTAAGCATTCATAACACTCAGTAAACTTTCAATGTGTTATATCTTTGTAACTGTAATTGCAATTTCCTAACAGTATAACTTCGTCACGCTGAGTATACTTGGAGGAGGTACAGAAGAGCTATCATTTACCCCCTAAAGTTGTGAAAGTAGTAAAATTTATCAAACCTTTAGAAATTATATTTGTTTTATTGACAAATGAATAAAATTTTATAACCGAGACATGTCAATTCAAAAATGTTTGATGTTGTATCACTTTGACGTCATAAACATATTGGAATTATTGTGAAGGCGGAAAATGTCTCGCGGGTAATTTTTTCGCTTTTAAATGTTGATTTCTTTTTACTCTTTTTTATATGAATAGTTTTACAAATCACCAATTTAGAAATGAAGGGCCCACTTATCGTTCGATCACAGAATATAAAAGTTCATGTAACAAAATCGCGAAAAACTACAACCCGCGAAAATATTCATGTTTACAGTAACGTATTTAACCTGAAATAACTATGTTATACATCAGTTATGATACAAATTATTATGAGCCAAAGCTTAACCAAAAAAAAACATTTCACCTAAATAAAAGTCTTTGTGTAAGACGCCTTGTAACAAAATACTTTTTTACCAAATTGTCTGATTATAAAATATATTGTTACTAAAACAGACCATACTGAGGTTCAAAAACGTCTCATTTGTTATTACAATTGAATATTTGCGTTCGACAGTTAAATGTCAGGCATTTTTATGAGTTTTGTTATAATTCTAGACAATTGTTAAGAATTATGATTTTGTAAACCATACCATTCTAGGGAAACTATTCCTTGTTCATAACGGTAAGACATTCTCCAAAATATTTATATTTCAGACCTATTAATAGGTTTTGATAGATACGACTGTCAGTTAAAAATGGTAAATGCTGTTATTTGTCATAAATGTATGATAAATATATCTAAAATAAAATATTATTGAATTTGAATGATAAAGGGCTATTTGCCGCTTCTTTTTATTTTAAGAGTTTGTTTTCGTTAAAATGTACTGGGTGTTCTTTTGCGGCGGTTATGCGATTTAAATTTCTTTTCATGACATTTTTTATTTGCTTTAAAGAAAAATTTTATACATGAATGCTATACGATAAGAAAAATAATTATCCCCATAATTCTATCAATAATTATTTTGGCTTTCTTAAGTCTGTTTACTCATGTTCTTTTGTAGCTTTGTGTAGTCTTTCATCTGCGTAATCCTACTGCTTTTTCAAGAATTGGTTCTGAAGTGATAAACTGATATCGTTTACAAAACGCTTAGGTTAGTTCAATCTTGTGGATATATATATGTGTAATTATGCATTCTAATAAAAAGATATCTCTTATTTGTTGGTAATGACTTGAGTTTTTAGAATTTGAAGAAATATTTTGTCTCATGAGTACTGGAGAGTTCAATGAAATATATTTATAAAGAAGTAGACAGAGGGTTTGATATGATTGCAGGAATACTTCCTCATTGTCTGCACAAAATTTCTTTCAGTATTGAATCACGTCTACGTTGCTTGTGAATATTATTATCACTTCTATATTAAACAGATGCATTTAGTCTGTCATTACAATTGATAATTCTAACTTCATAGAATATTGATACTTCTTTAGGTTTTTGCAAAATGCATTTTCACATGTAATGGTATACGAAATTATTTGTTGAAATAAGAAAACCTTATATCATTCATTCATAACTGATTGCAATTATATTATGTAAGTCTTCATGTTTTAAAGTAAATAAATATTGGACATCATAGTCTGTTGACGTAATTTACTTTAACGGGTTGGTGATATTACCGTTATCATTTCTTTTTTATCCTGGGAAGACTCTATTAATGGTTAAAATGAAACTTTACAAATACACTTCATGAAAAAGTAACTTATGTGGAAGCGACAAATTGAACAAATAAGGTCCATCTGTATTTGATTCCTCTTTTGAGTAAAGGGCAGTATAAAAATTAACGTATAAACTAAAAAAGGACCGTCTATATAGATATCAAGATAAAAACTAAACATACTATATTGTATTGAAATATAACACATATCTGTTTCCTTTATCATTTTCAACTTTCTATTTCTCAGTAATGGCATATCCCTTGTCCCATCAAATGGAGTTTACATATACCAAATTGATACGTTAACGCGAGTGCATGTTCTTATTGAAGAGACTTCATAAACAGCATAGTGTCTGTGACACAAAAACTGTTCAAGCTATCAACAGTACTTATGTTCTACGGTAAACATCGCAGATTGGTTGACCGATATAATATTTCTATCACTGACGGATAAGGCATGCATATCAAGAGACTCGTATCGTGTCGACGCAACCGGTCTCGCTCAGATAGGGGTTTATGCGACCCCTTATGAGTTATTTCACATGTAGAAATAACATTTATTTTGACTACTTACCATTTTTCTATTGCTCGCAAATAAATGATAAATAGATTGATATATGCTTTTTTCCCATATCTGCTCCTTTGTTATCCCCCTATTGGTATCTGACATCAGCTAAAGACCTCTGGCAGATATCAAGATCTAGAGATAATAAAAGGAAAGAATTGGAAAAGGCATGTCTTTATCTGCGTATTCTTTTGTACCTTGCTTAATTTTGAAATATTTTTTAAGTAATTATACTTTTCATTTTCATTTCAACAAACTCTCAATTGATGGACATGTAGCTTTCACCTATATATTTTCAATATAAAGTTAAAGACGTATTTGCTTGGTTATAAAAACCTTTCCCTATCTTAATGTAGCATTATGCCTTGATTACGAAATTGTATTCAATTAAAAAACTCGTTGATGGTAGCTTCAACTGATGAATTTGAAATTTGACATCGACATATATTTTTTTCAAAATGCTCAAACAGTATTGCGTTTTACCTGATGACATATTTTTTATCACGATATTTAAAAAAAATCTTATTTTTATGTAGATGTGATTATTTTTTATATCTTTGTCAAATGCTTAATTGCAGTGCGAAATAACTGACTGTAACGATTTAAATATGAAATGTAAATCATGAAAGACTGTTATTTGACCTTGAAAACCATACGATTTGTAAAGGTTGTTACGCATCTTACCTCTCTAAAGCGATATTGTAATTATACATGCACAAACGTCTCGATAGCAGGTGACCAAAATTGAATTCTGCTTGATTTGATTGGGGGTGGGGGTGGGGGTAGCAGGACAATAGGAATCAGAATCCTTAAACGTTAAACGGTTTACCATAGGACAACTCTTTATACGTGCAGAACTAGGTCCAAGTCTTCGTTCATCCTGTTCAAAGACTAGTTTGAGCATTTAAACAAGACATGGGTAAACTTTTATCAATAAAAAGAGTCAGCTTTCGATATAAACGTACTTGAAAGGATATGACTGCACCCACTTATACACTTGTAATCTATGTGATATTTACAATAACGACAATCCTGTTGTTTGAAAACGTCGACTCATGCAATAGAAAAAAAAACGAATTTAAAATAACTGCTAAGAAATGTTAATTCGTCGTATGTAAATTCTGTTTTATACAGCATATATTAAATAAAATTTTATATCGATAATTTGTTTGTTACATATAGTAATGACAATCCACCTGGGTGCAATGACGTCAACTGACAAACTTTCAAAACAACTGGCGTGCAGTCTTAGCAATTTCAGGAAACATCAATAATCCAATATCTAGTTATAATTCTCCATATCCATTATGATAGGTAAAATAAATATACCTTTTCGTTTAACAGATTTATGAGATTTTAAAATAATTAGTTGGAATATTGAGTTTAATTTTTTTTTTGCAGTAATTAAATGTTTCGTAAACAAGTATCAAACTTTATTGACACATTATAGGCAAATAAAACACATGAGCTTTTGTTCTGGATTTCAGCTTTCAACGGGAGTTGATTTTCACAGTTGTTGTGTGACATATTAAACCGCATCTTTATGCGATTGTGACTGTTCGGTCAGAGCTACAACTTTTACAACAACAAAAAAACATCCATGACGTAAGGATGCTTGTCTTAGGTATTGCCCCTTTTATGTTTCACCGTAGCAAAGTGCTCTGTAATTTTTGTCGCTGGTACATACTAGTACTGGTATTTTGACGAATTTAGTATTTCATATGAATTCGAATAGATCAAAACTAGCGGGGTTTCAGAAATTACCCTGCACAAAAATACTTTTTGTATGAAGTGAATTCAATCAAGGTAAAATACGATGTCTGAGATAATCCCATAGACTATAAAAAACGTAGCAAACGGGTGAATCGACAGTCTAAGTGCTTACTGTTATGCATGAATCTCCAGTTATGCGACAATACACTTTTACAGATCGGACATATTTTATGGTATCTTAAGATGTGAGACCGCTAAAATATGTCTCTTTACGTGTGTTTATTACCAAATCGGGGTGGAGAACGCATCTCATGTGTAGAGACGATTTCAATCGTTCTACTTCATAACTTCTAATGTAGTCCATTTGTGAAAATGCATGTGCGTAAATAACAAAAATACCGAACTCCAAGGAAAATTCAAATCGGAAAGTTCCTTATAAAAAAGTGAAATCAAAAGCTCAAACACATCAAACGAATGGAAGACAACTGTAATATTCCTGACTTGGTACAGGCATTTCCTTATGCAAAAAATGGTGGATTAAACCTGGTTTTATAGTTATTTAACGTATCAATTGAGAAATTTGAACGCCTTTTGATTGAGCAGAGAGTATGTTTCTCTTTAGAAATGGGACGTCGACAATTGGATAGATGAACTATTCACGTATGTCATATTTTCTATTTTGATTGATCATCTGTCAAGAAAAAGGCCTAGAAATGAAGCAGACCTTCAAGTTTTGGCTAGTGTCCCCTTATTTCAAGTTCACTGGGGTATATGTGATTAAAGCACTAGCTGAAATTTGAGTTATCGAGTGACAGGACATCTTCAATATATCTGAAGGTGAAATGAAGATGCTTTTATTCTTTTTGTTTTAAAGAAAGTTTGTATGATTACTACTTCATTATTATTTGAAAGTTTATAGACAGAATATTTCAATTAAAAGATATCAGTAGCAAAGCTCTGACTATGAGTGATTAGAATGTACCACTGATTATTATTGTGTTATATTTTTGTAACATAATATATTTTCTGGTAAAAAAAAATCACATCTTTTCACTTTAATATGGTCATTTCTTTTATGTGCTCGACAGTGTCAGTTTAAATATAGTTTTAATTAGTCGGATTAACAGTGATTCAATTTTTCACAATTCGGTAGGTACACAAAGAGTTGTTTATAAATAAGCTACAAACTGTACTTAATGCTAGAAACGTGTACAATTGTACAGTTTAATGCAAGTTAAACACCAATAGTTCGGACAAAAAAAGTTAAATGCAAGTTGTTTAAGACATAAAATGTCATTGCATTCAACATCATGATATCAATGTAAAATTTATACACATATTTTCAATTGCAGTTACTGCCGGTAAGATTAGTAGAAAAATACAATACTGTAAACCAACTAATTTTCGTGAGCCATTTATTTTCGCGACTTTCGCGAGTAGAAAAATAACGCGAATATAAATCGTCGCGAACATGTAAACTTAGATCTTTCCTTATTTAACTACATCAAGTAAATTTGAAAATCGCGAAATTAAATCGCCGCGAAATGGCCTTAAACATGTTAAAGAACATAACGCGAAATAAAGTATCCGCGAAAATAAGTTGGTTTACAGTATTCAAAATTAAAGAATACAAAACAAAATAAGATTTGTATTAAGACAATATAAATCCCATGAAATAAAGGAAAATACATTGGGATAAAAATATATAAAAATCTCTTTCTGTGTATTAGATACTTGTTTCTTGGATAAGCTTAATCGGGTACTCAAGACTTAAATTTCAAGTGGTAGAATGCATAAAAAAAATCAAAGATACCAAACTTATAACTTGTAATGCAAGATGCGCATTTCGTTTAGATAAAAACTCATCAATGGTGCTCGAATCAAAACAGTTGGAAGGCCAAATCAAATAGTGAAAACAATTAAAAACTGAAAATTACGACAAGTTGTGCAAATTACGACTAAGGCAATGTATACTGGGGTAGAAAAATCTGAGTATTTCGAGTGAAATAACATTTTATAAAAAGAACATATCAGTTATGTTTTATGTTGACAGAAAAGTGCGGATTACTGGTGATACCTTCGAGATGATCCGTTCACCAGCAATGCCATTGACCATAACCATTAAAAACATCAAAAACAAATAGGTTATCCTAAATAAAACAAACAAAACCTCTGTGGTCAATTTTGCTTGATGCAGTTGCCTTCTTAATTTTAACACTAATGTAAAATCTGAAGATTTTTATTTTTTATCATCATCCAATTTAAAAGATATCCAAGTTCAAACATATGGACAAGATGATAACGATAAAAGGTTGATACATTTAATTTTTAGAAAAAATGTGTTCCAGCAAAACAAAAGCTCCTATTGCTTTCGAATTATTGATTTAATGTATTGATCTTTTAAATATCAAAATAATTTTCATCCGAAAAAGAATACTGTGGTTATAAATCTATGACCGAAACACATATTTTTTCATTAAAAAGAATGACATATGTTGTACGGATCAATGCATCATTGTAATTAATTATAGTATATCCATTCTAAAATGTTTTTCAGTCAAAAACATTGTTCAAGATTCTGGAATAGTAATCAATGAAGTAATAAGCCACTAGTTTCTATAATAGTTTTCTTCTTTAGGAAAGAGGATGAAAACAATGATATCTATAACGCAGACGCTTATAGTTCATTTTGTCTGGCATAATCTATATTTTTGGTTATGACCGAATTGAACCAAGGTGACATTGTTAAGATAGATTTTTTTCTCTTAGAATTTAAATGAAAAGAGTTTTTTTTTTTGTATTCGACAATAACGTAAAAGAGAGATTTCCTTTAAAAACACAACATCAAAACCATGTTCCGTTAATTTAAAGATGTCTCCCTACAATTAAAGGGACATTAGCTGTCAAATTCTGTTCACCAATTTGACTCAAATTCTCATACTTGATTTATAACATACTAAAATGTATATTCATATAAAATTCATTATAAAATAAACAATTAACAATGCATGGACTGGATAATATGTTTCAGCATTTCGTTTGTATTTTTTTCTGCACGCCATCTTATTAACCATCGAAATGACCTCCGAAGACTGCCAATGGTCATATAAACCGATATAAACATGAATATAAATATAAATAGATATCGAGCACGTGCAACTGGATTTTTCTAGGTCTGTGTGATTTTATTTTATAGGTTAAAACAATATGTTAATCATCGTTTTTACCTGCCTAGGAATGATTTTTGTGGATTGAATCAGTCAACTAAATGGTTCACCCTTGTTTCACTTTCAATGTTGACATTATTTTCCTGTTGATAGCTGAACAGATTTGGAACATGCGTAACCAATTTCCAGCGAAGGGGTTAAACTGAAGGTCACATGGCTTCAAAGACGTCATATTATTAACTTGCAAAAAATGAAAAACAAATCATACAAAAAAATTAATGATTTATGAACAAAACAATAAACGAAAAACAATATGAAAGCCACCGACCAACGAATAACACTGATTACAGGTTCCTTTCTTTGGACAGGAATACATAGAATAAGACAGGATTAAAGATGTTTGCGAGCGCTAACAGACTAACGAGAAGACTAAAGACACAAAGTACAGATCCAAAAGTTTTTCGCAGTTTATGAATGCCAATTTAAAGCCAATTACTAATAATAAAAAAGTAAAGGCGACAGTAGTTTACCGATTTTCAAATCCTGTGAACCCGACTAAAAAGACTCGAATCAAGGTGGTTGTGATGGTGACCGTAAAACTTTTGTGGTATCGATCTCAGTTCTTCTTTCTCATTACTCTGTTAGTGCAATTTTTGTGTAAGGAAAACATCCTTATAAATGAAGTCCATATCCATGTACGAGCGTAACGTATTAAATTATGTAAACGCTAAACGATGGAGCAAAAGGTATTTTTTAATGCCAAAAATTTTTCAATAGGAAAGTTAAAATTATCATATTTGTCATATATTCTAGTTTTAAGTCGTCCATCTACGACAATATGGAGAGAAGATGAAGATTTAAAGCAGACTAGCGGTGGTATCCTTAATCGCAAGTTCATATGGATATATGAGATGTAAGCATTCATTGTAATATGGGTTATTGAGTGACTGAAAATCATCAATATATCTGTAAGTGAAATAAAAAAAAATGCTAGATGCTTTTTCTT
Organism: Mytilus coruscus; assembly: GCA_017311375.1. Lineage (NCBI taxonomy): Eukaryota > Metazoa > Mollusca > Bivalvia > Mytilida > Mytilidae > Mytilus > Mytilus coruscus. Next base: position 84,581,843 of record CM029595.1, on the reverse strand, counting down.
TTTTTTTTTTTTGTCTTTGAAAAGAATCAATATGAATTCTAAATCATGCGAGTACATAAACAAGTCGGCCAGTAGTGGTGCACAATAAGTACCCATCGAAAAATCGACGTATTAATCCATCAAACTCAACAAATATGTTGTCAATCAAAAAGTCCGGCATTTTGATGATATCGATGTATTTGTTGTGGGAATCAGTATGGTACTTCACAAAGGAAGATTTTTTATGACCTAAAACAAGGAATTTAAATCCATGTTTCCCATTGTTTGTAGAAAAAGCTGGATTTAATTACTAACTGTTATATATAATGTAGGCAATAATAAGATAATGGCTGTATCGATTTTACAGTGTATTTATAACAAAAACATTCTGGATATGGGATTGACGCTTCAAAAGGAAGATTTTACATAGTTAAGGTCACATCATGAAATGATTACAATTTTGTCGATTTGCGGGGTTTGCATCAAACCAATTACACTGGAGCTAACTGCAATAAATGCGTAAAAGGGATATTTTAAATTTTCCTTCTTACCTTAAGCTTAATTTGTTTCAGCCAAATGACAGCAGGGTATGGTTTAAAGTACGTAATTTGGGTTGCATGATGTGAGGAAAATGTTTCTTTTCTCCAAGTACTTGACTAAAACTAAGATTTTAATTAGAATCATAAACTTAATTCTAAAAATTCAACACGTCAATGTTAATAAAATTTTCTTTGTTCCTCTTTCTTTTTTTTTCGCAAACAATATTTAAATTTTGTACGCTTTGAATAAATTTTCAAATTACCTTTGATAGTCTGTCGCAATAAAAGCCACACAAGAGTATATGTTTCTTACCTGTTTTAGCTTCCTAGTTTTATAAGAATACAATTTGTCTCGCAATGGAAAGACACGTTTTTATAGATGATAATTATGAATTTGCCTGTTAAAATGATAAAATCAAGTTCTTTGTTAACACATTAAAGTTTTAAAACCTGATGTTTGTGATCCGTTGGTCTGTCCATGAGACGGAAAAAATAAATGAATGGGTAATAACATAAAAAAACTCAGGTAATACAATTTCTTTCGTAAAGGGGATTAAAAAATAAATTATAATTAAGTATAGATATGGTATTCATCAACAAATTCGCTTGTATGATTCAATACGAAATTGTTGAAATACTTTAATATAAAAGAAACAGTTGAAATTCTTTCATTTTTTTTTAAACTTTAAGCACATTTCACAATTAAATTTTTTATTATTTTTTTTTTTATTTATTTTTACCGTTTGATTGAAACATACACGAAAGAAATTGGTCGTACTTTAACATCTATTGTTAATTCGCATTAAATTTGATTGCACCGAGGAAGAAGTAATAAACATTATTTATGTTTACTTGACTGATATAAAGGTATATCGAATAATATGGAATCACTGTGCTTTCTGTGAAATAGGTTTTTATCGGTACTTACATTGATCTTTTTATTAATAAATAAAAACATAAGTAAATATGCGTTTCTATGAAGTGATTATCGCTTACGGTGCTAAATCTTGTCGATACTTATATTTTGAAATTGCACAAGCCCATGTTTTTTTCTCAGACTGTTTATGGCGTATTTTATACTAAATCCATTGGATGTGTACTGATTAGTATTTTAATCTGGGAGTCATGATTAATTTCAAAAAAACTACACCTGCCATTTAGATACCTATAGAAACCTGTTGTATCCAAGATTTTCAACCACAAGAGGGTATTAGAGACCTAACTCTGACGAAAGCTAACTCCAAACCCCATGATTGTTCCTGTGCATCGTCCACATACAAAAAAGTATAACAAAAATACTGAACTCCAAGGCAAATTCAAGATAATTAAGTAAATAGAAATACAAGGGTAAACAAAATACAAACAATACTGTAAATACCCATAGCGTCCGAATAGCACCTCAGGACCCTTCTGCACTAGGAATGCCCAAAGTTAAAAAGTCAAAAACCCGATTACGGGATGCATAAATACCGTGTGACGTCAAAAGTAAAAATGAAACATAATAGTATGCAGAAAAATAACGGAGAAACAAATTTAGAAATTAGTAAAATAAAAAGATACACAATTTCAGCACTATAACTTAAGAGCATTTTGTATTATTTGTGAAGTAGACACTGACTATCTATCTATTCGGTCTTGGTACTTTCCGATGATTTTTTTTTTTTACAAAAAGGACGAGATGTTCTTTGACAAAACCCTGGCTCATTCATTTTTTTCCTCAGACACCGATGACGTTTTACAAAGTCTGAGTAGCAGCTGCAAGCTCTTGAATATCGTATGAGCTGAGAAATGTATACTGTATATGAAGCTGGAAATTGCTGCGCTAAGGTGACGAAAATTTATAATTTCCAAATGAAATCGTCTCGTTTGTCATAGATTTTGGTACTGAAATGACCTCTGTTGTCAACTTCGAGGTAAATGTCTAGAAATGAGGCGGAGAAAGGTGTATCTATAGTTTCTTTAATCTTTAGGTCAGGAGGATACATTAATGTGATCAAATCAGAAATTTTCCAGAAGTTCTTCTCAGTACTTAAGAATCCACATATGGTTAATGCCACTAGGCGAGTAAACAGTGTCACAGCATTTCAGTAATCCCTCTTTCACTGAAGAAAACATTTTAGTTAATCTAATGGACAATTCCTTTATAGAACATGGAGATGAGCCGGCAATGTACCGTTGTTTGCACAGAGCCTTGTGAAATTTAGGTATCCAATACAAACAAGGTAAGTCCTCAGATTTTTTATTCATTCATTACAATATTGAATGAGGCCATTCAGGACTCACTGTTGATTGCTAAGATCTCGTCTATATCAAAGGTTCAGTTTTGTACGTGGGATTACCCAAATGTGCATTTATTCCTAATTCTTTAATAAGACACCCGTAGTAAAAGGATTTACATACAAAAACTATATTGTTAGAAGCTTTGTCGAACAACAACATGTTTGTTGTGATGAGACTTCAGACATTTTTCAGCCCCTTTGTCTTTGAATACGGACTTAGGTCGAACATTGACACAGTTTTTTAACTTGTAGATTCTTTGTTTTATCAACGACCTAATTTTTTTAATTCATTTTAACAGTGTTTAGTTCAACTTTTCTCGTTTTGTCCATGCTCTGGCGTAATCCTCAACGGAATCCATTATTATCATAAAGTTATGATTCCAATTGATGTAGTGTGGCTCTCTAAATTTGGGACCATGAGATATCACCTTCCGGAGTTGTTCATGCTGAACTATATTTAGATTACCAGTAATTACATGGCCAGAGGACTTGTAAATACATGGAGAGTGGGAACAGTCACATGCAAGAGAGTTTTTCAAGTATTCTTCTAAATCAAGATCTTGAGCTGCTTGTTTATAGTTAATTATTTTAGGTGCAATGGTTTTGGTGTAACTTTAGAAGACATTAGGAAATGACTGATTTTGAAAATAAAGCGGAATTTTAGATGTTACTTCTTTGTAATGAAGAACGTTGCTGATGTTGATAGCATCGATTCCTTTATTTGAACCTGATTTTGAAGGAATTTCCTATTTTCATTGATTTTACTGGTTTAAAAAGACGGAAAATAACTACATCACAAATTATACTTACTATAAAAATAAGCAGATGTGGTATGATTGCCAATGAGACAACTATCCACCAAAGTTCAAATGAAGTGGATGTAAGTAATTAAAGGCAACCGTACGGCCTTCAATATTGAGAAAAACCCATACCGTATGGTCGGCTATAAAAGGCCCCGACAAGAAAAATATGAAACAATTCAATTGAGAAAACTAACGGCCTTATTTATACACAACAGTTTACGAGAAACAAATATGACAGACATGAACCAACGACAACCACTGAACTACAGGCTCCTGACTTGGGACAGGCACATAAAGAATATGGCGGGGTTTAATATGTTTGTGAGCGCTCAGCCCTCCCCTAACCTGGGACAGTGGTGTAATAGTACAACATAAGAACAAACTATAAAAATCAGTAAAAAAAGGCTTAACTCATCAGATGGATACAAATAGAAAACATCTAACAAAAACACAAAGTGGACATGGACGGGTACTTATACATCCCAAAAACAAAAAGACACTAAGTACAGATCTGAGAGTACTCTCAATTACTGACAGCTAGTTCAAAGCCAATAACAACTAATGAAAAAAAATCATGTATCTAAGACTAAAATATCAATCAGTATACATCCAACATCCAATGGATTTAGTGTAAAGACGTCATTAACAGTCATAGAAAAATATGACCTTGTGCAATGCCAAACTATAAGTATCGACAGATTGTAGTACCGTGAAAGTACATATGTGTAATATTTAGTATTTTTGTCGTGTACTGATAACAAGTTACAGATACTAGTCTGTATAGTAAGGAAAACATATCTACACATCCTTTGTCAAAGTCATAATTTCTTAAAAATTGTAAAAAAAGTTTACAGGCAGTGAAAATGGAATGGTACGAATGACATGTAACCCAAGCGTATGATAAAGATGTGAAAGTAGGTCATCAAATCTCTTATTGAGTGATCTAGATTTGGAGGACTTTTTTACGTTAGGACAATGGTAGTGTTTTTGACCATGATCATGACTACGCTTGAATCTAAAGCTAGTGTTGAATAAACTCATTACATTTACATCCCTGCAGGCTGGACTAAACAAATTTCCTACACTTTTGATGTTATCATTACAGCCGTATGGCACTGCATTACCTAATTTCCTTATTCAAAAATTATCTCTACCTGTTCATAAAGGCGTCCTAAGTATAGGACTGTTAGTATGGTGCTAAATTTTCTCAACAATGCGTACTTTCATGGATAAAAAGGATCATGGTACGGTTGATTAAAATGGTTATAAAAGATCCTGAATAGCGGATTTTTATTATCAGATCGGTGTTGGTTTATCCTATTACACAATGTTTGTCGAGTTTCACTAACATAAAGTAGCTTACACAAGGTACACTCTATTCCGTAGATAACGTTGTTTGTAAAATAGTCCAGAGGCTCAAATGATTTTGTGTAATAGGTTTTACCTGTTAGATTACTAGTGAATTCTGAAGTAACGGTGAGCATATTGCATGTTTTACATCTGCTCTTTTTATCCCTTTTTCTGTTGGCAATTTGAAATAATGGAAGACGATTTGCTAGTAGCTGGGCTTTTTAAACAGTCAAACATGTTAACAGTTACTGTACATGGTTTAATATTTTGGAAAGTATCCGAATTCTTGAAGTTATAATTAACTTCTGGTTGTACATAAGTCAAATCAGGTGTTTCCCGTAGGATATTTGATGGGACACACAAATCAAATCGAACGCTACAGTGTTCCGTGTATCAATGTAGGACCTGGGTAACCCGGGAGACGTCCTAGCCGGTATCTTCTTTGTATTGTTATATATCATGCATAAAGCTACTACGTTTATGATGCCCTCGGGTAAAAAATCCTCCAGCAGAAACGTTTCTATAAGAAGATACTTGACACCGACTTGGTTGTAGTAAAAATAGAAAATAAAAGGATATGGAGTAAATGTACATGGGATAAAATCGCACACAATACATAGAAAACATAGAAAATTATCAATGAACAGGGCTTTTATTCCTGTTCTTCATCTTGACAGTTGTCGTAGGGTCTTCAACAATGAACAATCATTCATACCCTACAACAAGGTCAAGACGGCCCCTAGCGTCGACTTAAGCGGTACTATTGATAAAAATAAAGTAATTTTGAAAGACATCGATCGCCGCTAAAATATGCCTTGAAGTTACACATGTCGGGAGCGGTCAATGAATTACATAATTTATAATTACGGGCGAGGTTTTTGAAAAGTATTTCAAAAGTACTAAACTCTAAGGCAAATTAAAAAAGGGAAAGTCAATAATACTGACAAAATAAAACGCTATCAACCAACGGAGCAAGTGAAAAGCAAATATAGTCCTCATGATCAAATAATAACTTGAGACACTGGCAACTAAGAGAGTTATTGCCAAAGGCCAAAAATATCGAATTCCTTTTAATAAACGATACATTGCTGGATCGTCAAGATGTGTGACTAAACATTTCTCTAGAGTTCTTGAAACAATAATTTCAACTGTAAAAGTTTCACTTCAGTAAATGCAACAAGTTTTATTCAACCAGTGGTGTAAATTCGATGTGCATTTTTACATATTTTTAGTTCTGTTTCAGTAAGGTTTGGATTTTATGATGAAAGGATTTTTTTTGTTTATGCCTACCATTATTGAAACCAAGTAAGATAGTTTATAATGATTAAATAAGTGCAATTCTATTTTCTGATAATTGTCTTTATTATTGACTATCCCTCTGATCATATGTCTCATATGTTAAGTTAATTTGAACATAAATAAAGTATTATAAACAATGTAAATCTAACTTGCATTAATAAATTGTGAAATTTAATCTAATCCATTGCTGCCAATTTTCTTCAAACGTATTTCCTGTTCTATAATGTCGCAGTGGGTAATCCATTCGTTTGATGTGTTTGAGTTTTTGATTTTGCCATTTGATTAGGGACTTTCCTTTTTGAACTTTCCTCGGAGTTCAGTATTTTGTGATTTTACTTTTTATTGTAATTTGAATGTCTTTTCACTTTTGAGTTAATAGATGTGCTGCATAAGTTTATATCCGTTTAATATAACAGTTGCTACATTTATATAAGAATACTGCAGTATTCGAATGTGTATGCCACCTTACAAATTAAAACATACCGTCAGTAAACTATTTCTTTCTGTATCGCATTCCTCATTCAGTTCAAAAATATGGATCAAAATATTTAAAGCGCTTCCTTTTGTTTTTTCAACACTCTGTTTGGGAATATATTACTTTCAGTACCTATAAATACCTGGGTCGAAAAGGAACTTTTTGTTTCGGGTAGTCTACTGATTGATTAAGTTCAACGCTTCACTCCGTTAACCGACTACGAAGTAAAACCTCAATAAGGTTAATTTTGCAAAAGCCAAAATTGTAATGAAGTTGCCAAACCGAGTGTTGAAATGATGAAAATTAAATATTCAAAGGGTAAAGTGTATGGACTATATATTTTATAATTGCAGTTATATAGGAAAATACTTTGCTCAGATTTATGCACAATTCAAAAAAGTCAACACAAAGGATACATCGAATATACTTTATATGGTATATTTTTCATTATTTGTAAGTTTATCAATGTTCCTGATCATTGTTAGTTCCTCTTGTGTATGCTAAGTTCATATGTTATTTTCTTTTGAATACAATGTTGCTCTATTTACAGAAAATTCATAAGAATTGATTTCTCTTATAAATTGAAATTTAGATCTTACTTTCTGTTTCTAGATGGAGCAAATCTTTGAAATAAGTTCCTGATCCACAACACGTGTTTTTGTATTAACCATCATTGAGTACGTTAATTCAAGACCTAAAGTGTGGGAAACAAATATATCAAACGTTTTAGGATACAAAAATCGGAATCTAATTGCATCTTCCCACTATTACCACTCTCCAACATTCATTACTAAAATCTCTTGCTGATCATTTTCACTGTCTCAAGTTTCTGTCTATCGGCTTGAATATTTTACCAAAATACAATATGGGTAAAAATAGTCATGTAATGGCAATAATGGCAATAACTCTTATAAGCCGTTTACTGCCAATTTAATTAATGTTCATCTATTTGTAGAAATTGTCTCGCTGATCATTTTTGCTGATTAAATGTTTAAATATTATTTACCCCCCCCCCCCCATTGCAAAACATTGATAAAAATTGTCATTTAATGGCAATAACTCTTATAAAGAGTCAACTGACGATTTCGGTTATGCGAACTGAATTGTATATCTTGTCTTGTCAATCATTTTTGTGTTTAAAGTTTCTATCTATCTATTATAGATTTAAAGATAATAGACAAAAACGCATAAATTTGTAAAAATCTTCATTAAAGGCCAATAACTCCAATAAGGACTCGTCTGACGATTTCAGTCATAAGGTTATTTGTAGATCTTGTCATGTTGATTATTTTTGCTATTTAAAGTCATTTAAGGGCAATAACTCATATAAAACATAAAATACCGTCGCCAAAGTGATTTCTAGTGTTGCAGAATTATATCCAGTACCTGTTTCATAACCATATAAGTAAAGGCAGTTGTTTGATGAAATAAAATGTACTTTAGAAATGAGACGTTTCTGGAAAACAAAAATACCACAAGAATAACAAAATAGTAATTAACCATTGTTTACTTAGTACACGAAATAAAATTCGATACTTTGTTTAAACTTGTTCAAGGAAAATCACAATTTCATAATAAAATCCATTATAAAAGAAAAAGTCAATATTTAATCCGTCGAAGACTTACTTAAAATAAGATTGCATAAATATAATAAAAGAATTCTATCTCATGGGACGAATTACCATTACATATAACCCACATGTCAAAGCACTGCTGACATTGAAACAATGTACAATGATAAATATTGTAGTTTATTGTGTCATTTACTACGTTGTCAAATAACTATTTGAAATCTAAATTAGGTAATAAAATCAAAAATAGAATAAAAAAATTGGTCCTTCAATTGAGGACCAATCAGAATTAAATCATTGATTTGCATCGGCTTTGTTGTTTGCATATGTCAAGGTCTTGCATATCCTTTATGCAGAGAAGTTAATTTTATTTCACATTTTCACTTCAATTTTAGCGTTCACCTTCTTAAAGGTTAGTACGAATCCTTGTGAGGACCATAATTTATCTAATTTTTAAAGCTAGCCGCGGGACAAGTGGGGTTGGGGCATTTAAATCAAATAATATCAACTAGACAGATGAATATTTTTCGTAATATCTTTCTTTTTGGGGACGGATTAAAATTAGAACAATATGGTCAGAAAGTATAAACTATTTGTTCAGGATTTCCAATCCATCGGGTAAAGATAAACATTATAGATTGTTTTTAGCCTTTTTCTTCATATGTCTCTTTTAACTTTATAGTTCTCCGAATATGTATTTATCTCTTGCCACCATTTAGTTCTTGGTATTCATGGTGAAAGTAAACCAAAAACTGCCCATCGAATGCATAATAAATCTGCAAATTTTAATCCGATAAACTGTCAAATATGAATAAAACAAGATGTTGTCTACTACAACTGAACCTCTTGAAAATATGACCGTCTACTTATCAACATCCAGACACCATACAGTGAAATAAATCTTGACTTTTTACAATTTGCAATTAAATTGTAGTATTCGGGGGTAAACAACACAAATGGGACATGTTAACAGACTAATTTATTATCATATTGATTGTGCATAAACATACACAGCTATACAAGTCACAATAAGGGTCGATAACTCTGTCGGTACAGATCGGCTGGTAAAGGGTCGATAAGTTCTTACATTTAATTATGTGCACTTTATCTCTACACTAGGTCAAAATTCGGATACAAATTTGTCAAATAAAATTACAAATAAAAAAAATTCAAAATCATTTGCATTCAGTTTAGGCTAAAAATTTTTATCAAATGACAAATTTTACAAACAGAAAATAAAAAGAATCGATGTATTTTGCAATTGATATATAATTTTAAAAAAGACTCTGTAAAAACATAAAAAGCTGAAAATGTAAATATTTATTTATTTTTTTTTTTTTTCATTATCATTGTTCTGATATTTTATCTAGTGTTGTGATAGAATTTGATATTTGGAAGAATTTACCAGGGACAAAATATGTCGTATATTACTTTAAAATTCTGGAAATAACTTTGTACGAAGGATGATTATAACAAGTATTGGTTATTTGGTTTGGCATAAGTTTCCTGTGTAATACCTGAATAATTATGTAATGTAGTTTTTTTCAATGCAAAAAAAAAAAAAAAATATTTGTTACAGTCCATACACATTGTAACATCTGCATTAAAATATAGAAAGGCACAGACGTATATCTACATGTGTATGTTTGTCTCTGAGAAAGATAAAACAACAGGTCATCCTCACAAGTTACAGACAGTTAGATAAAGTCTACCTTTAAAATAATCCTGGACAAAACGTGCAACCTTCAGAAATATGCCAAATGAACAATGAGATAGGCAAATTTATCTGAAGTATGAACACGACAAATGACACAGCCGCCATTTTGAAAAATCCCGACATCGTCGAAAAATTCATGGTTTTTAATCGATTAGAGACGTAATTTGCCAACGAATTAAACTGTTAAAAATAGGATGCTTGGCTAGACGTTTGTTTCAGATATTACAATATAGCTGCAGAGTTATACATTTGTTTTAAAACTTGGGAAATTGATGTATTAGTAGACGAAGGATTGTTAGTTTTACAATACAGTCAACTGGCAGAGCAGATGTACAATTGATCAGGGACGTAATTTCATCTAAATTAAAACTGTAAACATTTTAAGAAAGATTAAAAGACAAAGGAAAGAGCTGAAAAAGTTAGAAAACGGGTTGGATTAACGAAAAAATTTAAGTTTTTTGAAAGGCCTATGTATTTTCTATGAGACAAATTTACTAAAGATGGTGGATTGCTACGTGATCGAAGTCACGTGATGTCTTACTTAGTTGGATATTAGGTATTAGGTAATTAACATCCAGTGGATGCTATTTTGCAAACTATAAGGTAATAAGTTTAGTCGCGTTAACCAATAAAAGGTAAAATAACAAAAATACCGAATTCAAAGGAAAATTCAAATGGCAAAATCAAAAGCTCAAACACATCAAACGAATGTAAAACAATTTTCATATTCGTGACTTGGTACAGGCATTGCCTTATGTAGAAAAGTGTGGATTAAACCTGGTTTTATAGCTAGCTACACCCCTCACTTGTATAACAGTCGCATAGAATTCCCTTTTATTGACAACAATGTATGAGCAAAACAAACAAACATAATAGGTAAAAATGTCAAAAATTGGGGCACAGCAGTCAACATTGTGTTATAATCTTAATCACTACAAAAACAAATAACCACCCAACAAACAAGATGACCTTTACAAAGACATAAAGGCCTCCAAATTGTTTTACTACGATAAAATCGGTTCTTTCAGTGCGAAGCGCGATCAAATGCTTGATTATGTAATTTAATATGTGTCCCACACAAACATTGTTATATTTAACAATGTATGATAAGGCTTAATTAAATCTCTCCCCATGTGTAGTTTGAAAATATCTGCTATTTCCGTTTGATGGTGGATTCAACTTTTGTGGACTGAAACAAATTAAACCATATAAAATTAAGTTTATTAAGCATGTAATTGCAATGTTAAAAACATTCTTTTTTTGGTCTCTTAATAAATAAAAGAAAGAATATTGAAAGGAATTTACTGAGTATCAAAATAAATAAGGTTAAAGAACAATATTGCCAATATTTCCAATAGTGTACATGTATGGATGTTACATTGATACATACATATTATGAACTATGATCAAAGTATGGAAAACTTTAAGTTTAAGCAAAAGCAGTAACCAAATAGAAAGGTGATTTCGTTATCACAGATACCCCCGCCTGCAGCAACTGAGAGATCTTGACTTTGCACTTTTCTGTTGCAGCATACTGTGAAATTTTATAAGATGTTGTAATATTTTTTGCATTAGTTCAAAGGCATTGTAAATATATTTTTAGAATATACTATTAATATGTGTAACCATCAAATAGTGTTTGGTACCATTAAGTGCGATTTTGAAGGAAATGAAAAAGCAAATTCATTTGATAAAAAGGTATAACTTTTTTTATCGTGTGGGAATATGCTTCAGTTTAGTGGTCAAGAACAGTCTATTAAAATTTCAATCAATTTCAAAAAGTCGTTCTACACTCATTTTCCAGAAACCACATTATTTTAAATTTTTCCAACAATCAACAACCATAACTTGGGTATGGTTAACACAGGTGAAAGATACCAATGGGATATTCAAACTCATAAGTCTAAAACAAACTGATAATGCCATGGCAAAAACGAAAAACTATCTAAAGATAAACAACAATATACAAATCACAACATAGAAAACTAAAGACTGACCAACACGAACCCACGAAAAACCAGGGGTGATCTCAGGTGCTCCGGAAGGGTCCCCCGCGTGTTGTAAAAGGTCGTAAAAAAACAGATTTTTTTCTGACAACCTTTTTCCAACAATTTAGAACCATAATTCGGAATACTTTATGTGAAATAGCCCAAAAGCAAATTTAATGCCATGCCAAATCAAAACCTCGTTGGTCAGATACCCCGCGTGTTTTATTAGGTCGGTGACAAACTTAACCTGTCTTTAACGTTCCTATAAACATTTCAATTAATTTCATTAAGCGGTCCCCAATCTATAGTCTGTAAACCAAAAGTGTGACGGACAGACAGACGGATGGATGGACAGACATGAAGATTCCTATTTATCCCGACTCTATCGAGCGGGAATATATAGATGTGAAAGCGAATAAAATTACTAGTAAGACTAAATATGCAATCATGTACCCATTTCAAACTAAAAGACAAAATAAAATAATTGGTCCTGCTTTGTTTCATAGAAAATAATGACCAACGTAGATACAAGTATCTTGTTTTAGGCAGGGATAAATCATAGTTTGTAAAAAAATATCACTCTGATTCAAACAGCAATATTTTTGAAACTGACATTATCAAGTTCCTTGATTTCTTGTTTGACAGATATTTGTTACGTTTGGAGTACGTGTATTTTAACTAACAACCAGCATTCCAATGGGAACCAACTATGCTCCTCTTCTTGACGATAGTTCCTTTATTTATATGAGGCTGATGATTTCAGTTTTTCTATTGTGAACGTTCCATTTCTATGTAGCAACATTTCAGAAGCACCTGCATATGGAGTATATATCTCCCAGTTGATACGATATTTCAGAGCTTGCATTTCCTATCATGAGTTCCTTGATAGAGGGTTGATGCTTACAAGGACGATTTTAAACCATTAGTTCAAAGTGTTGATTGGAAGAATCCCTTCGAAATTTTACGGACGCCATCACGAGTTGGTTGACCGTTATTGAATATCTGTTTCCGAAAGAAGAGAGGGTATGTCATATGTGTCTTAATGCTATTGGTAATAAATATCACTACTTATTCGAATGTAATTCTGTCTTAGTAAAAATATATGAAATCGACACATTCCAGAGTACTATGTAAAATATTCCAGCACAACAAAAAGGATTACTGATGGGTAATATAAAGGTACTAAAAATGTATCTTTATTTGTTTCAAAGTTAGATAAAGTATTATAAAGTAAAGTAATTATTAATATATTCCATTTTAGAGTTGTTTAATTTCTTTCTATGATCTTATGTGACTGTATTTTGAATATGTTTACCCTTGTTTCACATGTGTATGTGACAGAGTGTTTTTAAATAAAACATTATTGACATATATTGTTTCACAGATCTAGATAACGACGAATATATTCCAACTGTCGTAGTCGCCACCCCGTCCTCTTTTCCTCGAATGTAGCTTACCGAATTAGACTTATCACGGGGTCTGTACTTACATGAGACACACGACGGGTGCCACACTCGACGCAACATCTGCCTACTAGTATCTTTCCGGAGCACCTGAGATTACCTCGGTTTTTTTGGTTTGGTTCGTGATGCTCAGTCTTTTGGTTTCTCTATTGTGTTTTGTAAAATGTTGTTTGTCTTTTGATTGTTTTTTTTTATGGTCATGGCATTGTCAGTTCGTTTCGACTTATGAGTTTGAATATTCCTTTGGTATCTTTCGGCTCTCTTTCGCGTTAACCATTCCCGAGTTATGCTTGTTGATTGTAAGAATAATTCACACTTATGTGGTTTCTGGATAATAAATGTAGAACGAGTTTATGAAATTGATTGATATTTTATTGAAATGTTTTGGACCACTAAACTGAAGCATATTACCGAACTTTACCGAGTGGTACCCATTATGACATTAATTTATTTGTTCATTCCCTTCAAAATCGAAATTAACACTTTTTTCTAAATATTAACATTCAGTTGAGCACGTGACTCGAATTGAAATAAAGAAAAACAGCATTCAGGTATCCCTTTGGTACATTTTGCCTTTCTTTAACAAGATATAATGTCAATTAAGGAACAACTTTCTTATGTAGGTGAATTTTTCGGCTGGTCTACTAAATCATCGGTATCCTTGTTGAGTTTTTACTACCATTTCTCTAGGGCAAATAATAACCTTAAAATCTGACATTTAAGGATACAACAAAAACTAGAAAGTCTGCTTCATATCTGTTTTTTTTCCCTCTAGATGTTGTCATAGATGGACGACTTCAAAGTAGTTGCTATGACAAACGCGACAATTTCAGCTTTCCCATTGTGATTTTTACATTCTTCCTCATCGTATTACGTTCACATATTTCAATTGAAAATTAAAACTTTACGGGTGTGCATTTTTATATAATACGAACTCATCTCATAGAGGTGTGCTCTTAATGCAAAAACTGCTTACGCATAGTTATGGGGAAGAACGACTGAAATAAACACTACATAAGTCTTACGGACACTTTCGAAATAGGTTGACTTTTTCTCAAATCACAAGAGGTATGTTTTGGCCGTCTTAGATCGTACGATACCAAAATAATCGTCTGATATGTGATTTTAACAATTGCTTGCTTTTTCTATTGTCCCTGTGAATCTATGACAAACAAGACGATTTACATTTAGAAATTACAAATTTCCTTCACCTTAGTAGCAATATACCAATTTCACCTGCATAAGGGAGACACATTTCGGTATTCAAGAGCTTGCAGCTGCTACTCAGACTTTATAAAACGTCATCAGTGTCTGAGTAGAAAGTGATAAACCTGGGTTGTGTCAAAGAACGTCTCGTCCTTTTTTTTTTTAAATTCATCGGAAGATACCAAGACCTTGTTGATAAATATTCCGTATCAACTTCACAAATAATACATGATGGTCTTGAAGTATAGATTCTATGTACTGACGAAGTTTATCATCTTAATTACGTGTTGTAGTGTTCTTTTTATTTTGTTTTTATATATTTTAACCTTTAATGTTTAGTCCATTAATTGACATTATATTTTGTAAAAGAGAGGCAAAATATACCAAAGTGATAACTGCATGTTGCTTTTTCTTTATTTCAATTTGATTTACGTGCTAAACTACATGCTAATAATTAGAAAGTTTTTATTTCGATTTTGAAGGGAATGAAAAAGTAAATTAATGCCATACAGGGGTACTCGGTAAAATGCTTCAGTTTAATGGCTTTTGGCATGGCTCGGTATTTATACATCTTATCATTTTGTTATTGTGTTACGGTCATTCTTTGTATTCATGTCTTTCATTTTTACTTATGTGTTTTCTCTATAGAATCTAATGGGTTCCTCGTTATACCGTAATAGTTTGTATGCTGACCCGTATGTATATATTTAAAAAATGTCATGCTCCATTGCACGTAAGAAAAGAACCTTTCGTAGATTTCGAAAATAATCCACTAAGGAAAGTTTGTTTTTTTTTTTCTTTTCAACCAGTACTATTGAAATAGTTACTGTTTTATAGTAATTAAGATTATAACACAATGTTGACTGCTGTATCCCAATTTTTGACATTTTACCGGTTATGATTGTTTGTTTTGATCACACACATTGTTGTCTATATGATGGAATTATATGCGACTGTCATACAAGTGAGAGGTTTAGCTAGCTATAAATCAATTTTAATCCACTATTTTCTCCATAAGGAAATGCCTGTATCAAATCAGGAATATGACAGTTGTTTTCCATTCGTTTGATGTGTTTGAACTTTTGATTTTGCCATTTGATAAAGGACTTTTGACTTTGAATTTTCGTTGGAGTTTTTGTTATTTTACTTTTTTCGCATGGCGGGTGATGCATGCATAGCAGTAGACACTTACCTTGTCGACACCGCTGGTCTCGCTCGGTTTTTAGTTTATGCGATTCCTTCAGATTTTATTTTTCCTATCTTGATTCGTATACTTGTAGACGACTTTACGAGATTTGAACACGAAAAAACAACTGTTGTCTCTTCTATTACAAGTTTTTTTTTTTTTTTTTTTTTTTTTTTTTTTTTGGGGCTATCAACAGTCTCTTAACGTTTTAATTAAATAAATCATGTATGACCAGTGTGATGCTTTTAGCTTTCAAATAGTTACGTTTTCTTTTCTGAGGAGTTACACCTTCGTCACCTCCTAAAGTGAATACATAGCACATCCGGTTCGTATCTCAAGAACTTGTTTCTATAATAGCAACTTTCTAAATGGTGCACAATTCAAGTGGTCATAAATCCTTAGCTTTTAAATGTTTGGTGTTAGCTTGAAATTATTGGAAAAGCGCTTCGAACGTACCAAATTTATAAAGTGTCATTTTCAATTACTTTATCAAAAGGGTTTACAGGCTAAATTAATACCATCTCATCAAGAGATTCACTGTCTCTAACATAAAAAGATGAATCAATGTTAGGTGAGTGTGTGGCACTTATCCGTGAGCATATTTCCCTAAATGGTTCATAAATTTTTAGTGAAAAATTATAGTTACTGAATTTGTTTCATTACAAGTTTTGATTAAAAGGCAATACGCAGGCTGTCGAAACTATCTTTCAGAGCGGTTCATATCAGAGGTCATCAACAGTTGGGAAAATTGAGACTTATTTTTAATACAATCAACACACAATCTAATCAGACTCTATTCTCCCAAAGTTATGTCAGTACGTAGCGGCCTGTATGATAGAGTGATGTTAATTATAATCTTATTCCAACTGTTAGTCATGAAAGTTTGACAAATTAAGGTATGATAATCAAATTAATTTTCTACACTTACACGTAACGCAAAGATTGGAAACATTTTGTATGCACTGCCGTACGCTCGGTATATTTTTTTTATATATAATATTCATTTCTATCAAATGAATCTTTAAATGCAGTGGTCTATTTTTTGTGAGTTTTTCAGTTTATATGAATTTAAAATTGTGTTTGTATAACAAAAACAGTATATTACATCACTGCTTTTAGTCGTTTCCTCTTTCTTACAATAAAAAAAAGCACAGACAAATAACAATAAACAACACGTGGTCCAAATAGTCTGATGTGTATAAAAATAAAGAGATGTGATATGATTGCCAATGAGACAACTATCCACCAAAGTTTAAATGAAGTATTATAGATACAATGAATAAGCGTTGATTTTTAAAAGAAACCATGAGCCCGGAGGCCGAATGGTTTGCTTTTCATGAATCAACGCTTATTCGTTGTATCTATAACTTAAACTATTGTGTTAATGTCTTTTCAAAATTAAAGCCTTTTCTTTATTAGAAGGTATTGCAAGTGAGTTTAAATAACCATTTTATCATGTTCAACGACGCATTAATAAATCTAAGTTCACAATTAATTGGTTAGAAAAATACAAATATAACACAACACGTCTGTCCTTAAATTATCAGGCATCTGAATATTATCCAAATAAGACATATTAGAACATATTTCTAAGTATATACAATAAGTAAGTTACCGGAATTTCTAGCAAGAAGCCTAATTCTAGGCATATCACTATTTACTAGCATAGGAATTTGCGAATAAACATTTGTAAAATTAAGTAGTAAAACAGATGAAATGGACAAATTGAATGTAATCATTTCCGTTTCAAATATGTCAAAAAGCCAAGAATAATCTAAACATAAACGATAAAACTCGCTATTATTAAAATATTAAACACAATAACATACAAAATGAGAAAAATAGAAAAACTAAAGAATAGGGACAGCAAAGATAATACAGGGATTCGAACCTAAACCGACAAGTCCCTACCTTTAACTTGACTCTTTAACTCAATGATCTTAAACTGCATGCTAACCTCGCGGCTACCAACTTATACTATACGATTGCCTATTATGTATATATAAAGGTACAATCCCTGTATGTCCGTTGTACCGATTTGTATTTATGTATATAAAATAGACATCTAACTTGCAACCCATTGGTAGCCGAGAGGTATCGTCGATGTCTTGATGTCAATCACACATAACAGATTTCAAGGAGGGGTTCGATTCCCAGTGATGGCATATAAAGATTACAAAAATTAAAGGTAAGTTTTTAAATTAATCCTATTAGTGAACAGAAATCAGTAAATTAGCCAATTCAAACTTAATGAAATTAGGCACAAAAAGGAAACAAATGAAAATAATTTGGTGAGTTCATTTCAGCGACAGATTTAGGAAGCGTTAATTAGCACATACTTACAACTTCTCGTCCAATCAAATTTCTTGAATTTGCCTTCTAATTTTCATAATACATATTTTTTCCGTGTACTAAGTAACTACGCATGAATGACCACAAGAGTAAGATTTCATTGTATCATATTCAAGATATTAAAACAAAAATTGCCACTAGCTATTTTGAAATAAAATGCTGTGTTCCAAATTAAATTAAATAGTTTGTTATTAGTTTTCACATTGATTTTAAATATCCTGCTATTTAAATCTTTGGATCTTAAAATATTTTTGACAATTGCAAGTTTCTTTCATTTAAATAAAGAGTAACACATATGGTTCTTTATACCTTGATTAAAGTACAACGCTATCTTAAAATTGTGATAATTTATCATCCATGCAATTACTTTGTACACAAAAAAAGTGTGTACTAGGAAACCTAGTGAAGGGAAATTAAGGAAACTTGGTAATGATTTTTTAAACTTTCTTAAGGAAGTTGATCTATATTGTCAGATTGATTATTGGTTGCTTAATGTCCAGTGGCAAATATTTCATGCATGTTCAGGACGATGTCATGAATTGAAAAACCGTGATAATGTCTGAATAGAATGTGCCACCTATATATATATATACATATTCTGATAAATCTTTTATTTTTTTTTTTTGAAAAAAAAACAAAAAAAAAAACACGAAACCTATAATCTTTTAAATTAGTTGGAAGTTGCTTTTTAATGCCTATCCGCTAGACTATCAATGGGGACAAACTATCTATATGTTTCAAATCTATTATAGCTTTAGTTTTACTGTGAAATTGAAAAAAATGTTTTTAAAACATGTAAAGCATCCACTGCAATTTAATTATTGTCTGCAAGCCCCTCGCTCTAAATTTCATAGTATATACCTTTTCATAGACTAACCTAGACTTCTAGAAAAAGAATCACGGTAAATGAATAGGCTGACGTCACGACAATGGTTTAAGTGGATTTAGAACATACTCACACCTTCCCGTCCAATGAAAAGTCATTTTTTCCCTTCTAATTTTCATAGTACATGGCTTTCTATGCACTATAAAATTCTTTACATGAATGACTTTTCATTGTAGATTAATTATGAAACGGAACTCTTAATAACTACACTAACGTAGTGTACAACCATGCGGCATTTTCCTTCGGAAAATAGCCAACTGATTAAAGATTAAAGAGAATAGAATTATAAAAAAAACATTTTAAATTTTCCAAATGTTTATCATGGTACATATATATAACAAACAAAAAATGAAATGAGGGCAAAGATGTAAGTAAAATAATCTTTTATTCAATTTTGATACCAGACATTCGAGTCAATTATTTTTTTTTTCTTTCAAGAAAACAATGTCAGACTGCTGATATATAAAGCAAAGAATTTTTTTCGAAAAAAACACAATACATGTACATTCATCAATAAAAAGTAAGCATCTGAATTTGAATGGTTGTAATTCAAATATTTATAGAGTGAGTTTTATAATTATCAAAAAAATATACAAATTTCAAAAAGCTCATTTATATAACATTGTGTGGTTTTAAAATCAAGAAATTTAAGTATATCAGTATTAAAATTTTACCTGAAGCAGACGAAAAACTCAATGTTTGAACAATTTATCCTTTTTGTCCTCACAAAACTATGTTAGTGCTATTTCATTCCATCCATTGAAATGATCATTACCTATGTTATACATTCCTTTTGTTAACCTAGTTAACACTTCATTATCAAAAGTGAATTATCAAGCTTTGAATATTACAATGGGAAAGGATAATTTTGTGAGGTCACTCGAAAGTGTGAATATGTTCTAAATTGGTCAGACAATACTTGGTCATGTTTTATGAACATTTTAAACCCTCGGCTACGCCTTGGGCTTTAAATCTTCATAAAACATGACCAAGTATTGTCTAACCTTTACGTAAGCAATTATAGGCAACCGTACGGCCTTTATCAATAGGTCAAACCCATACCGTATAGTCGGCTATAAAAGGACCCAAATGGAAAATATGAAATAATTCAATTGAGAAAAATAACAGCCTTATTTATAACAAAACAATTTACGAAAAACAGATATGAAAGACATGAACCAACGATAACCACTGAACTACAGGCTCCTGACTTGGGACAGGCACACAAAGAATGTGGCGGGGTTAAACATGGTTGTAAGTGCTCAAACCTCTTCTAACCTGGGACAGTGGTGTTACAGCACAACATAAGAACAAACTATAAAAATCAGTTGAAAATGGCTTAACTCATCAGATCAATACAAAGCAGACAAACATTTAACAAAAACACAGACCGGATGTGGCAGGGTATTTTTACTTCCCTAACAACAAAAAAGACACAAAGTACAGTTCTGAGAGTACTACCAGTACTGACAGCAAGTTCAAAGCCAATAACAACTAATAAAAGAAATTATGTATCTAAGACTAAAATATCAATCAGTACACATTCAACATCCAATGGATTTAGTGTAAAGACGTCATTAACAGTCGTTTTAAGTTATTTGTGGTAACGTAATCTCTGAAATGACTTAATAATTTACCAGTAATACATAGATTACGCTCATTGATATCCAAAACGTCACTACAGACGCGGGCATAGCGAACGAGTTGGAATATGTAAACACAGTAAGACGGTGCAAAAGGAACATCACCGTCCAAAAAAGGAATATTAAAAATAGTGAAAGAAAAATCATCCCTTTTGTCGTAAATAAAATACGTACAAAAACCGGCACAGTACAGCTACCAACAGGATATTCACGAACTCGAACAGGGAAAAATTTTTGTAAAAATGAAATGTGTTAATAGAATTGTGAAATTAAACATAGTATTAACACAGACAAGTTTGTTTTATATTATAATATTATGTTAAGCACTTCAAACTGCCATGAAGTACAATTCCATATAAGATTAAGATCATGAGTTGCATACGTTAGCTTCTTAATTATACTGCGATAGGAAAGTTGTTCAGTGCAAAATTGATCCTTTTCAATATATTTTACAGAAAACGAAATGAAATTTCTTCGCGGGCTAAAATGTTTTATTTTTTGTGCAAAATAACTATGAACAGCAGTTGAAATGAAATCTCGAAAGAAGATAACATAATTACTAATACTAGTATGCAGAACAGTAGAAATCAAACATCTTGTATTGAATTAATACCGAAGCAAAGTTCGTCCTTAACATTTCTATAATTACAAATCCCGAATGGTCCTTAAAGATCTGTTTTCGAAAAATAACCATATTGACTTTATAACATTTTGAATTCTTGTCATTTTTGTAAACAACAACATGTAAAACTTGTTTAAACCCACCGTATTTTGTTTCTATATTAAGTCATTCTATCTGGACTATATTTTTTTAAAGAATCAAGTGTGGTGATCTGTAAGATTTGTAAAAACAGCGGCTATACAGAGCTATAAAGCAACTATTATATACATTACCGTTTTCTACATGAGGAAATGCCTGTCCCAAGTCAGGAATATAACAGTTTTTTTTCCATTCGTTTGATGTGTTTGAGTTTTTGGTTTTGCCATTTGATAAAGGACTTGCAAGGTAAACGAAAATATCAGACAAAATCTATTTAATGATATACAGTTAGATGATGAACATTATATTCATTTCCCTGATGAACAAAACTTATTTTATATATTAAACCCCGCTTCCTTGAGACATGTTAGAATAACGGCTTCTCTTTTAAAAGGTCATTAGAACTAAGGGTAAAGGTCTCCTTGTAACATGGCTATTGAATATTGTAATATTGTAAATTTATCACTTATGTTTTGGGGGTTTTTTTTGTATACTGTTTGTTTTTATTTTGTTGTTTATTGTTTGTTTAAATTTGTATTGCCACAAACATACTGTAAATGTTTTATGACAATAAAATTGATATTGATATTGATATAAACACAACGAAACTGTGCGTTGATGTCATTAATATTTGCTTTAGTTGAACAACAAAAATACACAAAATAAACCAAAAGCTTTAATCACTGTTTAGCCCAAGCTATTGAAGTAAAATTATCGATTCAAGCCATATAAAGTTCCCTTGCTACTAGTTCAAAACTGCAGTGACCCAAAATATATATTAAAATTTATACAACGTAAATCCAGTGTGTTTGTTTTTTGTGGAAACGGTAAAGCCTATCTTTAAGACATATATAAAAGTTATAGATCAAAGAAAAGGGACATAAAATCTATTTCAGATTACTGTACACCAGACATTACTATAAATTTATTTGAAAAATACCGAGACAAACAAATTAATCTATCTCACATTTAATTGCTTTGAATGATTTGATAGAGCTTATGCAATTTTATTTCACTTGCAAAGTCCATCAAAATTTCTTATGCATGTCATCTTGACACGACGTTTCCAGACGCTTATAATTCATTAGCTAAACATGGATCAAAAACTGAAATGGCTGTGTTGTACAGGTCTGAATGTAGAATGGTCTACAATGAACATCTATTATTATTTTTAAATGGCTTTATTCCATATCGACCCTGGTGTCATTCGAAGACCCCAATATCGGACCAATGACGTAACCTAGAAGTCCCGATATGGGTCTAGGGATGATACAAGGGCCGATATGGTAAATGTCACGTGATGATCTGTAATATATCACATATTTCGCCTTTGAAATCAATAAGAGAAAATTGAATATATATATATATATATATATATTGAAAAGATAAGTTATTTATTAAGCTGTTTGTTTGTTTCTTGATTTTTTGTAAAAATGTTATTTATAAATCGAACCATTTACAGATAACTGCTATCAAATTTTAAATAGTTTGATTAACTAAATAAAGTCAATATAAATGCAAAATTATCGCTAAATAAGATTGGAAATAAAAGTTTTCGTAAAATTAGTTTCGAGTGTAAGACTCGAACTCGATGAAAACAATAATCAAAGATCTTACTAAAAAACATCAGATGAGCATTTCGATTATAAATGTCTCTTCAGTGATGCTCGAGGTCAAAATATTTTATTGAAAGTCCAAAACCTAATACAAACGTTGAAGAGCTGATACAAACAAAAAGGACCAAAAGTAAAGCCAAATCAGGAAAAGGAATCAGAGCTATTAAATGGGTGCATTCAGTGCCAATAGAAATACCTATATTCTGTCGATAAACGTTATTGCTGACACGTACATAGATGATGTCGAGGAGAAAATTATCCGCTTTAATTATCTCATCATAGTTCCAGTAAGTGTATCAAGCATATTAACTTTTTCTTCATTACAGAGGAAGTTTTTAAATAAGTTGCAGCAAATTAATTTCCTATCCTATCTTTAGAACCATTTGATTATTATGTAAATTATGCACTACATTTATCTAAAACATCATAAAAGTTGGGTTTTTTACACTCTAAAAATAATTAATTCCATCATTTTTATATTTTGTTATTTTAAAATACCCATGAAACTACGCATCCTACATTGCTTGATCTGACCCGACACTAATTAAGTGTTTCGGCAGTTAAGCAGCTTTGGATGGTCATTGTTTAATATAACCCAATATAAAAATAATTCATAGATATATCAATATATCTATATTTAATTCTTATTCAATAGATGGTATGACAGATCTCCCATCATCAGGGTCAATCTGTAGACTTTATTTTATAGTCTTTAAACTTTGATCTAGTAAGCATGTCTCCTAAACTTTTGTGTTTGCTAAACGCAGCTATTCAATTTGGTTCAACATTGAACACTTGTGCACATTCTTCGTCATACTGCAATAAATACCAGTGTTTCATGATATATTTTATTTTAATTTTACGTATAAATGGGTTAATTTTAGCATGCTTAGTTATCAAAACTAAAGGCATGTTTTCTTTTTTCTTCAAGTTTCTGTGCTGCAATAATTTAGTACAGTCAAATAATAAAGCATCAGTAATACTATCATCTATTTCGACGTTTTCTTTGTAACCCCATATCTAGTAATTTCGCTTTGAAATAAGTTAGATTGTGTATTAGTTTGTTAATGTCACTTGTGTTGCATATCAGCCGTATTGCTTCACCTTTGACAAATCCTCAGAATACATGCTGAGAGTGACAGCTGTTCCGATGTAGATACGGAAAAGAATGTGTTTCTTTAAAATGTATTTCCAAGTCAATAATGCCATATGTTGTTAATCTTTGATCTTTAATTACATCAGCATCTAAGAACGATATTATATCGTTTGGGATTTCATAGCTGAACTTCAAAAGGGGTTATAATTATTTGCAAGACAAAAAAAGTCTTAAATTACATCTGATGTTCTATTATATATTATGAGTCCTTCGTCCTTGTATCTGCCATAATAGAATAATTTGCCTTTATGT
The DNA here is from genome assembly GCA_017311375.1 of Mytilus coruscus. Taxonomy (NCBI): domain Eukaryota; kingdom Metazoa; phylum Mollusca; class Bivalvia; order Mytilida; family Mytilidae; genus Mytilus; species Mytilus coruscus. The sequence goes on along the minus strand of CM029595.1, from coordinate 84,557,323 downwards.
TGAAATGCAGAAACTGTTTGATTCATTATTTCAAACATAAATATGTCACAGATTTCCGGTGAAGGACTGCTCCAATTGTTGTACCTATTATTTGTTTATACAAGTTTCAATCAAATTCAAATACATTGTTTTCTATGATGAGTTTCAACAGCTAGATGTATTAGTACATTGTCAGGCGGAGCGTTGATTTTGAAGTTTAATTTGTCAAAATTGTCCTAGGGTCGTTCAACTGCACTTAATTCAGCAACTTGATGAAGATTTGTAAACATGTGCGTGTTATATCATATGAAACCAAAAAGACATTTGCCGTCTTTTATGCAAGATGTAGACTGCTTTTGAACTATTGGTATAAGAAAAGAATCTACATAATGGCCGATAAATTCAGGTACGGAACCACACTGTGATATAATTGATCTGCCATTAGTATTAAATTCAAATTATTTAATCAGGCATGTTGTATTTGTTTGACAACCGCCGTTTCAAGGCGGTTAATTTTCGGAAGAATATAAATTCTCCCTAAACATGCATCTCTTAATTTTTTTCTATCATTAGTTAAAAATGCAAATGATATTTTGTCGATACTGAATGCTTTTGTTGTATAATGATTTAAGATACTGAATGACCAAGGTTCTCAAGGCTGTTATGTTAAATGAATTTAATTGGCAGTAATGTTGTGTATTCAATAGTCTTGTGACTTTTAATTGGAATGGAATGGACCTGACGAAAGTATTCGATTTAACCTAGTTTCGACTCAGCCGAGGTCAAGTGTGATGTCATACATTTGGAATCCATGAAATACAATATAATATTCGTGTAAACAAGATATTTTGTATTTTGGTTTGAAGATTACTGCAAGAAATATCAATGTCTAAAGTGGTCAATTTTATGTGTTGAATCCGTAGGAGTAAAATGAAGTTCATAAATTTCATTGGTATAAATACACAGAAAAATGTAGATCCTTTAGAGGGATGCCATTTCTTCTTTTTTGTGCATAGGTTGTTGAAAATATCTATCAAGTGGTGTTTCGTTCGGTCTTCGTTAAGTTTAACCATATAGAGCGCTTTGTGAGAGTAAAAGAACAAATCCGGAAAAATGGCCAAAGTCAGTCTTGTCTGAATACCAATGACTTGATATTAAACTTTAGATTATCTTAAAAACATATACATTGTCTCTGTGTACCTTTTGATTATTTGTGTTGTTGGGTTGCTGTTAGGAGTCCTAAATATATATCATCAGCAGTGTTATTGACGTATTTCATTTTTTTATATTTTTGTAAATTCTGTTAGTTTGTTTCTTGAAGACAGAAGTAAGGACATTAAAACATGGATAAATTTTGAACATCTAGTAATGGAAACAAATGAGACGAACATAATCTCAAAAAGACTACCACGAGATAGAATATTTCCGTGGATTACAACAGAAATCAAACCGATGGGAGAAATACAGATTTCACAACAAAGCCAAAAAAATCAGATAATAAACAACACACAAAAGTGAAAGAAAAACTTAAGAAAAACCATGACACATATGTTAGAAATATCCTGACACCTGAAAAACCGACAAAATCATATACAGACGTTTGCAGGGAACACGCATATTCAACAACAAAGAATTTCTGGTCTTATTTAAAAGGTATGAAGAAAGACAGTACCATAATCAGTTTGTTTAAAAATAATGATACATGCGGAATATAAACCTAATGTTGTAATCAACAGTACGAATAACTTAAAACATTCTCATGTATTGACTTTAACTAGTACTTACAAATACGATATTAGAATTATGTACACTTAAGACTATCTAAACTACCGATGCCGACCGTAAAATGTATGAAGCCCATGAATATGACAAAACTAGGACTTATTAAATAGCTGAAAAGTAACAGCCCAAACAAAACAACATGGTCCAATGTAGTCCGTAAAGAAGCAAAAGAACATATTGCACAATACTTAGAAATATTCTTTTACAAATCAGTCAAAACAGGGACCTTACTATCAGTCTGACTTTTCTGAAACGTTATCCCATTTTTTTTTAAAGAACAAAAAGCAGATTCAGAGAACCATCCACTTGTTGTACGGTTCAATGCAAACTTTAGCAGTATTATGAACTATCTAGATGACAATAAACTCGTTTCATCATATACCAGTATGGATTGAAGAAAAAATACTCGTATAAACAACAACTCATAAACGCCATTGAAAACCTAGCTGCTAAAAACGATGGATAAACTTTTAACATCTGATAAGAGAAACAAATGAGACGAACATAACCTCAAAAAAGACTACCACGAGATAGAATCACAAGCCAAGCAGATGTACTTATACAGCATTTTAGTGAGGCTTTTGAAATATTGCATCTTCAAATTCATTCAGTTATTGAGGAGATCATGGAGTTATTTTATCTTAAGGAAAAGTATGTGTTCATGATCTTATGGTAAAATTTGAAAATTTATATACTTTACATGTTCGTTAACATTCAACACCTGTACATTTATATCTATTTCCATTCTTTTTTTATACTTTAATAGAGAGGCGAAGGATACCAAAGGGACATACAAACTCATAAGTCGAAAATAAAACTGACAACGCCATGGCTAAAAAAGAAAAAGACTGAGCTACACGAACCCCACCAAAACTGGAGGGATCTCAGGTGCTCCGGAAGGGTAAGCAGATTCTGCTCCACATGTGGCACCCGTCGTGTTGCTCATGTAAGTACAAACCCGGTGATATGTCTAATTCGGTAGGTCACCATCGGGGGAAAGGGGACGAGATAGTAGTTACGACATTTGGAAAATATCCGTCGTCATCTTTGAAACAGATATTCCATAACGGTCAACTAACTCGTGATGGCGTCCGAAAAATTTACGAAAGGATGATTTCAACTTCACCACGTGTAACTCATGGTTAAATAGCTTCCTTGTGAGCTGCAATCCTCTATCAAGGAAATCATGATAGGAAATACAGGCCCTGGAATGTCGTATGAACTGGGAGATATCAACTCCGTATGAAGGCGCTGCTTTAATGTTGCTACACAGAAATAGAAAGCTCACAATTCGGAAGCTGAAATCATCTCTTTTGTCGTAAAGTTTTGTTTTCAATAGTTTTTTTTTTTTAAATAGCTTCTTTCCTCCTTTACAATATTACTATGTAGTGCCAAAAGCATTTTTTATTTAAAATTATCATCATAATGGCAAACGGACGCCCGCAACCCCCCCTAAACCTGGGACAGTGATGAAACCAAAAGAACAAACTATAAAAAACAATAAACGAACAACAAATATGCTATACAGAAACAAAATTACAACCACTGACTTACAGGTTCCTAGGACAGGCACATATGAAATGTGGCGGGTTTAAACATGTTAGCGGGCGCCCAACCCTCCCCTAACCTGGGACAGTAATGTAACAGTAAAACATATGAACAAACTGCAAAAATCAGTTGAAAAGGGCTTAACTCATCAGATAGATACAAAGCAAAAAAACAAGTAACAAATACACAGAGTGGACGAGGCAGGGTACTTATACATCCCAACAACAAAAAGACACTAAGTACAGATCTGAGAGTACTCGCAGTTACTGGCAGCTAGTACAAAACCAATAACAACTTATAAAAAAATCATGCATCTAAGACTGAAATATCAATCAGTACACATCCAACATCCAATGGCTTTAGTGTAAAAACGTCATAAACAGTCAGAGAAAAACATGATAATGTGCAATGCCAAGATACAGGTATCGACAGATATGCATATGTATATAAAAATAATGTTTGGTTTGATTTTAATTTTACTGGTAAGAAAATCAATATTGATACCAATAAAAACAATATTCAAAGATCCAATTACAGTGTTGAATTGGTAACCTTTTAGAATAAGTTTATTTAAAGGATCGATAAGTTTACCCGGATCGTTTCTAAATTTCCGGGCTCGATAAACAACATCTCTGTAAAAATTAGGATATGCTATCCCGTTTGAAATAAGTTTTCTACAGGTACAACCAAACTTCAAAACCAAATCTTTATATCTATGGAAGAATTTAGTAAAGGTTTTAAGTAATTTGTGGAAACGAAATCCCTGACTTAATAATTTACCAGTAATACATAGATTACGTTCATTGAAATCCAAAACGTCACAACAGATACGGGCATTCTTTGTTCATTTAGGAAAATTTTATTTTGTCAATGAAAAAGTCCCTGAAGTGTTTAGTAAAAAATGACTAGCAGGCGCATACAACAACCAAGGATGTGTTGTTCTCTTTATTCTGAACAGCAAGTCATCTTGATTTAATGGTTGAGCCCATATTACTTAAAGATTTATTATAACCTTTAGATCAAACGTCATGAACCGGAAATCAACGGATATAGAGAGCTAGTGGTAGCCATTCATATAAGATGATGAAATTAAAAGTTACAAAAATCTAACAGATATGTTTATTAATGCCGTAAAAATTCTTTATTTAGAGGAATAAAGCTATAGTTGACAACACAAATTGAATTTATTAGTAACACTTAACATACCAGTCTGTGAACAGAAACCCTCTACAATTACACATAACATGTAATTGTGAGACCGACCTTCGTGTCAGTCAAGAGAAAGGAAAACGAATTAGTTAACCAATTACTGTCATGACCGTCAATGTCCACTGAGATGTCAAGAACAAAATGTCAATAAATAGAAAAAACAAGCAATTGTTTATCCTAATAATGGAAATTGTACCGACAAATACACTCTGTAAAGCTTGTTAACATCGAATGTTGGAACTGACAGGCATTTATTATATTTGTAATTTCTTTTATTGGTACCTAATTTATATATTGCTTTTGATAAACTCAATAGAGACGAATTGTCGTGCAGATATCCGATCTCTGATGTTTCTTTTGATATTACATATAGTCAGAGTCAGACTCCTTTTGATAATACATCTTTCAAAATCTTTCTTACGTTCTCAGAAGGTTTATGTATTTTCTTTTCAAAAGAGACCATGATAGTTGTTTCGAACACTCCCAAATGTTTCCTGCTTTTGGCTTCTAAGACTCTGTTGCAAAACACGTGTCAGATACAATATAACCCGATTTACTTACATGTGCAGTCATATTAAAAAGAGTTTCTCATACATGATTTCGGTCCCATTTAATTCAAGGACAAGACATATCGGATGTACCGACTGAATTATTGTCTAAGGTTTTAAGGTTTTTCATTGGAATAACGATATCAATATTAAACGTTTATATGATTATAAGATCTATATTATTTTAAGGGTTCATGGAATAATATCTTTTTCCTCTCTTAAATAGCATCAAATAATAACACGAAAGAATATTTTTATACTTTGATGTATTTTGTATCAATTTCTTCGAAATTATAAAGACAAAAGTTATAAAATCACCTACATGTTTCAGCTATATAATAGGTAGTAAAAGCCAAGGTACATAAATATGTTGTATGAGGAATAAAAAAAATGAAATCCAGACGACAAATAACAGTAGAAGCAAATTGAAATTAAACACACGAAAAAATATGTATACGAACAGCCAACACAGAAAAGGTTGCAGTGAATTAGATGATATCCATGTATAAGCAAACTTGAATAAATTCCCTTATTTTCTATTGAATGTATGTAGATTAGCCCTAAAATTTGACTATTTGATATCTCACCTAAAAACCAATATCTACTTTTAAAAATATGCAAATTAAAATATATATAATAATGTTTCTGTTACCTGTTTGTGAAAGACATTGCTGATAGCTTCAAACGTATGGTATTGTGCCATTTTAAGCTATGCATTCCTCAAATAGACATTGGTAACTAACTTCGACCTAAATTAAGTGATGGAAATGGGTGATATACTTATATTAACAAAAAAGATGAAAACAACACGTTAAAAATTTCATGCGTCCGAAGCGCTTTTCTGTATTTACCTTCATCAGGAATGCTCAAAGCCGAATAATTAAAAGCTGTATCACCAAAATGGACCTAAAAAACCAGCTAAATCCATCTAAGGTCAACTTTGCATGAGGGAGTTGAAACCTTAGTTTTTAACAATTTCAAAATTAATTAACGGACTATTTTAGAAAGGTTTGTTATAAATCATGTCAGTACCGAAGTACTGACTACTGAGCTGATGATACCCTCGGGGACTGATAGTCCACCAGCAGAGGTATCGACCCAGTGCTGTAAAAATGATGAAGTAAGATACTTAGGACCAAAATAATAAACGCTAAATCTTTAGATGTCTCTGTAATGATTTTTTATTGTTGTGAGTCTCTTTGTCGTTTTTATTTTTACTTTTTGAAGTGGATATGTATTTGCCATCATCCACATAAACGGTCAAATCCGTCCGTTTTATAACTTATTGAAGTGGATATGTATTTGCCATCATCCACATAAAACGGTCAAATCCGTCCGTTTTATAACTTATTATTTGCTTAATTCATTATACTAGACTAAGTATTTGATTTAGCTTATATATAGATATAGGAAGATGTGGTATGAGTGCCAATGAGACAACTCTCCATCCAAGTAACAATTTATAAAAGTAAACCATTATAGGTCAAGGTACGGTCTTTAACACGAAGCATTGGCTCACACCGAACAGCAAGCTATAAAGGGCCCCCAAAATTACTAGTGTAAAACCATTCAAACGGGAAAACCAACGGTCTAATCTATATAAAAACGAGAAACGAGAAACACGTATGAACTACATAAACAGACGACAACTACTGTACATCAGATTCCTGACTTAGGACAGATGCAAACATTTGCAGCGGGATTAAACGTTTTAATGGTACCAAACCTTCACCCTTATCTGAAACAATTGTGTAACATCACAACATAGAAAGACACACTATAAAATATCAATTGATATAGAATACCTAGATTAAGCTTTCAATATATAGAGCACAGAAATACTCATATGCGTATTACCAACCTTTTCATTAATACCCCACATTTCTTCTAATTCATATATCATGAAAAAATTAAACATCGTAAAAGAAGTTATCTACTGATGTAGTATTATGCCGTGAGATCCATTCTTCTTCAGTAAAAATATTTGATTTTTCGTATCTTTGACATTATCAACACTTTGTACTATGTACCTGATAAGTGTCGGTGACAAAAAAAAAATTTATTATGTTTGTTCCTCGTTAGGTCGATATATTACTCTCACTGTTAAATTAGAGTAATTGAATTTGTAAAATTTTCTTTTTAAAGTAAAACATTTGATCTTGTTAACAGTTTATCCGGAGAAAAGTACAATACGTTCCTTTCAGCCAATTAAATGTAATCGTAGATGGTAAATATAAACTGAAATAAATTAGCAACATATTGATAAATCTGCACTGAACCAACCAATTTATATGTCTCTAAAAGACATAACTTGCAATTTTGCTAAAAGCAGCCACAATTATTCATCGATCGGGTGAGAATAACAATATTATCAAAAGAAATTTTCGTGTCAAGTAGTCAAAATACAGACATTGGTCTATATGAGCATAAATTGCTTTTTCAGTAAAGAATGAAAAAAAACACTACAATAAACTCGCATAATTTAGTGTTATCAACATTCATTTATTGATACTTGCTGATACGTGTACGTTATCATACCAATACTCAGTCTGAACCACACACAGATTACTGATACATGTACTTTATTATACCAATACTCAGTCTGAACCACACAGATGGCTGATAGGTGTACATTATTATTCAAATACTCTGTCTGAACCACACACAGATTACTGATACATGTACTTTATTATAGCAATACTCAGTCTGAACAACACAGATTGATGATAGGTGTACATTATTATTCAAATACACTGTCTGAACCTCACACAGATTGCTGATACATGTACTTTATTATACCAATACTCAGTCTGAACCACACAGATGTCTGATAGGTGTACATTATTATTCAACTCTGTCTGAACCACAAACAGATTACTGATACATGTACTTTATTATACCAATACTCAGTCTAAACCACACAGATTGATGACAGGTGTACATTATTATTCATATACTCAGTCTGAACCACACAAAGATGGCTGATACATGTGCTTTATACCAATACTCAGTCTGAACAACACAGATGGCTGATAGGTGTATATTATTATTTAAATACTCTGTCTCAACCACACAGAGATTACTGAAACATGTACTTTATTATACCAATACTAAGTCTGAACCACACAGATTGATGATAGGTGTACATTATTATTCAAATACTCTGTCTGAACCACACACAGATTACTGATACATGTACTTTATTATAGCAATACTCAGTTTGAACAACACAGATTGATGATAGGTGTACATTATTATTCAAATACACTGTCTGAACCTCACACAGATTGCTGATACATGTACTTTATTATACCAATACTCAGTCTGAACCACACAGATGTCTGATAGGTGTACATTATTATTCAACTCTGTCTGAACCACACACAGATTACTGATACATGTACTTTATTATACCAATACTCAGTCTAAACCACACAGATTGATGATAGGTGTACATTATTATTCAAATACTCAGTCTGAACCACACAAAGATGGCTAATACATGTACTTTATACCAATACTCAGTCTGAACCACACAGATGGCTGATAGGTGTATATTATTATTCAAATACTCTGTCTGAACCACACACAGATTACTGATACATGTACTTTATTATACCAATACTCAGTCTGAACCACACAGATTGATGATAGGTGTCTGAACCTCACACAGATTACTGATACATATACTTTATTATACATGTACCAATACTCAGTCTGAACCACACAGATGGCTGATAAGCGTACATTATTATTCAAATACTCTGTCTGAACCACACGCTGATTGTTTTCAAACTCTGAACAGTGACCTCGACACGTTGGACACATGGTCCCATCAATGGTGTGTAACTTTCAATGCACAAAAAACTGAGTATCTTATCATTTCTAAGAAGAAGAATATACCCCATTACCCTCCATTGATCTTAAATAATGTAAATATAAAGAGAGTTACACACCATAAACATTTAGGTCATATTTTGAATGATAAACTTTCTTGGACCGATCATATTGCTGATATTTGTAAGAAATGTCATAGTAAACTGAACACTATCTTGAGGCTGCGACATTTATTACCTAGATTATGCATTGAATAGTTATATAAAGCATTTGTTCGTTCATTGCTAGACTATGCAGATGTCATCTACGATAACTGCTCTAGCGTTGATTCTGCAGACATTGAACATGTACAGAGACGTGCCTGCATTATATCTACTGGGGCAATCAGGGTCACAAAACATGTCACTTTATTTAAAGAGGTTGGCCTTGAGCTTCTTAAAATACGCCGTAAAGTTCATAGACTTACATACCTGTACAAAATTAAAAATCATCTTGTCCCAGATTATCTCTGTAATTTTCATCCATTATTCCATCATAACACCGAAAACTATAACTTAAGACGACATGCCAACTTGATACCTATCAGATCAAGAACAGTAGCATACTATAATTATTTTCTTCTAGCTACGATTAGAGACTGGAATAGCTTGTCAGCTGAACTAATTTCAACAACATCTCTAGCGAGTTTCAAAAGGTTGTTAAAGAAGAATCTCAATTTGTGTAGTAAAAAAATATATTCACGAGGGCATGGTTATGAGAAAAAGATTCATACTAGATTACGCTTAGGGCTTAGTGCCCTTAATGACCACTTGTACAAATATAATCTTACATTAAATAGGTTTTGCGATTTCTGCCCAGGTAACCGTATTGAAAGTACTGAGCACTATTTAATTCATTGCGTCCGTTACACGAACTATGATTACTCTTCTACTTGGTATTAAGAATCTGATTTGTCCAGATATAAATATAGCAATGTTGCGGGATCTATGTCCGAACTAGCTAAGCAAAATTTTAATAGAAGGTAGTGACGATTTGTCTTATGATACTAATTTAGATCTGTTTGAGTGTGTGTTTCGATATATTAAATCTTCAAACAGATTTTCTCGATAGCTCAATAACTTATTTGTACTATCTTTCTCCTTGTAATAAAACACATTAGGTATGAAACACATACATACACTTATATTACTTTATTTTTATTTATCATTCTTTTTTCCTTTTTTTTTTTTTTTTTTTCTTTCATTTGACCTGATTGTACTCAAAATCGTCTTTCCATGATTATTATTTTATATTACTGAATCCAACATGTTTGTAAAGTCGTGTGTATGTGAATAAGAATGAGCGAGTGATTGGATGGGTGTGTAGTCAAATTACATTCGTATGTCTTGTCCTGTACATATTGTCTTGTCTTGTGTTAATCATGTTTGTAAACTAAAAAGAAAATCTTTGTTAATTGTGAATCTGTACATATCTATGTTGAGGCGACCACACGTAGCCTCTGGCTGTTGGTAATCCTCTTTAAATAAAGAATTAAATTAAACCACACACAGATTACTGATACATGTGCTTTATTATACCAATACTCAGTCTGAACCACACAGATTGATGATAGTTGTACATTATTATCAAAATACTCTGTCTGAACCACACACAGATTACTGATACATGTACTTTATTATACCAATACTCAGTCTGAACCACACAGATGGCTGATAGGTGTACATTATTATTCAAATACTCTGTCTGAACCACACACAGATTGCTGATACATGTACTTTATTATACCAATACTCAGTCTGAACCACACAGATTGATGATAGGTGCACATTATTATTCAAATGCTCTGTCTGAACCACACACAGATTGCTGATACATGTACTTTATTATACCAATACTCAGTCTGAACCACACACAGATTGCTGATACATTTACGTTATTCTACCAATACTCTATCTGAACCACACACAGATTGCTGATACATGTACGTTCTTCTACCAATACTCTGTCTGAACCACATACATTTGCTGATACATGTACTTTATGATACCAACACTCTGTCTGAACCACACACATATTGCATATACATGTACTTTATTATACCAATACTCTGTCTGAACAACAACAGATTGCTGATACATGTTCGTTGTTATACCAATACTCTGTCTGAACCACACACAGATTGCTAATTCATGTACGTTATCAAACCAATACTCTGTCTGAACCACACACAGATTGCTGATACATGTTCGTTGTTATACCAATACTCTGTCTGAACCACACAGATTGCTGATCCATGTACGTTATCATACCAATACTCTATCTGAACACACACAGAACTGATACATGTTGAAAGTCACAACCTATCTATAGTCACATTTTTTTTCATGTTTGGGTCTTTTATATATAATCTCATTGTTAACGTCCATACGCCATTTTGATTCTGGTGGGTTGTTGTCTCATTGTTAATTACACCATATTTCCATATCTTTATTTTACTGTGTATGTTGCAATGACGTTAGAGGTCATGTGAAGGTATTACAGCCTAAGAGTCCGTCATCCTGTTCGACAATAGAAAGTAGAGCTAATTAATACAATGATATATGTGTTTATATGATGTCAGGACGATGCATTAATGTGTTGAATAGCATCATTTTTTGACACATGGCGGGGGGAAATATATAACATCCAATTTTGTTTAATATCTTTTTTAAATTCATGCAAACTGCGCTGAAAGGATTCTTCTGCGCCTGGCTTTACTGACACGAAGAAGAGGTTTGTCCATGATCCCAGGCTTAAGATCCGCTATTTAATCATTTGTGAGGTGTAAATTTTTGGGGTTGCTGTTCTAGCATGTACATATATGCTGGGATTTTTTTTTATGTACGAATATTTAGATATTAAAACTAATGACAAAACATCGTTTTCCACAGTATCTTAACTTACAAGGGTAGCGATCTCTTCATTAATAGTTATTTTGTTTAGAACGAAGAATAAATAAATATTTAGATAGTAAATTAATCACAATGCGTCGTTTTTCTTAATATCAAAATATAAAAGGGTAGTGACCTCTGGTGTCACATCGTAGTCACATGCACAATACGGGTCCTAATGAGGTACAACTAATGTCTTGTACGACAATAATGTTTCAGCGAAGTAATTGAGCTTGTTGTGACAGAATGAAATCAGACTGACTGCTTTTATCGAATTTTTGTTTAAATATTCCTTTCTTGTAAATGATTGAAACAAAAGCACATTTATTGATTTTTTTTTTTTTCGATTTGTACCGTCAAAACCATAGGTAATGCAGCCTTAAAATTACATTTCAGCATGCGTGTCGGTCTAATGCAAAGCAGGGCGTTTTTACTTTACATTAATATATTATTATTTTAAATAAATCAATCCTGAAAATGTATGTAATATTTTTCGCATGCCTTTAAGCGTCCATCATGCGATCAATTCTTTGATTCAAAGATGCTAGATTCAACATTATTAATTTTGAAATAACATGTTTTATTTACATTTATCACATGAGCAAAAGTATGCTGGTGCAACTGAAACAACAAATTTAGCTTCATACTTAGAAATATAAATTTATATTGATATAGCATGGACGGTTGAAAGCAAATTTGTATTAAACAGTATGGTACCTACTTTTTTCATTCCTCTTCATTGAATTTTCCTATTTAAATATGTAATTTAAATATTATTATATAATTTTTTTCTACATATTCATTCAAGAGAAATTGTACGGAAAAACGGGACCATTTGTATACTCAAAAGTGACCTTCCCTTTTCTCAACTGTAACTGCCTATCTTTTCTGTATCTGTTATTTACATTTCAATTACTTTTGCCATCTATAAGGATTTGAATAAAACATAGTGACTTCTTAAATTGATGGAATGAATGATCTGTCTCAGAAACAGCTCAGTCAGTGTTATATATTCATACAAGTCAGTTGACTTATGACACATTTTCATTAGTGCATATTCCGCTTTCTCAGTATTAGTATGTTATTCATTACTACATATGACGCGCTAACTTTGAAATTGAACAATACGATGGGTACTGCATGGATATGCTTACCTTTTTGCAAAAGTTGATATCATTCCTGGTTCACCGAGTTTGCATACTTCAAGGTTTAATATCAGTCAAGCTCTTCTTACACAAATAGGTGTATAGTACCATCTATTTGAGAGTGAGTTGTCTTTTGTTTGACATCTATCAGTCAGTATTGTTTCTGTTTTGATATTACTGCACTTTGAAAATTTCGTAATACACAGACCTTTAGAAGGGGAGAAACATGAATGCAAATCACTTTTACGGAAATAATGATCGCATTTCCAAATCGGTTTAATGTCGGGAGTATTTCTGCACTGCGCAATCATATCCGGGATGAATGCCAAATGTAAGTTAATCCTGACAGAAAGGCGGCTTGTAATTTACAGTTCGAAGGTATGCAAGTGACGAATTTGTACTTCTAAAGTATTAATAAGATAAAACTGTTTTATCAGAGCCTCGAGTATATTTGTGAGTTTCGCGAACGAAATAAATGTGATTTTATCGGAGCCGGGTGATTAATGCGTCATTTCTATGAACTAGTTTCTCATTTAGAAAACGAACTTTTCAAGATGATTATAAATTCTTACATTGAGTTTTTGAGATTTCCGTTTGGTTCCAATAAATATGGACTTGAAGACTGTTTCTAGTATATTTTGAAGTTATATTTATCATTCATTAAAACCAGACATGCTCATCATAATGAAATCATAATTTCTTAAAGATAAAATTTCCGTTTGAAGTCCGACAACCATTATTGTGTATTGTAGTTGTAATCTTAAGTGAAACAAAACATTAACATTATGCCTAAGAATATACAAAAACATTAGAATTTGTTTCTTTGGCTAAATATGGAAACAGTAAACATCTATGTCAGCAATTTAGATGCTAAAGTTTTGAGTGTTTCTTTTTTCAGACACACAGACCACACACCTACGGCTGTTTCATGTGATTAAACTATCAGAGGGCTTGACAGTAAAACATGTCTATTATTTGAAATATTATGCCGGAAAAATCATGAGACGATAATGCTTCTTCAAAGGTTATGTGATAGCTTTATTAAATACTTATGTAACCCACACAGCAATCATGAAATAATATTCTTGGAATCTGATTATAACCTCCTTTGACGGTATATGACGAATAAATATATTTTGAATCAAAATAGTCACGTTCTGGTGACCTATAAAAATTAAATATATAAGCCTAAATTCTTTTACATGCGTTGACATTTTGTTCTGCATTAAATCTCACTTAATACTGTTATTCGGATTTTATGTCGGTCAAGGTTTCCGTAAAAAAATGTACTGGTCCAGAACATAAGATTTGTTATGCTTCTTGAATGTAAAGTTCAAGAGCTTTATTTTACTTCTTCTATATATCTTTTTTCTAATTCAACTGATCGAGATTATAAAGCGAGAAATGGATGCTAAAAATATCTTCATCCACTCTATATATTAATACCAGTCGGGCTCTCGTCGGTGGTTGGATTATCTAAATGTTTTTTTTTTTTGTCCTTTAGAGAATTTGGTTCTGATACAGATCAAAGATAGTCTCTGGTAAATATATTTACAACTTTTCTAAACTCGGCCGATTTAGATCTTGGTATATTGCATAGATACTCGTCTATTGTTGAAGACCATGTTTAAACCTTGTGATGCCTTTTGATGTTTCAGTCGATGGGTTGTTGTCTCGACGTATACCTCACATCTTCGTATTATCTTAACAAAGGGTTAAGTAGACTTGTCTACTTATAAATAAATGTCTGAATATTGTTGATATTCGCATATCACATTTCGAAAATAATTTAGAAACAAATAAAAAATAAGTAATACGCCCATTTCTAGGATTAATAACAAAATTCAAGTACTCGCAAAGCGTTTTGTGTGCATACCGACCGACAAAACAGCCAACAATGTGGTAGTGGTATGCCGTAAATACTACACGGAAGTCCTTAAGATTGAAATTATACATTCAACTACATTCAAGGCCGTACGCTCCACAGAGAGTCATATAATAAATAATCATGTCACTACCACAGCTCAGCTTAAGGCCTCTTTTGAGTATTTGATGGTCCCCACTATGTATTGGTTACCTAAACTACACAAAAACCCGTTAAATATCGTCTCGGCCTCTAGTAAGTATTCTACTACTAATATTTCAGTGAGTTCCTTAACTACTATCAAAAGACTGATCATTTTTTAATAAAACATATGAAAATATTTGAATTAACCATTTTTGGAGTGTAAAGAATTCTAAAGAATTCTTAGGATGTTTTAGAAAAATTACGTGCTTTTGATGGTCCTTTTGATTCGGTTGGCAGTTTTGACTTTTCCACTCTTTACACTACACTTCCACACAATCTTATCGAACAAAAGTTTTCCTATTTAATTAAATGGTCGTTCGATAAATCTGGTTGTTAATTTTTTTTCTGGAACTCATATAAAGCCTTTTTCTCAAAAAAAGAAAGGTAAATAGGCTAGATATACTTACTGGAGGCGTGATGAGATGAATAAAGCCATACATTTTCTCCTTGACAACATTTATGTACGTTTCGGCAATAAAGTTTATCGCCAGATTGTAGGTATTCCTATGGGCACCAATTGTGCCCCTTTGATAGCAGACTTGTTCCTGGACTATTATGAATCAGTTTATGGCCAAACTCAGTAAAGACCCGTCTTAATTCCATTTAATTGATAAATTCAACAACATTTACCGTTATCTTGATAATATTTTTTCGTTAAATAATCAAGAATTCTCTAAATATACTACCGAAATTTACTCACAGGAACTTACCTTAAATAAATCAAATATTAACAGCAATAAGTGTCCTTTCCTAGATTTAGACATTTCAGTTTTACACCAGAAACTCTACACAAACATTTACGACAAAAGGGATCATTTTTCTTTCCCTATTGTTAATTTTCCATGTTTGGACGGTGATGTCCCTCTGGCTCCGTCTTACGATGTTTATGTATCCCAACTCGTTCGCTATGCCTGTGTCTGTAGTGACATTTTGAATATTGTTTTGATTTGTATAGATATTGATTTTGTTATCAGTAAATTAAAATCATACTAAATAGTATTGTTATACACATATGCACTTTAACGGTACTACAATCTGTCGATACCTTTATTTTGGCACTGCACAAGGTCATGTTTTTCTCTGATTGTTAATAACGTCTTTACGCTAAATCCATTGGATGTTGGATGTGTACTGATTGATATCTTAGTCTAAGATACATGATTTTTTTTTATTAGTTGTTATTTGACTATGAACTAGCTGTCAGTAACTACGAGTAATCTCAAATCTGTACTTAGTGTTTTTTTGTTGTTGTTAGGGATGAGGGATGGATAAATACCCTGCCACGTCTGGTATGTGTTTTTGTTTGATGTTTTTCTGCTTTGAAGCCGATCTGATGATTTAAGCCTTTATTACCTGATTTTTATAGTTTGTTCTTAATTTGTGCCGCTACATCACTGTCCAGGTTAGGGGTAGGGTTGAATGCTCACAAACATGTTTACCCCGCCACATTCTTTATGTGCCTGTCCAAGTCAGGAGCCTGTAGTTCAGTGGTTGTCGTTGATTTATGTCTGTCATATTTGTTTTTCGTAAATTGTTTTGTTATAAATAAGGCCGTTAGTTTTCTCAATTGAATTATTTCATATTTTTCATGTCGGGGCCTTTTATAGCCGATTATACGGTATGGGTTTTTCTCATTTTTGAAGGCCGTACGGTTGGCCATAATTGTTTATATCCACTTTATTTGAACTTTGGTGGATAGTTGTCTCATTGGCAATCATACCTCATCTCCTTATTTTATATTGATTTGCTATGTAGAAACACTGAAGGTTTCATATGAGGTGGGCTGCGTTTTCGGTGTTCAGTGGGTTTTTTTTAAATGTTCAGTTGATCATCGAATTATTTTACGTATACATTGAATTATAAACGTAATTTTCAGTAATGAAGGTGCAAAAATAGTGTTTGATGTAAAGTACTACTAAGTTAAAATAATGACAAAAAATTGGAGTGGCAGAAATATATAAAATTGCAGTTGTTGGATTGCTGTATTTATTCAAAAATGTTCAAAAAGATATGAATAACAGTTTCTTCTATATGTAATCTAAGTTTACAAGAGTCCCATGGGACATGCGCTGTAAGGGAAAATAATTATTTCGAAGACTTTTTTTATGAATTCTGAACTGCTGATATCGAATCATCAGAATAATGTTATTCCACAAACCATTCAATGTCATTAGCAATTAAAAAAAAGTCATGGTAATGGTCAAACCTGATATTAACGAGATGTGTATGCATAGGACATCATTTCTAAAGTATGGTTTGGGATAGTTATTTCCCAAAAGAACAGAACTTTATATTGCTGTAAATTCAGAGTTCAATTAATATATGATTTTACACTCTGTCTGTGACATACGTCTTAAATATTCATTAATCTTTTGCAAGGAAAGATCTTCCTAGTCCGTAATTGCAAACCTTATCTTTTGTCTGAAATCTATAGTTTCCTCCTACAGAGATGCTCAGATAATTTTACCATAATTGTCATTTAACCCTAAAAGTCGTTAGCATTGCGTAAAATCTGCACGACATAAGATCACTCAATCCTGACTAGATTAACAATGGAAGGATCAGATGGTAAAGCTAAATTATCTGATATAAGATCAAACCATGCATGCATGATATGCATGCTAAGTATTGTATCGACGTACTGATCACATTGTAAGCTGGTGAAGCTTTTAATCTGTAATTGTGAAAATGTCTGAACTAAGGAAGTAGCTGCTAACAATGGTAAACCTTATCTTGTTGGCTTGCGGTAGCGTTGGGTATATAGAATTTGAATTTATTCTTAGGCACGTATATATAATTTTTTCTGACGTCATCAATAATGTAATATACAATCCGATGTACTGGATTCACAGTTACAATCAATTTGCAGCATAGTTACGTTTGTGAACATCACACGTAATTGTACGCCATATTTTGTTTCCATTTCAAAACTGAAGCTCATGATGCTTAAAAAAATATAAACTGGGATAGCCAAAAATACCGCACAGCATAACAGATATCAACAATCAACAGCCGACTCCTCCAAACAAAATAAATCAATACAAACTTAAGACAAGCAACAACGAACAGCACGGGGTTCATATAGCTTGACTTGACTTAACACAAACTGTGAAACCTCAGATGAACAATCATCACAAGAAGGCGTTAAATTAATTCGACTTGATCTTGTAGGTAATGCTTAAAATAATAGCATTCAAACTTTGAAATTGTTGAGTTTGATTAAACTTTATTCAGAAATGTTTCCCGGTGTACGCACAAACGCTTTAAGTGGATATACTATACATACCAATTATGTTACCATGTTGAACAAACAGCAGTTTTTGACTTTGAATAACAACATTCTTGTATATTTCAATAGAATCCGTAATTTTGATTGGGTGACAGTGACAATACATTCCGTATACAATACAACAGCTATGACTGCACGTGCTATCCGTGATAATGTTAAAACAATGCATAGAAAAACAAACGACAAGCTTGACAAAAGTCTTTATTTCACGGTTGTAGCATAAAATGTAATTATAAGAGTTGAATGATTCTTTTTATAATATCAAAAGGTTGTAAAAGCGTTGATCGTGCGCACGTTTTAAGTCTGAAGCGCTTCCGTGCTTCATACAAAATGTGCTTCGGTCAACACTTTTAAACCCCAATAAGATTATAAAAAGAAGCATTAAATACTTAAATAACTACATTACATGTGTTTTTGATAAGACTCCGTACTTTTGATTGGCTGAAAGCGGTTGCGAGGCATTCCAATACTCAATTGGATTTCTCAATAAAATTCAACATTCAAGACAGCACGTGTTTCTTGTGACAACATCACAACAATAAATAGGAAAACAAACGAAAATTTATTATAACTTGTGATTTCATGGTAAACCGTTGTAGCATAAACATGTAATTTAAATTGAATGCGTTTTAAGACTTCACCAGATTTTTTTACTCTTCTTTGACTACTGTGTTTTGATTTCATAATGGTAGTTATATACATAGTGAAATAGTCATAAGGTCAGATAATTTACAACTGCTGGAACAAGGTGGTTTGTGTAATTTAAGTGAATGGTAGTTACACTGTAATTTTGACTTCACGCAGTTTTGTTTCCAATGTGTCATTAGTTCTCAGCGAAAGCAAGAAAGTTTCTACAATTACATAATAACATGATATGGACATTCAACTGTATTTCGTATTTTATATCCAGACAAAAAGTAAATCTGAAGAACTGTTCAATATGTTACCATAAAAAAATCTTAACTACACTTATATGTTAGTTTTGGAAGAAAAATCCGAATTCTTTCGAAAGAAGAACATATCCCTTTGAAATAATAGAAAGAAATAAACATCCGAACCTTAACGACAGAACGAATGTATTGTCAGTTATTACAGACTTAGAGGTAGTAGTTAATCATGATTTAAACAAACTCAGTGATTGGTCAAAAAATTGGTTAATGTCCTTTAACCCAGATAAAACGGAAATATTTGAGTATGCTTGCGAAGTGTGGGACAATTGTGGTATTTGCTATTCAAACAAATTAGAAAAACTTCAACTGAAAGCTGCGAGGATTGTAACAGGACTGCCAATCTTTACTAAAACCGAATATTTATATTTAGAGACTGGCTGGGAACCCCTATACAGTAGGAGGCACAGAAGAAAACTCCAATTATTTTATAAGATGTACAATGGTTTCGCTCCACAATATTTCTGTGATTTGATTCCCCCAACTATACAAAGTACAACTGTTTATCCACTGCGTAATGGCAATGACTTAATGGCCCCTTTTTGTCGACTCTCCTTAACAAATTCTGCATTAATTCCCTCGTCCATCAGAGAATGGAACAAACTTGATAATTCTATCCGTACACTTGATACCCTATCTAAGTTTAAACGCTCTTTGTTGAATAATACATACGAAGCAAAGACTGTACCTAAGCCTTTTATGTATGGTCCGCGGAAATTGAGTGTAATTTTAACACAGCTGCGATGTTCAGCCACATTTCTAAATAACGACCTTTTTGAATCAAATATAAAACAAAGTCCATACTGTGCTTGTGGCGGTCCCCGTGATGATTCATTTCATTTCTTCTTTAATTGCAATAAATACACCGATATAAGGAACGATCTATTAACCAACGTTCATCGTTTTCAAGTGACAATAAATCTACAGTTGCTCACTGAGGGTAGCCAAACTTTAACATACGAGGAAAACTGTGAAATATTGAAAGAAGTCTTTAAATATATATAAAAAATCAAAACAATTCATTGTAGTATAATCAAATAAGATATGAAAAAACCAAAACACCGTGTCCACAGAATTTCATTTATGTATTTATTTATTCATTCTTATATTTGTATTATTTCTAATGTTTTTCTATTTTTCTTTTATCTATATTTTTTTTCTTTTTTTCTTTTTCTCAATTATCTATACAAAATAAAATTGTTATAAACTAAACTTGTCTGTTATTAGGGGTTTTCTGGTCAATGGAAGACAACTCCAACATGAAAACAGTCGGGTTACCTATACCATATGTTTATTTTGGAAATATATATGTTTAATTCGTTTAAGTTCGGGGGTCTGAACACGGAAACACGTGAAATAAAAGGGCCGAAAACGTTGCACGAAAATAACCCTTTACCACCATCAGTTATCTATTGTAAACTTTAACGTTTGATTTTGTCAGTTTTTATGGACTTCCTCTATTTTGATTTTACCTTGGAGTTCTGTAATTTTGTTATACTTTTTTTTAAAGTGGATAATTACCAGATGGGCGATTCAGTGTCCTGGGGTGGTGTTCTCGAAGCTATCCTAGGATTAGGACGTGTCCTAAGACCATCTTATGACAAGTCTTTGTCCTAAGTCGTGTTCTCGAAGCTCTCTTAACTAGGATATATCACATTTTTCGTCCTAACTTTAGGACACCTAATTAGGTGTCTTAAGATCATCATATCTTCATCCTAACTTTGTGCATGCTTTTTCTCAATTTTTACGTGAAGATGAACATGAAATGAAACGCACCATCGGTTATTAACTCGTTTAAAGAATTTGAACTTTGAACTTCGTGTTTTACGATACGATGACACTACGAATTCAATATTTTCATTTCAAAACAAATTGTTTTCCAGTTTAAATCACAATCCTTTTGATATTATTTTATAATTACATTTGAAATCATGCATTTAATTAAATACATGTAATTTTAAAATTTCGTAAACAATTTTATTAATTGGTTTCGTCTTTAATAAATGTTTTATGAAACAATTACTTTAACTATTTAAAATTTCGCACATAGGATATGTTTAGGACGTCCTAACATAAGATGCTCTTGAGATAGCTTTTATGTTCAATGTTTATTTGTGCTGACTAAATTACCACTATAGAATAACACTTATTAGAGGTCGGTCATTTAAAGACGTATCAACCGTATCATATACGTTGACGTATACGCATCTGAAGATATACTAAAAACAGTATGTGATCTCGAGCTTTAATATTGTATATATACTTTCAATAATGCAGATAGCCAACTGATTAATTTCTAATGCTAGTATTTTTGTATATCTGACTTAATTTTTGGAAAACGTCTTGAATATGTTTGCTTCAATTTCATATGATTTAAATGTCGTTTACTACATTGGAAGATGGATATGAAACGCATGCACTTACGATGTGTACACATGTACATGTATGTGGTAGGTATTACTTTACAATGCGTATAACATTATTGACAAACATATTTTCAAATATATATTAAACATGTTTTCTGACTATAAATCAGAGACGGGCATCTTTTGTCAGGATTAGGACAGTTTGAAATCTAGTCTTGTAATAACTCGTCAACTTCCAAAGAAGATCTATAAAATTTTGTTACGATGCGGAATGTATATATTTCATCTTTTCGGGCTTTAGAAACAGGGCAATTATCATGGCTTATCTGGTTTTCTCCCGTTTCGTTGTACAAACATTTGTTTTCCCGAAAAATATCCGTGTATTGATTTTTTTCTGAATTATATCCCTTTCGGGTAAAATA
Organism: Mytilus coruscus; assembly: GCA_017311375.1. NCBI lineage: Eukaryota > Metazoa > Mollusca > Bivalvia > Mytilida > Mytilidae > Mytilus > Mytilus coruscus. The sequence goes on along the minus strand of CM029595.1, from coordinate 84,535,253 downwards.
AGTTTATAAATACGTAAAGTTCACATGAACTGATTTCTTATTATTTTCACGTGAAACTCGCGTGTATGATATATTTTTTTCACGTGAAGTTCACTTGAAAACAATTAGGAAATATTGATTTTTGTGGAACATGTAATCCGACTTTTAATATTCAAAGGTTAGTACAGTTTACGGGCATGATAGGAGTGAATACGGTTAAATTGTTGTTTATGTGCTAACTTCTGCGCTCGTAGAACAAAATTGTTGTTTGACGAATATAGCGATGCTCAGTATGTTTTTTTTTTCAAAATGAATGTTTTTATATAACATATGAAAACAATTTATGTATCTATTACTCATTTTTGATAAAATCGCAAATAAACAATATTCATAGCTCTTACATGTCTATAAGTAGTACATTTTTAATTTTTTTTGTGTTTATTCAGGTAAGATCTTGCAATATTTTTACGTGTTTTATAAAAGGATTTTGTACGAAATTTGTGTCACTGCCCCACATTCGCTCCTTTTCGAGAGCATGCATGAGTCCTTGATAGACGCCCTTTTTTGCAAAACACCATCATCGCAAATATTGAAAGTTTGTGTTTGATTGTTTTGAATCCGAATCTGAGGATCCAATTAGATTAAAAAAAAAAAAAAATATGAGGCACAACGTATGATAGTCTTAAGCTCGGGATCACATAATATTTTTTGGTATATATGCAGATGCGTATACGTCAACGTATATGATACGGTTGATACGTTTTTAAATGACCGACCTCTAATACTAACTAACCAACAATTTACAGATAAAAGAATGTCAGAAACTTATAGAATTTAAAAGCTCACTTTTATTAATATATGATAGTAAACTTGTGAATTATACTTTATCTGCTAATTTTATTATTTAATCAAATAAACAGTTCAAAAGAATTATTTATTATTCATTCTTATTTAATTAATTTAGTTAACCTGTAAAACTACTAACGCACGATCGTACTTAATCATGAAGAAAGGTATTATCATTCTCTTACATATACATCGAACATGAACACTTTTAACGAACATGTTGTAAATTATTCGTAACGATATGTAGAAACCCGAATTTCGAGATGGTGCGTACGACTTTCAAAAATGGTGCACACTACAATCGAACTCTCCCGCAAAGCTTACAAACTCGTGCGTACGACTTTCAAAAATGGTGCGTACAAGTTTGAAAGTTTGCACTGAAAATCACTAACTACAGCAGACGAAACCATATAAATAAAATAAATATGAAAGTTAAAAAACGTGTATGTATTTTTTACTAGAATGCATATCGGATTCCTCATTTTCTCAATACATCTAATATAAGACACAATCAACTTCAGAAACCATACTATTTTAAATTTATTTTGAAACCACAAATATGAATTTTTGCCTAGATATAAGCTATAATTTAAGAACTACATCACATAAATGTAAGAATTTATAATGAGTATGTAATGTCAATCCTCAAAAAAGCTTATTTAAAAAAAAAAATCCCAATTTTTTGTCATTTTCAGTTTCATGCCAATATTCCTGAAAACCACGTTTTCCAACCCAAAATTACATTTATATTGATTTTGATAACTAGAGGAATACACAATAATAAAATGAGATTGTAGGTTCTTGAATAAAGATCACAATTTTTTTTAAATGTAACCATGAATAATCAATATTGAAATAAGAAGATGTGGTAGGATTGCCAATGAAATAACTCTCCACCTGAGACCAAATGACGTAGAAGTTAACATAAGAGGTCACCACACGGTCTCCAACTATGAGTAAAATCCATACTCCATAGTAAGCTATATCATCTTTGTTTTCGCCTTGATGGAGTAAAAAAGCGAGTCAAAGGTATGTTGTTTCCAGTGGCAGTTTAAGAGGAACCACTTATGCTAAATCTATGATATTTGGTATGAAGTTGTAGAAGCATTGGCACATCTCATTTCCATCGAGATTGTTTGACCCTGCCTTCTCGATCATGGTCTATTGACTTTGAAACCTTTGCATAGTTAACATTTAAATGTGTGTGATTAGGTCAGTTTAAGGGGAACCACAAGAAAATGATATGTGGTATGCAGTTGTATTAGCATTGGCACTTTTTGTTTCCTTCGAAATGTTTTTGCCCTATACCTTCAGTCATGGCTTATTGATTTTTGAAGTATTATTTTTTTTTGTCTCCACGTGACCTCGACCTCATTTTATGGATCAGTGATCAAGGTTAAAGTTACATGATTAGGTTCGTTTCTCAGATACTTTAAGCAGTAGGATAACTATATGTGATGTATGGAATGATTGTCAGTCTGGTAGGTTTCATCTGATCTTGACCATATTTTCATGGTTCATTGGTCAATGTTAAGTTTTTGTGTTTTGATCTGTTTTTCAAGTACTATAAGCAATAGGTCAACTATATCTAGTGTATGGAATAATTGTAAGATGCATATGTCTGTCTGGCAGGTATAATCTGACCATGAATAAAGGCAACAGTAGTATACCGCTGTTCGAAACTCATAAATCGATAGAGATAAAAACAAATCCGGGTTACAAACTAAAACTGAGGGAAACGCATCAAATATAAGAGGAGAACAACGACACAACAAAAACACAACATTAAAATGTAACACACACAGAAACGAACTATAATATAACAATGGCCATTTTCCTGACTTGGTACAGGACATTTTAAGAAAAAATGGTGGGTTGAACCTGGTTTTGTGGCATGCCAAACCTCCCGCTTTTATGGCAATGTTAAATATAACATTAAAATGACATTACATGACATGACTACAATACAAATAAATGGGAGAACATTTAGGACAAAGAAACACACGAATAATAGCTAACAAAAGGTACTAGGTTTAAAATTTAATACGCCAGACGTGCGTCTCGTCCACACCTCAATTTCATTTTCATGATTCATTGGTCAATGTTATTTTTTTTGTGTTTTGGTCTGTTTTTCAACTACCATAAGCAATAGTTTATATTTGGTGTATGGAATAACTGTTAGGTATACATGTATGTCTGACAGTATTTATCTGACCTTGTCCTCATTGTCATGGATCTTTATGAATGTTAACTTGTAGTTAAACCTTTATCTTTAAGACTTTCAACATAAAATCAATGGTCAGTTAAGCAGGCGAGACATTTCAGCGTGTGCACTCTTGTTTAATTTCAATATTAACATTAAAGCAAAAAAATTACAAAGAGGCGAGACATATCTTTGTGTCAACAGTTTTTTTGTCTTTTAGTTTGTTTTTTTTCAATTTTTCTCCAAAAAACACTCGAAAATTATTGAATTAATACTAAATAAATATAGGATTACGTAATACAAACATTATGCTCGTTATGCACGTGTGTGCAGTGATGTCATAGATTTTAACGAACGTAATCAATGCATCACTGGTAAATTATTAAGTGCTAGAGACCGTCTTAAACTTGCAGTGAGGTGAGAGTTTTTTTGCTCAGTGTTGAAGGCCTCACTGTGACTTTGAGATGAAGAACAGCAATAAAAGCGCTGTTCCTTTGCTTTTTGTGTGTTTTTTTGCTGTGCATGTACTGATTTTGTGCCATGAATGGATACCACATATCCTTTGTTTTTCTATTAGAGTACATTTTCAGTATTAAAAAAATAAAGAGATGTGGTATGATTGCCAATGAGACAACTATCCACCAAAGTTCAAATGAAGTAGATGTAAGCAATTATATCCAACCGTACGGCCTTCAACAATGAGAAAACCCATACCGTATAGTCGGCTATAAAAGGCTTCGACATGAAAAATATGAAACAATTCAATTGATTGATTGATTGATTGATTGATTGATTGATTGATTGGTGTTTAACGCCACTTTCAACACTATTGTGCTATTTCGTGGCGGTAAGTTTTTATTGGTGGAGGAAGCCGGAGTGCCCGGAGAGAACCACCGACCTTCGGTAGGAAAACTGACAATCCTAGTCAATCAAGATTGGAGTCGAGTGCACCTGCCCCGTGCGGGATTCGAACTCACAACCTCAGTATTGACTGGCTAGTGATATAGTCGTTCGACTACTTAGACTACTCGGCCACCGAGGCACCCAATTCAATTGAATAAAAACAAATGGCCTAATTTAAAACTAAATAAACTACTGAAAACAAATGTGACAGACATGAAAATTGTCTGTTTGATTATATATGTTTTAAAATATGAGATTTTATTTTCATATTATCATAACATAACATAACTAAAGTAGTTTTCAACTAGTTTGTTTAATAATTTACTGTAGGATGTTCGCTATTCTGTTCAAAATAACAAAAGACTGCTATAAACTGATATTATAATAACAGAACTAAAAAACAGAAAAAATCAAGGTCCGTGTCATTGTTTCGAGCTATAAGCCATTGAAAATTTGGCGGAAATGATTCTCCTTGAGTTTTCATACTTTTAACATTGGTACCTTTTTCTTTCAAAACTATGAAAAGATAACAAGGATTTTATAAGAACTTTCAAAATGGCTTTTTAAACCATTCGTAATAAAATTATGAACAGAACAAAAAGGGTTAGCGGGTAAATTTTTTAATGGCACCAAATGGATTAAACAAGAGGACTCCAAATAGTCAAAAAGTCACAATCAAGATGAACGAACACATTGTTCCGAAGTGTTAAAGTTTGCTTTTAGGATATACTCAGGTCATGTTTATGAATTGTTGTCAAATGTTCGGACTCCTTGTGTTTTTTCCTACGATACATGGTAAAATATTTTGCCCCATATCAACCACTTTTCCTTTCATAGAAGACTTCAACAGCTCATAAAAAGGTCATTACCAAAATTTAAGCAGATTCTATATTTTTTTTCTTACAATTTGAGACCCAAATAATGCCAATGCTAAATATAAGGTAAAAGTCCGAGTCAGCCTTTTCCCGCCATTTTTTAAATCAAATATCTCAAAAGGAGTCCCATTACCTATCACTATTTTTAGCTTATTTTGGTTCTGTACTAATGCTCTTCTGACTTATAGTATCAATTTTAAATTCTAGATTTTCAATTTCACCTAGTAACTACGTCCTTAAGTGCTTATCGTCATTTTTTCATTTATCCTACTTGTTAATTTAATATGAGTCATGTGGACTATTAAAACTTTGCCAGTAACGCCCACCATTATAAGCATATTGCTGAAGACACAGTGAGAACAGATTTATCATTTTTCTTTTATTAGTAAAACATTTGTTTATCATATTACATGTATATAAACCTATGTACGTACTGAATATTCTTAACTTGATAAATGGTCAGAATGTTTTTATTGTATTTATTTTGCAGGGAATTAATTGTCGTTATTTATTGTTCTCCTGATTTGTGTACAGAAATAAAACGAATCCACCTCAGATCTCACCTCAGAAGTATTTTGTTTGGTTTACTAGCAATGAAAGTGCTACTACATAAATGGCCAGGATTATAGTCATCAAAGACCTACAATGTATATTGGAAGACTGGTGAGTTGTAGTCAGTAGAAGTAATTTGTTTCAATAAGAGATTCCTGAACTAACACTTTTAACATTCTACACAGAAGACAGACGATATGTTTTACAATATGAATGGACATTTTTTTCTAAACAATGTAAGTATTAATCATGTAATTAGACTGGTCACAGAAACAGACCTACACAAAGAATATAAATATGCGTCGATTAAAATAAAAACATTGTTGTTTTAATTTTACAGAGAAAGAATATGAATCTGCTGCTAAACTCTGCTTGTTATTTTCTTTAGAAATTAGTTACACATCTTTCTCAAATTACCGTGATTACAAAATAAAATTGGAAGAAGGTCTTCAGGCATTTTGCTTCTCCAGTTCTTGATCCATTGTTTATCTTATATGATCATTGTAACTGTCCAATAGACAACCTTCTGTGTATGCGTGTAGTCTGTGTACAACCAACTGTACAAACATTGTTTAACCCCGCCACGTTCTACATTTATGCCTGTAAAGAATCATAAATAATAAAAGATTTAGTTAATGTCGGATATGCATATAACTATACAACATAAGCTATGTAGATCTTTTAACCTACTGTCCCAATTCAGGAGACAGTAATTCAGTGGTTGTCGTTGGTAACTGTAAGTCATAATTGTTTTTCGTTTATTGTTTTGTCTTAGGTCGTTGGGTTTTCTTGGTATGAATTGTTTCACATTTTGTCATGTTGGGCCTTTTGTAGTGGACTATACGGTATGTTTTTTTAATTGTTGAAGGCCGTACGGCGACCAATAGTGTAGCTTAAATTTGCTTCAACTGGACTCCGGTGGATTGTTGTCTCATTGGTAATCATACCACGTCTCCTTATTTTATAAAGTATTTTATGTTGATGTCTCTGTAATACGATTTGAACTGGATTTGAAGATGTCGGTCTTCATACAAAATGTTCTATATTAAACAAGTACTCCCTTTTCAATATTGATTTCATTATATATGACAACGTGGAAATCATCTGCCAGCTGACTATTAGAAAAACACTTTCTCTTTCAAAACTATAAATAAATAAGCTTTATTATAAGAAAAACTGACTTCTTAATTCATGTTGTTATACATGGGACCTGACCATAGTAGTACAGCTGTCCAACAAAACGTAACTACTGTTTTAAAATATACAAAAAAAATAAATTGTTGTAATTTTTAAAAATAGAATTGAAGCGCATTGGAAATTCTTGAAAGGAAGAACGAAAGGTTGATTTCTACCCGACCACACTGTAATTTTTTTTATCTTCGACTTATAATTTTCTACATGAAGATGAAAGCTCTGTTTCTTGTTTTGTGAAAAAAGATTTTATTTCCACCAGATTTAGCTTAATTTCTATTAAAAAACTTGAATTAGTTAATCATATAAGAAAGGGGGATCCAACCCACCTGAACTCTCCTCTAGATTTGCTAATACTATATTGTATTTCCCCATAACTACACACTAAAATCTAGTCCATTGCAAAATGTCTCCTCAATTTGACCACTGAATATAAAATAAAAAGACAAAACATAGCTTTACCTCCATGATAGAAGTTTGATCTTGATTAGGTACGTTGTATCATTTTTGGTTCTATCACTAAAATTGCCAAAATTTACTAAATTGCAGTTTTGAGCTCTCTTTTAGGTGGGGTTCGTGTTGCTCAGTCTTTAGTTTTCTATGTTGTGTTTTGTGTACTATTGTTTGTCTGTTAATCTTTTTCTTTTTTAGCCATGGAGTTGTCAGTTTATTTTCGACTTATGAGTTTGAATGTCCCTTTGGTATCTTTTGCCTCTCTTTTAACATTTACAATTTGGTAACATTTCAAAAGTACGCCTTAATGTTGTTAAAACCTCAAAGGTAATTGGCCCTACCTAAATTGGTATATTGTGCATTGTGTATTAAAATAAATTCAAAGGGAATTGTTCCTACCTCTATCCAGCCTTCATCGCGGTTTGTGCTCTTTATGTTGAAAATATCAATTTGTTCGCGTCCTGAATATACATGAAATGATTGTCACTGCTTGGGATTATTATACTAGTTATGTTAGTATAATAGTCCCAACCACTGTACGTTGATCAATTTTCAAAATTATGCCTTTTTGTAATGCCAATTTTTTTTTTTTTTTTTTTTTTTTGCAGGAAACTATTAATAGGGACTCAATTCAAATGAACAATATTCAGAGTTAAATTCATCGCATGGAAACATGCAGATAGCCAATGCCTGACATAAGGAGAAGCAGTTTTGAATTTAGAGATATTATAAAGAAGATATTATATATCGGAGAAGACTCGAAGCAAAGTGTACAGGTGGTAGACTTGATTAATTGATTTTACTAAATTGTTATAAATTGAGGAATGTGGTACGATTGCCAACGAGACAACTACTAGTATTCCAATGATTAAAGGGGCCTCGGTGGCCGAGTGGTCAGCGTAGTTCATCTTGTATAGACATAGTTTGTTATTGTTCTATGGCAAATGGTTTATACGTATTCAAGACGAGAAAAAAAAAGATTGCTCAAATTGTTTCTGCAAATTTGGAAAAAAAATGTTGGAGAGCGAGAGAGGAGATATCACTGGATAAAAAGGACTTGTTGGTGATGGCTCTAAAGTTTTCTTGGAACAAACCACCTACACCCTCAGATATAGAGTTGCTGTACAGTATAGAAACATTTTTACTTTTTATGCCCTTGCCGCAAGGCGAAGGGGGCATTAAGTGTTACTCTTGGCCTTTAGTCTTTCCGTCCGTCCCATTTTCGTTTGAAAAGAAAGCTTGAGCGGGAGCATTCGTGTCCTCAGACACATTCTTCTTTTATTTTTATTTTTAATTTACCTTGGAGTTCGGTATTTTTTGTTTTACTTTTTTTTTATATAATTATAAATATTTTTCCGTAGAAATATCTGCTAAAATCTTTTATCAGATCAGTTTACCCCCCGGCCCCACATTCCCCTTTCTCAAATTCAAAAGTGTTTAAACATTCTATCAACATTATGCTTGATTTCTAATCAGAAAGACGACATCAACATTAGTGATCGATGCATTACAGTAATGATGGTTATTTTGGGCCTTATTTTGTAATCTCGGTCGACTCCCTCACAAACTAAATCAGTTAGTCTAGTCAATAAAGTGAATAACCTGCAATTATAATTGAAACACAAGTTTTTCACCGGAAACAAAGATGTTACTATCTACGGAGTCACTTAAGTGCCATGTAAATATAAATATATTTCCGTTTGCCGCAGATTTGATCTGGTGTGCACCAGTTTGAAAAATCGTGCACACGACTTTCTAACTGGTGCGTACAACTTCGAAACTCATGCGCACGACTTTCAAAAACGGGTGATCCCGAATTTCGAGATGGTGCGTACGACTTTCAAAAATGGTGCACACTACAATCAAACTCTCCCGCAAAGCTTACAAACTCGTGCGTACGACTTTCAAAAATGGTGCGTACAAGTTTGAAAGTTTGCACTGAAAATCACTAACTACAGCAGACTAAACCATATAAATAAAATAAATATGAAAGTTAAAAAACGTGTATGTATTTTTTACTAGAATGCATATCGGATTCCTCATTTTCTCAATACATCTAATATAAGACACAATCAACTTCAGAAACCATACTATTTTAAAGTTATTTTGAAACCACAAATATGAATTTTTGCCTAGATATCAGCTATAATTTAAGAACTACATCAGATAAATGTAAGAATTTATAATGAGTATGTAATGTCAATCCTCAAAAAAGCTTATTTAAAAAAAAAATCCCAATTTTTTGTCATTTTCAGTTTCATGCCAATATTCCTGAAAACCACGTTTTCCAACCCAAAATTACATTTATATTGATTTTGATAACTAGAGGAATACACAATAATAACATGAGATTGTAGGTTCTTGAATAAAGATCACAATTTTTTTTTAAATGTAACCATGAATAATCAATATTGAAATAAGAAGATGTGGTAGGATTGCCAATGAAATAACTCTCCACCTGAGACCAAATGACGTAGAAGTTAACATAAGAGGTCACCACACGGTCTCCAACTATGAGTAAAATCCATACTCCATAGTAAGCTATATCATCTTTGTTTTCGCCTTGATGGAGTAAAAAAGCGAGTCAAAGGTATGTTGTTTCCAGTGGCAGTTTAAGAGGAACCACTTATGCTAAGTCTATGATATTTGGTATGAAGTTGTAGAAGCATTGGCACATCTCATTTCCATCGAGATTGTTTGACCCTGCCTTCTCGATCATGGTCTATTGACTTTGAAACCTTTGCATAGTTAACATTTAAATGTGTGTGATTAGGTCAGTTTAAGGGGAACCACAAGAAAATGATATGTGGTATGCAGTTGTATTAGCATTGGCACTTTTGTTTCCTTCGAAATGTTTTTGCCCTATACCTTCAGTCATGGCTTATTGATTTTGAAGTATTATTTTTTTGTCTCCATGTGACCTCGACCTCATTTTATGGATCAGTGATCAAGGTTAAAGTTACATGATTAGGTTCGTTTCTCAGATACTTTAAGCAGTAGGATAACTATATGTGATGTATGGAATGATTGTCAGTCTGGTAGGTTTCATCTGATCTTGACCATATTTTCATGGTTCATTGGTCAATGTTAAGTTTTTGTGTTTTGATCTGTTTTTCAAGTACTATAAGCAATAGGTCAACTATATCTAGTGTATGGAATAATTGTAAGATGCATATGTCTGTCTGGCAGGTATAATCTGACCATGAATAAAGGCAACAGTAGTATACCGCTGTTCGAAACTCATAAATCGATAGAGATAAAAACAAATCCGGGTTACAAACTAAAACTGAGGGAAATATCAAATATAAAAGGAGAACAACGACACAACAAAACACAACATTAAAATGTAACACACACAGAAACGAACTATAATATAGCAATGGCCATATTCCTGACTTGGTACAGGACATTTTAAGAAAAAAATGGTGGGTTGAACCTGGTTTTGTGGCATGCCAAACCTCCTGCTTTTATGGCAATGTTAAATATAACATTAAAATGACATTACATGACATGACTACAATACAAATAAATGGGAGAACATTTAGGACAAAGAAACACACGAATAATAGCTAACAAAAGGTACTAGGTTTAAAATTTAATACGCCAGACGTGCGTCTCGTCCACACCTCAATTTCATTTTCATGATTCATTGGTCAATGTTATTTTTTTTGTGTTTTGGTCTGTTTTTCAACTACCATAAGCAATAGTTTATATTTGGTGTATGGAATAACTGTTAGGTATACATGTATGTCTGACAGTATTTATCTGACCTTGTCCTCATTGTCATGGATCTTTATGAATGTTAACTTGTAGTTAAACCTTTATCTTTAAGACTTTCAACATAAAATCAATGGTCAGTTAAGCAGGCGAGACATTTCAGCGTGTGCACTCTTGTTTAATTTCAATATTAACATTAAAGCAAAAAATTACAAAGAGGCGAGACATATCTTTGTGTCAACAGTTTTTTGTCTTTTAGTTTGTTTTTTCAATTTTCTCCAAAAACACTCGAAAATTATTGAATTAATACTAAATAAATATAGGATTACGTAATACAAACATTATGCTCGTTATGCACGTGTGTGCAGTGATGTCATAGATTTTAACGAACGTAATCAATGCATCACTGGTAAATTATTAAGTGCTAGAGACCGTCTTAAACTTGCAGTGAGGTGAGAGTTTTTTTGCTCAGTGTTGAAGGCCTCACTGTGACTTTGAGATGAAGAACAGCAATAAAAGCGCTGTTCCTTTGCTTTTTGTGTGTTTTTTTGCTGTGCATGTACTGATTTTGTGCCATGAATGGATACCACATATCCTTTGTTTTCTATTAGAGTACATTTTCAGTATTAAAAATAAAGAGATGTGGTATGATTGCCAATGAGACAACTATCCACCAAAGTTCAAATGAAGTAGATGTAAGCAATTATATCCAACCGTACGGCCTTCAACAATGAGAAAACCCATACCGTATAGTCGGCTATAAAAGGCTTCGACATGAAAAATATGAAACAATTCAATTGATTGATTGATTGATTGATTGATTGATTGATTGATTGATTGGTGTTTAACGCCACTTTCAACACTATTGTGCTATTTCGTGGCGGTAAGTTTTTATTGGTGGAGGAAGCCGGAGTGCCCGGAGAGAACCACCGACCTTCGGTAGGAAAACTGACAATCCTAGTCAATCAATATTGGAGTCGAGTGCACCTGCCCCGTGCGGGATTCGAACTCACAACCTCAGTATTGACTGGCTAGTGATATAGTCGTTCGACTACTTAGACTACTCGGCCACCGAGGCACCCAATTCAATTGAATAAAAACAAATGGCCTAATTTAAAACTAAATAAACTACTAAAACAAATGTGACAGACATGAAAATTGTCTGTTTGATTATATATGTTTTAAAATATGAGATTTTATTTTCATATTATCATAACATAACATAACTAAAGTAGTTTTCAACTAGTTTGTTTAATAATTTACTGTAGGATGTTCGCTATTCTGTTCAAAATAACAAAAGACTGCTATAAACTGATATTATAATAACAGAACTAAAAAAGCAGAAAAAAATCAAGGTCCGTGTCATTGTTTCGAGCTATAAGCCATTGAAAATTTGGCGGGAAATGATTCTCCTTGAGTTTTCATACTTTTAACATTGGTACCTTTTTTCTTTCAAAAACTATGAAAAGATAACAAGGATTTTATAAGAACTTTCAAAAATGGCTTTTTTAAACCATTCGTAATAAAATTATGAACAGAACAAAAGGGTTAGCGGGTAAATTTTTAATGGCACCAAATGGATAAAACAAGAGGACTCCGAATAGTCAAAAAGTCACAATCAAGATGAACGAGCACATTGTTCCGAAGTGTTAAAGTTTGCTTTTAGGATGTACTCAGGTCATGTTTATGAATTGTTGTCAAATGTTCGGACTCCTTGTGTTTTTTCCTACGATACATGGTAAAATATTTTGCCCCATATCAACCACTTTTCCTTTCATAGAAGACTTCAACAGCTCATAAAAAGGTCATTACCAAAATTTAAGCAGATTCTATATTTTTTTTCTTACAATTTGAGACCCAAATAATGCCAATGCTAAATATAAGGTAAAAGTCCGAGTCAGCCTTTTCCCGCCATTTTTTTAAAATCAAATATCTCAAAAAGGAGTCCCATTACCTATCACTATTTTTAGCTTATTTTGGTTCTGTACTAATGCTCTTCTGACTTATAGTATCAATTTTAAATTCTAGATTTTTCAATTTCACCTAGTAACTACGTCCATAAGTGCTTATCGTCATTTTTTCGTATATCCTACTTGTTAATTTAATATGAGTCATATGGACTATTAAAACTTTGCCAGTAACGCCCACCATTATAAGCATATTGCTGAAGACACAGTGAGAACAGATTTATCATTTTTCTTTTATTAGTAAAACATTTGTTTATCATATTACATGTATATAAACCTATGTACGTACTGAATATTCTTAACTTGATAAATGGTCAGAATGTTTTTATTGTATTTATTTTGCAGGGAATTAATTGTCGTTATTTATTGTTCTCCTGATTTGTGTACAGAAATAAAACGAATCCACCTCAGATCTCACCTCAGAAGTATTTTGTTTGGTTTACTAGCAATGAAAGTGCTACTACATAAATGGCCAGGATTATAGTCATCAAAGACCTACAATGTATATTGGAAGACTGGTGAGTTGTAGTCAGTAGAAGTAATTTGTTTCAATAAGAGATTCCTGAACTAACACTTTTAACATTCTACACAGAAGACAGACGATATGTTTTACAATATGAATGGACATTTTTTTCTAAACAATGTAAGTATTAATCATGTAATTAGACTGGTCACAGAAACAGACCTACACAAAGAATATAAATATGCGTCGATTAAAATAAAAACATTGTTGTTTTAATTTTACAGAGAAAGAATATGAATCTGCTGCTAAACTCTGCTTGTTATTTTCTTTAGAAATTAGTTACACATCTTTCTCAAATTACCGTGATTACAAAATAAAATTGGAAGAAGGTCTTCAGGCATTTTGCTTCTCCAGTTCTTGATCCATTGTTTATCTTATATGATCATTGTAACTGTCCAATAGACAACCTTCTGTGTATGCGTGTAGTCTGTGTACAACCAACTGTACAAACATTGTTTAACCCCGCCACGTTCTACATTTATGCCTGTAAAGAATCATAAATAATAAAAGATTTAGTTAATGTCGGATATGCATATAACTATACAACATAAGCTATGTAGATCTTTTAACCTACTGTCCCAATTCAGGAGACTGTAATTCATTGGTTGTCGTTGGTAACTGCAAGTCATACGTAATTGTTTTGTCTTAGGCCGTTGGGTTTTCTTGGTATGAATTGTTTCACATTTTGTCATGTTGGGCCTTTTGTAGTGGACTATACGGTATGTTTTTTTTAATTGTTGAAGGCCGTACGGCGACCAATAGTGTAGCTTAAATTTGCTTCAACTGGACTCCGGTGGATTGTTGTCTCCTTGGTAATCATACCACGTCTCCTTATTTTATAAAGTATTTTATGTTGATGTCTCTGTAATACGATTTGAACTGGATTTGAAGATGTCGGTCTTCATACAAAATGTTCTATATTAAACAAGTACTCCCTTTTCAATATTGATTTCATTATATATGACAACGTGGAAATCATCTGCCAGCTGACTATTAGAAAAACACTTTCTCTTTCAAAACTATAAATAAATAAGCTTTATTATAAGAAAAACTAACTTCTTAATTCATGTTGTTATACATGGGACCTGACCATAGTGTAAGACAGCTGTCCAACAAAACTACTGTTTTAAAATATACAAAAAAATTAACTTGTTGTAATCTAAATAGAATTGAAGCGCATTGGAAATTCTTGAAAGAAAGAACGAAAGGTTGATTTCTACCCGACCACACTAATTTTTTTTATCTTCGACTTATAATTTTCTACTTGAAGATGAAAGCTCTGTTTCTTGTTTTGTGAAAAAAGATTTTATTTCCACCAGATTTAGCTTAATTTCTATTAAAAAGCTTGAATTAGTTAATCATATAAGAAAGGGGGATCCAACCCACCTGAACTCTCCTCTAGATTTGCCAATACTATATTGTATTTCCCCATAACTACACACTAAAATCTAGTCCATTGCAAAATGTCTCCTCAATTTGACCACTGAATATAAAATAAAAAGACAAAACATAGCTTTACCTCCATGATAGAAGTTTGATCTTGATAAGGTACGTTGTATCATTTTGGTTCTATCACTAAAATTGCCAAAATTTACTAAATTGCAGTTTTGAGCTCTCTTTTAGGTGGGGTTCGTGTTGCTCAGTCTTTAGTTTTCTATGTTGTGTTTTGTGTACTATTGTTTATCTGTTAATCTTTTTCTTTTTTAGCCATAGAGTTGTCAGTTTATTTTCGACTTATGAGTTTGAATGTCCCTTTGGTATCTTTTGCCTCTCTTTTAACATTTACAATTTGGTAACATTTCAAAAGTACGCCTTAATGTTGTTAAAACCTCAAATGTAATTGGTAAATTGTGCATTGTGTATTAAAATAAATTCAAAGGGAATTGTTCCTACCTCTATCCAGCCTTCATCGCGGTTTGTGCTCTTTATGTTGAAAATATCAATTTGTTCGCGTCCTGAATATACATGAAATGATTGTCACTGCTTGGGATTATTATACTAGTTATGTTAGTATAATAGTCCCAACCACTGTACGTTGATCAATTTTCAAAATTATGCCTTTTTGTAATGCCAATTTTTTTTTTTTTTTTTTATGTTTTGCAGGAAATTATTAATAGGGACTCAATTCAAATGAACAATATTCAGAGTTAAATTCATCGCATGGAAACATGCAGATAGACAATGCCTGACATAAGGAGAAGCAGTTTTGAATTTAGAGATATTATAAAGAAGATATTATATATCGGAGAAGACTCGAAGCAAAGTGTACAGGTGGTAGACTTGATTGATTGATTTTACTAAATTGTTATAAATTGAGGAATGTGGTAGGATTGCCAATGAAATAACTCTCCACCTGAGACCAAATGACGTAGAAGTTAACATAAGAGGTCACCACACGGTCTCCAACTATGAGTAAAATCCATACTCCATAGTAAGCTATATCATCTTTGTTTTCGCCTTGATGGAGTAAAAAAGCGAGTCAAAGGTATGTTGTTTCCAGTGGCAGTTTAAGAGGAACCACTTATGCTAAGTCTATGATATTTGGTATGAAGTTGTAGAAGCATTGGCACATCTCATTTCCATCGAGATTGTTTGACCCTGCCTTCTCGATCATGGTCTATTGACTTTGAAACCTTTGCATAGTTAACATTTAAATGTGTGTGATTAGGTCAGTTTAAGGGGAACCACAAGAAAATGATATGTGGTATGCAGTTGTATTAGCATTGGCACTTTTTGTTTCCTTCGAAATGTTTTTGCCCTATACCTTCAGTCATGGCTTATTGATTTTTGAAGTATTATTTTTTTTTGTCTCCACGTGACCTCGACCTCATTTTATTGATCAGTGATCAAGGTTAAAGTTACATGATTAGGTTCGTTTCTCAGATACTTTAAGCAGTAGGATAACTATATGTGGTGTATGGAATGATTGTCAGTCTGGTAGGTTTCATCTGATCTTGACCATATTTTCATGGTTCATTGGTCAATGTTAAGTTTTTGTGTTTTGATCTGTTTTTCAAGTACTATAAGCAATAGGTAAACTATATCTAGTGTATGGAATAATTGTAAGATGCATATGTCTGTCTGGCAGGTATAATCTGACCATGACCTCAATTTCATTTTCATGATTCATTGGTCAATGTTATTTTTTGTTTGTGTTTTGGTCTGTTTTTCAACTACCATAAGCAATAGTTTATATTTGGTGTATGGAATAACTGTTAGGTATACATGTATGTCTGACAGTATTTATCTGACCTTGTCCTCATTGTCATGGATCTTTATGAATGTTAACTTGTAGTTAAACCTTTATCTTTAAGACTTTCAACATAAAATCAATGGTCAGTTAAGCAGGCGAGACATTTCAGCGTGTGCACTCTTGTTTAATTTCAATATTAACATTAAAGCAAAAAAATTACAAAGAGGCGAGACATATCTCTGTGTCAACAGTTTTTTTTTTTGTATTTTAGTTTTGTTTTTTCTTTTCAATTTTTCTCCAAAAAACACTCGAAAATTATTGAATTAATGCTAAATAAATATAGGATTACGTAATACAAACATTATGCTCGTTATGCCCGTGTGTGTAGTGATGTCATAGATTTTAACGAACGTAATCAATGCATCACTGGTAAATTATTAAGTCAGGGATTTCGTTACCATAAATTACCTAAAACTTTTACTAAATTCTTTCATAGATACAAAGATTTGATTGGTAAATTTGGCTGTACCTGTACAAAACTGATTAAAAACGGTATTTCACATCCTAAATTTTACGGTGATATTGTACTTAAAGCGCGGAAATCACTATGTGATCCGTGTAAACTCATCGAACCTTTAAACAAACTTATTAGTAAAGGTTATCTTACCAATGTTGTAATTAGATCTTTGAATATAGTTTACAATGGCACTAATATCGATTTTGTCATCAGCAAACTAAAACATAACTAAATTTGTATTCTTTTCAAACGGGATGTATAAAGACACACCCACGTTCATTTTGATCTATAAAGAGGTTAATTCCTAACTATCCTACTGCCTGTCGATACATTTATTTTTAGCATTGCACAAGTCATGTCTTCTTTGACTGTCCATGACGTTAAAATAGTAAATCCCTGGGATGTGTTTTAGTTGATTTTAGTCTCTGATGCATGTTTTTTTATTATTAATTGTTTTTGGCTTTTAACTAGCTGTCAGTAACTGCGAGTACTCTCAAATCGTACTTTCTTGTTTATTTGACCCGTTGATACTAATTGTAATGCTTTTTTGTTATTTAATGTTTACTTTTTCAGGGTTATATATGGTCTATATACCAGCTTTGATAAGTGTTTGGTATTACTATAAATTTACACTTCTTCGTACTATAAACATCAAAATTATTCATTTTGTAAATATATTTCCTTTATTCATTTGAAATCTACACGTATATCTAACAACAAAATTATTTTCATTTACCTGTGTTTAAAGTAATTGCAAATGGCTGATATTTTTGTTCAAGCATATTGTTTTTCTTTTATGTTTAACATTTCACAGCGGTATAACATGTTAGAATACTTTAATTATTCTTCCCTTAGTTTATTTATTTTGTATTTACATTATATCATAGATCAAATTTATTTGTTCAGTGTATGTTCACTGGTGTTAATATGTCTTTTGATTGAGTTAAGCCATTTTAATTGATATTTTATAGTGTGTCTTTCTATGTTGTGATGTTACACTATTGTTTTAGATAAGGGTGAAGGTTTGATACCATTAAAACGTTTAAACCCGCTGCAATTGTTTGCACCTGTCCTAAGTCGGGAATCTGATGTTCAGTAGTTGTCGTTTGTTGATGTGGTTCATAAGTGTTTCTCGTTTCTCGTTTTTATATAGATTCCCGTTTGAATGGTTTTACATTAGTAATTTTCGGGGCCCTTTATAGCTTGCTGTTCGGTGTGAGCCAAGGCTCCGTGTTGAAAACCGTACTTTGACCTATAATGGTTTACTTTTATGAATTTTGACTTGGATGGAGAGTTGTCTCATTGGCACTCATACCACATCTTCTTATATCTATAAGATGATAATTATGTTCTATCTTCGTTTAAGATTACATATCTTAAGTTTTAACCATGAGTAAATGACAATCATTCCATACACCCTAGTGGTCCGGCGGCAGCGGCGGCGGCGTTAACAAACTTCTTAAAAGCTTAATATTTCAGAAGGTAGACGATCTGGATGCTTCATGTCTTGTATGCAGATACGTTATGTTACGAAAATTCCGTCTGTCATATGTCCAATGTCTTTGACCTCATTTTCATGTTCAGTGACTGCTTGAAAAACATTTTGAGTTTTTTTGTCATGTGAATTTCTCACTTATTATGAGTAAGAGGATAACCATATTTGGTATATGGGTTCCTTGCAACATCTACATGTCTCTCAGATAGGGTTCACCTGAACTAGACCTCATTTCATGGATCAGTAGTCAAGGTTAAAGTAACGTGATTAGGTCCGTTTCTCATATACTATAAGCAGTAGGTCAACTATATGTGGTGTTTGGAATGATAGGTACATGTCAGTCTGGCAGATTTCATCTGAACTTGACCTCATTTTCATGGTTCATTGGTCAATGTTAAGTTTTTGTCTCGCCTTGACGGAGTCAAAAAGCGAGACATAGGTATACTGTTTCCGACGGCGGCGACGGCGGCGGCGTCAACAATGTATTAGTTTGTGATTAGGCCTAGTTCATGGTGAACCACTAGTGGTAGGTCAATGATATTTGGTATGCAGTTCTATTAGTATTGGCACATCTCATTACTATGGAGGTTATTTGGCCCCGCCCCCTTAGTCAAGGTCTATTGACTTTGAAACTTTGCTTAGTTTACATGTATTAGTTTGTGATTAGGTCAGTTAATGGAGAACTACTAGTGGTAGGTCAATGATATTTGGTATGCAGTTGTATAAGCATTGGCATATCTCATTTCCATGGAGATTATTTGGCCCCGCCCCCTCATTCATGGTCTATTGACTTTGAAACTTTTGCTTAGTTTTCATGTATTTGTTTGTAATTAGGTCAGTTTGAGGAGAACAGTTAGTGGTAGGTCAATGATAATTAGTATGTAGTTGTAAAAGCATTAGCACATCTCATTTCCATCGAGAATATTTGGCTCCGCCCCCTTAGTCATGGTCTATTGACTTTGAAAATTTTGCTTAGTTTACATGTATTAGTTTGTGATTAGGTCAATTCAAGGGAACCATTAGTGGTAGGCCAATGTTAATTGGTATTCAGTTGTATAAGCATTAGCACATCTCATTTCCATGGAGAATATTTGGCCCCACCCCCTCAGTCATGGTCTATTGACTTTGAAACTTTTGCTTTCTTTACGGATTGTATTAGTTTGTGATTAGATCAGTTTAAGATGAACTGCTAATGTTAAGTCAATGATATTTGGTATGCAAATTTATTGGCATTTGCAAGTATCGTTTCCATGGAGATTATATAGCCCCAACCCCTCATCATAGTTCATTGACTTTGAAACATTTACATAGTTTACAAGTTAATGTTTGTGTTTAGGTTTGTTTAAAGGGCTCGACTTATAATAAGTCAATGGTATTTGGTATGCAGTTGTATTAGCATTGGCACATCTCATTTCCATGGAGTTTTTTTAGCCATGTATCTTCAGTCATGGTTCATTGACTTTGAATATTTGCATAACTTACATGTTAAAGTATTGCTATTTCAACATTTGCATTATCAAAATTACAAAAAGGCGAGACATATCTCTGTGATAACAGTTTATTGTGTTTTGGTCTTTTTTTCAAGTACTATAAGCAACAGGTCAACTATATTTGGTGTATGGAATGATTGTAAGGTGTATATGTCTGTCTGGCAGATATCGTCTGACCCAGACCACATTTTCATGGTTCATTGGTCAATGTAAGTTTGGTTGTTTTTTTTTTTTGGTCTTTTTCGATTATCATAAACAATAGGTCAACTATATTTTGTGTATAAAAAAAAAATGTAATGTGTATATGTCTGTCTGACAGCATTTATCTGACCTGAGTTTCTGTGGTGCTTTTGGTTAAATCTTTTTCTTTTAAGACTTTCAACATAAAATAAATGGTCAGTAAAGCAGGCTAGACATTTCAGCGTGTGCACTCTTGTTTTTTGTTTTTTGTTTTTTTTTTGGTATCCGTTAAGATACAGTTTAAGTTAAATAACCTTCATAGAATTTCAGAAACTTTTTACAGCCGCTTCTTCATAATCAAGAGAATTAAGTTCATTTATGGTCAAAATTTTGACCTCCTAGTTTATCCGTATTTTACTAACCCGAATAATACAGTCCCTATATTACGCTCACTATCGATCACTATGTACATTCGAAAGGCTGAGAGCATCGGAGACGGTAATTATTCGAGTTAGCAGTATTTTACTTATAGATATTTGCATTGCTTTTTTCAGTCAACATTTTGGTACAGTCTGTGATTAGAAACTTCAAAACTTGAATATATAATTTCGTCAAAACCTCAACAGAATTTTATCAAATTTAAACTTCATAATAAAGAGAGAATATCCTGTGCAAAATTTATATTTTGTGTTATTCATTTACTATATTTTACTGATAAATGGGCTCAGATTTCTGGTCGTCGACATGACTCTTTTGCACTGGCAACAGCATTTGCGGGCGGGACACATGGTTCATTTGAAACTTTATAATTTGCTTTCAATCTGTACTTTAATTTATAAAAGCATATCATCATAAGCGTACTTGTGATATACTTACACTATCAATACATTGAATACAGATATGCTTATATAGAGCTCAAAACTTCAATTTTGATAGATTTGTCTTTTTTTTGTATTTATCTCAAAACATGTTTATAAAAAGGATATTTCTTAACAATAACCAAAATGTTTGAAATAATCATAATAATGAAAAAGTTTTTTTTTTTATTCAAATTAATTCATTTGGTAACAGATCGCATGTTCGTTCATCAGTCAACAATTCTACAAAAACATGTAAAATTTACAATATTGTGACAAAATTGTCTTATAAACAGCAATTACAACGCGCTCAATAACATTTTGTTTAAAGGCAATTTATGAAAAATCATTAAAAGTAGGTTTAAATATATTATATATCTTGGACCAATATATTTGTATTAGTCTTAGTTTATATACCAATCCGAGTATACTGTTATAACATTCAGATTTTTCCCCTTTTAGTGACACAGGTACAGAGAAAATCAACCTTTCCTCTTTCTAAAATGTTCATTTAAGGTGTCAAATACCTACTGCATAGTGTAATTTTTGTATAGAATATGATCATTTTGTTTCTACGTACATCATTAAGCTCCAAAAAGCAGCATATATACTTAAAGATTATAAATGTTGTTTTTAATTACTTTTCAGGATGTCCAAAATAGTTCAAAAACAGCTCTTTTGTCTTGAAAAGGAATCACAGTGGTCAATACTTCATCTTTGGAAAAAGTGAATTGCATTTGTAGAAGTGAAGAGCTGAACACAGCCATGAGCTAACAATTAATATTTTATTGTTATTTCAAAGACTATGTGGTTGTAACGTGACTAGCATTTGTATGACTTGAATGTGGCATTTTTTCATATGAAGACATACAAGGCAAAAATTGGATGTGAGAAAAACTATTGTGATTTAAAGACATGAAGCACTTGTACTGACTGTCTTCTGCAGATTTCATGGGAATATGTTTTAGACGGTAACTTCTGTGAATGAAAAAAAGGATATTTATTTAAAATGTTTTCTACTTTGAATTTATTAAAGCAACATAAATATTGGGCTTTTTTTTTCATGACACTTAAATTTAATTCTTCTATTCTTAATAAATGTGATAAGAGAAATTTAACAAAAATGGCCTTTTTCAAGTCCTTTTGTTAGCTTGAAATTTTCTTTTTTTGTTGTTCTGCTGTTTTGGTAAACACATTTTTAATCAGTTTATATAGAAAATGGTGAATTGTGAAACATTTAATACATTCACTTGATATGTAGACAGGAAAATACTTAACCTATATTGTATATACATTACTTTTAAAATCTAATTTATGCATTTTTTGAGAATATCACAAATCAAAATTTGAGTTTTGTTTTTTTTTATTGTTTGCCCCATGCTGTTTGTATTTTTCATATTAATTGCTCACTTCCAGTTTTCAATTTACCATTTTATTTGTGTCACAAGACACATGCATGAAAATAAGAAGACGTGGAAAGAACTAATTAAGTAAGACCATTTTTTGGCATATATATACTTTCATATGAATGTGAAATTGCGTTAAAAAATCATTTGTTTTAAATAAAACTGACAACGTTAATGACTTGCTGTCTATCAAGAGCCCTTACACAATGTAATTGGAACAATAGATGATATTTTTTTATTTCCTTTAGGAATAAAATTTACATATGAATCCTCCCAATTGCTTTATTTTTATTTCATAGATTCTATGATATGGTTTTGATCACATTGTATACGTTTTCATTGATTGATTCAATGCCACACTTATTTCATTTGTATAATTTTAAGGAGGTCACAAATACTGATTAAGGAAATGGGAGTTTCTCACAACTGATCATTTTAAAGAATAACTGAGAAACTGTATTATGTATTATGTAGTGTTAACTCAATTGGTTAGCAACACAGAAAACTAGTTTTCCTCTCAGCCAATAAGGAGATGTGGTAGGATTGTTAATGAGACTACTATCCCTAAAGACCAAAGATCAAAGATAATGAGTTAATAATAGCTTATCATGGATTTCAATACAAAAGAAAGGTCATCATATAGCAAAAAGTAAAATCACAAAAATACTGAACTCCGAGGAAAATTCAAAAAGGAAAGTCCCTAATCAAATGGCAAAATCAAAAGTTCAAACACATCAAACGAATGGATAACAACTGTCATATTCCTGACTTGGTACAGGCATTTTCTTATGTAGAAAATGGTGGATTGAACCTGGTTTTAAAGCTAGCTAAACCTCTCACTTGTATGACAGTCGCATCAAATTCCATTATATTGACAACGATGTGTGAACAAAACAAACAAAAACAACAGGTAAAAATGTCACAAATAGAGGTAAATAGTCTAATTCGGTAGGTCACATTCGTGAAAAGGGAACGGGATTGTAGTTACGACATAAGGAACATATCTGATATCATCTGTGAAACGGATATTCCATAACGGTCAACCAACTCGTGATGGCGCAATTGAATACCATTAAATACTACTAGTTATAATCGTTTATTGTTAAAGATTGTGTTTTGACATCTTAAAATGTTTCTAGTTGAACTGTATTGGCGAGTTTCTGTCACTCCGTTTACCCAATGGTCACAACTTTTTGAATCCTTACTAAAACCTCTAAAGAAACAGCTTAGTAAAACTTGACTTTTATAGAATAAAATTTTTCACTTTTTACAACAGGGAACTGTTATGTGTAACTAAGAATCAAGGTTTATATGTGATGATATTGCAGTAGGTTCTTCAGTAGTCAAATTTTATAAATTGCTTTCAGTGACTGACAGGAAAAACATAACGTTACTTATCAGAAGCATTGAATACTTGTATACACGTATGGGAAGTTAAGCCGGTCTCTAGGGTTCACAGATACTATACCTCCCATTTAAGGTATAGTAACGTCCCCTACCATACGTACCAAGTATCCGCTATTACTGGTACAAACTGAGTGAGGACGCTCAGTATGACCGAGTGAGGTGGCTCGGTCAAAAAATTTTGGCGGGTGGGGATATTTTATCTACCATACGTACCAAGTATCCGCTATAACTGGTACAAACTAAGTGCGGTGGCTCAGTTTTTTACAGGGAAGGGGTATTTTATTTGTTTTTACCGAATTTTAATTGGGGATAATTTACTGTTTTTATCCAAATTTTAATTGGGGAAGTTTTACTGTTTTTATCCAAATTTTAATCGGGTATGTTTTACTGTTTTTATCCAAATTTTAATCGGGTATGTTTTACTGTTTTTATCCAAATTTTAATCGGGGATGATTTACCCTTTTTATCAAAATTTTAATTGGGGATGTTTTACTGTTTTTATCCAAATTTTAATCTGGTATGTTTCACTGTTTTTATCCAAATTTTAATTGGGGATTTTTTACTGTTTTTAGCCAAGTTTTAATTGGGGATATTTTTACTGTTTTTATCCAAATTTAATCGGGGATGTTTTACTGTTTTTATCCAAATTTTAACTGGGGATGTTTTACTGTTTTTATCCAAATTTTAAGTCTAAACCCACTTACCGTTGTATATCAATTTTCATAATACCTCTTTACACCTGAAGAAGCGCACAAAACTTAAAAGGAAAGTGTTTGTCATTGTTGTAGGCGAAAATGCCTCTAAACCAAAGTTACATCATTCGTATGCTTCCTAACGCTTGACAAATAAAAAAAAAAATTGTTATCCGAGGAAAAAATATTTTTATATTTTTTATATTTTGATTTTTCGAATAAAAAATTCAACTGTTTCATAGAAATTTTTATATAGCAACCGTATGATAATGTTGAAAATTCGTTAACGTTTTCCCTTTTGAAATACTGAAAAGTGTGTTCCATAATAAGTTGTTTCTAATAAATAAATTGGTCATCTGAGTAAAGGGTGTTATTAACGGCGGAGAATATTTTAGCGAATTGATAGGACATTTTAGCGAGAGAGTAAAGCATAAGTTTTAGCGCCACAGTATCATATCCCTTTTTGGCGCCAAATATTAGCCCTTTTTAGCAAACTGTAAAATCATCAATGCCCATTTCAGCTACAGAAAATTATCGATATTTTCTTTGTACAACATAGAATAGCAGAATAATAAATTCTAATATCAAGACAGCACAATGTTAAAATGGCATATCAATTAAAATGCAGTATCGAAAGTAAATACTGAATAAAACCAATCATCTAATATTTGAGTCCATTCTAATCTGGAAAATATGTTTGTGCTGCTCTTAACATTTTCCGAAAATCGCAGTGTTATTTCCTGGTCTTTCAACATTTTGTCGATTAATAAAGGTATCCATAACATATTGAACTTTTTTCCTTTGTTTGTTTTTAAAACATTTATTTCCTTGTTTACTCAAATTGTAAATCCAAACAACTTAAAAAAACTAAAACCAGCATAAAAAGTACAGTTGACAGTGTAAGTATGGTGAGGTAAGTTTTTCGCTAAAATAGGGTATCGAGTAAGAAACAAAGGTTCTAAGTATGGTGAGGTAAGTCTTTCGCTAAAATAGGGTATCGAGTAAGAAACAAAGGGTCTAAGTATGGGGAGGTAAGTCTTTCGCTAAAATAGGGTATCGAGTAAGAAACAAAAGGTCTAAGTATGGTGAGATAAGTCTTTCGCTAAAATAGGCTATCGAGTAAGAAACAAAGTTTGTAATGTTCATTTATACTAATTGTCAAAAAGACATAGATGGCTGTCAATTAAAAAAATAATGTTTCAATTATATAAAAAAAAAGGCACCGTTATAAATGCATTTTCTTTTAACTATATGTACTGAGGGGGTCAATATGCATAGCCAGTAATTCAATTTTTTATCAGTTTTATGTAAATATTTATTTGACCATCATATTTTAAAATCAATTAAATTATTTGCAGTAATAAACTTGGAACGTATGGGGAAAGGTATTTGAAAATAGCATTTAATGTTTAAACTTATATATTATGATTAATTTTAAGTGTTTCCGTTTTGTTAATACGCTGAGAAAGAAATAGATCCATACAATGCTTAAAATATGCTCTAAAATTTAACCATAGTTTTTAAACAAATAGCGCTGTCTGAAGCAAACCGTAGACAAAACGAAATGTTTGGTTTATTTTTATATGTTAGAATATGACTACTGCTTTCTAATTTATTCTATATGACACAAACTTGAGATCAGATCAAGCCCATCATGGTACTATATTGCTTTTTTGTATCTGCGTAGTAAATTCTTAACTCGATGTGCTGATATTTTGTTTAATGTTGTGATCATCTTGATATTAATATATTGTTAGAGTTAAGAAACACTAGATATAGTCCTTATGTACCATTTTTAACTGAACTGCTATAGTGTTAATCGTTGACGTTAATATATTTTCTTGGCTTTTTTACTCTTTTGTATTAAAGGTCGCTTTAAATAATTCTACTAAGAGTCTTGCTAGCAGCATTTAATGCATTTGTTGAAAACTGAATGAAATCGATAATCATTTTCAAGTGCTGATACTATTTCCAAATTTAATAAATCTTTACGGAAGAAATCCTATATATCAGTATAAATCCCATAAACACTTGTATGTTTGTGAACGTAAGGTTAATATTGTATTAACAAATCGTTCGACTGTAACATATAACCTAATTGATTTTAATATGATAAATTAACAAGTTCTACCGAAGACAATTTTCACTTTTCTGTGAATGCCCAATGTTTGCACAAAACAGAAATGTAAATAAAAGGAGATGTGGTGTATACGTCAATACGTCAATGGCACAACAACCCAATGACAAAAATAACCAAAAGACCTCTAGCGCATTTATGAATTCATAAATTATTAAGAAACTAAGGTTCTAACTCCCTCAGGTAAATATGACCTTAGATGGATTTGGATATTATTTTATATCGCTTTTGGTCATATAACTTTCACTTGTTTCGGTACTTGTACATCCTTGGCTTTCAAATATTTGGCTTTGAGCGTTCCTGATGGAGGTAAATCCAGAAAAAGCGCTTCGAACGCATAAAATTTACAAAGTGTTATTTTATTTTTTCAGAGGGCAACAAACAGTCTTCAACAATTGACAGGTGTTCACACAATATACATATATGATTTAAGGGCATACGATACAGTTACAGGGGAGGTAACGACGTTGCTAGCGTAAATTGTTATTTTCGCGACGTCAAACTATGACTTATCGGGAAAAGATTCAGTTTTCGACTGATTTTTATCATTCAAACTTATTTAACTTGAAAACGAGTTCATGGACCCCTCTTTTTTAAAATGCCATTTGGTTTGATTACGCGAGAAGATTATGTGTGCCAATTTTCATGAAAACGTAAATAGTGCAATTTTTTTAAATTTGATAAATATACAGCAAAAAATGATGTTTTTTCTACATTCATGAACATTTGATAAATATGAGATATTTCTGAATATAAAATGTATAAATTTTTAGGATACTTATAAAATACAGAAATTACAAATTATTTAACAAAAAACAATTTGTGTTTATCTTTTAAAACAAAAAAGTTATGTCTTTCTTTCGAAAGACAAAATACGGCCACAAATCCGAATTTTGAGCAAATATACAAAATTTCGACCTCATTTTACTCAAAAGTAGCACATGAAGGTATATTTTTATTTCATATTTGATTTAATCAGGTAAAAATAGTCTATATGGAAATTTTATCAAAATGTAAATACGGGATCAAAACTGTATCGTATGCCCTTAAAGCATGTAGTTGATGTGTAAGGTCTATAAACACCCAAAGCAAGCAAAAGACAGCATTTTGTTTATTATTTATATCTCGCTACTTTATTTAATGTAAAAATAATTAAAGAAGTCTTACATTTTATTACAAAAGGTGAACCATTAGATGACTAAAGAAATATTAAATTGGGCAACAATTTATATGTATACGAAAAAGCTACTGTGAATATTTAAGAAGATCGTGTGAATTACTTTTTTTCTAACTTTAGTATAAATCTGTAACTGTTTTATGTTGTAGCATAATTTATGCGTATAAATGTATAAAATGCATTTGTAGAAGACGTCTATCTACTTGTGTTTCTGTTCTTATTTGTTAAAGATGAAATCTATTAAACATTGCTAGTACAATGTCTTCAAAGGTAAAATTGCTTGGTCATTTAATAAAAACATAAGTACTGTTCACAGTAGTCATCGGAAACAACTACCTTTGGAATGTTACATCTCGGACAGGTCTTTAGTATGAATTCCATTTTTCAAGTACCTTTAAAGGTTCAAATTGATAAAAATACTACGACTAGGAGACATAGGGAACTTGTAAGTCCGGACTGCCGACTGACGGTCGAACTATGTCAACACTTTTGATCACAGTGACGTTTATCCGAATTCCAATATCACCTAATATTCCGTGAGAAAAGTGCCTTCAAATATCAATTTGTGACCAGTGGGCGGCGCTTACTACTTGTACGCACGTAGATTTGATAAACTCCCAGTGAATAAACCAATAAGACCTTTTATAGCTGTCCACAACAAAGGCGGGGTTGTTTATTTATGAGAATTCTACAGAAATTAACTGGATTCTTGGGTGTGAATTTCAAACTGGTCACTACAGATTAGAGTCCTTACATAGGTCGAGTAGGGTCACGGCTCCCAGTTGAGAAAACCTATGTACATTAACAATTGTTTGAAGAAGTGATACTGAAGTCATGTTTACTATCAGTAGTGTCCTTTAATGTATAATTGATATTGGTATTTGTAGTATTTTATCTTTTGTTTGACACTCGAACGGGACAACCATTGAGACATCAGTATCGTTTTCACTTGCTTTTTATCTCTCAGATATTTAATTATAGTAAAGCATTAAACAACTAAACACTAATACACGTAAAAATACCATTGTTCTCCATAAATGAATCGTTCATCAATGAGCATTGTTGTAGTCTTTCTTCTTTTTATACTTTTGTGGAAAATGCAAAGCGCTTAGCCAATCACCTTTCTGCATTGACTTCATAAGCGAAAGCAATGTTATTAATCAAATAAATTAGAAATGTCAAGTTTGCAATAAAGCCAGTACAACTGTAACTTTCCGCAAATAAATGCATAAAAATTAGACTGATGCGGTAATGAACCGGTATGTACGCGTATAAATGTTTAATTGGCTAAATGCAAAATTGGAATAGCATAGTTTGAATGATATAACCTTAGAATTAAAACGAGATTTTTTTTTTTTTGTGTTGCTGACAGATTTAGACTTTCTGTTAATCTTTAGTGATGATGAAAGTTAGGAAGACTAGCTGCAGGGAATTCGGGTGAAATTGACAATATAAACCAAAGTAGGAACTTATATACTTGATTATTTAAGAATACCTTCTCTACATGATAGGACATCTAAGAAGTGAAACAGTCATGAGATATGTTTTCAAGAAGAAACCCCGTACTTTCACAAGAAGCGTATGTTTCAATCAGGGGACCACGTTTCACTGCTTACAGATTGGATCACACATAATATATTGGGAATAACTACTCATACTTAGTTACCCAACATTATTTCTAATTTATCTTTTTTCGTTTAAACAATAGGAGTTAAAACATATTAATAATTGCATGAATAAAAAAATAAGCAGTCTAAGACCTTTCAATGGCGGAGGACATTTTAGTGAATCGATATGACATTCTAGCGAAAAGTTTGGACGTTTTAAGACCAAAGGTGCAATCAACAGTTTTTTCTATGACGTCATATTTTAAGGGACCATGCCTAAGTGACCCTTAGTGGTGGAATGGTTAATAAAGATACTTGTATAAAACTAGATATCACTGGAATCAGAATTTTCTCTAGTTTATATTGAAATAAAAATATAGTGTACTTTTAATATAGTAAAAAGTTTTATCCAGAGAAAGGGGAAAAAGTTGCCTAATCTGAACATAAAAACCTGAAATCAGGTCATGTGCATACCCATGTAAACATGATACAGGCACATTTCCATAATCAAAACTGTATGAAATTCATAGGTTTTACCTGGCCTTTAATAAAAATCTTGTTTCAGGGTACGGTTTCCTGCTTCGAAAAGAGCTACAGTGGCTGCAAATAAGTTTTCAATTTTCACTGCCAAAAAAACAGGATGTTTACAGTGTTGTCTCCCTCAAAACATGTATATTTATTCTAATTTTAAAATTATTTTATCTTTCAACCTGTTTAAATTGAAAGCTAATTAACTAATTTTACAATCAAATACAAAAACATGATACTTTTGTACCAAATATATGAATAAAAGGATTTCCTCCATGGTTATTTTTAGTCGGGGAATAACCCTAGTTTTTATACGAAACTGTTTATAGCACCCTTAAGCAAAACTTTGTATGCGATATATAAAAATTCTCTATTTTCTGAATCTGTACATTATATCGATTAAAATGATGTCTTACTTTAAGGATTGCGACCATCGATAGTGAAACTACAGCTCAATTTTATGTCGCATAGTATTGGCATATTGGCCAGTGGCAAATAGTTAAACTGGCATATTCAAACATTTCCTGTATCACATTTTCATCAGGTATACACAGAAAAAATCATAAAATTGGGTTTCTTTTGAATAAATAAAATAAAACTATGAAATAAACAAAAATAAAGTTACTTTAAACAGATTTTGTCCCTAGTATTATATGAACTAAGGTGTAGCTGAGTTGAGAAAAATATTGAAATAGTGTATTTCTTAGGAACGGCACTTGTAGCTATTTGACTATAAAAGTACCAAATATATAATATAATGAATAAAATGTATGTTACACTGATCAGTAGTAAAGGTCAAAGTAGAAAAATCTACACTTTTCATGTGCAACTTTTGGTTCCAAATATATGAGAGAATGAATAAAAATATTATGACGTCATAAAAGATGAAAAACTTCAAAATTTGCACACAGTCTGACTTTCTTATATCTGGTTGCTATGTACAAATCTGTAACATTTGCATTAAATATACCAAACTGATGCTTTTAAATTAAAGTTTGCATGCCATATGATATTTTTCAGAATTGTTTTACTCCATTCACTAACACATTTCTATGCTAAAACCTCACTATATTATTTGTTTGACCCTTTAAGGGTGCAATCAACAGTTTTTTTCTACGACGTCATATTTTAAGGGACCATGCCTAAGTGACCCTTAGTGGTGGAATGGTTAATAAAGATACTTGTATAAAACTAGATATCACTGGAATCAGAATTTTCTCTAGTTTATATTGAAATAAAAATATAGTGTACTTTTAATATAGTAAAAAGTTTTATCCAGAGAAAGGGGAAAAGTTGCCTAATCTGAACATAAAAACCTGAAATCAGGTCATGTGCATACCCATGTAAACATGATACAGGCACATTCCCATAATCAAAACTGTATGAAATTCATAGGTTTTACCTGGCCTTTAATAAAATCTTGTTTCAGGGTACGGTTTCCTGCTTCGAAAAGAGCTACAGTGGCTGCAAATAAGTTTTCAATTTTCACTGCCAAAAAACAGGATGTTTACAGTGTTGTCTCCCTCAAAACATGTATATTTATTCTAATTTTAAAATTATTTTTATCTTTCAACCTGTTTAAATTGAAAGCTAATTAACTAATTTTACAATCAAATACAAAAACATGATACTTTTGTACCAAATATATGAATAAAAGGATTTCCTCCATGGTTATTTTAGTCGGGAATAACCCTAGTTTTTATACGAAACTGTTTATAGCACCCAAAGTATATTCCATTTCAGCCAATTTAGGGAAAACTCAAATTATCAATTATACATTTTAGCGACAGAATATAATTAATTTTCTAATCATTTATTATATAAATAGTGGAATGATATTTGTATGGCCCCGCCACAAAGTGGTCGGGCCATATAGTTTTATCCCTTGTTCATCATTCCGTCATTCCGCAACGAACAGTTATACGGACTTTTTTCTAAACGCCTTCACATACTGAGCTTATTTTGAGTATGTGAGTCTACTATGACGAGTTACAGATCGACTTTACGTTTAGTTCCGTTCCAGTGATTTTTGCCGAAATTACAGGCTTTGGGTTTTGAAATTTTCGTGAAAATAACAGTTTTACGGACTTTTATTCTCAAATTTCCACTCCTAAACATGGCTTGAAGCTATTTTTTTTTTGCGAGCAGAGCCATTCCTGTCGTTCCGAATCTAGTTTTAAGTGAAAACAACACAATATTAAAGTGTCATATTCAATCAAATGAAACACTACAGCCTGAATACTTAGTATCATAATATAAACCGATGATTCCATTTAAACAATATATTTCTAAACTCAAATATTACAAATCTGTTCCAGGTTGGATTTATATTCCAGTGATTGTACATAATAATATGTTCCCGTCTACAAAATTCGTCAAATGATAGTAGTAAGATCTGTTCCTTTTACTTGTTCTGGATTTTTTTCCCGATAATGGAATCAGTCGTAAATTGCACTTTTCTTTCTTTGATTTATTTTTAACACCATTTATTTTCATACCAAAAATTAAAGTGTTTCCACAAAAAGAAGCTTCAGTTGGACTATGAAACTTAAGTTTTGGAAAATATCGATTACACGTATTACCAATGAATAAAAATTCACAAGCAAACACGTGTTGACACGGGGTTGAAACAGTGATGACGGAATACTCAACGAATATGAACATTTCTTACTAAAATTACCATAACCATGTACGTTAGAAACCAAAAGTTTAGACAACCAAAAATCATCAATATGCATGGCATTCAAAACAGCCTAGTTACGTAGCTATACCGTGGGGAGCTTCAAGATGATTTAAATATAGTTACATATTCAACAAATTCGTATTTACTTACAACCAAAACATCTATACTTTCATCATGCAAAAATTGCAGCACCAGTATATGGCCTAGGGGATTCCTATGGAGTTTATAGTCTATCAGCAGCAGTACAAATACAGTTGTAGTAATTATAATTTAAAATTTTGATAATAATTTTCTTTCGAAAGATAACGTTTATCTGGATTAATAAATTCTGTTAAAGTAATTATTCATTTTAGACTCGTAATTCATTATATAAAAACGAGAAGATTTTTTTTTCACTAGTTGGCATATTGACATAATTGATACTACCAAATATTCAGCTATTGTCCAAAGCAAGTACCAATGTGAGCTATTGTCATTGCTTGGCATTCGTCGACCGTCTTTTACATAAAAAGACTTCTCCTCTGAAACTATTGCAAATTCGAACAAAACTTGGCCACAATCATCATAGAGTATATTATTTAAAAAGAGTTCAATGAGACCCTCCTTGCACATAGCTGCAATGGCTAAAACGGACAAGTAGGTAAACTGGAAGAACTGGCTAATATCTGTAAAACCGTTATAGATGGAGAAAATCTTGCATTGGCAAACATAATCAGAATGTCAAGATCTACACACTGTCCATTTGGGAAAAAAATTATCTGACGATTCCTTATTATTGTCCATAAATGGCGAATTTTAATGACAGTCTTGAAAAATATAATATATGTGAGAAACTTTAAATAGCAAAACAGATTAGTTAAACATAGTCTACAAATAAGTCAACATGACTGAAAACGTAATAAAAAGAATTTTAAGTATTATCGTGTTTCTGTCGAAAAAATAAAGAAGATATAGAAAACTATACTAAGCAAAACAAAAAAGTAAAATAGCCGAAATCGTCGGTCAACTCCCTAAAGGTGTTATTGCCCTTATTTGACGATTTTTTAAAATTTTTGTGATTTTTACGTAATATCTTTAAAAGCATAATAGATGGACTAGAACTTTGAACAACTTTATAAATGAGTAAAAGATTGAAATCGCCAATCGACTCTTAATACTAGTTTTGTTCCTAAATCATAAGTTTAAACTTTTCTTTTACTTTTCCTTTATTATCTTCAAATCTATAATAATGGATAGACAAAACTTTTCCTGCAAAATTATTAGCAAGGCAAGATTTTTCCCACAAAGTTTCCTTTCAACACATATTCTCGTTCCTATGTATCATTAAATGAAAAAATACCAGGGGTTGCGATGCAGGTTCCTTCAACCTTTGTTTTATTTGTGTCTGATAAGTTACAAGATAAAGCATCTGTTATGCACGAGTGTTGTTTTTTAGTTTTTGTCTAAACTACATGTACATTAAAAATATCACATACAGACTTCATTTGATTCGGAATACTTCTTTATTAACCTTCGGGCATGGAAGCCAAGTGTCAAATGTTTGAAAGCAAAAGAAATACAAAACTACTGAGAGCTATAAAATGAAAATAACAAAGCAGTTTGTATATTCCATTTCAGCCAATTTAGGGAAAACTCAAATTATCAATTAACATTTTAGCGACAGAATATAATTAATTTTCTAATCATTTATTATATAAATAGTGGAATGATATTTGTATGGCCCCGCCAGAAAGTGGTCGGGCCATATAGTTTTACCCTTGTTCATCATTCCGTCATTCCGCAACGAACAGTTATACGGACTTTTTTCTAAACGCCTTCACATACTGAGCTTATTTTGAGTATGTGAGTCTACTATGACGAGTTACAGATCGACTTTACGTTTAGTTCCGTTCCAGTGATTTTTGCCGAAATTACAGGCTTTGGGTTTTGAAATTTTCGTGAAAATAACAGTTTTACGGACTTTTATTCTCAAATTTCCACTCCTAAACATGGCTTGAAGCTATTTTTTTTTTGCGAGCGGGGCCATTCGTGTCGTTCCGACACATCTAGTTTTAAGTGAAAACAACACAATATTAAATTGTCATATTCAATCAAATGAAACACTACAGCCTGAATACTTAGTATCATAATATAAACCGATGATTCCATTTAAACAATATATTTCTAAACTCAAATATTACAAATCTGTTCCAGGTTGGATTTATATTCCAGTGATTGTACATAATAATATGTTCCCGTCTACAAAATTCGTCAAATGATAGTAGTAAGATCTGTTCCTTTTACTTGTTCTGGATTTTTTTCCCGATAATGGAATCAGTCGTAAATTGCACTTTTCTTTCTTTGATTTATTTTTAACACCATTTATTTTCATACCAAAAATTAAAGTGTTTCCACAAAAAAGAAGCTTCAGTTGGACTATGAAACTTAAGTTTTGGAAAATATCGATTACACGTATTACCAATGAATAAAAATTCACAAGCAAACACGTGTTGACACGGGGTTGAAACAGTGATGACGGAATACTCAACGAATATGAACATTTCTTACTAAAATTACCATAACCATGTACGTTAGAAACCAAAAGTTTAGACAACCAAAATCATCAATATGCATGGAATTCAAAACGGCCTAGTTACGTAGCTATACCGTGGGGAGCTTCAAGATGATTTAAATATAGTTACATATTCAACAAATTCGTATTTACTTACAACCAAAACATCTATACTTTCATCATGCAAAAATTGCAGCACCAGTATATGGCCTAGGGGATTCCTATGGAGTTTATAGTCTATCAGCAGCAGTACAAATACAGTTGTAGTAATTATAATTTAAAATTTTGATAATAATTTTCTTTCGAAAGATAACGTTTATCTGGATTAATAAATTCTGTTAAAGTAATTATTCATTTTAGACTCGTAATTCATTATATAAAAACGAGAAGATTTTTTTTTCACTAGTTGGCATATTGACATAATTGATACTACCAAATATTCAGCTATTCTAAGCTCACATTGTCCAAAGCAAGTACCAATGTGAGCCATTGTCATTGCTTACATTCGTCGTCCGTCTTTACATAAAAGACTTCTCCTCTGAAACTATTTTGTAAATTCGAACAAAACTTGGCCACAATCATCATAGAGTATATTGTTTAAAAGAGTTCAATGAGACCCTCCTTGCACATAGCTGCAATGGCTAAAACGGACAAGTAGGTAAACTGGAAGAACTGGCTAATATCTGTAAAACCGTTATAGATGGAGAAAATCTTGCATTGGCAAACATAATCAGAATGTCAAGATCTACACACTGTCCATTTGGGAAAAAAATGATCTGACGATTCCTTATTATTGTCCATAAATGGCGAATTTTAATGACAGTCTTGAAAAATATAATATATGTGAGAAACTTTAAATAGCAAAACAGATTAGTTAAACATAGTCTACAAATAAGTCAACATGACTGAAAACGTAATAAAAAGAATTTTAAGTATTATCGTGTTTCTGTCGAAAAAATAAAGAAGATATAGAAAACTATACTAAGCAAAACAAAAAAGTAAAATAGCCGAAATCGTCGGTCAACTCCCTAAAGGTGTTATTGCCCTTATTTGACGATTTTTTAAAATTTTTGTGATTTTTACGTAATATCTTTAAAAGCATAATAGATGGACTAGAACTTTGAACAACTTTACAAATGAGTAAAAAGATTGAAATCGCCAATCGACTCTTAATACTAGTTTTTGTTCCTAAATCATAAGTTTAAACTTTTCTTTTACTCTTTCCTTTATTATCTTCAAATCTATAATAATGGATAGACAAAAACTTTTTCCTGCAAAAATTATTAGCAAGGCAAGATTTTTTCCCACAAAGTTTCCTTTCAACACACATATGCTCGTTCCTATGTATCATTAAATGCAAAAATACCACGGGTTGCGATGCAGGTTCCTTCAACCTTTGTTTTTATTTGTGTCTGATAAGTTACAAGATAAAGCATCTGTTATGCATGAGTGTTGTTTTTTGTAGTTTTTTGTCTAAACTACATGTACATTAAAAATATCACATACAGACTTCATTGGATTCGGAGATATTTTCTTTATTAACCTTCAGGCATGGAAGCCAAGTGTCAAATGTTTGAAAGCAAAAGAAATACAAAACTACTGAGAGCTATAAAATGAAAAATAACAATTAAAGCAGTTTGATTAGTTAAACACATTTTAAATGAGTTGTAATGCAGATGGTTCAAACTGCCTGTTGTACAACGGAAACTTTTAAATATTTTTTTAGTTTTATTTGAAATTCTGATTTTATTATAAATGCTATCAGTTTGGGATATTATAAAGTAAAAAAAGAAATTTGGCTTTTACCATTTATAGGTCTATTGATATAAACTATTGTGGCCTCCTGATGACAAATTTCCTTTGAAAATTGCAGTCACTTCGTCAAATTTTGTCCAAATTATACACCAAACTAACTTCCTTCTTTTTAAGCCTTTTTGAACTAACCATTTGCACATTTGAATATAATATTAATGTTAGCTGAAGATTATTCTAAAAATAAAATAGTTGCTCTTCATTTATTGGTCAATATTCCTTTGTTTCAATTTGGACTAATACAAAAAAAATATTACCTTGATTTTTTACAAAATGTAAAATAACCTGCTTAAACCAAGAATCATAACATTGTAAGTTGTCTATTCCTTTTTTTTTTTGCAAGTTGTCCTCTTTAAAAGGGAACTTTAGACAATAACCAACTAAGCGGCAGTATCACAATATTACAATAATGCTATTCAAATTTTATACTCTCTTTTATGCATGTGTTTAATTTTTTAAGGAGATATTGGATAAACGTCAATGAGACAACAACCAAACTTCACAAAAACAGAAAGACGTTTTTACAACTTTTTCCTATTCTTGTCCGTGATTTTTTTTAGAGAAATATTGCTTGTAATGTTCAATACTCTTTTTGACATTTTTACAATGCTTTCTTGACTGATATTCCCAGGTGGCTTTCGCAGTTTAAATTTTTCCGTTTTCTTAACCTCAAAATAAATGTTTTCTGAAGTATTATTTAGACTGTAATAATATTTGCAAACAACATGCTAATATATCCTCTCTGGTTGAAAATTATTTATTTTGTTTGGAAGAATCACGATTTGCTTTGGATATCGGGGACCCAGATCCAAAGTTTTAACTAACAAATCTCATGTTTTCAGAAAACTTTACACCTGCTTTATACAAAAGTATCAAAACTTAGTACAGAAGATTGTACACGCTTTAGCCATCACTATTTCAAACTTCATTATTTAGGCGGGTAGCATAATCTTCATTAGTGCTGTCGTGGTGATAAGAAACTTCAGTCGTCTGCTAACCCCTGTAAATACTGCCATAATGGATGTGTTTGGTTGCGTGTTTTGGTAAATTTCGGATCAGGCGCCTCGTATTTAAACATTTAATCGGACGACATGGTTATTGGGGTAAAAACTCACAATTATATCCATTAGTTTAAAAGATATTCTAATTCAAAATTGCTTAAAAAAATAATTTTGTCATTTATTATTTTTGTAAAGTGACTATAATGTCGTGACAAGAAACGGAAGTAACCCTTTGTATATAGTCTTTTCTAAACGAATTTTAAAGGTCTGTGAGTTTTATAACATTTTATAAATAATTAATATATTCAATTTTAAGTTTGTTTTAAAAGTTTAAGTAAGTTGTAATAGTTAAGAGAACAAAATTGTAAGAATCAAAATTAAAAAATCACAATGCGATTTAACGTTGTAGCCACATCCAATAAAATTTCGAATGAATTCGGATGAATATTGTAAAAACTATATAATGTTTTAACGTTACAAATTATTTTATTTCAAAAGTGTAAAGCATTTTTCTACACGATTGTATTGCTTTTGGTATATTTTCAGGAAAATCACCTAGGGTTAGCTATATTGGACCCCCTCCCTTAAAAAAGATATGTACTTTGTTCAAATATTGTAAAATGATGACCATCTTTCAAGTTAAATCATTAAATGATTTGCACATACAATTCAATGAAGAAATGAAGAAAACTACCTTGCAATTATTTAGAATATGAAATATCATAAAGTAGAAAGAAGAAATACATGTACCTTAACCATAAGTTAAAAGATGAATAAAATCGAAAGAAATTGAGTGCAATATTTTCCTAACCTGTTTCATTCTTTTCATTTGCAAACGCAATTCATTTCATGAGGAACTTGTTCTCTTTTTTGTCGTGAATGATTTATTTTTAATTTCTTTATTGTTTTCTTTTTCCTTTCTTATTGCACTTATAGGTTTTGAATGCTGAATACATTCAGGACTTCATTTGATTCGGAGATACTTCTTTATTAACCTTCGGGCATGGAAGCCAAGTGTCAAATGTTTGAAAGCAAAAGAAATACAAAACTACTGAGAGCTATAAAATGAAAAATAACAATTAAAGCAGTTTGATTAGTTAAACACATTTTAAATGAGTTGTAATGCAGATGGTTCAAACTGCCTGTTGTACAACGGAAACTTTTAAATATTTTTTCAGTTTTATATGAAATTCTGATTTTCTATAAATGCTATCAGTTTGGGATATTATAAAGTAAAAAGAAATTTGGCTTTTACCATTTATAGGTCTATTGATATAAACTGTTGTGGCCTCCTGATGACAAATTTCTTTTGAAAATTGCAGTCACTTCGTCAAATTTTGTCCAAATTATACACCAAACTAACTTCCTTCTTTTAAGCCTTTTGAACTAACCATTTGCACATTTGAATATAATATTAATGTTAACTGAAGATTATTCTAAAAATAAAATAGTTGCTCTTCATTTATTGGTCAATATTCCTTTGTTTCAATTTGGACTAATACAAAAAAAATATTACCTTGATTTTTTACAAAATGTAAAAATAACCTGCTCAAACCAAGAATCATAACATTGTAAGTTGTCTATTCCCTTTTTTTTTTGCAATTTGTCCTCTTTTAAAAAGGGAACTTTAGACAATAACCAACTAAGCGGCAGTATCACAATATTACAATAATGCTATTCAAATTTTATACTCTCTTTTATGCATGTGTTTAATTTTTTAAGGAGATATTGGATAAACGTCAATGAGACAACAACCAAACTTCACAAAAACAGAAAGACGTTTTTACAACTTTTTCCTATTCTTGTCCGTGATTTTTTTGAGAAATATTGCTTGTAATGTTCAATACTCTTTTGACATTTTACAATGCTTTCTTGACTGATATTCCCAGGTGGCTTTCGCAGTTTAAATTTTCCGTTTTCTTAACCTCAAAATAAATGTTTTCTGAAGTATTATTTAGACTGTAATAATATTTGCAAACAACATGCTAATATATCCTCTCTGGTTGAAAATTATTTATTTTGTTTGGAAGAATCACGATTTGCTTTGGATATCGGGGACCCAGATCCAAAGTTTTAACTAACAAATCTCATGTTTTCAGAAAACTTTACACCTGCTTTATACAAAAGTATCAAAACTTAGTACAGAAGATTGTACACGCTTTAAGCCATCACTATTTCAAACTTCATTATTTAGGCGGGGTAGCATAATCTTCATTAGTGCTGTCGTGGTGATAAGAAACTTCAGTCGTCTGCTAACCCCTGTAAATACTGCCATAATGGATGTGTTTGGTTGCGTGTTTTGGTAAATTTCGGATCAGGCGCCTCGTATTTAAACATTTAATCGGACGACATGGTTATTGGGGTAAAAACTCACAATTATATCCATTAGTTTAAAAGATATTCTAATTCAAAATTGCTTAAAAAAATAATTTTGTCATTTATTATTTTTGTAAAGTGACTATAATGTCGTGACAAGAAACGGAAGTAACCCTTTGTATATAGTATTTTCTAAACGAATTTTAAAGGTCTGTGAGTTTTTATAACATTTTATAAATAATTAATATACTCAATTTTAAGTTTGTTTTAAAAGTTTAAGTAAGTTGTAATAGTTTAAAGAACAAAATTGTAAGAATCAAAATTAAAAAAATCACAATGCGATTTAACGTTATAGCCACATCCAATAAAAATTTCGAATGAATTCCGGATGAATATTGTAAAAACTATATAATGGTTTATCGTTACAAATTATTTTTATTTCAAAAAGTGTAAAGCATTTTTTCTACACGATTTTATTGCTTTTTGGTATATTTTCAGGGAAAATCACCTAGGGTTAGCTATATTGGACCCCCTTCCCTTAAAAAAGATATGTACTTTGTTCAAATATTGTAAAAATGATGACCATCTTTCAAGTTAAATCATTAAATGATTTGCACATACAATTCAATGAAGAAATGAAGAAAATTACTTTGCAATTATTTAGAATATGAAATACCATAAAGTAGAAAGAAGAAATACATGTACCTTAACCATAAGTTAAAAGATGAATAAAATCGAAAGAAATTGAGTGCAATATTTTCCTAACCCGTTTCATTCTTTTTATTTGCAAAAGCAATTCATTTCATGAGGAACTTGTTCTCTCTTTTTTTGTCGTGAATGATTTATTTTTAATTTCTTTATTGTTTTCTTTTTCCTTTCTTATTGCACTTATAGGTTTTGAATGCTGAATACATTCAGCTAATATATATATTCTAATTTTATTAATTTTCTTAATTTTTCTAAGCTTAAATTTCTATTAAGGGTTTTAGATAGATCGAGAAAAATGGTTATGAGAAAATACGATTTGTCAAATAAGGCTTTTAAAAAAAGAAAAAGTACTTTTTACCGAAAATAATTTGAAAAAACAAATATTTGAAGTATTGTGAACATAACCGCCACATCATTTATGTGCCTATCACACGCCAGTAGTTGTTGTAAGTTACAGTCAGCATTAAAAAAAAATCGTTTTTGTTGTAAAATAAATCAGGGGCCGTGTCAATGAAAGTATCCTAGGATATGTCTTAGGACATTATTTAGGATGGTCTTAGGACGTGTCTGAGACATGTCTTAGGATGTAAAACAAAGCTATCTTAGGACAGTCCTAACTACGATGGTCCTAGGACCCTCCTAACACATTTATTTAATTGAAAAAAATATGTAGAGATTTCAATGACATATATTTTACTGTATTTCAGTGTATGTGTAAAGGGAGGGAGGGAGGATGACTCTGTTATGGAAAACAATTAACGCAAAATAAAAGTTTTAACGTAATATTAATAAAGTTCTACGTTATTATATATGATAAAAAAATATACATGAATGTCATACGACAACAAAAGTCAATAGTCACAAAACTTTTGTTAAATGCGATATTCGTGTTGCAATTTTAGTATATAACGTGCTATAAACTAGTTTGTCCTTAGGTCCACTCGATTTCATTACATGTATTGAATCAGGATTAGTAAAAAAAAAGAAGTCAATTTTTTCCACATCTAAATTATTATTGCACCGTCTTGTTAGTCGCAAAAAAATGTTGCTAATGATGATAGTATTTTTTAAGCTTTAAAAAGGGCAGAACGAATTATTTTAAATGAGCGTAATAATATGACATCGTCAAACATAATTTTTGAAGAATTACTATTAATGCCCATTTCATACAAATTTGTATATAGAAAAGCAATTTCAGTTAGTAAAGCACTTCACCATGACTCCGCAATGTCTCAATGTATTTAGATATGTGCATCAAGTTAGTTCCACACAAAGTTCTTGTAATATGCTTATTATTCCAAAACTCAAAATGAATACTATAAACGCTCTTTGTTGATATCTGGAAGTATTTTATGGATCAAATGTGTCTACAAATTGAAAATAACGTAACGCAAATGAATCTTTAACAAATATTGAAAAAACATTTTGTTTAATTAGTTTAATTCTAATAACAGTATAATAGTTTAATATTGTATGAGTATTTTTATTAGTGAGTTTATGCCATACTTGTTGTTTTT
Organism: Mytilus coruscus; assembly: GCA_017311375.1. Classification (NCBI taxonomy): domain Eukaryota; kingdom Metazoa; phylum Mollusca; class Bivalvia; order Mytilida; family Mytilidae; genus Mytilus; species Mytilus coruscus. The sequence goes on along the minus strand of CM029595.1, from coordinate 84,492,770 downwards.
ATTTCGTTTTAGGACATCGTAACTTTTAGGACTATCCTAAGACACCTATGTAGATATCCTAACTTTAGGACCAAAATTAGGACATATCTTATTTTAGGAGACTTTCGTTTACCTGACTTAGGACTAAGACGTGTCCTAAGACCATCCTAAGACATGTCCTAGTCCTAGGACAGCTTTGTTGACACGGCCCTAGGTCGTTGGTTTTCTTCTCCTTTGAAATTTTTGAAAAAATTGTCATTCCAATGCCATGTATAGCTAACCAAATGATGTGGGTTATTCTCATTGTTGAAAACTCTACAACGACCTGTAATTCTTACATCTTTGTCCATTGGTCTTCATGGATAGCTGTCTCATTAGCCAGCATACCACATCTCGTTTTTCATACTAATTTGCAAGGTAGTGTCACAAAACAAATTGAAAATGTTTAAAAGTAGAGATCAGAGGAATCTTTAAGAAAATAGTTAAAGAGTCAGAATAAATAACAATAATAAAAAGACACACAACTGTAAAAGTAAGTATTCAGTTCCTAAGTTTTTGTCAATAACACAGATGCTTAATTAACTGACTATTCAAGTTTTGAAAATAAAAATAAGATTCGTTTGGGTATTTTGTTTTGTTTTATTTTTGTTTTAATTTTGATGTCTTTCTATTTTATGAGGTAACTGTGATTTGGGCTTTTTGCAAAATAAAATTTTCAGATTAAGTGTTGCTGCATACCAATTAATTCAAAATGAATTTAAACGTATATTGCCAATTCCAGTTCGATTGACACATACTTCATTAGAAACGCTTGCGACCCAAACCTTTTGGAAACCAACATCAGATTTTTGGCTACTAGAACTAGGGTGTACTTATTCACTAATGTAATGCAAAACTAAGAAAAATATATAATCTTATAATCTGTGTCAACACATATACAACGTTCTTGTAAAACGACTCGACAATTTTGGCTTGATGAAAATTCAAACTATACTTATATGTAGGATAATAGTATTCCCAAAAATAATTCATTTAAAACAATATGTTTGTCATGCTGATTGTGTATTTTTGTATGATAAAATATAGTGAAAATCTTTATACTGTTAAATTTCATTATTAAAATAAAAAAAATAAAACAATGACAAAAATTAAAATGGGAAATACTTTATTTGGTTAAATGTCATTCTAGACAAATATTAAATAATATTTAAAATATCATACGAGTTTTATCGCCCTTCACATTTTATCCCTTTTGTTTACTCGTATCTTAATTTCCTAAATCTAGCTATCTAATAAGACATAAACAAAATCTTCTTTATCAGAATTGTTTCACCCAAAATTATTGTAAGACGTTATGTCTCCTCCCGTTGTGGTTAGTGTCAAATGAGGAATTTTTCTTTCACTATTGTGTATATCATCAATATCACTGTTTTCACATTTTCTATCAGTATTTATCAGTGTACTGTTAAATGACACTCTGTTAATATTCCAAAACTCAAAATGAATACTATAAACGCTCTTTGTTGATATCTGGAAGTATTTTATGGATCAAATGTGTCTACAAATTGAAAATAACGTAACGCAAATGAATCTTTAACAAATATTGAAAAAATATTTTGTTTAATTAGTTTAATTCTAATAACAGTATAATAGTTTAATATTGTATGAGTATTTTTATTAGTGAGTTTATGCCATACTTGTTGTTTTTATTTCGTTTTAGGACATCGTAACTTTTAGGACTATCCAAATACACCTATGTAGATATCCTAATTTTAGGACCAAAATTAGGACATATCTTATTTTAGGAGACTTTCGTTTACCTGACTTAGGACTAAGACGTGTCCTAAGACCATCCTACGACATGTCCTAGTCCTAGGACAGCTTCGTTGACACGGCCCCAGGTCGTTGGTTTTCTTCTCCTTTGAAATTTTTGAAAAAAATTGTCATTCCAATGCCATGTATAGCTAACCAAATGATGTGGGTTTTTCTCAATGTTGAAAACTCTACAACGACCTGTAATTCTTCACAATTTTGTCCATTGGTCTTCATGGATAGCTGTCTCATTAGCCAGCATACCACATCTCGTTTTTCATACTAATTTGCAAGGTAGTGTCACAAAACAAATTGAAAATGTTTAAAAGTAGAGATCAGAGGAATCTTTAAGAAAATAGTTAAAGAGTCAGAATAAATAACAATAATAAAAAAGACACACAACTGTAAAAGTAAGTATTCAGTTCCTAAGTTTTTTGTCAATAACACAGATGCTTAATTAACTGACTATTCAAGTTTTGAAAAATAAAAATAAGATTCGTTTTTATTTTTTTTTTAATTTTGATGTCTTTCTATTTTATGAGGTAACTGTGATTTGGGCTTTTTTGCAAAATAAAATTTTCGGATTAAGTGTTGCTGCATACCAATTAATTCAAAATGAATTTAAACGTATATTGCCAATTCCAGTTCGACTGACACATACTTCATTAGAAACGCTTGCGACCCAAACCTTTTGGAAACCAACATCAGATTTTTGGCTACTAGAACTAGGGTGTACTTATTCACTAATGTAATGCAAAACTAAGAAAAAATATATAATCTTATAATCTGTGTCGAACACATATACAACGTTCTTGTAAAACGACTCGACAATTTTGGCTTGATGAAAAATTCAAACTATACTTATATGTAGGATAATAGTATTCCCAAAAATAATTCATTTAAAACAATATGTTTGTCTATGCGTGATTGTGTATTTTTGTATGATAAAATATAGTGAAAATCTTTATACTGTTAAATTTCATTATTAAAATAAAAAAAATAAAACAATGACAAAAATTAAAATGGGAAATACTTTATTTGGTTAAATGTCATTCTAGACAAATATTAAATAATATTTAAAATATCATACGAGTTTTATCGCCCTTCACATTTTATCCCCTTTTGTTTACTCGTATCTTAATTTCCTAAATCTAGCTATCTAATAAGACATAAACAAAATCTTCTTTATCAGAATTGTTTCACCCAAAATTATTGTAAGACGTTATGTCTCCTCCCGTTGTGGTTAGTGTCAAATGAGGAATTTTTCTTTCACTATTGTGTATATCATCAATATCACTGTTTTCACATTTTCTATCAGTATTTATCAGTGTACTGTTAAATGACACTCTGTTAATTGAGATTTGTCTAGTGACATTTTCTCTAAAAGTATTTATTAATAATCTATATTATTTATTATTATTATATTTATTATTTTAACTTTACTTTGAAATATGGATCTCCTGCTACGCCATGAACGTCAAATTATTTAATTCCTGGGCAGAAACCTTTATTTCGTGAGCTTCTCTCTCACGAAAAGAAATGTAAAGTTATTTTTTAGTGTCAACTCAGAATTCATGGTTGGGCCAAAATTGTCTTGTTATTTTGTTGTTGATTTTTAGTCTGCTCACTGGTAAGACTTTGCTGGTCTCGTTTAAAAAAAAAAAACACACACACAAAATAGCATTTCAGAAAACATTCTGAAAGTTAAAAAATGGATTTTAAGGGTTCTTTGAATTTAAGTTATATCCTAAATCATAATCTTGTTCAAATTAAAATCATTATTATCTGATGTGTAGTGCTTATTTTTTTTTAACAAGAGTTATTGTTTTTTTTTAGTTGGCATCAAGCTGTATGCATGTTTAGTTTAGTTTAGGCATGGAAGTATTATATTGACAATATAATACTTCCATGGTCTAGGTGTGTTTTTCTTCCTGGCTAACTGGTAGGTTTCAAAATTTGACTTGACGCAAAACAAATAAAAAAAAAACAACAGACACGGCCTTACATTAAATGATAATGTTGTTATTTCGGTCTATATGATTACGATTTTTTTTTATCAACAATATAAAAAAAAATAGATTTTCTCTTTTGCATGTGTTCATGCCAAGATGGCATTTACATGATTTAATTCTAGTTAAAGGCTTTTATTATTTAGATAATCATTATAAATAAAGTTAATATATTTTACTTATCTGTTTGTAGATACTAGTAGTTACTTTTAAATAATAAAGGGATGCATGTATTTTCAAATACGAAAAAAAAACACACTAGTGACGTGACCGAATTCAAACTTTGTACCTTCAACGATTTTTATTACATGTTAGAGTCAGAGTAGTATAAATTTTCTGTAAAAGTTTTAATGTACATCTTTGCTTCACTGAATTTCTTATTCATTAATTTTGAAAAAAGTGCAAAAAATTTAATTTTTTTTCATCTATTTTAATTAATTTAATTTTTAATATTTACCCAAGAGAGTTTTTTTCTAAATTAAGTTTTTTTCTTGGGTCGTTTTTTTTTCTTTCAGAGAAGATACTACTTTTCACTTAAGGATACTATCCCCTTTTTGCATTTATCCTTTTCAACAGAAAGCTTCAGTCCTATAAAGAAATTCTGTCAAATGTTCAAAGGTATTTGGTTAGCAACATCGACAATGAGAAAAACGTCTTTAAACCGACTTGAGAGAAAAATGAGAATCGTATCACCCTGATCAAATAATAATAATAATAATAATAATAATAATAATAATAATAATAATAATAATAATAATAATAATAATAATAATAATAATAATAATAATAATAATAATAACAATGAATCCTTTTAACTAAATAGTTTATCTCAATTAGACATCATCAAAATACATTATGGCCCTAAAACAAATCAAAGCATATATATAGTACACAATTTACAGCAAAAGTATAAGGCAAATGGTATATTCGCTTGCAAAATTAACAACCGGTTTTATTCGATCTGAATAAAGAGCAACAAATTATGCGTCATAATCTATACAATTAAAGACATTTCTTTGGGTTTTTTTCTAAATGTAACATATAAAATTTTCTACAGTTAATCTTAAGATAGGTCTTCAAAAAGTGAGTATAAAAAAACTCATCATATGAAGTTTGATATATAAGAACAACTTACAACTTACAAAAATTGCTTACACTTTCGGGCGCCTGTTGGTTTTTTGGTGGATCTCGTGTAGTTTTCTAGGTTTAGTTTTGTTTATTGTTGTTTGTCTTTTCGTTGTTTTTCGTTCTTTGACATGGAGTTGTCAGTTTGTCTTCGACTTATGGGTTTGAATATCCCTTTGGTATCTTCCGCCTTTCTTTTAATATAATTATAGTATGTATTCGATGGTTTTGAAGTTGGCGGTACCGTTGTATTGTAGAAAGTAACATATTACAACTGGTCTTAAGACTGGACATTCAGTCTACTCAGTTATAAGCAAATGCAATTAAGATTGACTGTCACTCCTATATAGAAAGATACCCATTTTATGCCCCACCTAGGGGCATTATGTTTTTCGGTCTGTGCGTCCGTTCGTTCGTCCGTTCGTCCGTCTGTCCCGCTTCAGGTTAAAGTTTTTGGTCACTTCAGGTTAAAGTTTTTGGTCAAGGTAGTTTTTGATGAAGTTGAAGTTCAATCAACTTGAAACTTAGTACACATGTTCCCTATGATATGATCTTTCCAATTTTAATGCCAAATTAGAGTTTTGACCCCAATTTCACGGTCCACTGAGTTGGGCATCCGTGTACTATGGACACATTCTTGTTTTATAAATAAACTCATCATAGATACCAGGGTTAAGATTTTATGTTTTCGTCTAAAAAAAGACTCATCAATGACGCTCGAATAGGAAAAGTAAAAAAGGTCAAATAAAGTACTAAGTTGAAGAGCATTGAGGACTAAAACTTCCAAAAGATTTTGCCAAATACAGCTAAGGTAATCTATTCTTGGGGTAGAAAATCCTTAGTATTTCGAAAAATTCAAAGTTTTGAAAATAATGAATTTTAAATTATGACCAATGATAATTCATGTCAACACAGAAATGCTTACTACTGGGCTGGTGATTTCCTCGAAGTGAAAACCTCCACCAGCAGTGGATGTCAACACAGAAATGCTGAGTACTGGGATGGTGATTCCCTCGAGGTGAAAACCTCCACCGCAGTGGATGTCAACACAGAAATGCTGAATACGTGGCTGGTGATTCCCTCGAGGTGAAAACCTCCACCAGCAGTGGATGTCAACACAGAAATGCTGAGTACTGGGCTTCTGATTCCCACGATGTGAAAATCTCCTCCAGCAGTGGATGTCGACACAGAAATGCTGAGTACTGAGCTGGTGATTCCCTCGAGGTGAAAAACTCCACCTGCAGTGGATGTCAACACAGAAATGTTGAGTACTGGGCTGGTGACCCTCGAGGTGGAAACCTCCACCAGCAGCGGATGTCAACACAGAAATGCTGAGTACTGGGCTGGTGATTCCCACGAGGTGAAAACCTCATCCAGCAGTGGATGTCAACACGGAAATGCTTAGTACTGGGCTGGTGATTCCCTCGAGGTGAAAACCTCCACCAGCAGTGGATGTCAACACGGAAATGCTTAGTACTGGGCTGGTGATTCCCTCGGTGTGAAAACCTCCACCAGCAATGGATGTCAACACAGAAATGCTGAGTACTGACTGGGCTGGTGATTCCCCCGAGGTGAAAACCTCCACCTGCAGTGGATGTCAACAAAGAAATGCTGAGTACTGGGCTGGTGATTCCCTCGGGGTGAAAACCTCCACTAGCAATGGATGTCAACACAGAAATGCTTAGTACTGCGCTGGTGATTCCCACGAGGTGAAAACCTCTCCCAGCAGTGGATGTCAACACGGAAATGCTTAGTACTGGGCTGGTGATTCCCTCGGGGTGAAAACCTCCACCAGCAATGGATGTCAACACAGAAATGCTGAGTACTGAGCTGGTGATTCCCTCGAGGTGAAAACCTCTACCTGCAGTGGATGTCAACACAGAAATACTTAGTACTGGGCTGGTGATTCCCTCGGGGGTGAAAACCTCCACCAGCAGTGGATGTCAACACAGAAATGCTGAGTACTGGGCTGGTGATTCCCTCGAGGTGAAAACCTCCACCTGCAGTGGATGTCAACACAGAAATGCTGAGTACTGGGCTGGTGATTCCCTCGGGGTGAAAACCTCCACCAGCAGTGGATGTCAACACTAAAATGCTTAGTACTGGGCTGGTGATTCCCTCGAGGTGAAAACCTCCACCAGCAGTGGATGTCAACACGGAAATGCTGAGCACTGGGCTGGTGATTCACTCGAGGTAAGGTATGGGTTTTTTTCATTGTTGAAGTCCGTACGGTTGTCTATAATTGCTTACATCCACTTCATTTGAACTTTGGTGGATAGTTGTCTCAAATGCAATCATACCACATCTCCTTATTTTATATTGACTGCACGGTTTGTTGCTCGGAATGTGTAGATGTTGTAGAATATGTCCCCGCGCTTGTGGTGTATAAAAATAAAAATGAGAAATGCTTAGTACTGGGCTGGTGATTCCCTCGGGGTGAAAACCTCCACCAGCAGTGGGTGTCAACACAGAAATGCTTAGTACTGGGTTGATGATTTCCACGAGGTGAAAACCTCCTCCAGCAGTGGATGTCAACACAGAAATGCTGAGAACTAAGCTGGTGATTCCCTCGAGGTGAAAACCTCCACCAGCAATGGATGTCAACACGAAAATGCTGAGTACTGGGCTGGTGATTCACTCGAGGTGAAAACCTCCACCTGCAGTGGATGTCAACACAGAAATGCTAAGTACTGGGCTGGTGATTCCCTCGAGTTGAAAACCTCCACCGGCAGTGGTATTGATGCGGTGGTTGTAAATAAACTCGTCATAAACACCAGGATTAAAATTTTATACGCAAGACGCGCGTTTCGTCTTGAAAAGACTCATCATTGACGCTAGAATCAAAAAGTTAAAAAGGCCAAATAAAGTACAAAGTTGAAAAGCGTTTTGCCAAATACAGTTGAGCTAATCTATTCCTGAGGTAGAAAATGCTTAGTATTTTTAAAAATTCAAAGTTTAAAATGGTTTTTCGGTAAATCTTTGTGTAACTATATCTGTTATAGTCGTTACAATTCCCTTTTCATAACATTTACCAAAAAATACACTTACTAGACATGCGAAAAAAAAGATTAAAGTCATTTGTTTTATAAGATCCGTGTTTTTTTTTTTGAGATAAAGTATACCGTAAGTCGATTGGTATTCCGATGGGACTTTCTATGCCCCTCCTATTTCGATTTTTTCCTTCCCTGTTATGAATCACGGTTTATGGTTAAACTTCTTAATGACCAACAAAGCACCATTTGATAAATATCTTTAACAATTATTGTATCTGCATGCAAATATTCAGACGATAAAACAATCCCGATTTTTTCTAGATATTCAAATGAATTTTAACAACTCAACTCATTCATGCCTAATCCAACGTTCACAAAAATTATCAGTGACCAATGTCTTATTTTAGACCATGATATAATTGAAGTTTTAATGGTTATTTGCAATTCTCAGTTGGTTCCATATGCACGTATCGGTAATGACGTTTATGGTTTCAATGTACATTATAGATATTTTCATTATTAAAGAAAGTACAGCAAGATAAAGATGTCATGAGGACAATTCCAAAAATTATGATGATAAGAGGACGGAATACTGTGGCTAAGACAATTGGAACAATTTTGTTGCCATATGTGATACATATACCCATTACTGTCAACCAAATCATGATGGCATAAGTAAAACTTTCAAAGAAATTACTTTATCTAAACCAATAGATACCCTTGGTTGGTCAATAGTTTCCTTGTTAGCAGTAACCCTCTATCATAGAAATCATGATAGGGAGCGTAAGCTCTGCAAAATATATCAACTGGAAGATATATACCACATATGCAGGAGCTGCTGGAATATGAAATGGAAAGTTCACAATTGTGAATCTGTGGTAAACCTTTACTTTGAGTTCGATGCGTTCAATATAGTAAAAAAACTTTGAATAGTTAGGTGAAAAGACATCATCTTTATATTGGAACGTAAAGTTAATGAAAATGCTAGCTTCTTTCCACTCTCCCTGAATAGCTCCTGTGAAATGTTTCATCTATTTTCTGCATTGAAATTATTTCTTATTTTCTTGTACTGTTTATACGTTGCTGTATGAAAACTTCTCTGAAATACAGCCACCGATATAAAAAAGTGCTGGAAAGATAATTTCTTATCAATAGGTAAAAGTACTTTGAGCTTGCTTTCAGTAACTGCGATCATTCTTTGATATGGTATAGCTAATTTTTGTTTTGTTTGTTATTTTTTATACCGTTATTATAGAGTTAAGAACTTTTCTGTACTGGTTTATAATGGTATGTTTATGTACCTTTTAATTTTCATGTGTTTACATTTATATGTTTGCAGTTGGGCATGTACAATTATTTGAAATGCGGAAAAAGTGTGATCATTTTCATTAGTTGTAGCTTAGTGTATATTAACTCATCGTCATTCGATGACACCTTTACAGCACTTCCTTGGTAGAACACACAAGGAAATGCATTGCTTACGAAATTGTTGTTTCAACTGAGTCACAAAGGCAAAATATTAATTAAACCTCGTCACATGTGTGTGTGTGTCTGTCCCGAGTCAGGAACCTCGTCTGTGTCCTTACGTGTTTTGCCATTTAGTAAATTTAGTGTTTTGGCAAATTTTTCAAAGTCTCTATTAAAAACTTTATATAATCGCGTTGATTTAGAGCTTGACAAACCCCTGTATTGACACTATTGTTGAAGATCATGTTTATCTTTATATATCTTTTGTTTATTTTATTTTTTTGTGTCGTATCATTAACGTGTATCACAATATATTTTATTTACTTTGCTACCGTAGTTAAAATGGTCTACAGCTTATACAATAGCTATTGGTTCTCGAGTTCAGCCAGTCACAGTTATGTTCTTTGAATCTATATTTATATATAAATTTAAGACTTTTTACATCGGATGACCGTGAGGGGATTCTGGTGTATTGCTGTCGCCTAGATTTCCATTACGTAACTTTCGTGTTGGGATTGTAACCGATCTATAAACATGATAAATACGCGGACATTATCGAGTGCAAAATAACATTCCGTATCGCTTGTCACAAATTCAATTTTTCAATGGATACTCCTAAAAATATTTTTTTTAGAACATAGATTAATAATATGAAAATGTTTTATCGTTAGAAATATATATATAAGTAAAAAATCTTTAATATCTATGCACTCGTACAGAAAAAGTGTGTTAACGCATGCAGAAGAATATCTCAAGAACGTTTGCAATCTCCCATGCAGAGTTATCGATCCTTGCTCTCTCTCAAGGACCGATAACTCTGCATGGGAGATAGAACGATTTGCGGGAAATATGAATGCCTACTCAAATCCAATTTATTAGAAAAAATCGAATTATTACAGAAGAGTGTCCACCATGCACTTGCACTGCACTATTAATATAGTAGAATAGAATGATATACAAATGGATGAAAATTACATATACATGTAACTGTAATATACAAATATTAATATAATATATAACAACAAACCAGAGTATACTGATTTGTATCACTACAATATAATAGTTATTACGATGAGGTTGAATTCCCTGTCATTTATTTATCATCCACGCACGAACTTGTCTCAGAAAAAAAATATATCTGTACATTAACCTCACTTTCAGGTATAGAGATGTGATTTTTTTTTCTGAGACAAGTGCTTGTGACCATCCACAAGAACTTGCGGTCATCCGATGTTCAGTACTTTGATTTATTGACCGCGCTCTTGCCATTTTCTACTGATCGTCTGAATTTGATAACAGGTTTATATCTCAAAATTAATATCAACAAAATTTTGTTGTATTATATTGTGATCACCCGCGCCTTCCCCGTTTCCATAACAAAATCAGTATTTTTCAAAAGAAAGGCGAAGGATACCAAAGGGACATTCAAACTCATAAGTCGAAATAAAAAACTGACAACGCCATGGCTAAAAAACGGAAAAAGACATGCAAACAGACAAACAACAGTACACCAACACAACATAGAAAACCAAAGACGGGGCAACACGAAGTCACGTTTAATGATTTTAGTAGTAAAATAACTGCATAATCTAATATCGTGTTTTTTTGTTCACTTTTGCTAATTATGAGTATGTGGCGAATCCAGTGAATTCCTTCAGAAGCAGAAAGATTAAGAGTTAAATGGTCTCCTGTGCTGTTTTAGATTAATCGTTCTTGTATATACTTTTTCTGATTACCCTGGTCGATGTTTAAAATTGTGATGGTTGAGCTCTTAACTAACTACTTAAAACCAATCGCAAAAATATAATCAATCATTTGCATATCAAATATCTATATGAATAATCATCATATATCTCAAAATAGAATACAGTATCTAAAGAACATTTGTCGCTCACCTATGTCTGTGTGCATCTTCTACAATGGACATTCTTCACCAGTGTGGACTTAAATATAATTCATGATCTTTTAAAGTTTTGCCCCCATGGTAAAAATCATAATTTAAGGGTAATAAATCCTATGATAAGACAACTGACAATTTCATCCATGCTAACATATTTGCAGATCGACTGACGAATTCGGCCGTGATTTATTTGTTGATTTTGTCTTGCTTATAATTTTTGCTATTCCAAATATTTATCTATCTAATACTAGTATAGTTTTCAAGATAAAAACATTAGTAAAAATCATCATTAAAGGACAATAGCTTCAATAAGGAGTCGACTGCCGATTCCGGCCATGTTAAATTATTGCAGATCTTGTCTTGCTCATCATTTTCGCTATTTAAAGAATAGTCTGTCTTTTATAGTTTTCAAGACAAAAGGCAAAAATCAGGGTAACATTCATTATTTAAGAGCAATAAGTCTTATAAGAAGACGTCTGCTAGTTTAAATGTAAATCAACGGTAGGTAGATCCCAACATTGTGAATGTTTTTGCATTGTCAGATTTTCTGATAGCGGTTTTCAAGATAATCGACAAAACTGGCATTTTACCCCTATGTACTATTTTTAGCAATTTCAGCAATGTTAGTTAACAAGCGGGGACATGAGACAATTTTTTTAAAGTAGTTACCTCAATGACGATTGTAGTCAAGTTTGTTACATTTGTCCCGTTTGTTTCAGAGGAGATGATTTTTGTAAGTTAACAGACGACGATGACGGACGATAGACGCCAATTGATGAGAAAAGTTCACTTGGCCCTATGAGCCTGTTGTGCCAATAAAAATAAGAAGGCGTGTTATGGTTGCCAATGAGACAAATATCTACTAGAGACAAAATGATGTGGATGTACGCAGTTATAAGATACTGCAAGGCCGTCAACAATGAGCAAAACCTATACCATATAGCAAGTGTTTAAAAGCTTGGCATGATAAAATGGTTAAAAAGCTTATTTAAGCTCATTATAACTTGGTTGATAGATACAACATCTGTCACTGACGAAAAAAAAAGATAAAGTTTTTCCTTTTTCGATTTACAGTGACTATAATCAAATTCTTTTTCCTCGACCTTCTTCGTATATATGAATAAAAGTAGATGTGGGTTTACGTCAGTGAGACAGAAACTGTACAATTAAACAAAGTAGAGGTCATCACACAATTTTCAACTATAAACAATAAAAAGATTTATGACAATTTTGAAGGTACATATGGATAATTCAGGGTAGGACTCAAATATTCATTATTTCTCAACCAGTAAGGGATTCACCAATGAGATCATTATCAGTGAAATTTATGATGTCATCAAGGTCATTCACAAATGAACTTATTTAATTGGAAGTACTATTTCAAAGTGACCAAAACTCAGACACGGTAAAAGATAAAAGAAATTATAATAGATGAAGTACACTTGGGACATTAAGCTAAACATTTTTTTGATGGTTTCACTAAAATTCAAATTCCGAAAAGGGAATTACGTGAAATACTTTTTGCCGTTCATTCATGGACATTTATTACTATTGTTATAAGTGTTATCTTATTTATTTTTTTTTTATATTCTACCTATCCTGCTTTCAAAATGTTTATGTTGTAATAATCCACAGTATTTATATATAAGCATTTCATTTATAAATAAAATTTAAATTAATTGCATTGTATAGGCTGCTAGAAAAATCTTGTCTCTTAGTCATGTATATGATTTAATTTAGATTTTGTAATATGCCGAAAAACAAATCTAAAATGATTTCTTTAGTTGTTTTAAAAACATGTTTTAATCAACGTTAAAATTCATTTGATAAACATGATAAACGTAATCAACTTTCACCGTTTTCTCTTGTTGTCATTAACTGTTCTAAAATATAGATACTGTACAGAAAGTAGTTACAAACATCAAACTAGTATCTAAATTCCATGCTTTCCCTGTAACCGCAGGTATTCTACAACTCTCAACAAGTTCCCACGATTGTCATCTTTAGCTTTGAAGCCATAGGAGACTGTCGTTTTATTTATCTACTTTTATCTATCTTCAGTATCCTTATACACACCAATGCGGTCATTAGAATGTTTATTTTAACGGTGAAAGCATAATTGGGAGTAATTTTCTCAAGTGATCTGCAAACATCTGAGAGAAACGACTGAAAATGAAACATCACTTTGACCAAGATGATTCACTCGACGTCTTTCGTTTTTATCAAACATATTGTTGTACATGTCTTCAAAAAAGTGTTCTGGTGACCCAGAATGTATTTGTCATTCAAAGAAATATATTCAAGTATCATTTCCAAATAGCGAAGGAGATCAAATATTTTTCAAAATGTTAATTTATATTTTTAACGGACTCTTGAAACGTCAATAATTATGTTACAAGTACACCAGGTTTAAACAAACGTGGCAATTTACTTTGATAGTATCTTTGTTTAAGCTTTCAAACGTTTTAATTGACTTTGTGTCTAGTTCATCTTTGTGTAAAATTTTATCTACAGAAACAGAAGTTTAAACATTGGATACATAATCAGAGCATTTTAATAAAAAACATACGATAACAATTTTCTAGTTTACAGTTCATTGTCAAAGTATATGTGACGCAAACATGGAAAAATAAATGTCTACATACAGGCACACAGGAATGAAATTTATTTTTTTCAAATCCATTACAAAGCCATCTAGATCTTATATCAAATAAAAAGTGAAATTCCAAAACGCACCGAAGCAATGAACACAATTTTCAGTCTAAAAATAACCGGGGAAAATTTTAAATCTTTGGTAATTTCCTTGGCCCTCTCCATACCTTCAATAAAATCTACCTAATCATACCATACGATTTTTTGAATCTTTAATAAGGACCAAAAAATTGTGTCAAAATTATCCTTACACAAGCTGTACTAGATGATATACCCTTTAACACAAATAGAGAGCAGAATAGCTTTAAAAAATTATATAAGCCAACTAAAAGATGTGAATGGTCCAAACTTCAATAACAGGAAGATGCCAGAATTTGATGTATAACACATATTTCTGCAAAAGAGAGGCGAATGATATCAAAGGGATATTAAAAACTCATAAAGCGAAACAAAATGACAAATCCATGACAAAAAACGAAAAACGACAGTACACAAAACACAACATAAACAACTAAAGACTGAGGAGCAACATCAAAAAACCCAACCAAAAACCGAGGGTGATCTAAGGTGCTCCAGAAGGGTATGCAGATCCTGCTTCACATTTGGCACTCATCGTGTTGCTCATGTAAGTACAAAACCGGTGATAAGTCCAACATGAGGGTACCAAAATTGCATCTATTTTGACAGTTTTTTCACCTATGCTTATTTAAGAAACAAAGTTTCCATTCTGTGTTTATTTTGTAGATGTATCCTTACTTATACTATATAGTTCCACAAACTTAATTTTGAATCCATACTGAATCATAAAAACATGGAATTGAATCGACCACCAAATGACCCAAGATTCTTTAATGAGGAATACCTAAATTGCAACCATGCTTAACTTCACATGCGTAAAAATCGAATAACAGATGTATTGTTTTATTTCTCCACATTTTTAGAACAATTTGACAATAGAGTCCATGATTACTATGCATTTTGTAAGAAATGAATGCCTGTGACATATTTGACTTGTTCAATTTTAAAAGTTGACTTTTTTGTGAACATCGCATGCGGCGTATCCGTAAATTTATGTTTTTCTGTTGATACTTGACCAGTTGATATATAAATTCACCGTTTTGGTTATGTTAAATTTATTTAGCTATGTTGAAAGACGTGCATAGTGGCAAATTTAGAAAAAATGCAAATTGTTTAGTCTCAAGGAAAACTGTAAAGTATCATTCGAGGAAAAGAGGATTGTGGTAACAATAAATGGAACATATCTGTTGTCATCTGTGAAGAAATTCCATAATGGTCAACCAACTAGTGAAGGCGTCCGTAAAACTTACGAAGGGATGATTTCAACTTCACCACTTGGAACTCTTGGTTTAACAGCTTCCTTGTGAGCGGCAACCCTCTATCAAGGAAATCATGATAGGAAATACAAGCCCTGGAATACCGTATTAACTGGGAGATATATACTCCGTATGCAGGCGCTGCTGGAATGTTGCTACATAGAAATGGAAAGTTCACAATTGGGAAGCTGAAATCATCTCTTTTGTCGTAAAGTTTTGTTCTCAACCGATACTCATTGTCAATTCTTAGATGTAAGTCAAGATACGAGACAGACTCATCTGTATCTATTGTATCCTTTATTTCAAGTTTGATGGGAAAGATGCCAAAACTTTGAAAAAAAAGCCGACCATATCAAAACTGAATGGGGATAATCACTTTGTAGAGACCACAAAACTAAATTATGAGAGATCTACTTAGGGATCGAAGTTGAATCAACTAGCATTCATAAAACGGTCATTTTTTTTTTAATAAAGAAATTACCTAATAATGTCAATGCTGATGCACGGATATTTTGCGTGTTCTGTCTTGTTTACAAATTGCTCTGTTGACCACAACGTAGCATAAAAACACTTTTGCCAAGTGTACTGTGTTTGAATCACGGTTTTCTGTTAAACCTCAACGGATACTCTTATTAAATTGGAAAACCAAAGAAGTTAAAAAAAAAACATGAAATCACAATGTATCAAACTGGCAAAGATTACACTTAACCATAAGGAGATGAGCCTTCTTAACGGTATGGATTTTGCTAATTGTTGAAGGTCCTACGGTGACCTATAATTTACATTTATGTCATTTTGGTCTCATTATTTCTATATATTTTTTTCAAAGGATCCATGCTCTCATGAGGCTCAAATTTTAACCTCGATACGTGTAATAACAAAAAGGTGCATAGAATTGATTGATTTTTGGTTGCTTAATGTTCAGAACATGCAATAAACAACCGATTAGAAGTCTACACTATCGGTATTCTAGGCAACAAAAAACAAGTAAACGCTAGATAAAACCGTATCAAAGAATGGTACAGTTACTGAAAGCAAGCTCAAAGTAATTATCCTATTAATGTATATGAAATCATGTCGTCATATATATACACTCTAATATCGGCCGCTCTACTTCGGTTGACACGATCTTGTACAATTACAGAAGTTGAACCGAATAAGGTACGGAACGTTTTAGTCATGTTCAAACTGTAAATAAGCAAATAAATATTTAATCCCCAAAATACAGGAATCATTTACATAGTTAAAATTGGAAGTAAAACAAAATTTAGATTAAACCTTAATATTTAACCCTTCAGAACTACCGAAAAAATAGTCCAATGAATATCACATGTACTCACAATAAGAATATGTGTTTTTCAAACTTCTTGCATTTCATAAAAAATGAAAATCTGTAGAAATAGCATCATTTTGAAATCTTTCATTATCATAAAGATGTGAACCACTTACCCCAAAAAATATTGGCCTTATTGGGGAAAAATCAAATCGTTGTTAATCGATTTTTTTTTATATAAATCCAATATGGATCATATTCAGATTTTTTAGGAAAACCGACATATACATATTAATTTCACTATATATTCTGATGGAAAATGTTAATTTCACTTTCTAATAAAAAGAAAGATTGAAAGATATTTAAATGTAAGGTACAAATTTTCACAAAAAGTCGTTATGCGGAGCATAGGGTATTATTTTTTTTAAATCATAGTATATCTAGAAATATCTAAAATTTGGTTACAAAATACGTTTTATGAGTCAAAATATATAGTCACGACACAAAATCTTCGAAAAGATAAAAAAAAAATCTATCCCTACACAATTTAATTTTGTGTCAATTAAGTTTTTCAAAACGTTTTTTCTATAGTAATTGTGATATTATTCTATGCATTGTCGTGGATTTTCAAGGCCACAAATGACCCTTTATGAACCTACTCCTGCTGCTCTTTATGTCTTTTCAACTTTCAAATGAATTTTTACCATCAAAGTATTTTGAGAGTACGACTGAATCGAATCTTAAGGCATTTCTCAAACATCATGCACGCCTTCATTTTACTAGTCTTGTCTGAATGACAAACGTATAATAATAAAAATTTCAACATGATTAAATTTATTGTACAAATTTTAAAAATTTATAAATATTTAACAAAAAATATCATGTCAACAATGAAAACTGTTTTAACAAGCAACTAGTAGACAATATCTTTCCGTAGAGAATCTGGGTTCTTGGAAGATCGCAAAACAGAGTCGTCAGGTTTGTTCGGAAGCAAATTGGTATTCTTTGTATATAGCATAGAATTCACTGTTATGTAATGTAAACATGGTGTCTGAAACATCAGCCGGGTCATATGATTCTAATGAACACGAAGTTAGGTTGACGCCATGAACTAATCCATTTGAATCCTCTTGGCCTCTTCGTGTCGAGATGAATCCGAGGGTTGATAACTGCATTACACTAAAGAAGGTGTTGAGTAATTTCTGAAATGAAAAATCAAAGTAAAAAAATTAAGCCTTTATATTTTAAAAGGTATTTTCATTTATAAGAGCTCTTCAATTTAAAGATCAATTAAGATATGGATCAGTTCCAATCCACGTGTAAACATCTGATCTTGGATGAAAAAGATGTAAAGCGAGCCATGGAATCATCTTGAGTGTTTAAAGAACTTTAAAATTGATAGTGTGCATTAATTTAAGCTTCCTCAAATTTAATATCTGTTTTTTTTTATTTTTACAAGTTAGCGTTGTCAGCTCTTCTTTGTAGCTTTTGTATTGTTTTTTTAACAATAAATTCGTGTCATCAATTTGTTGTTCGGCTGAACATTAATATTGTCGCTGCACTTAACTGTCTTTTACTATCCTTTTCTGTATTTCTAATGTTTTTTTACCCCTACCGTTAGTGTTCAAGTCAATGCCTATTTTTGATATATTTAATATAAATATTAATAAATAAATATTACAGCAGGAAGCCATGCTATCTACTTGAAAATGTGGCGCATGACACACGAATTTTATGATTAATTTATGTTTTAAGAAAAAGCATTTGTTTAAGACCTTTTAATTTATTTTTGAAATATCATATTATAAATCCTAGATTAGGAGATAATATAATTATTAAAGTCTTTGAAGGTATGAATCGTATTTCTATTTTTGATAAACATTATGATATTGAACTGGGACAGGTGTTAAATCATAAGTAATCCTATAAATATTATAAACAAAAGTGTGATGTTGTTAAAGACTCTAAACAGATTGATAATACACTGATCATATTGTTTTTCTTACAACCGTTTTTGGAATTAAGTTATTAACTGCTATAGCAGTTTGATAACGCTCGGAACATATCAAATTCAAGTTCTGTGTCGCATATTCATTTTAGATTTTTTTTAATTCAAGAGACAATTTTTCCCGAATGAGCACTTCAGCAAATGTTCTATAAAGCAATATTATTATTTTTTTTATATATATATTCGTTTATTTACATTTATTTTGTCAAGCACAAAAATAATACAATTGTTTTATTAAGATTTCCATACTTTAGAACAGGTTGTTCTTAACACACTCAAAAATAAATTAAGAGAACCGACAGCTGACCCCCCAAAAATATGACAATAGACAATTTACACTTTTTAAAGTGTAATATTTTTTAAATGGTCATATATAACAAATAACATTCTCTATTCATCAACAATATATAACATGTTTTACTCTTGTGAAAGCTCATTCACTATTCACTGTTTCACGACTTGAATGAGCACAACAAAACTTAAGAATCAATGAAACATATCTCAGTTTTTTTTCTTAATCGTTGTTAGATTTGATTATTAACAAAATAATTCTGATGAAATTTTTGCAATGCACAACTGAAATTGGTATTACTCTTATGAATAAACATATCAAACATCCAGCGGGAAATATTACAGTCAATTTTAGTGCGAAAAGTATGGTAAGATCTACCGGAGTTAGTCAAATGGATGTCGATCTTATTTTATAAGCTTCCAATACTTGGAATAAAACACAATTGTAACTGGTAGGGAAAAGTAAATATTTCATAGTAATAAGTATTTTTGGGAGTTGGAACTGAAACTGAAGAAAAATGTGTACATGATAGGACAGAAAACTGAAGTGCTAACAAGTTTATCCATTTCCAGTCCAATTCGTACAAAATCCTTAACGTATTCTTAATGCACAATATAAAAGAGATATAGATGGGTTTTGGTTTTGGTTATGTGTGCCGTTAGGTTGCTGTTTCAATGGTGCACATACCCCACGTCTCCCGTGTTATCAATTTACGTCGCTTTCTCAACGATGCTATAAGTTAAGCAAGATCACAAATGTATTTCAAATATATATGTTAGATGCATTATATAGAATTCTTGTATTTTGTATTTGTATGTGCTATATAGGGTATTTGCAATTACTTGCGGCTGTTTCATTTACAGGGTCAAATAAAAGACTTGACCGACTGGAACTAAAATATTAAAGGGTTCAAAATTATTTGCCTCAAAAAAAGATTTTCAACATTTTACATGCCTTTGTTCAATTTTACCATGAAGGATAATCGGAACCTAATTAATTAATTTCAAATTATAGCTAATTCTAAAGACAACGTTTAGCTTTAATAAGTCCGATACTTTCGTTTTTAATATTTTTTAAGAAGATAGGATGTACATCAAACTCATATTTTTTTTATTTGTTTTGACAAGTATAAAGATTTAGTGATACCAAAATATACAAAACTAGTTTTTAATTATTTATAAGCCTTAATGAACTTCACAAGTTTATAAATACGAGCAAGAAGTTGACAGAACCTAAAAATACAAGCATATGCAAAGAAACAAGGCATGTCCCTGATGTGAAATAAATTCAGGAAAATTAGTCCTAACAAAATAAGTATTATATTTATTCTTCACAATGTTATCCATATCTCCAGCTACTTTCCTTAATATAATATTTATAAAGAAAACGTATAATAGGAAACTGTGACGACAAGGATGGGAATGTAGGTAGCCATAGTTAAATTGATTTAAATTAGAGTTCAATGCTTTCAATAATTAGTAAATAACCTTGAAATAGTATGTAGTCGTAGAAACTCTCAAATATTTATTTTTTTAAACTTATTTTTGTTTTATTTTAAATTTTCTACAACTTTCAGACAAAATTGGTAATAACAATTCAACTATAACAAAAAAGCTTGGAAATATATTATTACGACATTAAAGTATTCCTGGTGCACCTAAAATAAAGTTTCATGTAAATGAACGTGTTTTCATAAAGATTGAACAGGTACGCACGAGGGCAAAAATATGAAACATTTTAGAACATAACAAATAAACTCATCATAGATACCAGGATTGAAATTTACTACGCCAGACGCGCGTTTCGTCTACAGAAGACTCATCAGTGACGCTCGAATCAAAAAAGTTAAAAAGGCCAAATAAAGTACGAAGTTGAAGAGCATAAAATTTCTGAGCATTGTTATGTCCTAAAAATAAATAGAAAAAAAAAGAAAAAAGCTATGTGTACGAGATGACACAAATATCGATCAGGTATGCTCAAAGACAAACGTTTTAGATTCCATACTTTAGAACAGGTTCTTCTTAACACACTCAAAAATAAATTAAGAGAACCGACAGCTGACCCCCAAAAATATGACAATAGACAATTTACACTTTTTAAAGTGTAATATTTTTAAATGGTCATATAAAACAAATAACATTCTCTATTCATCAACAATATATAACATGTTTTACTCTTGTGAAAGCTCATTCACTATTCACTGTTTCACGACTTGAATGAGCACAACAAAACTTAAGAATCAATGAAACATATCTCAGTTTTTTCTTAATCGTTGTTAGATTTGATTATTAACAAAATAATTCTGATGAAATTTCTTGCAATGCACAACTGAAATTGTATTACTCTTATGAATAAACATATCAAACATTCAGCGGGAAATATTACAGTCAATTTTAGTGCGAAAAGTATGGTAAGATCTACCGGAGTTAGTCAAATGGATGTCGATCTTATTTTATAAGCTTCCAATACTTGGAATAAAACACAATTGTAACTGGTAGGGAAAAGTAAATATTTCATAGTAATAAGTATTTTTGGGAGTTGGAACTGAAACTGAAGAAAAATGTGTACATGATAGGACAGAAAACTGAAGTGCTAACAAGTTTATCCATTTCCAGTCCAATTCGTACAAAATCCTTAACGTATTCTTAATGCACAATATAAAAGAGATATAGATGGGTTTTGGTTTTGGTTATGTGTGCCGTTAGGTTGCTGTTTCAATGGTGCACATACCCCACGTCTCCGTGTTATCAATTTACGTCGCTTTCTCAACGATGCTATAAGTTAACAAGATCAAATATATGTATTTCAAATATTGATATGAATAGATGCATTATATAGAATTCTTGTATTTTGTATTTGTATGTGCTATATAGGGTATTTGCAATTACTAGCTTGCGCTGTTCCATTAACAGGGTCAAATAAAAGACTTAACCGACTGGAACTAAAATATTAAAGGGTTCAAAATTATTTGCCTCAAAAAGATTTTCAACATTTTACATGTCTTTGTTCAATTTTACCATGAAGGATAATCGGAATCTAATTAATTAATTTCAAATTATAGATAATTCTAAAGACAACGTTTAGCTTTAATAAGTCCGATACTTTCGTTTTAATATTTTTAAGAAGATAGGATGTACATCAAACTCATATTTTTTTATTTGTTTTGATAAGTATAAAGATTTAGTGATACCAAAATATACAAAACTAGTTTTTAATTATTTATAAGCCTTAATGAACTTCACAAGTTTATAAATACGAGCAAGAAGTTGACAGAACCTAAAAATACAAGCATATGCAAAGAAACAAGGCATGTCCCTGATGTGAAATAAATTCAGGAAAAATTAGTCCTAACAAAATAAGTATTATATTTATTCTTCACAATGTTATCCATATCTCCAGCTACTTTCCTTAATATAATATTTATAAAGAGAAAACGTATAATAGGAAACTGTGACGACAAGGATGGGAATGTAGGTAGCCATAGTTAAATTGATTTAAATTAGAGTTCAATGCTTTCAATAATTAGTAAATAACCTTGAAATAGTATGTAGTCGTAGAAACTCTCAAATATTTATTTTTTAAACTTATTTTGTTTTATTTTAAATTTTCTACAACTTTCAGACAAAATTGTTAATAACAATTCAACTATAACAAAAAGCTTGGAAATATATTATTATGACATTAAAGTATTCCTGGTGCACCTAAAATAAAGTTTCATGTAAATGAACGTGTTTTTCATAAAGATTGAACAGGTACGCACGAGGGCAAAAATATGAAACATTTTAGAACATAACAAATAAACTCATCATAGATACCAGGATTGAAATTTACTACGCCAGACGCGCGTTTCGTCTACAGAAGACTCATCAGTGACGCTCGAATCAAAAAAGTTAAAAAGGCCAAATAAAGTACGAAGTTGAAGAGCATAAAATTTCTGAGCATTGTTATGTCCTAAAAATAAATAGAAAAAAAAGAAAAAAGCTATGTGTACGAGATGACACAAATATCGATCAGGTATGCTCAAAGACAAACGTTTTAGAAGCCAAAAAATAAAGTCGAGACAACTGTTAGATTTTGGATTAACGGACATGGTTTAACATGTATTATAAACCACGGGAGTAGTAGCGAGTGTATGAAAAAAAAAACACTTCCAAATTCGTCCTTGACTAACACAAAATTTAGTTTTTTAATACACCATGGTTAAATTTTTTTCCATGGTTAAGATCAAAAATGACTTTTATAACTAAAAATTTAATTTTGTATTAACAACTTGATCAAAATGAAATGTTCAAATTTTGTTTTTAATACTGTGGATGTAAACATCTGTTTCTTTTGTCTCCTTGTTGCTAGAGGAAACAATCTTAAATAACCTTTTTATATATAGTCGGAGAGCGTACGAGTTTGTTCCATATAATATTCCTAGTATACTGACTACTGTAGTCCTTAGCATCAAATTGGATCCATTATCAGTTGTAATGGATGGAAATGGTGAAAAACAAACTTAAACACATCTTTTTGTTGGATTTTAGCTGTAAACCAACTTGGTTTCACGTATTCTTTTTCACGTTATAAGACCTTTCCAGCCGACTTCGTGGCAATTTATTTTTGCGATTTGTTTATTTTGTTCATGAATTCATTTATACGAAAAGTTTGACATATTCGCGACGATTTATGTTCGTTGTATGTTCTGTTGGCGAAAGTCGTGTAATAAAACATTCGTGAAAATTGGTTGGTAAATAGTATAATTTTTTCATTTTATTTTTCTAATTCAAAACTGTTTTTGTAGTATACAAACGTGTAACACCGATTTCAGTGAAAACAGTGCGTGTTTCTTGAATTAGCCTTTAAGGCGAAGAGAACATCTTTAAGCATTTGCGACTGTTTAAAACCAATAATCTTCAAATTTTCTGATGAAATAAATATGATTTTTCTGATGAAATAAATATGATTTTCTCTAAAATGCAGAAAACTCAACAAAGCTTTGTTGGTTCGAGTACCGCGAATGAGTATTGTGTAGATGAAAATTTAATTTTGTATATACAACTTGCGTCTAGTGTTCGAAAAATAGAAATATTTTGATGATTTTTTTTTTCCTATATAACTATAAATCAAACTTACAGGTGTAATTCATGCGTGAAGGGCAATATTTGTATATAACAAATTGCTAGTAATGAACTTATTAATGTGTATTTGTATCAAAACTGTTTAAAAAAAATTGCTAATTGCTATAATTATAATAATAATAGAAAAAGAAGCTCGAGTTTTGTTTTCTAATATTCCTCTCTTTTTTCTCTTTTCTTTGGGAGAGAAATAACAAGTGTTTCCTTGCTGTTTTATTTACGTCTTTGGCGCATTTTCAGCTTTCATGACATCATGCCACATCTTTTTAAAATATGCCATCAAATTATATAAATGGTCGTAAATGACTCAAAACTGCAAAATTTATAGATTTAGTCTTTCTAAGTATTTCTCGCAACACTAGAACAAGGGCATTCCACCCCAAAACAAAATTTCATCGAAATTAAAGATTTGTATTTTCTTTTTTTCAGATAAAATAAAATTAAATTCATTTTTGTTTTGGATGTATTTTATTCAGAATTGTATAAAATATGCAATGTATGCATCATTTCATCCCAAGAGTCAATGCTATTAAATAATATTTATTTGAAAATTTGTTAATATGTTGAAAAAATCATTCAAACTCTAAAATATTCAAACTTTACTATGTTTCATTAACTTTCCTATATTTGTATGAGCTAAACAATTTTTCCGTTATTATGTAAATATTTTGGACCTTATTTTTCTGATTTTTTAATATAATTTCATTCATATCATATAATCTTATCGTCTGTCGTATAAAGAGTTTTAAGATTTTTGTTTGCTAAATTTCTATAGTGGCAATTTTTCATATTCAGGACGATGCTTTTTTAGACTGAAAACCCCAATATTATATCAAAAAAAAAATAATGTACATAAGAATGTTTTTTTATTCATGCAATTATACATTGCCAAGTGTTCATTTGCTTATTTTCCGTAGCTAACTTATTTATCTGATTATGAATTTCTTTATTAGTTTATTTATCTATTCGTGCATTTATTGGTTTGTGTGAGTATTTGTTATTTGTTTTAATGACCAGAACAGAAATTTACTACGGTAATATAATGAGAAAACTTAACACAAACGAAAATCCCTAGTCCTAATGTTACCCTCTTTGTTTCAAGGTTAATTAAAAGGAAGTTTTTACGTTTGAAATCACGATAGATATCTATAATGTAAAAATTACATTTTGTTTTCATTAAAGATAAATATATTTTTTCGCATTATTCAAATATTCGCGTAGAACAGAATTTAAACTTCGGAAACAGTAAAAATAACAGTCCGCAATTGGAAATTGATAAAAATACGAGATGAAGTATTTTCATTTACAAGAGTTATGTACAGAAGAATACCAAAACAATCCGTTATTGTCAAGATTTAAAACGGATTAGGTTAGGCAATATCATTTAAATTATCTGATAATGTCACTTTTACTGTTATAGTGAAAGTTTATATTTATATGATATACCACATGTGATAACATAATTGCTATCAACTGATGAAACAAATCCCTTTTTGACACGCTGACATGAACTTACCGTGAGAGCGGGGAATTCAACTGATACACTGACTGCATAGATTGCGAATTCTGTTCTCCGTATCCCTGCCATTGGGCGGAGCCGTTGTTATACATCCCTGAATTGCAATTAGAGTTTTGGGCCGGATACGAACCGTTTGCTACTCCTGCAGTTGGGTACCATTTCATAAAGGGATTGTTCATGCTTTGCCTTAACAGAGCTTCATCAAGTCTATAAGCTCGTCGCTCAGCCTCCGTGTATGGTGAATAAATAGAACTAAAAGCAGTGTTTGGATGATTAAATGGCATGCTTGGCGTTAGCGCTGAATATCCATTTACATGATACATCCCTAATTCACATTCCTTCTTTCTTCCTCTACGCCTTGACCTCCGTCTTTGTCGGAAGTCGCCACGCATAAAGTCTTGAATGTTTGCTGGATGTATTGCCCAGTAGTTGCCTTTTCCATCTTCACATCTTCCCGCCTTGATAAAGCAATCGTTCAGTGACAAATTGTGTCGTACGCTATTTCTCCATCCTTGTCCACGATTCACATAGTAAGGATAATTCTTCTCAATCCAACCATATATGGATCCTAAACTTAATCGCTTGTGTGGTGACTCTAAAATAGCTTTAGCAATTAGTGCTATATAAGACATGGCAGGCTTTACGTCTGCGTTCCCACGTGCTTTTTCATCATGTCCTTTATCTGGAGATTCCAAATCGAGTTTTTCCGAGTCCTTATCATCTTTGGAGCCGTTGTCACTAGTGCTTCCAGGTGAAACAATGCTATCATTTCCACTTGACGAAGAAATGTTTTGGTTATCTGTAGAAGTTGCTTCTATTTTGATCGTGTCCGTGGTATTGAGATCAATGTCATTTTCAACAATCAGTCTGTTTGATTCTGAATCAAAACGATTAATGTCCAAAGAATTTGATTCTAACAAATCTGTCTTTGACATGATTTGTTCATTGCTGTTGTTGCGTTGCATTGTGAAATCTGGCATATTACCACCCGGTGAAATTTTGTAATAAGTATTATTCGAATTAGTCTGTGGAAATCCAGTATGGAATACAGTTGATTCGGCATATGATGGTGGTTCTCGGGGTATACTATAGCTTCCAGGCGATGAAACGTTGTTGAAAAATGTATTATAACAAGAATCCGCTGGAACAGATTCCGGAAAGTGTCCGTGATGCAACTTAATAGTCGAACCGTCGTAGGTTTGTGGTGCTCCATAAAGTCCTGGAGTTTGATACGAAGTTGTGTCACAATACTGCATCTTTACGGATTAAAGCAGCAATAACTGCTATGTTGAAACAATTAAGCACAGAGTTTTACTACAAATGTTTACTGTTTATACGTAAACAATCACAATTTAGAAGACAACAAAACAAACCGTGTAAAACTGCAAATTATCTGGACACCATTATTTTGTTGTTGTAATCAACACAAACAAAGCAAACTGTCCAAAACATTTGTATGCAAACTTAATCTGAATTATGAGGTTTTGTTATATATAACGTACCTTTATATTACAAACCTGGAATATTTTGGTGACCATCAAAATTTTGATAGGGGGTAAAGAAAAACGTTATCTGATTGGTTGATACTATCAGATAAATTCACGCTTTTCAGTGCTTTTGATGTACCTGTTTAAATATGAAGGCGGAGTTACGTCTTTCTGTGGCCCTTTCTGAGATAAATATATTTAAAGTATTTAAATTTTGTTTAAACAGATGAAGAGGCGAATTTCAATTAATGGGTATAAAATATAAACAAATAATTAAAAGATACAGTGCTTAGTGTCTTATTTGGTTAAGATTTAAACGATTCAAGTGGTCAAAATTATTTGAACTTTCACACGATATATACATACTGCAAAAGAAATATAAATGTATCTAAATTGATCTTAATGTAACTGCTCGTTAAGTTTTAGGTTCAATCCATTAATTTTTTTTTCAGATGCCTTCTACAAACATTATAAATCAAAATCTATATAATAGTCGTGCAATAATATTTTAAGCGATTTTTTTTAGCTTCTGTGTTGACATATCTAATTATTTTTTTTTTTATTTTCTTTATTTATTTTAATTGTCATAGGCTTGCCAGTTTTGCTCGTGCAATTTAAATCAAAGCAGATCGTACTTGAAACTTCAAAAATCATTGGCAAATATAAAGGAACTGCATTTTGTATACAATTTTATAAAGGACGTCTGGGAATGAAACAAAATTCAAAGAACTAGATATTGTTTTTCATTGTTTTGTTTTTTTTCTTCATCTAAAAATATTATCACATTAAACCAGAATATGAATTATGTTGAAAATATTATATAATCTTTGATTTTGCCTTATAAACGCTACATGTCTAATTTTGAAATGAAAGTATTTAATGTAAAACTATTCCATATAGTAATATAATTCGTAAATTTCTTTTATAAGATAATCTTTTTATAAAATGTTAGGAATTTTTAAAGGAATATAAAAGCCAATGTTGAAACCAGGCGCATGGAATAATCTTTATATACGTTGATCCCATTTTGTCTTCATTTTCTATATGTTTATGATCAATTGAACATCTCGAATTTGAGGATTTGTACTTTCAATTTGTAAAACTATTATAAAAATATAACAAAAATACCGAATTCCTATTTTAAATTATTTTGGTAATTTCCTTCTTGAAAAAAAATTGTTTGTTGTTGTTTGTCTATGTATATGTATTTCTATTATTTTTATGGAGGAGCCGAGTGTTGGTGGTTAATGTGGGTTATTATGCTGTCATATTTTTTGGAGGAGCCGAGTGTTGGTGGTTAATGTGGGTTATTATGCTGTCATATTTTTTTGGAGGAGCCGAGTGTTGGTGGTTAATGTGGGTTATTATGCTGTCATATTTTTTTGGAGGAGCCGAGTGTTGGTGGTTAATGTGGGTTATTATGCTGTCATATTTTTTGGAGGAGCCGAGTGTTGGTGGTTAATGTGGGTTATTATGCTGTCATATTTTTTTGGAGGAGCCGAGTGTTGGTGGTTAATGTGGGTTATTATGCTGTCATATTTTTTTGGAGGAGCCGAGTGTTGGTGGTTAATGTGGGTTATTATGCTGCCATATTTTTTTGGGTAGCCGAGTGTTGGTGGTTAATGTGGGTTATTATGCTGTCATATTTTTTTGGAGGAGCCGAGTGTTGGTGGTTAATGTGGGTTATTATGCCGTCATATTTTTTTTGAAATTCCTGTTGTCCTTCTATGTATAATTTTATAGGTTCTATATATGTTGTTTTTCTTCTTTAAAACAGAATCATTCCTCTGAAAAAACTGACGTAAATGTATTATGTTTTGGAATGCAAGAACAACATTCAGATACAAATTGGGTAATATAAATTTACAATGAAAATAATGCAGAATGCTTAATTCATTTAATAGTTTTCTAAGTGGCTTAAAAATTTTTGATTCAAAATTATTCGTAAGGTACTCTGGAATGTTGATGACTAACGAGTACTTTTGCTCGTGATATTTTTTGTGAAAAGAGCCACTAGTTAGTCTTTACCAAGGCGGTTAGTAGTGTTTATAGTGTTCATAGTGGTCAATCTTTTGTTTTCTTTCTATTGTTTTGTCTGTTTGTCTGTATTCTTTTGGCCATGGTCATGATGGTGGTGGCTATGTTTTTTTCCACTTATTGGTTTGTATGGCCTCCTTGGTATGTATCCTCTTTTTTGCATTCATGAATGAATGACAATTTGGAAACTTTAAAAAATGAAAGAAAAATTCTTTAGGTTGCTTGAACTTTTAAATCAGCGATTATTATAATAACAAGATAAGAAAAAAGGTTTACAGTTAATAATTCAAATGGCATAGCAAATTATGAAAAAGAAATCCCGAATATTATCCATCGGAAAAAAGGACACGAAATAAACTTTAACAACTATTCGCTTAAAAATAAAATTCGTGAAAAGTATAACTCCTGTAGATAATTTATATATCTTGCAATGCATATTTGTAAATATATTCATACAATTGTTGTCGAATCCTGTAAATATTACATTGGATTTCTGCAGAATTTACAATAATGCAGTTTATTCATTCACAGTGAAAAGGAATTACAGATTAATCACCCTATTATGTTCAATCACAGACCAGAACAATCACCAGACTCAGAGCCGGAGGATCTGGAAAGGAACTTAATGTTCAATAACTGAATTAAATAGCTGCTCTCTTTTGACATACATTTATCAGTGAGTATTGTTGTGCGTTTTTTTACTAGTATAAAATGCATTTTGGGATGTATAAGTACTCAAACACAAGATGAACATATTTCATAAAGGTATGTGTGTGCATACATAGCCAAATATGATTATTAGTATTTCTAAAATTACAGTAATGAATTTTGTTTGTTCGGTGAAATTCAAGAGTCTCAACATTGAACATTTAAAACTACCTTATATGAATATGAGAACTGTACCATCGTGCAAGGGAATAAAAAGAACTTTCAGATTGTGTTGTTTTATTTTCAAAAAACCAACTGACGAAGGCCATTAAATTTGTCTGCAGTACCGTTGCATTAATTATTAGACTTGTATGGTTTTTTTTTCTGTTTGTGTTGTATCGTCATTTTCAGGCGATCCGATACCTATGAAATCTACTGGTTGGTTGTTTTTAAGACTCTTAAGTCTATATTTCCCGCTGCTTTTGGTGAAAATTACTTGAAAAGGATGAATGATAGTCTGACTTAATTTTTTCCCTTGCGCTAATCAAAATCAACGAAAATATGTTTTTAATATTCTCACTCATGGTTTATTTCTCCTTTGTAGTGTAATAAATCCTTTCTACAACATTTTTGTCCTTAAATACCAGCAGGTCCTTGTAGAAGATTTCTGTCTGAAATTGCATTAAATCTTATAGTATTTAGTCCATCTGATTTGCTATGATTTCCCCTAATGATCGGGGTTTATTACGTAAATGTGAAGAGATGAGGTAGCTTGGGACTAACTTTACCATTCTCAATATTTGGGAGGCTTTTTTAGTTCCTTCGTTTCCTCCTTTTGTGAGGGCATGTTGTGTTGCTTAAGTCTAGTGTTTACCATTTCCCAAGAAATCAAATAAAATTGTACCACTTAAGTTTAATATTGTATATAGTGAAATATTGATCATGTTTTCATTACATAAAATAAAGACTGTCTGATTAAATGAATTTTGCAACGACGACGGGGGGGGTTAAAGACCTTGACTACCCATGAAGGTCTTGCACGATCTGCCTTGGCTAACGGCTTTTTGGGCATTTGAATAATTTATTTTTACCTTATAGTAATTGATATAATTTTTAGTGACAAAAACATAACATGAATGAAAAGTAAAATGAGCAATAATTTGACAAAAAAGTAAATAAATAAATAAATTGATGAATAATAATAAAAGATAAAAATAAATAGAACTTAAAAAAAAAATAAAAATAAAAAATGATTTTTTTTTTTTGTAAAGAAAAAAAAATCAAATAAAAGTAGGAGCCACCAAAAGCCGGAACAGGAGAAAAGGCCAAGCAAACGACAATGAGCGGCAGCAACGTTGTCCTGGTAAACCAGCAGCCAAGTAAAGAGCGGAGAAATTTGATATGCCAAATTGTGTATGTGAATCTAGTTGCCAAATCATTGGTGAATTTAAGAAAAATAATTAGAGAAAGTTTTATTTGTACATAAAAAGAATGAGTAAATAAAATAAAATGAAACCAAATAAAACCAAATGGTGTATGTATAATTTTGACTGCTTTGTGCTAGCCTATTGTTATTGCAGGACTTTAAAGTGCTAGTTCATTTTAAGTCATTTTTTCATATATTTTTCACGATGTATCATTTGGATTTCCCAATGTAATCTACTAATAGCTTTACTAATTGAATCGCTTGATCTTTAATTCAATTAGTGGCTATACAGTTCTCCTGTCATTCGGATTTTCCTAATACTTTATCTTTGATTTATTTCCATAACCCCAAAAAAAAAAAAACTCAATTACTTTTCAGAGGACTTAAACATGTTCCCCTTCATTTAGTCCACATGGCATGGATATGAGGGTCTGGATGGGGTTTACAGAATAGATAATGATCATGGCAAAAAAAAAAATAGAAAATAATGAAAATAAAATTAAAGAATGAGCAAAAAAATAAAGAATAGAAAATAATGGGTTGCAAAAATTTGAAAAATGACTGTGGAAAATAGAAGAATTAGGTAGTACAATACGGCTTACAGAAATTAAAACAGTGTACAGAGTAAAGAAATCATGAAATAATAGATGAATTAAATAGTAGCTTCCATTATAATTTTAGAATAAGCGATATTTCTAAAACAGAATCCTTCCCAAAAAATACAGAAACGAAAAACCCCCCATTCAGACCCTCGGATATGGAGATATGTTGAAAAATCCTTTTGCTCAATGGTCAACTTTATAGAAAGGTAAAATATGTATGAGTATACCAACACAAAATATGACAATGTCATGAAGAAATAGAGAAACAGAAACAAATTAAGAGAATTAATTTGAGGGGTGAAGTCAGGGTCCTGGAGAATGGCCAACAGATACTGTTTTTTCTAAAGTATGCTAATAGCATTCTCATTTTTTCTCATATTGTTAGAATACCCCAATTAAATAACATTAAACATTTTTGGTCAGATATGTATTGCCCCAACGTCTTTGC
This sequence comes from Mytilus coruscus, assembly GCA_017311375.1. Classification (NCBI taxonomy): domain Eukaryota; kingdom Metazoa; phylum Mollusca; class Bivalvia; order Mytilida; family Mytilidae; genus Mytilus; species Mytilus coruscus. The sequence goes on along the minus strand of CM029595.1, from coordinate 84,460,639 downwards.
TAGTGAAGGCTTAAAAGGCTTAAAATTAACAAAACAGAACAAAAAGTACATGCATACGAAAGTAAACAATACTATTAACAGCAATAAACTGCAACGTATCAACGTATCAAGGGCGGTTCTTTGTTCAGAAAGATCACGGAGTTAATCTGAATTACCGGCCTTGTTGCATAATACCCCAATCAAAGTAGCCATTGTAATTTCTTAAAATTTACAAGTGCAAAAACAAAGGATTACGGATCTAATCCTCACCTTAAAGTATCCATATCACAAATCTTCATGAAATATGTTTTTATTGAAATGTGTAGGTTTGATATAATTAAACAAACATACGAATTAGTACGGCAATGTGTAAACAACGTCATTACGGTTCATCAAAATTATTGGATTTACGGTATCAACAAATAATCTACTTGAAAGATTACGCCTATGTTCGTTTTTTCACAACTATAAATTACACTGTAAAAAACGACACGGTGCTTTTTGTGTTAGATGTCTTATTCCACTTGAAATTTCCCCTATTTTTACAAGTAGGACCGGTTATTGAGGATGAAACACGAAATTGCATTCCATGAGTTCGGTCTTTCTTACGAAAGGAGTTAGATTTCTATGTTGTCACTTAATCTTGTTCAGGAAAAAAGACGCGATTAAATGTTTCATTGCCGTAACGGGATATAAAAACAAGATGCATTACCAAAAAGATATCTACACAGCAATGACTGAAGTTAGCTACAATCTGCAGCAATGACTGAAGTTAGCTACAATCTGCATCAATGAATAAAGTTAGCTACAATCTGCAGCAATGCGTCATTTAAGACCATAACGTAGTCAGACAAATGTTAACAAGAAAACAAATATCTGCAAAAAGTCTTAAATAAAATGACTATTGACCTAATTCTAGTCAATAGCATACCCTGAAAGTTGAGAAACAACCATCCTGGAAAGGCAATCATTTAAGTATGAGACGATTGCAAGGGGTCATTTGTTGAAGAAAATACATTGTTTCTTTTCTTATAGGTTTTAGTCAATAATAGTAAGAAAAGTTACACAAAAAGGATAATGAAACAGAGTCCTATTTTACTGCTAGAAAGGAAGGCGTATTATAAGACTCGTCCATTGGTCCTAATGTTAGGAAACATTGAATTGAAATTATTTCATCATTACATTTATCTGGTGATGAAACTTGAATAGATTTACACCAAATCAATGCAAATGTGCAGTTATGATGTCACTGCTACGCAATAAACGTGCTGCTTACCATAGGGAAAAAGATCTCGAAGAAAATGGTATATGTAATTTATGTACTTTCGGAGATATACATGTATATCAAATATCCGGAAAATAGAAGTATACATGTATAATTCTTTATTAACTTTGAGCCTTACGGCTAATCGGTGTATTCAAATACAGTATATACATATGGCATATTACAAAAAATATTAACAATATGTATATATATAAATAACAATAGGCGACGTCAGAAGTTTCATGTTTACAAAATATCTTTATAATACACTGTTTCTTAATTCTAAAGATAAATGTATATATTTTCCTAGGAAACAAAGCTGTTGTGTGTTTTCACCAGACAATAATTCTATTAACTTAAAAGTTGATAGCCTGGACCAGTGATATTTCTTGATATATTTTTACGCAAATTAGCATATCTGCCACATTATAGAATGAAATGAAATTCATCCTCTGTTACTCTTTAACTCACAAAAAATACAATTTCTTTTAATCCTATATATAGAATACACGTAAATATCGCATTAAAGTTAAGCACTTGAATCATTTATAAAACCTCAAGTTTTATCATTTTTTGCAGAATTAATTGCAGTGAAATAAACTCTCGTGTGAAAGAAGCTTTCAGAATGAATAAATCTTATGTCTGAAGATGGAATATAAGCATGGTATACTTTTGCAAATCACATATTCACATAGTTTAATATTGATGATTAAGGAGATGTTGATTTTGATAAACCTTTGGAACTTGTTAAAAATTCATTAAAGAAAATAGATAAACATATATATTATTAAACAAAAGAATGATAAAGTCACGTTTGAAAAACTTTTAAATATAGATAATAGTTCATAACTCTATCTTTATAATAAACAGAAAAATGGAATTATATTGGAAGACACTTTGCACAATCTAAAATAATGATAATCGTTTTAACCCAAGTTCCGTATAAGTGACCACACTGACTTGGAAATCGAAATAGGTCGATGCAAGAAAATTCCAAGGGGACAAAGAGTTGGAAGTTACAGCATTTTTTCTTCTCACGGTAAGCTTGGAACCCTAAAGATAAATATAAAAAAAAAAAAAACGAAATCGATTATACGTAATTGACATGTGACATACTAGTATTTTTCATTGATTCAAAATATACGCCATTCTAAATTTTTCAAATACTCAACGATATGCTCAGTTAACATAATATGTATTCAAAAATAATGTTTAGTTATTTTTTTACAAACATCAACTTCTATTTTGCACTTTTGATAAAGGCTCATATGTTGCTTTATTCCTTTAAAGCTTGTTATAATTGGGTGTGTTAATTTACGTTTTGATTGAGTTAAGCCTTCCAATTGATGTTTTAAGTGAAAATTGTTTCAGAAAAGGGAGAAGGTTTGGTACCAGAAAACCAAAATTTATAATCAGCAAAACATTCTAAGAATGAGACCATAGTTCTTTTGATACAATACCTATCAATTGAAAATAATTTATCAGTCTTTAATTCGTTTGTAGTTCATTTTTTTTTAACCAAAATATATTTTCTCTCCATCGTAACTAAGAACTGAGAATGCCCTTTTTATGGTTTTATTGTGCAAATATGTTTCTGGCGTTGCCTGTTGAGCGCTCCCGACTAAGTTTTAAGGGCATACGATACAGTTTTGATCCCACGGTGATTTTTTAACGAAAATTTGCATACAAGCTATTTTTCACTTAGTTAATTCAAATATGTAATAAAAATATACCTTCATGTGCTAAATTTAGAGATAAATGGGGTCAAAATTTTAGACATTTACTTAAAATTTCGATTTTTTGTACATTTCTATCCTTTGAACAGACATACTTAACTTTTTTGTTTCAAAAGATAAACACATGCAGATTTTTGTATAACGATTTGGAATATCTTCTTTACAAAAACATGCTCTTAATTTGTGTAGCAAATCTTTGAAAATAATTCCTTTTTATTAAAATTTCATGATTTTAGTAAAAAACGGCATTTTTTGCTGCATATCTACCTAATCTAAAAAAAAATCATCGGTGATTTTTTCATAAAAATGGAACAAACTATCTTCATACAGTATCAAGTCATTTGTCATTTTAAAAAAGAGGGGTCCATGTACTTGTTTTCAAGCTAATGATTAAAATCCCTCGAAAAATGCATCTTTTCTCGACAAGTCGCAGTCTGACGTCGCGAAAAATAACATAGGGGGCAACGAGTCTTCAAGGTTTTTGAAGAAAGAGGAATTAAGTTATTAAGTAAATTAAAAGGGTTTGTTGGAGTCTCTTTTTTTCTGTTTTTTATTTTGTATGTTGTTGGTTTTTTTATGGGAGGGGGGATTCTGGTCTTAATTTTGACAAGTACAATGATAATAAAGGCCGTGTAATTAACCGACTTGGTACAGAAATTTTGGATGAAACAAAATTCTACTATGTTTAAATATTTCGCTTTGACGAAATTCATACAGGATAGTATTTCGAATAAATTTTTATTCTAAAGACGATAAATCATTAGAATAGAAGAAGAAAATGTAATCTTGGTAACTGTTCATTTCAAAATATCAAAATTAAAATCAATTCTCGTAAATGTAAAGATCGACCTGCTTTTCAACATTAATGTTTATCGGGAACACTCGGAGCCAAAGATTTTTATAAATCTTAGACTCATAAAAACACGGGAACTTTCAAAGGCAGTCGTTTTACAATTGCTATAAAACAAAAAAACCCGAGCTTTTAGCCTGCTTTGTTTGACGGAGTATATAACCTTAGATTAAGGTAGCACTCCACAGTTAGAAATAAAATTAAAATTGAACCACAAAATGTTCAATCATCTTCTATTCCTGGCTTTCTAATACATTAAGCCAACTGTCTGTGTCATACATGTGCATATGTATGTAATCAGTATCTTCCATAGATTTGATTTTCAAAAGTTAAAATGGTGAAATAAAATTGGTTTTTTGTGTATCCATGGCAACATTCTGCATTTATTTACCATAAAATATTGCAAAAAGGGGGATGAAAATGTCACGTATTCCCCACAAATTTGGTTCAAATTAGAATTTCAATACCTTTGAGTGATACATTTTCTGAAACTATTTACATTAATCTACCAAATGAGCCAATAAAAATTGGTTGTCTTTCGCCTCATTTTTTCGCAAAATTTAATCACAAAGTTCGTGCGACAAAAAGTTGGAAAAAAAACATTCCAATGATTTCCGGACCAATGTCTGGTATGGATATGAAAATACGGACTGTCATACAGAAAACAGCCCATAATACATACATAACTCAACCTTGATGTCACTATTAACCAACTTTGAAGGCTATATTAATCTATAAATTTTATTGCACACTAGCTTTCATATTTGAAAAATCCACAGGGGCCAAAATGCAAAACCACACACCTAACTGTGGAGTGTTACCTTAGGAAAACTTGAAATCTTATTAACTGTGATACAATTCAGACGAAAGAGAGCTGCTGTGTACAATCTCAGAAAGTATATTACGCTATCTATAGCTATCTGCATTAATCAGCACCTATTACTTAATAATGAAGACCCAAAATAAGGTCATCCCCAAGACGAATGAGTTTGTCTCTCGTGCTGTGTGGAACCGTAAAAGAATTCCCGGTCGTGCTAAGGGTAAACTCGTACATATTTACAGTTACATTGCGTATCATTTCTCTAGGTAGCTTCCTTCATATATACTATTTCACTTGTTTTCTTTCGGTTGTATGTTTATTGAAATTTTTTTAGTCCATCTTATTCGTTTGCCCTTTTCAGGCATAACTATTTGTCGTGCTATCTAACACAAATATTAATGCACCATATAATTGTCTAATTTTTGTATTGTTCCTTCCTGTGTTTTACAGTGAGATTAGCGCCAAATAATGGAAGTATATTTGCTGGATATCTTTGACTTTTATCGTGTGTACTTGCATGTGGATATTTCTCCGAAACGATGTTCTTTAGCAATAAAGTTATCGACATTTTTATTATTAAATTTTGAATTGTATTAGAACTGATTTATGCAACATTAAACTACAATGTATGTATATATTTTTTCGAATCTTATTTTTTTGTAATTTTGAAATATGATTACTAACTACTACAGAAATAGAATAATTGTAATATTAGTAACTATTTTAGAAATCAAAACTTGTTTGCTATTGCTTTGATATAAACCACAATACCTCAATGCAAGTTAAATGTTTTGACCAACTAGTTAAGTTTTGTTTCAATGATAACAGATACATTTTAATTTTCTCAGATAAAGTAGACCCTAAATTAATTACCAAATTACATACACTTCAAAAATGGTATCACTTGCTAGTTTTAATTCAAGTTTTCTATAAACTACAAAGAGGTAAATCCAGACACAAGTGTAATGTGGATACAACAACACGGGAGGTCACCAAAACAAGCCCCTTCTCGATAATTCCGCCAGAGAATTTAGACCTGTCTACAACTTTGATAAGGTAAAAGACACTGCTAATTCATTCTAAGTGCCATCGATTAAGTTGTTATTCTTTTGGTTTACAACACAAAGAGATTGTGATACGCTAATTGTTGACCATAATCACTTTGCAGGCAGCTCGTGTAATGGTTTACTGATATCAGTATAGGACCGTGTTTATTGGGACTATTTTCAGTGGCATAAATGTTTGCAAACGACCTGGTTGCGGCTTAACGAATATCACGCGTTTACCCCATAGGATTAAGTCAAAAAGTTTATTTGAATCCAGAAGAGTCCTTTAAATGGGTATATAACGCTAAGTATTTAAAGACGATTTATTAAATGATAATTTCACAAGAATATTTACATTGTTAAAAAACAACAAACTTATCAATATAGATCTAAACTCGAATCGCAACATTTTAGATTACGCCTATTGTTGCAGTCTATGTAATGAGTGATATACGCCTTGCTTCGTGACACGTTTTTGCCTTTTGCATTGGCCCTTCTGTTCATACACTTTTTTTCTGTTAGAATAACCTGTAACGCATGTGATACACCTTTTTGAATTTAAATCCTTAAAAAATGTTAATAACATCTTAGCTCATGCGAGTGTTTATAATACTGCTTTTTACATCCCTAATCTTGAAACGGACCGGATTTTGCATCAATTGTCCGTTTTGAAGGAATGAAGCAAATTGCAAATTGAAAATTGAAAAATCGTCAATTTTCAGCCTAAAACAACAAATTAAAGCTTCTTGTAATGCCATTTTACTACACACCAAATAATGACAGCACAATAGACCAACCACCAACACCCAACCATTCCGAAAGAAGAAGATAATGTACAAAAAAAACCCTAGATAATTGAAAACAATACGTGTTCCAGTTAGCCCGACTTGGAACAGGCACAAAATATAGTAAACACTTAATAAAAGAATTTTTTTTCGAAATATATATTTAATGATCTTACCAACAATTTATGCTTCATTAATTAATTCACATACGAAAAGACACAAAAGGACCACGAAACGTTAGACAATTGTGACTAATTTAGTTTCAATATTAAATGTTCCCTTTCTTGGTGGCAAAAATCTTACATGCGTATAATGTGGCACTGTTGGTTCGATTCTCAAGGGTATGTGTTCACAACAATGATTCCATGACAGGGCACTATTGTTGTCATATATATTAATTAGTCGGGGTTATATTTGTTACGATCGCTGTTTTAAACATTGTCCAATCACCAAAAAGTCAGTAATAATCGTTCGGTATGCTGTAGCTTTCGTTAACATTTGTATCATCAGATAGGGTTTTGTCATGGCTTTCCTTTAGTTTTAAAAGTTATCTGTTTGTATATATCTATAGTATTTACTAGTAGGCAGGTTCATATGTACCTGTTTTACCCTTTTTGATTTATTGGATAAAGTTAACTTATCATTATTAACCGATTGAAAACAAAGACACTTTGGGTTAAGAATTGTGTATAGTGATAAACAATAAAAAATATCACTGAACATATGTAAATCCCTAACATATAGTTTATGCATATATTAATTTCTTACAAATCAAAACAGAAAAAAATATTTTATCATTCATTTTAGCACACTATAAAGCGGTAAAGAGTTAAATTTTAACACATAATTTAACATAATATATTGATAAATCTGAACGTTACCTCTTAGGCATAGATGGCCTTTGCCAGATTTGACAAACTTTTGGGAAGATTTAGTTTTCACTGTTCTTATTTCTGATTAGTGTTTTCACATTTTGTAGGAGGTGTTCTTTTTATTCGATTCAAATGCAATTCAAATGTTTATTATGTAGCGTATGACAACACCGAGAAACAATATCAATATATATGTTTCAGGCATTTTCTAAAATGCCTAAAAATTCAGACATTTTATACATTGACTAATCTTTACATGCCTGGACAAGTTGAAAGGAATTTTACAAAATGCCTAAAATTATTTCATAGAATGAAATGTTCACTTAAACTGAGCCATTGAAAGTATTGATCAACAGAACAGTGAATTTTAATGCTTGCATTTTAAGAGTTTTAAAAATTAGAAAACAAAATCTACTGAATTTTTAAAATCCCACAATCACTGAACTCGGCTTCAATAAAATGTTGTGATGGCAGGTTTTGTTTCTCATTTGTCCTGTTTTTTTGTTTTGTTTTTTTTTTTTTGGCAAATACATCGTTTGGCATTACAACCACATGGTCCCCTTATTTCATCGGACTGTAAAGACCTTGAATTCTCTTGAGGCAATGAAGATGAAGAAACTCATATCTTTGCATCAAAACCAATACGACCTTGTATGGCGAAACCCATGCTACAAAGAAGAATCCGTTTGGATGTTCAGGATGTGTCAATTTGCATTCTTCCTGAATGGTGATATGGTGATATTAAATCTGATGCCTCATGTAAGGAGAGTTCCATGCACGATAAGAACTCTTTGGCCGTTCCGTAGGTGGCCTGTTGGAAGGCACAATTTATGTCCCTATCCGAGATTCCTTCATTTCAAGCGGCAATTGACTTATTATCAATTTGTTCTCGTCCTAAATATGCATTAAATATTTGATACTGAACGCAAACAATTACCAATCAGTCAATAAACAAATATCCAGCCTTTTCTCTGCTTCATATGACACACTTGTGCTTTGAATTTAGATTTTCTAGAAATTCATTTGTAAATTTTGTTCCATTGTAAGAGAACAATTTGTCCTTCTGCCATCGTGACAAGAAAATTATAAAATTACTATCTGAAATATACAGAATGAGAACATTCTTAACGTAATGTAACTAAAAAGAACTAATTATAGACATACAAACTTTCGAAGCTGGTATTTGCAGAATAAACTTAATTTCACCGAACAATTTGTTATTTTCTTTGCAAGTTATTGTGTTTTTGCTCATTTGTATCTCAATGATATCCTTTTTCTAAAAATTACCTGAAACTGAACAGGCAATTTGTTGAATTTTGTTTTAAATTTCAGTCATTTTACAAAATGACTAGGTATTTTAGTCATTTTATATAATGCCTGTCAAGGTTAGGCATTTTATGAATTGACTGAAAATTCAGTCATTTTACAAAATGACTGTAGCATATACAAGTATAGTAATTTAGGTTAACAAGTCAAGAGTTCCCCATTTCTGTGCAATGTTTTAAAAGTGAACCAAGCTACAATTGTTTACTTTGCAAGAAGTTGTTTCATTATTCATTCTAAAATTAAAATCTCATTTATCTTTTCGTTTACATTTATAAGTTGCACAAGTTGTTTTGAATTACAATCAACCGTGTATAATATAATCATCATGAAGGAAGTCAATAAACACGAAGGACGTGATGTGACGTCCAGATGAAGAACAGCAATAACGCAATGTTTCTTTGCTTTTGGGTTTATCGACTCTCTGTGTGAATTTTGTATTATGCTTGAGCTTATTCATCACATTACTTTTCCATTAGCAGAGAAATGTAAAGATTTGAGTACCAAAAGATAAACAAATCATTTATCTTTTCTTTTTTTGTTGATTTTAACTTGAAATGCGTCTATTCATCTATAAATCTGATAACATCCACAAGTCAATCCGTTATGAACTTCTTTAATTGTCAATTTTTTATATAGCTACGAATATGTCCATGCTGCAAAAAACACTATCTTAGCTGAAAATAAAGAAGAAAACTTCAGTATGAATCTACTGTTGTAAAGTGGTTTATTTTCACGTGTACGTTTCGGAATTTTCCGATTTTAAATAGAATTTTTCTTGTTTCTGACTCTGACCTTAAATATCATCAAACTACAGGGATGACGAACTATCCATAAATACCTCTGCATGAGAAAGATTTTTGAAATAGAGAGATTGAAGCTAAAACATCTTTGTATTGTGCTACCTTAATATTATACAAAAAAAACGATAGAAGTACAGATCACACAATTAATATATAAATTTGGGGTAAAAAATTACTTCATTTAGGCTACTGAAATTACTTGGAAAACATGTGAGAATTTTGAGAAAATAAATGATAATGTTTAATCGAAGAATATGTGTAGTGTAAGCTCATAATATGTGATCTGTTAATATATATAGAATAACCATACATTGTCTCGAAATATGAAATTTATCTATACCAGGCTTACAACAGGTAGAATGCGAGGCTGTTTCGGGCCGAGTACAAATGAAACATATATTTCGAGATAATGTATGTTTATTCTCTTTATACTGCAACTATTACAACTGTTCCAACTGAAATACTTTTGGGGTATTAACCCCAAAAACTCTTGACACTTTAAGGGTAGATAGATCTTGTCCTGCTGATCATTTTTGCAATTTCCTTTCAAAACAGGTTATCAGATTTTTTCTGAAATTTTCAGTGAAGACGTATCTTGTCATGCTAATCCATAACCGCTGTAGATAGAGAAAATCTAACAGGGGCAGAACATTCAGAATGTTGATATCTACCTTCTGTCCATTTACATCAAAACTGATTGACGACTTGTTATAGGAGTTGGTGTCCTTAAATGACGAATTTTACCTTTTTTTCATTTTGTGCCTTTCCGCATCTTGTAATAATAATAGGTGGAGAGAAACTTTATATAGCAAATATGATCAACAAGACCAGATCTACAAATATATGTCAACATGACCGAAATCGTCAGTCGACTCCTTATTGGAGTTATTGCCCTTATAATGACAATTCTATTTATTTATTTTTTTTTTTTGCCTAATATCTTATAAACTATAATAGATAGACAGAATCTTTGAAAGGCAAAAATAATCAGCTAGACAAGATCTATACAAATAAGTCAACATAGCCGAATTCGTCAATCGACTCCTTATTGGAGTTATTACTTTTTCATGACGATTTTTACCATTTTGTTCGTTTTTGCCTAATAACTAAAAACTATAATAGATAGATCAAGGATTTATGTAGTAAGATTACTATATAAATCCTTGGATAGATAGAAACTTTCAAAAGCAAAAATGATCAGCAAGACATGTTCAACAAATAAGTTAACGACAAAAATCGTCAGTCGAATCCTGAATATATTGCTCTTTAATGGCGATTTTTACCAATGTTTTGCTTTTTTGCTTAATATCTTAAAAACTGTTATAAATAGGTAGATAGAGTCGCAATAACTATAAACCATGCCTTCGGATTTTTCTGAAATTTTCAGAGTAGATAGATCTTGTAATGCTGATATTTGTTGCAGTATATCTATATGTCCAGTAAAGGATCCAGAGTAACAAACAATTGGTCTTATCATATATTTTTATTATTATCATCTACTTATTTCATTAAATTTGATATTAAATGCTAATCAATGAAATCAAAACTAATCATGTTATTATCATACTTTGTTTGTATTTTTATTTTTATATTTTTATATTAATATGTTTGCAAATATTGATTCAAATTATTACATACCTGTCAACCTCTGAAGATGAAAATGCAGGTCATGATCTGCACTGAAGAAAAAAAACCTCAGGTCATAACGCGTACGAACTTTTTTCAGCTGAATTAAAGTATTTAGGGGACATTTTTTATATTTTTAATCGAACAGTTTCCAAAACATGTTCACATGGTTAAGTATTTACTGAAAATAATTTAAAATAATTTAAAACTTTAAATTATTTTTTTCATTGCATTTATTAACCTTTGAAATATTAATATATAATACTATATTAATTCAGGCCATATTTTGACACTTTCTTTATACCCCCAAATATTGATTTATTCACATTGTATTATATCAACGCTTCAATTATAAGTAAGTAAGTAACGGTAAGTAAGTAAGTAAATTATTTATTATAGTGACACGTGTAAATATGTACAGATTATAAACATACATTTGTTATATTTACAAGAAATCTACCCGGAAATATGTGTTTAATTATAGCCAATTGTGTAAAGATGTTAATATCAGTGAAAATACACCTACTTCATGTAATTGTAGTAATTCCGAATACATTTATGGACCCATTTCCCATGTTATAACAGGAGATCTTAACATCGTTCAAGACCGAGAGTTAAAATCATTCCTCAGTAAAGGACCTAAATATCGTCCCCCGTCAATCATTAATTGGAATGAGTGTCGTAATATCATCCACGACTCACTCCATACTTACTGTTTAAAATGGATAAAATGGGAAAAAGCTGACAAAAATCTTTGGACTCTTTTTAATTCAGTAATGAACATAGTTGATATACGTATTCAACATTTTAAAGAACATTTTACTCTTAACAACAACCATAATAAACCTATTTCTCGTATCAAACATAAACTTAAAGAACTAGCCAAGGAATTTGTTTTTGTCCCGGCCGATAAAGCTGCTAATAATATCATTATTGTTTGACCGGCCGAAGTGAATATCAGTTTTCAAAAGTCAATTAAACCACATATTCTTCGAAACAAAAGACAGTAATTGATTTATTCCATATTCCGAGAGAAATGTATGTAATGGCAATCATTTACAAAAACCTATTCTACATCAAACGTTTTTAAAAGAAATTATGCACGTAAAGTAGAATTTTATATTGCACGAGCTTGCAGTGCAAATATACTTTTTCCGCAGGTGAATATGCTTATTTTCTTTGCAAGTTATTGTGTTTTGCTCATTTGTATCTCAATGATATCCTTTCTCTAAAATTACCTGAAACTGAACAGGCAATTTGTTGAATTTTGTTTAAATTTCAGTTATTTTACAAAATGACTAGGTATTTTTAGTCATTTTATATAATGCCTGTTAGGGTTAGGCATTTTATGAATTTGGGGAATATTGTCCCGAGTAGAATTTTATATTGCACGAGCTTATTTACCACATTACTTTTCCATTAGCAGAGAATTTAAAGATTTGAGTACCAAAAGATAAACAAACCATTTATCTTTTCTTTTTTGTTGATTTTAACTTGAAATGCGTCTATTCAAAATCCCATCCATATAGTAAAACCTACTAAAGTTCTATTGTCAATATGGAATAGCTACGAATATATTGCACGCTGCAAAAAACACAATCTTAGCTGAAAATAAAAGAAAACTTCAGTATGAATCTACTGTTGTAAAGTGGTTTATTTTCACGTACGTTTCGGAATTTTCCGATTTTAAATAAATTTTTCTTGTTCTGACTCTGACCTTAAAATCATTAAACTACAGGGATGACGAACTATCCATAAATACCCCTGCATGAGAAAGATTGAAATAGAGATTGAAGCTAAAACGTCTTTGTATTGTACTACCTGTATTATACCAAAAAACGATAGAAGTACAGATCACACAATTAATATATAAATTTGGGGTAAAAATTACATCATTTAGGCTACTGAAATTACTTGGAAAACATGTGAGAATTTTGAGAAAATAAATGATAATGTTTAATCGAAGAATATGTGTAGTGTAAGCTTATAATATGTGACCTGAATATATAGAATAACCATTTGTCCCGAGTAGAATTTATATATACCAGGCTTAAAACAGGTAGAATGCGAGGCTGTTTCGAGCCGAGTACAAATGAAACATATATTTCGAGATAATGTATGTTTATTCTCTTTATACTACAACTATTACAACTGTTCCAACTGAAATACTTTTGGGGTATTAACCCCAAAAACTCTTGACACTTTAAGGGTAGATAGATCTTGTCCTGCTAATCATTTTGCAATTTCCTTTCAAAACAGGTTATCAGATTTTTCTGAAATTTTCAGTGAAGACGTATCTTGTCATGCTAATCCATAACCACTGTAGATAGAGAAAATCTAACAGGGGCAGAACATTCAGAATGTTGATATCTACCTACTGTCCATTTACATCAAAACTGTCTGACGACTTGTTATAGGAGTTAGTGTCCTTAAATGACGAATTTTACCTTTTTTCATTTTGTGCCCTTCATCTTGTAATAATAATAGGTGGAGAGAAACTTTATATAGCAAATATGATCAACAAGACCAGATCTAGAAATATGTCAACATGACCGAAATCGTCAGTCGACTCCTTATTGGAGTTATTGCATGACGATTTTATATATTTTTATATTTTTGCCTAATATCTTATAAACTATAATAGATGAGACAGAAACTTTGAAAGGCAAAATAATCAGCTAGACAAGATCTATACAAATAAGTCAACATGGCCGAATTCGTCAATCGACTCCTTATTGGAGTTATTACTCTTTCATGACGATTTTACCATTTTGTTCGTTTTGCCTAATAACTAAAACTATAATATATAGATCAAGGATTTATGTAGTAAGATTACTATATAAATCCTTGGATAGATAGAAACTTTCAAAAGCAAAATGATCAACAAGACATGTTCAACAAATAAGTTAACGGCAAAAATCGTCAGTCGAATCCTGAATATATTGCTCTTTAATGACGATTTTTACCAATGTTTTGCTTTTTGCTTATGCCTTCGGATATTGGGAATATTGTCCGAGTAGAATTTTATATTGCACGAGCTTGCGCAGTGCAATATATGTAACTTTTGGTTACTTTCTGGAAATATATTTGCTATGCAATAAAATACTATATTAATTCAGGCCATATTTTGACACCTTTATACCCCCAAATATTGATTTATTCACATTGTATTATATCAACCCTTCAACTATATAGGGTTATTGCATGAATATTGGAATATTGTCGAGTAGAATTTTATATTGCACGAGCTTGCGAGTGCAATATCTACGTCCCAGTAGAATTTTATATTGCACGAGTGCAATATATATTCTACGAGGACAATATTCAATATTCATGCAATAACCTGATATAACAATATAATATTTGAAAGTAAAATTGGTTTGAACTAAGATTTTGTTGTTGATGACGTCATAAATTTTGAAGATTTATTGCACTAATGCAATATTATACAATTACTGTCTTTTGATGAGGTAAATATGTGGTTTTATTGACTTTGGAAAACTGATATTCACTGAGGCCAACGGCCGAAGTGAATATCAGTTTTCAAAAGTCAATTAAACCACATAAACAAAAGACAGTAATTGTTCCGAGAGAAATGTATGTAATGGCAATCATTTACAAAACCTATTCTACATCAAACGTTTTACCAAAATTATGCACGTAAAAGCACGCGACCTTTTGCGCGGTGAATATACTTTTCCGCAGGTGAATATGCTTATTTATTCAAAATCCCATCCATATAGTAAAACCTACTAAAGTTCTATCAATATGGAATAATAGAATTTATTGCACGCTAACTTTTGGTTACTTTCTGTGGAAATATTATATTGCTATGCAATAAAATACTATATTAATTCAGGCCATATTTTGACACTTTCTTTATACCCCAAATATTGATTTATTCACATTGTATTATATCAACCCTTCAACTATATGCTACATGGATTGATATAGCTTAGTATCCTTTTCTTTCTTTTTTTGAGCACTCAGACTGTCGTTAACATTTACATTATCTTGTATATAAAAAAGGATCATATTGAAAAATGTTACTATTATTTCTTATATTTTACTAATAAAAATGTTTACACATATGATAATTTATCTTATTTTCTTACTTTATAACAAATAAACAAAGTAGTCAAAATATATAACGTTACGAGTATGTAAGATAGTATTAAAAGTATAGAAAGTAGCATAGTTGTGCTTTACAGATGCGTAGAAGGAAGAAAGTGAGAATTTGAAAAACTATTCATATTTTGAACTTATATGTTTTAAAATAAAAATAGAATAAAATATAAAAGGATATAACAAAGAGATAACAAAATAAGATGAATTTTTTAGCTATATTCATATATTTAATATTTATTTTCATTTTTGAACATTTCCACCGTGAAACCCAAATTTATGCAGGTACAGGTGACATCATGCTCTTGTATTTAATGTTTTTGTTTAATAAATAAAAATTATTCACACCTTACATACCCCAATTATTTTGGGGTAGTGTGATTTATACATTTTATGTTAACATTTTCTTCATCGTGCTCTATAATTGATTTTTTCTCTCTCAAAAAGTTAGATTATAAAATCATTCTAGTTTAAATAGTATATTACATTATGTTAAATTCATGTGTCATTTAGTTTTCTGTAACAGTTCTCATCTTTGTGGTATTTTACCATTAACTTTTCATAAAGGTTATCATTAATTTTGTTGATTTCCTGTAGCTCCAAATACTGTGCGCATAACCAAATATATATGGAATTATCTCAATTTTTACATTCAAAAGTATGAAGTTGTCCATACACATTTCAAAGCTGTTCATTTCATTTTCATTTATAATTGTGTTACATATTAAATCCCGAAAGTCTTTCAGTACCTCATATTTGATAAAAAGGTGTTCGATAGTTTCTAGATGTAATTTACAATACGGACATTTGTATGATTGCTGTCGTAAATTTCGTTTTCTCAGTAATCTCCCGTTAGTAGTATTTTATGTACCAGTCAGTACAAAAAAATCCCTTATATATGAATTATGTGTGTAGATTACTCCAGGTTTGATCAACATCTATATGTTGATGTTGTTTTTCAATATTCATTTTAGTTTCCGTAACTTCAAGGATTTATACTATACAAATCCTTGGTAACTTGTATAATTTGATTATATATGTCATTTGCCTTTTCAATCTGTATTTTACGTTTATTTTTGATGTAAACTTTTCTCAAAAGTTCAGATACTCCTTATATATTGAATGTATGAGTATAACAACTTCTCGCCATATCTGGCAGAATATCTCTTGTCGTTAGGCCTAAAAAGTATACGAACAAACTTGTCCATATTGATCGATTTCCTTGGTTATCTTTGCTATTCTGTCCAATAATAATGTTTCTATTTTATGTTGAATATCTGGAACCTGTTGTCCTCCCTTTTTATATGATCTTATTACTGTATTTTTAATAGTTCTAAATTATCCCAGAAAAAGCTAAAAGTATGCTTATTTATCTTCTTTATAGCATCTTCGGTAGGTGGAATTATCCATGCTGTATATTAAAGCTTACTAATGATATAAGTGCATTTGATTTCTTTCCCCAGTTTAGATCCACTTTGTTTTTTCCCAAAATAAATTCCGAATAGTTTGACACTTTCTTTAGACAAAAGCTCTAGGTTTTGAAAGTCTGTTGTGTTTGGATTCCCTATTTTGAGTATTTCGGTTTTAGTTTCATTTATTTTACTTCCCGATACTGATCCAAAATCATTAAACGCTTTAACCATTAAATCGTAATCTTTTAAATTTGTCGATATCATTGAACAGTCGTCGGCATTTTGGAAAAGTTTTATTTTTTCACTATGATTCGGAATTGCAATCCCTTGAATTTGCTCATTGTTTCTAACTTTATTTGTTAATGCTTCAATAACAATTGCATAGAAGCATATACTAAGTGGACATCCCTGTCTAATAGATCTCGTTACATTTAACTCATCATAAAGAGCTCCATTTATTAACACTTTACTTTTTATGTTTTTGTAGATTATTTCAATCCATCTTATAAATGTTGGAGGGAAGTTCATGGCTTTTAGTATTTCTGTTCTGAATTGATGTTCAATTCTGTCGAAGGCTTTTCTTTGGTCGAATAAACTTGAGAATGGAAATGGGGAATATGTCAAGGAGACAAGAACCCGACCAAAGTGCAGAAAACAGCCCAAGGCCACCAATGGGTCTTCAACACAGCTAGAAAATCCCGCAGCCGGAGGCGGGCTTCAGCTGGTCCCTAAACAAAAATGTATACTAGTTCAGTGAAAATGGACGTCACACTAAACTCCGAAACATATAAATTAACTAAAATTAAAAAAACATACAAGACTATCAAAGGCCAGAGTCTCCTGACTTGGGACAGGCGCAAAAATGCGGCGGGGTTAAACATGTTTTGTGAGATCTCAACCCTCCCCCTATACCTCTGGCCAATGTAGAATAAACAAACACACAGCAATACGGACAGTAAAACTCAGTTTAAAAGAAGTCCGAGTCCGATGTCAGAATAGGTAACAGAAGAAACTAAGCAAAATGACAATGATACATAAATTAACAAAGGACTACTAGCAATTACTGACATGCCAGCTCCAGACCTCAATTTGACTTATTGAAAGATTATGTCTTCATCATATGAAAATCAAGCACAATCCCTCCCGTTAGGGATTTA
The DNA here is from genome assembly GCA_017311375.1 of Mytilus coruscus. Lineage (NCBI taxonomy): Eukaryota > Metazoa > Mollusca > Bivalvia > Mytilida > Mytilidae > Mytilus > Mytilus coruscus. The sequence continues at coordinate 84,442,841 of CM029595.1, read as the reverse complement.
GTATCATACCATCATAAAATATATGAGAAGAACATAACCCGTATCATGCCAACAACTGGTTTTAGAATAAATGTGTTTATTTCCGATGCAAAGACCCTATGAGTGAATCAATATTAATTCCAAAAAATGCCATCTTTAAAGACCTGACAACAGTATCGTAACTATATCCCTTCTGAATAAGTCTGTTTAAAGGTTTGGTTAGCTTTTGAGGTGAAGGACGACATTTTTGTGCTTTGTATAGATTATTACCATAAAAGATTGGATGTGAAATACCTGAACGTATAAGATGTCTGCATGTTGATTTATATTTACGAATGATGTCCTTGTACCGATGATAAAATTTAGAAAATGTTTTGACTAGTTTGTGATATCGAACACCCTGGTGTAACAATTTTTCAGAAAAACAGATTTCTTTCGTTAAAATCAAATGCGTTGTTACACACACGAGCGAATCGAACAAGTTGAGATATATAAGAAAACTTCATTAATAAAATACCATCTATACCATGCATTTCCATGTATTGTATTATAATTTCTATTGGATATAGATTATCAAAAAATACTTTTCCTGGTCCAGCCCCAGTTTGTTTTTCATCTATAATCTTATTAATCACCTTCATTATATTTTTGCTTAAAAATTTAGTTAATATTTTATAATCTTGACACAAAAGACTAATCGGCCGTCATTGTTTTAAATCCCTCTTATCTCCAATATTTTTACACAGCAGTGTTGTCACCCCCATTTTCATTTTACATGTTAATTCACCATTCAGATAAATGTTATTCAATATCTCTACCAAATCATCTCCAAGAGTTTCCCAGAATCTGTTGTCAAAATTCTTTCCCAAACCATCTATCCCCGGTGACTTGTTAATTGCAAATTCCTTAATTATTGCCAAACATGCGTCGTTTGTCAGAAAAATGTTTAACTTGTTTTATCATCTTCTGTAAGTTTTTCAACTTATTTATTTATATATTTGATTATTTTTTCCTTTTCTATGTCTTGAATCTGATATAAGCTTTTGTAAAATGTTGTAACAGTTTCTTTTATTTGTTAAATTTTACCTTCTTGGTAAAAAAAAAAGCTATTTCCTTTTTGTCTCTTCGATTTTCTTCTACTTTTCTTAAAAAAGTCAATATTATTTTCGTCTTCATCAAAATATTCTTGCCTTGATCTTATTATTATCCCCATGTTTCGTTTTCCTTTAAGTTTTAGTATAAACTTTCGTAGTATGCGGTCAATTTGACTGTCTTGTTCCGCAACTTTTTTTCGAAAATAAAATTGACATTTCCTTTATCATTTTCTTGTCTTTTCCAAAAAATCTAATAGTTCATAATATTGGGTTTTTTTTCAATTTTCCCAATAGTTATTTATGTAAGAAGTATACTGGTCATTATTTTAAAAGCTCTCATTTAATTTTCGACAGCTCTTACCCCATTTGATTTTTTAAAATCTTATGTATATCTGTACTATTTTGTGATCACTATATTCGTAAGGTATATGTTTTATGTCTCTGACCTTTTTCTTCATATATTCTGGCACGCAGATTTGATCTTTTCTTGTTTTATTACTATTATTTCCAGTAAATGTATAGCTAACCTTATTAGGGTATTTACATCTAAATATATATGTTACATTCAACTCTTCACAAACTTTTATATATAGCTGCATCACAGTTTTGTCTATTATAAGATTTTGTTCTTAGTATCTATAATGTTTTGAATGTGATTAAAGGAAAATTCGCGATTTTTCACTTATCATCTTATTATGTTCATAATACCAGAGACATATATACACAGAGATTGGCAACTCCGTGAAATCCCGTTAAAACACGCGGCCCGGAATGAGATTCTCGTCGATAATTATTCTACAACATGTAAACAAGTCAGGGATGAATTACCTCGATAGCTAATCAAGAAAAGTAATAGGAAAACTTATTTCAGATCAAATCATTTCTTTTCTAAAAAACTACTTGAAATAGTTGTATTTTTTAATGTATTTGATTGAGAAAATATTTTTCTTTTTTCGGCATTTCTTTTAATTTAAAAGTAAAATCTGGTAATGATCATGATATTACAAGAAACATTTCTTTGCTAAAGTTTGCTTCTAAATAACACAGTGAAATTATGTGTGTCCGATTTTCCGGTCATTATTTCCTTAGAGTTGTGACTGTGGATTCACAGGTGTGCGATTACGCAATTTATTGCCCTCCGATCACCTGAATTTTGCCGGAGGTGAAGTTCTAAATGGATTATTACTTGGTAATTGTTTTACAACTAAACAAATTCTGACATATAATTTTAACCATGACCAGAACTTTATTTTAACAGAAACACTGGGCTATACTATAGTATTCAATCAGGAAAAAAATAGTCATTTAACATGTCAAGAAAAGAAATAAAGCAACTTTTCATTTAAAAAATATGTAGCCAGTAGAATTTTGTCTCGTGGGAAACTGATTTTATATCTGTTTTAATTTAATTATAATGTTTAATTTTTGATTGACCTAAAATTAAATTATTTGTGGAACCTTTGCATGAATTTCCTAAATGAAGTGCGTACATTATAGTGTTGTCGAAATCACTTTTTTGCTGCCATGAAATATTGAATATGAATCTGTCATTATTTGTAGTTTTTTTAAGACTTAATATCACAGACTCTGATTAAAAACAATGTGTATCATAAGTACAGTAAAATGCTCTGCTGAACTGTAGAATTTTAATGTTCTGTTTCATAGACCACCGGAGTACTGCAACATTCTTATCTTTACTCTTTCCTATCGGGTAGTGAAATTCGAGTTTGAAATTAGAAAGATTTAAAATTGTACACAAGTTTTATCTGATCTTTGTGGGTTTATGTTGTTCAAGGTAATTTTCGGTGCAGTGCTATGTGGGCTGTTATTTTCTTTTCATTTGTTATTTTTTCCTGTGTTACACGACCTTGTACTTTTTGTATTGCCCCTTGACATCTCCTGCTTCTGTTCAAACCTTTACCACTAATATCTCATCTGGTTTAAATAAAATAGTGTCTCATTCCTGGAATTTGTTATACAGGAATTCATTTTAATATCAGTTTTTTTTATAAGCATATAAACTGCTTGGTCTCTTCACACAACTTATGTTTAGGACGGAATGCATCAATAGGTACGTACATACATACATGTACCAGGTCACGGATATATAAGTACACATTATGTGCTTTTGACCTCCACAAGAATTTTTAAACATTCATAGATGTGCAAAGAATATTTTTGTCGTTGGGTTGTTGTCTCATTGACATATACCTCACATTTCTGTTTAGTCATAGCATCTGTGCCTTTTCAATTTATTGCAGAAAATATTTGCATAAACATTTTCCAAAACAGGAGAGGTGAAATAGTGATCACAGAATGAGGACATGTAAAACTGAAACAACACAACACAACAGATAAATATAAACAGGCACCATTGTTAAATAACTGAAACAAACATAGATGATGACCAATATGAGCGACTAGTGTACAAGTAGAGTGAACATTTCTTGCTTCTTATTCTACATATTTTGTCATTTCATGTAAACAATTAAATATGTTACTTTCCGAGGAGAGGAAAGAAATTGTGAAACGAAATATTTTGACTTTAGTACTGTCAAGTTATATATTCACAGGAGTGTTGTTGAATAAATGAACATTTTCTCTTTTTTTTTACATTATGCTACCTTTATGGTACAAAGGAAGCATTTCCATTCTCATGATGTACAAAGATATTATAGAGTGGCCTTCCAATGATAGTCATACAAAAAAAGACATACATGTAAATCATTGTCTCATTGGCAATCATACTACATCATCATATTGTTATACATGTATGTAAAAACTATGTACATGTATACTTTGTAAATGTAAAGAAGACAAATGAAGTTGAACACAAGATATTTATTTGCATTTTTTTCCATATAGTCTCTGCACAACTGCCACTGTGTCACTTCTGCTTCAAATTCAATAGATTGAATGCAGTCTTGTATTTGTTCTTAGTTCAATGATGTCACCATCACTTGCACAAAAATCGCATACACATGTAAATCAAGTTTGGCATATGAACTACAATAATATGGTGGATAAGCACATGTAATTTTCTCTCCTACATAACCATTTTTAAGTATCACATTGATAGTAGTAATCCGTCCAATACAAGACTGTGCAGTCACATTTGAAAAAAGTCATCACTAACAAATAGTTGTTCCTGTCTGCCAGGGAGTCTTATTTTCAATCAGAAAGGCTTGGGAGTCCTAAATTCAGCACATGTATGATATTACATCTCTTGTATGCTGCACTGTTAGGTAAATTTGATCAACATCTTTGTTCTTTTATAACATGCAGGATCCTGTTAAAAAAAAAAAATGCTGTCAGATACTGAATGTAAATATATATATAAAATTGTAAATGTCATCAAAGTGGTGGAAATAATGAAAAAAACAATTTATATACACAAAACCAGTATGTCTTGGGAAAGGAATACCTGTGATGGGTACAATTGTTCTTTAAAGATGGACAATTTTATAAACTGTAGCCATGGACAGGTGTCAGTCTTTATACTGAAGAGAATGAACATGGCCAACAGCTTGAATAGTGATTTTTAATTGTAAATTGCATCAAAGTGGGAGAAAATATGGAAAAAACAACTGTTATACACAAATCCAGTATGTCATAGGAAAGTTATTCATGTGCTGGGAACAATTATTCTCTAAAGATGGACAAGTTTATAAACTGTAGCCATGGACAGGTGTCTGTCTTTATATTGAAGAGAATGAACATAACCGACAGCTTGAATAGTGATTTTAAATTGTAAATTGCATCAAAGTGGGTGAAAATATGGTAAAAACAACTGTTATACACAATTCCAGTATGTCATAGGAAAGTTATTCATGTGCTGGGAACAATTATTCTCTAAAGATGGACAAGTTTATAAAACTGTAGCCATGGACAGGTGTCTGTCTTTAAATTGAAGAGAATGAATCTTGGCAACAGCTTGAATAGTGATTTTAAATTGTAAATTGCATCAAAGTGGGTGGAAATATGGAAAAAACAACTGTTATACACAATTCCAGTATGTCATAGGAAAGTAATTCATGTGCTGGGAACAATTATTCTCTAAAGATGGACAAGTTTATAAACTGTAGCCATGGACAGGTGTCTGTCTTTATATTGAAGAGAATGAACATGGTAACAGCTTGAATAGTGATTTTAAATTGTAAATTGCATCAAAGTGGGTGGAAATATGGAAAAAACAACTGTTATACACAATTCCAGTATGTCATAGGAAAGTAATTCATGTGCTGGGAACAATTATTCTCTAAAGATGGAAAAGTTTATTGACTGTCGCCATGGACAGGGGCCTGTCCTTATATTGAAGAAATTGAACGTTGCCGACAGCGAGAATACTGAATTTTAATTGTAAATTGCATCAAAGTGGGTGATTAAATGAAAAAATCAACTTATTTACACAAAACCAGTATGTCTTGGGGAAAGTAATTCATCTCATAAATGTTTTTATTCCTTTTCGAATAAAAAGGTTTTAATAAAAAATACGTCCGTGTTCAAAATTTTCATAACGGCCAAGCTTTCCCCGTATTATTGACTACAATAAAACGTTAATCGTCACAATATTTTAACTAATAATTACTGCAAACTGGATAAAACAAGGTAAATAATTTACGAAATTGAAATATATACTTACATTATGCTGTTTTGAAATGCTTGATGTAAAATAAAAATCGAAGCGAGGTGGTGTACTTGTCGTGATAGAATCAAAATGGCGATCTCGTTAAAGTCTCGTGTGCTGCGTGTTTTTGATTAGATTTCGCTGACCACTGTTACAGTTGCCAATCTCTGTGTATATATGTCTCTGATAATACCATAAAAACATATTCACCAGTTTTATTTTGATATGAAAAGTAATAAAGAAGAAAATTGGGAATTATTAATTTTATTTATCCAAACTTCCTGACTTATGTGACGTAGTTTAAGTCTTTTGCATGCCGGGAGTGAAATTAATCTCATTTAAGTCTTGTTCGTTAACCATCTAATAACGCGATTTAAAGCGCATCGACGACTTTCGGTGTAGCTATTAACCAACTAAAACAGGTGAAAGCCATGCAACTTTTAAAATTAGATTGTAGGATTTATGTTTTAACGATTTTTGATACGAATTTTAGTAATAAAAGTAAATCATACAATAAAACATTTTATGACTTTTTCCCGACAAATACTTTAAACAAACATAGGAAACTGACATGATCGATAGTGTATTAAAAATACTTGTTTGTATTGACCTTTTGCTTCAGTCCAGCAAATATTACTTGTACTGTGGAAATAGAATGTGTATTGTTATGTGACACTTAGTGAATATTGAGTTCGTGGTTAAACTCAAGGTAATTAAAAGATTAGCATTCTGTAATTGTAATCTTTTGATCTTCATTCAGTGAATTGTAGCCGTCACGGTTTACCGTTCCAGGTGTGAACAACATTTCGTATGAATGATAAACGGGAGTGCTAGTTTTAGAAACAGAAAATATAAAAAAAAAGAATTAAAATTAATTTAGTGGAGTAATTAAGTCGCACAATAACTGGATAGTCGTTGTATACTTTTATATTTTGCGAAAGCTCACTTTTAAATGAATTATGACCGCCGATACTTTTGTAACGATGAAATGCTGAATTAATTTAATTGAATAAATTTATAAATAATAATAGCCTTCTGAACACGAGTGTATGAACTAAAAATTGTGCTATTTTAAATTAGAATCGGTAACCTTGAATATTTGAAACAGATCATTACCAATTGCAATTATAGAATTTAGTCCATCCAAAACGATCTTTATTTACATATCAGGAATTAATGTTCTCATCAAAATATTTTAAATCTCACAACGCATAAATACTTCAGCTATTTGAAAAAAAAAATTGACAAAAAATTTAAGGATCTTCTTGGAATGGAATCGAAAAATTACGAACAAATATTCTTTTCAGGTGTGAAAAACATCAACAAAATTTATACATAATCGGGAATGTCCCTATTAAAATAGTCTTCGTCTCACAACGTATAATACTTTAGCTATTTGACCAACGATGTTTAAAAAAGACAGAACCAATTTGATGTCATCTTTCCTATTTTTGTATATAATTATAAGTCTGTTTTAACTGGCAAGAATACCCCTAAAGCGGATAAGCAGTTTATTCTTTAAATTTCTGTTATTGAATACCAAGAAAGAAAATAAATCCCGAAATTAATTTGAAACTTTGATACTCAATAGTTTTCCTGGAAAAAAAATCACATCCCTTGGGGATAATCAGTTTACGTCCAGTGACATATATATAACATACATGTCGGAACAGGAAATTTGGCATAAAACACTTTCAGAACCATGTTCACATTATTATCCATTATACCCAACAATTGTGATGATGACAGTGGCGTAGCTACTATTGACGCAACGACGCACTTGCGTGCACAAACAAACAAGCAAAAAAAAGTTTTGAAAGACTTTTTTAAAGAATGATTGAGAAAGAGTGTGAGAGGTGAGTGAGTATCGATAAATACAATTTATTCATCGATACTTATAGGAATACCCCGACTTTTCCATATTTTACCATCAGTTACATCAGTTCATATACCATCTTCTAAACGAATTTAAAGACCGATTGACCGGTTAATTCAGAGGAAATGTTTCTCGCCCACCTTCTAATTCCACAGAATGTTAAAGAGTTAAAACGCGAAGATCAGTTGCGTATATATATCACGCCAATGAGCCTCTCGAGATCCAAAGATATGTTGCTCGTTGAAATATTTATCCCTCAAAGATACCAGATCAACTATGTGAAACATTGGAAACGACAAACAAAGAACTGCATTCTAATGTATACTGTAAAATTCTTCTTACGATGCCACCAACAACTGCAACTGAAACGGGTTAAAACCTATCTTAGATATACAATGGGACAAGAATGGCTATCTTCTCTAATACTTTTGCACATTCATGCTGATTTTGAAATTGATTTGAAAGAAGTTGTTGACATATTTGATAATACCAAACAAAGAAAAATGTTGCTTGCTTAAATGAAACCAGTAAATTGTTGTTATTTGCAAATCACTTATCAGTTAACAAGTTAAAAACCAGATGTTGACCCTAGACGTCTTTTATTATTTTTTCCTGTTCTTCATGTCGTTTGGTTGCTGTCTTATTTATACACCACAATTTCGTTAATTCACATTAAAAAAAATTGGAGGATACAGATTTCAAAAATTCGTTTCACATCGTTTCATGATTATGTGCTTTACCCAAGATGAAGTCAGGAAGTCACTCTATCTTTATAATTTTGTCATTTTCGAAATTTGGTGTCGATGACAGATCTTTTATAGTCTCTGCAAATTTTATTCACAACTTTTTTGCTCTGGCCGGTTTAGAGCTTGATATATATTATTTAGACACTTGTCCATTGTTGAAGGACGTTTGTTAATATCGTTTGACTTTTTTTTTTTATCTATGTCGATAAAATGCTGTCTCGCTTGCGTGTAACCATTTCCTTTTGTTCCCATTTATCGGTATGTCAAGCAAACTTGAATAATTGGATTGTTTTGAGTCCGCATGATTTGTTCTTCAGACTCCTTTTCCTCGTACTAATCAATCTTAAAAATGCATAACTATTGGTTTTATTGGTGCACCTTTTTTGTATTGACTTGTTCGTGATCAGCTGACTGCTTTGGTCTCGTCATAGCGGCCAAAAACCAGCAACGATCGGGCCTATGACTAAGCCAATGTATTATCTATTTCATATTATTATGTTACGGCCTACATATTTCAAAATTGTTTGCATCACTCCTTGAAGGTCGATTGTCTCCGTCGAGTTCTCTATCATACTCAATAGGCAAATTACTAGAGCAGCATTATACTGGTTTATAAACAAACTGTCGGTCACTGAATCAGTCCAACACTCATGTCCGTTTATCGAGGTATAACTAGACCCTGTTATTACATATAATTCTAAAGAAAATTAGACAGAACAGATGAATTTCCAACAACAAAATACTTCTTTGTGTTTACTTAATTCTCTGAGCTTCAGGCGGGCTTCGCCCCCTGCTCCCTACCAGAGCTTTGCCTTGGACCCACTGGGGCCTTAAGCGGCCCCTGGCTCTTATCGACAGATTCTGCGTGCACTGCACACAGAACCTGGCTACGCCACTGGATGACGAATTTCTTCCTTTGTTCCGAGAACAATCTAATTGAAATATAAATCTGTGATTTTACTATGTCCATAACTTCAATGAACCAAAGCAAGTTAGATATCGACCTGTATTTAAATCAAATTGGTTCTCTTCTTCTTCTTCTTTTGGTATACAATAGTCGATCGACATCCGATGATTACATACTGTTGGCATACGTGGACTAGTCTATTTACAAAACTTTTACCCCAATTTAAACAAAATGTATGTTTCTTTCTTATGTTCAATGTATACATGTACATTTTAAATTGCGACTATCTATAGTTCCGTAACTTTCTATCCAGGTGTATAAACGAATGATCGACAAGTGTGTACATTTTTGTTAAATCAATACTTCTTGTATGTTTCAAACTGTCCTTCACTATTGACAACAAGTATATACTTACATTTTCCCAAATTTACCCGTGGAAAAAATATGTAAATAGATTTTTATTTTATCATTTTTTATTTTTTTTTTTGGAATTATCAAGATTTTTTTGTAAATAATATTCTTTACACCAGAAATGTTATTTATAAGCAAGCGTATGAGTTAAGTAATGACTAGTATATCACTATCGGACACGCAAGACAGAGATGTATATTATACACCTGATAGTTCAAAATAAAAGTTACAAGTTATCGGCCGTGTACACTGATCAGTACCCTCAGAAGTGAACCGATGCATGAACTTGCAAGCCCAACAGGAAATCGCTTGAATACCTGGACGTGTCACCTCACAATACCTTTGGGAGTAATACCTTTAGCCATTCTGGTGATCAGATAAGGGAAGGTCCAAATTTATTTAAATAAGTTTATTGCATAATAGAATTATGAACAAATTAGATTTTCGAAAATAATTTTCACGGAACACTTATTCATGATCATTGATGAATTTGAACTTTGACTTTTAACTAATTTCCATATAAACAGTTTAAAACGACAGACCATGGTTATTTAAAAATAATAACATTTTCTGTATCAAGTTAGTAAGTCGGATAAAACAACCGTACGATTGAAAAGATATCGACACGCAATAACGACTACATTAGGTTACTGTAGTTTTGGTCCTTTGTGGTTTATAGACCTATCGTGGTTTCTAAAGGAAGTACACCACTAATTCATGGCCCCATTGCTTTCTATGTAGGCACAGCTCTTTTGTTTGAAGTTCAAATAAACAATCATTGCATGTCAAAGCAACACTTTATGGTGCCTTGTACTGAAAAATCAACATACCTTTAATGGCATATAAGAAAGAACTGGTTCCCGGAACTTCAGATATACCAAAACAGGTACTTCAGATCTGACAAACAGGCAAAATGTACCCTCTTTTTAAATTTTAATGTAATTTTTAATTATTCAAAATTATAAGTCAAAAAGTATTCTACAATGATCACCAGTCATTCAGCTTTCATTTGATACCAAAATTACCTAAATATTCTACATATTTTGAAAGTTACACCCATGCGTAGGAACTATTTTGTGTTAAATATGTACTACTTTCTGGTATGTGCTTTCTGGCCGGGCCCGAATTAGTGGTGTTACACCTAAACGGAGAAGATATCAAAATGGCGGCACGCAGAGAATTGATACTCTAAATTTAAAATCGATGGTGATCTCTTATCTAGCAGAATAAAACTTTAATACTTATGAATTTGAGCTTTTTACACAGAATGGACATAATATCAATTTTGATTTTTTGCGAAGTTTCCTTTAAAGTCTCCAAGTAGTATATTAACATTTTAATTATAATCATCTTTAATATATTCAAATAAATCATTAAAAAAATGTCTCTGTTCCCCCAGTTGATCTTGTTGGGCTGTATATATTAAACACGTTATACACTTTATCATCTAATTTAAAACGGCTCTGGTACCAGTCTACCTTTCAAATACTGACTAATGAAACGATGTGGTTTGACATTTTCAAAACTTTTGTTCACTAGAGTCGTTACACCTTTTGCATGTAATTCACCTTGTGAATAATGTATCTTAAAATTAGTATTGTTTTCATTGTTTTTAACATTATTAAGATATAGCTAAGTATCCCTTTGCACTGAGCTTTACTTCATATTTCGTTACTACGACGAGGGGGTTTTCTAATGAATTAATAATCATTTAAGTATTATTCTTATAAATCTTTGCATTCAATTTGCCTCAGATTTAATCTTTTTACTTAAAAACATCAATTTAAGGAGTATACTGTGAAAAGTGGTTAAAAAGGGGGGAGGGAGTAACTCGAAGTTTTTGTCAAACATCTTTGAAGTACACAAATTATTTTTGACCTTAGGCTAAGGTAATGGGTGTTAATTAACAGTGTGTTTGACACAAAAGCTGTCAAGTGAACCTATGCACTAAATGGTATTTAATTTGATGGTAAACACGGCAAGTTGAACTTCCTGTCCAGGAAGAGTTACGAATTTGCTTATATTTCAAAGGAATATCACTTATGAAATCCAGCATTTCATACTGAAAAAGTCTCAAGGCACAAGAATACGGGTGAAAACGGTCAAATTTTTAAATTCCCGGGTGTGACCCGCATAATCCGGGTCAGTTTACAGGTATGTTATTCTGCTAATTCTGGGTGCCGTGATTGGCAAGTAAAACATTTTTGTTTGCTTGTTTTATATCATTTTTGATTTTCAGTGAAGTTTAAAGAGGTCTAAATGCATACAAAATTTTACCAAAATTTGATGAGCTACTGCCAAATTACGTATGGCCAGGGGCGTGTTTTTTGTTCGTCAGTAGTGAGCCAGAAGAGGTTCATTTCTATTTGTTTTGCATTTGGAAGATCTTCTGTCTCTCTTCTACCTCTTCCTTTTAAATCGGTAGATTAGACGGCAGAGGCACATAACAAACATGGCGTCGTATAGTCTAAATGACATTAATAAATTTATGAATGCAGATATAATAGAATGTGAGCTGTGTGATTAACGTTTTTATGGTATGACAGCCTTAGTAGGACATCCCTGTAGGGACGATAAGCTGGATAAATATAAGAACAAGCCGGACAATAACAGTAAGGGGACGAGTATTTGATATTCTGGGGAGGAGAGGGGGCAGAAGGATTTTTTTGCAGATTTATTATTCATATTAATCTGTCGCATAACATGCTTATTTTTTCAGCTCTTACCAGGCCACCATATTCATATTCAAAATCCTCTTGCCCCACCCCCCGAAAAAATAAAACAAATATCAAATGGTTTTCCCTTTATTTAACACGATTTTAAATTGAATGATTGTGGGTTGCTTATTTCAAAAGTCCAGGGACAAATATTTCATGCATGTTCAGGACGACACAAGTTAAAAAGTCACGTATATAATATAAAAATAAGGAGACGTGGTATGATTGCCAATGACTGAGGCAACTATCCACCGAGTTCAAATGAAGTAAATGTAAACAATAATAGGCAACAGTACGACCTACAACGGTATAGTCAGCTATAAAAGGCTCGACCGACATGAAAAATGTGAAACAATTCAAACGAAAAAACCAAAGGCCTAATTATATATAACAAAACAATTTACAAAAAATCAAATATGAGGCGACAGACATGAACCAACGACAACCAACGAATTGCAGGCTCCTGACTTGGGAAAGGCACATAAAGAATACGGCAGGGTTAAACATGTTTGTGAGCGCTCAATCTTCCCCTAAACTTGGACAGTGGTATAACAGTACAACATAAGAACAAATTGTAAAAATCAGTTGCAATTGGCTTAACTCAAAAGTTCGGTACGAGGTACAAACACAACTAAAATTAAGAAATAGACACAAATAAAATTGAATACGGAAACGGAGAATGCGTCAAAGAGACAACAACCCGACCAAAGAGCAGAAAACAGCCCAAGGCAACCAATGGGTCTTCAACACAGCGAGAAAATCCCGCACCCGGAGGTACAAAGCACCGAAATAAGAGTATTTGCAGTTACTGAAAGCTTATTCAAAGCCAATCACAACTAATAAATAGATCATGTTCTCCCAGACTAACGTATCAATCAACTACATAACCAACAGATTGTCACAAACAGTCTGAGAAACGCATGACCTTGTATACCTTATATACATTATCATATACAATTAAAGTTCTCAAAAAGTGGTGATCCAAAGGTTTATGACCACCGAAATGTTGCAAGGACCGGCACAATTTTGGTATTTTGCAATAGAAATAATAGTTAACATCAGCAGATTTTCTTCAAGGACAACCAGGGAAAAAAAGATTTTGAGAACTCTGTTTGACATAACTTTTATTTACAAAAATAACCTACTTTGGTTACTTTAAAAAATTTTGATAGACACGATGTCCTTTTCGGTCATATACCAGCCAGACATTGACAAATTCTTGTACAGTTTAAGATTTTCCTGAAAATCAAATGGTCGGAGCTTTATGCCGATTTTGTTTGGCTAAATTAAGTTAAGAAAGCATAAAGAAAAAAATGTCACGAACACAGCGATTTCTTCCAACCATTTTTGTTTTGTTTTTACACTTATTATATAATTACATCAATGTCAAAACAGAGCACACTATTACAGCCCTGTCTACCGAATGAACTGACGTAACTAACTTTTCCAATAAATCATCGTAAACTTCATTTATTTCATCCAACTTAAAAAAATCTGCCATATTCGACGGCAAAGTAAATTTGTCTTTTATTGCCTTTTCTACAGATTATCTCCAGAAGAGGCCCAGATACATTTTTTGGACTCTTCACCAGAAGACATTCTGGAGATGTACAGAAGCGAGCAATATAAAAACACGTTAAACGAGTTAGTCTATAGCCTCGGTCACACCTTACCGGATAGCACGAACGGACGCCTAACGGATGAAAATAAAGTTGTCCGTTGACAAAATTGTTATCCGTTGGGAGTCCGTTGATGTACTGACCGAATAAAACGGACGTGTAACGAATGCATAACGGACACACACCGGATATGCAACGTACGAGAAACGGAAATGTACCGGACAGAACGGATGTCGAACGTACATCCAACGGACGAGTACCGCATAAAACGGACACCTAACGGAAGCGTACCGGATAAAACGGATGAACAAGATATACGGAAAAATTAAAGGCGACAATAATAATACATGTAATTCGCATAAATATTCAAAATGTTTCTGTGTAACTGGTTTTGGTTTGTTCTTCAAAATGCCGCCAAAGGGCAGTGGCTGGCCTGAATGAGAGCTGCTTGATTGTGAAGACGTGCCCTTACTCTAAGATCGATTATGAATAATAAGAATTCATGAACCTTAAGAAATCTGACATACCAATGATTGGCATTTCTGACGCGAAATTTTCAATTGGCATTTATCCGTTTCAGATCCGTTCATCATCCGTTTTATCCGTTATACGTCCGGTAAACGTCTGTTTCTCATTCGTTCAACATCCGTTTTATCCGTTAAACATCCGGTAGAAGTCCATTGGTGAATTTATCTTCCAGACCTCAAACGGATGTATAACGGACACGTAACGGATACAAAACGGAAACGAAACGGACGAGTACCGTACAAAACGGACGCCTACCGGACGTTCAACGGACACGTCCGTTCAAAGTTTTGAACATGCTCAAAAATTTCCACCGGACAGAACGGACGTCGACGGATAAAACGTACGCTAAACGGACATGCAACGGATATGGACGGACGTCTTACGGATAAGAACGGACGTCTAACGGACATGAACGGATTGAAAAAAAGTTATCCGTTAGGCATCCGTTCGAGCTATCCGTTAAGGTGTGACCGATGCTTATTAAATAGATGATGATAAATGTGCTATGAACAATGTAAAGAGAGATAACTCTAGAGGATTTAGTATTTGGAGTTTTCCCCTAAAAACAAAGTACTGCGCATTGTATGATTTATGGAGAACTGGGTAGAATACCATTACATATTCTTATTAAAGCTAGAATGGTTGGTTTCTGGCAACGTATCATGTGTGGTAAAAGAGAAAAAAATTCATATACACTGTATTCTATATTGTATCAGCTTAGTTAACATGGTTAAAGGGGTTTCTACCACTCTAAATGGTTGTTAGATATTAAAAATACTTTCTATGAATGTGGATTTAATTTGATGTGGGATGATCAAATAATTGCTAAATCTGATAATATTAGTAAGAATGTTAAGAAATATTTGAGTGATAAATTTATGCTGAACTGGAGTAATAATGATATGAATTCTGCAAAATGTCCCAATTATAGAATATAAAACAAATCTCATTTTTGTTTTGAGAAATATTTATCAGTGTTACCATCTGATCTAAGAATGTATTTATGTAAATTCCATTGCCTTAGTAATAAATTTGGTCATTGAAACTTGCATTTTTTTTTTATTGTTGATAGAACTGAAAGACATTGTAATCTCTGTAATGCTAATGAACTTGGTGATGAGTTTCATTACTTATTCAAATGTACCTTTTTCAACAATGAAAGAGCTAAATTTTTACCTTTAAATATATGTAATAACCGAAATGTTTTAAAATTTAAAGAACTGATGAATACATCAGATTTATTTACACTTACTGGAATAGCGAAATTTTGCAAAAGTGTTATTAAAACCTTTTAATACATGTGCTTAATCATGTTACTATAATTTGTACCTACTGACTGTCACATATCAGTATTCATTATATATACTATTATTGCGCCTTTGTTTACCATGTTGTTCAAATGTAGATATGTTCACACTTTTATTGTTTGTTAAAATGTTGTACTAACATACCCCATGTGGGGGGCTTTAGTGAAATAAAATGTCTTATGTCTTATGTCTCATTCATGAGGAAGAACATATATACAAATATAAAAGTAAATTTGAAATAAGCTTTTAGCTTAGTAGAAGATTGTAGAAGTTTACATATAAAACTATCCATTAGATTTCATTTGCTTTACACATTACTAGTAAAATTTTCCCAGTGATTTAATTGAGTTCAAATATTCAATATAAAAAATGTTGAAGCAGGTAAAATATCTTCATTTGATATTGTCCAAAATAAAAAAAATCTTTTGCTAAATCATGATGTTCTTGAATTAGGAAATTGTTCAAATAGTCAAAGAAAATCTCATTAAACAGAAAAGTTTTCAAAAATTAGAAGTTGCTTTGTAAAATTAGTTCAAAATGGAAGAAATATTCTGGAACATTATTTCCACTCATTATGTAATGATTTTTTTTTGGTTATTAACAGTAGAAAAAAACAGCCTTTAAAAATGCAGAGTGAAATGTTCTTTTTCAACTTATGATACATTTAGAATCATACATTTGTATTTGAATTTTTATGTAAAAACACAAATTTGTTTGCTATTGCTTACAGTACTGTGTTGTGTTATTCAGATATTCTTAGATATGACAGACTGTGAAAGGTTAGTCTATATAAAGTAAGGATATGTGGTATTTTTTCCCCAAAAAAGTTGTATATGCTCACTGCCTTTAAAATTATCCTTTGGAGCCATGTATTTTAAAGTTTTAACCCTTCATGTATAACAAAAATATCAATTTTCACAGGTTGGTTTGCTTAAGTAGACACCGCACATATCCTATTCCAATTTTTTAAACTGTCAAGAGTTATTTGTGAACATTGCTGATTCCACGTATTGTTTTTGAAACAGATAACATGCAATTATAGTTGTTTTGATCCTTTCCTCTCTGCATTCTGTGTACAACTTTGTATATTAAACTAAAGTGAAGTGGTTTGATTTTCAAAGAGACAACTATCCACCAACAGACCAAAGGTAAAGGTTGTAAATAACAGGTCACTGTGGCAAAACCAATACCATAAAGCATAAAAGATCCCCAATAATAAAATGTCAAGTATTACAACAAACTGATAACGGCTTGAAATAAGCTAATAACATTAAACAAAAAACAGTCTTGACAGACAGCAAACAACAACTGGGCTTCAGGCTCCTGGCTGGGGACAGGCACAAACATAATGTGGCAGGTTTAACATGTTCATAAGTTCAACCCCAAGGGTCAGTGGTGTAACACCATGTTAGATTAAACCATTTTTCATTCATTAATCTTGAGTAACTTCAATTTCTGCACTTTGGTGTGGCATTTCTGCACAGAGAAACATTCCTCAAAAATAGAAACAAATGCAAGAAAGAGCATGTTTTGTATATGAGAACTTTTCTAGCTCCTACGAGAATTTACTAGAAAAAGCAAAGATACCTTCGCTGCAAGTCAAAAGAATGAGAACAATGGTAATTTAAACTTTTGAAATCAATATCAACTTAGCACCTGTATGTTTACAAGGCTTATTAAAGGTAAGCAATCAGAATATAATATATTGGACATACCATATGTAATAAAATGCAGTGCACAGCTTGATGCGAATGCAGAGGTCGAACCCTGAACCTAGGAACAATCATTTAATAGTTATTTCATCATTAATTCATTTCAAAATGTGATAATATTCAATAACCATAATACATTTGATTTTACTTTAATTATAAACCTAGAACATTCTGCCATTTGGGCATTACCATAAGATAACCCTATAGCCATTACTTTATCCTACCTTCAATTAATCAAAAAACTTACCCAACCCTAACTATACCTTTTTCCATAATCCTAGCCTTTACAATAGAACCTTTACAATACACCTAGCATTTACAATAAACTAGCCCCATACCTTCAACTAACAAGCATTCTGAGAGTATTGCATGAAAATACATAGTCCCCTACCGGTTAGAAATTCATTTTACTGGAACAAAATGCTAACTTGATCTATAACTTGTCATGGTGTAATTATATAACAAATATCAAGTCAATATCTTCAAGCATGACGAAAAAAAGTGTGGAAAACTGATTACTTAAGTGAATTTTCCAAGGACCATAACTCTGCACAAAATCATCAGACCGGAACAAAATCGAACTTGATCTGTAACTTGTCATGATAAAACTATACACCAATTATCAGATTAATATCTTTAAGCATGACGAAAAAAGTGCGGAAAACTGATTATTTGAATTTTCTAAGTCCAAGGACTCTGCACAAAATCATCAGACAGGAACAAAATTCGAACTTTGATCTGTAACTTGTCATGATAAAACAATACTCCAAATATCAAATCATTATTTTTAAGCACGAAGAAAAAAGTGTGGTTAACTGATTTTCCAGGACTGACAGATGGACAGACAGAGACTGAGTGCAAACCTAAAGTCCCCTTGACTTCGTCGGTGGGGACTAATAAACAGCGCGCCATGAGCGATTGATAGGCCTGTCGCTTTTCAAAGAATAAAGTTCAATAACTTCTCAATGTCATATCAGAAATTTATAAAAACTAAAGGAGGTTATTTTAATAGATATAAACCAAAGTTTCATGAAAACTGCTCAAAGCACTTTTAAGTTATTGTTCGAAAACTGGAAAATCCATATTTTAATGAATAAAATCCCATAACTCGAAACGTAAAATCTAAAATTAATAAAAATTGAAAGACATCTTACATCGATAGATATAAACAAATCACCAAATTTTCATGAAAACTGCTCAAAGCATTTTTGAGTTATCGTACGAAAACTGGAAAATCACCTTCTTTTAATGAATAAAATCCCGTAACTCAGGAACATAAAATCGAAAATTTATAAAAATTGAAAGGGAGCTCACGTCAATAAATAAAAACAATTCATGAAAGTTTCTTGCAAATTGGTGAAAGTGTTTATGAGTTTCTGTCCAAAAACTGGAAAATCCCCCTTTTTTAATGAATAAAACTCCATAATTCGGACATGTAAAATCGAAAATTTATAAAAATCGAATGGGAGCTTACGTCAATAGATATAAACAATGCACCAAAGTTCCATGCAAATTGGTTATAGCATTTTTGAGTTATTGTCCGACGGACATACAGACGGATGAACAACGGTATACCATAATACGTCCGTAAACGGGTGTATAAAACTAAACAAACCCTTTGCTAGAAATTCCATAAGCCCTAACTTCAATAAATAAAATGCTCCACAGGGCGCAGCTTGATATGACCACAGAGGTCCAACCCTGAACAGATGGGGCAAGTATGGACACAACATTCAAGCTTAATACAGCTCTGAATTTGGATTATGATTCTGACATAGAATGAATGTGGTCTAAGAACTAAAAATTTGAAAATTGGACATTTACCTATTATGGTCCAATATCCAAAATCTAAATACATGGTTTGATTCAGCATATCAAAGAACCCCAAGAACTCAATTTTGGACCAATTTGATAACGGTGCCCAAAATCCAAAAACTAAATACAAGGTTAGATTCAGGATATCAAAGGAACCCTATATATATTTAATTTTGTTGAAATCAAACAAACAAAAAGTTTGATTTTGGACCTCTATTTGGGCCAACTTGAAAACAGGGCCCAAAATCCAAAATCTAAATACATGTATAGATTCAGTATATTAAAGAACTCCAAGAATTGATTTTGTTAAAATCAAACTAAGTTTAATTTTGGACCCTTTGGATCTTAATTTGGACCAATTTGAAAACCTGCCCAAAATCCAAAATCTAAATACAATATTAGATTCAGTGTATCAAAGAACCCCAAGAATTCAATTTTTCTTAAATCAAACAAAGTTTAATTTTGGACCCTTTGGACCTTAATGTGGACCAATTTGAAAACGGGGCCTAAAATCACAACTCTAAATACACGGTTTGATTCAGCATATTAAAGAATCCCAAGGAATTAAGGCTTTGAATAAAACCCCATTGAAATTGGTCAAGAAATAAGTAATTTATACTAAGTATTAGAAAAGTTTTGTTTTGGCCCCTAATTGCTAAACGGTTAGGGCCGCAACCCCAAAATCAATCCCAGCCTTCCATTTTGGTATGGACCACTGTGGTACAATTTCATAGAGATCCAAACACTTATACTCAAGTTATTGCCTGAAACAAAATGTATTCGGACGATAACATTGCCATACCATTATACAGACGCAAATTTTTGCGGTTGTATAAAACTACTACTTACTGTAAAAATTTGAAATTTGCTGCTGCTACATTGTGGAACAGTCTTCTGGACCATTTTAGGACCGAGAATAGTTTAAGAGTCGCTGTTTTGCATGTAGATAAGCTTTCATTTTATTTCACTGTGCTTATTTTATAGTATAATTTGCCTGCCATGTTTGTGCCGTGCTTACTTTTATGTGTGCTTTCTCTATGTTTTGTTTGCTTGCATGATTGTTTTTATGCTGTTGTAAATGTTTGTATATATTCTGTTAAAAGCTCTCTAGAACTTAAAATATTTTATGGCTGATCATTTTGTTTTGACAGTTTAAGCTATCAATCATAGTTTTCAAGATACATGTGATAGGCAAAATTGCTTAAATTGGTAAACAAAATCTTCCTTATACAGCCATAAATCATACAAGGAGTCAATTGATGGTTTCAGTTTTACTGGCATATTGTTGATCAGGTTACACTCATCATTTTTCTGATTACAGTTTCTGTCCATCTAAAATTTTCAAAATATGCAAACACACAAAATTCAACACATTGTCAATAAGGAAATAACTCTAACAAGCATATCCTGATAGTTGATAGAAATAAAAATTGGTAGATAATCTGACATTTTATTCTTGTCTACTATGTTATAGTAATCTCAGGATATGACAATATTATTTGTATTTTACCCTCAAGTTCTATTTTAAGCTCCATTAAGGAAGTGGTGGTTGATTGGCTGGGATCCGAATATGATCTTTGAACAAAATCCTCTACGGAACTTTAGTTTCCTTACCAAGTTTGGTAGGAATTGGCAAATTAGTTTCAGAGGAAAAGATTTTTGAAAAAGTTTAAGACAATGCCAGAGGATGGATGATAGCCTTCAAGTGATGGCAATAGCTCATATGGTTCTATGGGCCAATTGACCTTAAAAGGACTTGGTCTTTAGTATGCATAAATCTTCCTCATTCTAAGATTGGATTTTGAAGGAAACTTTCAAGAAAAGTTTTTACTAATTGCCATTTTGCACCACCTATTATGAATGAGTGTCCAATAGAATATTCTGGTTTTCTGTAGTAAAACAACTGAAATATCATGGTGATGTTCAGTTGATATATTTCTCAGCTAGGTACAAATTGGCAATACGTTATTTTGCAGTGTCTTTAATTGTTTAGTGGCTGTCTCGTGACCTTTACACAATTACTTGGTTCATTTACTGCAATTAAAGCACTTATTCTTTGAAATCATGAGGTCACAAGAAAAAAAACAAACAAGCATTATAACCCAGTATATTATTTATTGTCTCTGATGAAGACATTACACAATAGAGAAAGATAGGTAATCATGAAATGCACGGTTACTACATACACTCCATAGTAGTAAATACTGTTTGAATACAGATTTTCCTGAGAAAGAAAAATATAGCTATTTCAGATGTAACATACTTGGTGTATAGTGCAGTAAAAGAGATTACATAACCATTGCTGAAGAGGAAACGATTATATGTTATTTAAAAATACCCTACCAATTTTCTCAGTAGTTTAAAAATAAATGACTACATCATTTAAAACATGCATTATAAATTTATCTAATTAAAATGCCCTTGCACACACAGCTATCTGATAACTGAGATATTGATAGTTTTACTACATTTCTAATTATTTGTATAATTTTCTAGCTGACCTGATAAAAGGGATACATACTTTCAACTCCTTGTAATAATTGTTACATAACAGACACAACTTGTAATAAATACTTGCATAGATTTATTAGGACTACCTTGTAAAATCTAAATATGAAATCAAAATCATTAAAATATTTATTTATATGACTTTATCAAATGTCTTCTTTCTGCTTCTTTTAGATATTTTAATATTAAAAGTTATATGACCTGTTTTACAACTTATTCTTCCTAATCAGTTTCAATTTCAATCTACTTTATTATTACACCTTTAAACAGTTTACCTTATTTTCACTATACATACGGCTGAAATAGTGCATGCTTTACATTATATGAGGACTAACAAGAGTCCTTTTATTAACCAAATTGCCTATAAACATCTTAATCTGTAGCAGCTGTTTTAGATGGTTAACCAATAGTGTTATGAGATGTGCCTGCCTGTTTTAATGTAGTTTGACTTTGTGACTGTTGTATAAGGTCTTCTGTGAAATGTCCATCAAATCTACATATCACAAAAGCACGATCTATAATTGGTTATAGCATTTTTGAGTTATTGTCCGACATGTTGACAACGGACAACGGTATACCATAATACGTCCCGTAAACGGGCATATAAAAACTAAACAAACCCTTTGCTAGAAATTCCATAAGCCCTAACTTCAATAAATAAAATGCTCCACAACATTCAAGCTTTATACAACTCTGAATTTGGATTGTGATTAAACATTTGACACAGAATAGGTTTCTGACATAGAATGAATGTGGTCTAAGAACTTAAAAATTTGAAATTTGGACATTTACCTATTATGGTCCAATATCCAAAATCTAAATACATGGTTAGATTCAGCATATCAAAGAACCCCAAGAATTCAATTTTTTCTTAAATCAAAAGTTTTAATTTTGGACCCTTTGGACCTTAATGTGGACCAATTTGAAAACGGGGCCTAAAATCACTATTCTAAATACACTGTTTGATTCAGCATATTAAAGAACCCCAGGAATTAAGAATTTGAAGTAAACCCCATTGAAATTGGTCAAGAAATAAGTAATTCATACAAAGTATTAGAAAAGTTTTGTTTTTGGCCCCCAATTCCTAAATGGTTAGGGCCGCAACCCCCAAAATCAATCCCAGCCTTCCTTTTTTGGTATGGAACCTTGTGGTACAATTTCATACAGATCCAAACACTTATACTCAAGTTATTGTCTGGAAACCAAATGTCTTTGGATGATAACATCTCCATACCATTATACAGCCGCAAATTTTTGCGGTTGTATAAAAACTACTACTTACTGTAAAAAATTTGAAATTTGCTGCTGCTACATTGTGGAACCATTTCAGGACCGAGAATAGTTTAAGAGTCGCTGTTTTGCATGTAGATGAGCTTTCATTTTATTTCACTGTGCTTATTTTACTTTAACTTGCTCTTTTATAGTATAATTTGCTTTCCATGTTTGTGCCGTGCTTACTTTTATGTGTGTTTTCTCTATTTTTTGTTTGCTTGCATGATTGTTTTTTATAATATTGTAAATGTTTGCATGTATTCTGTTAAAAGCTCTCTAGAACTTAAAATATTTTATGGCTGATCATTTTTTTTTTTTACAGTTTAAGCTATCAATCATAGATTTCAAGAGACATGTGATAGGCAAAATTGCTTAAATTGGTAAACAAAATCTTCCTTATGGAGCAATAAATCAAACAAGGAGGCAATCGATGGTTTCGGTTTTACTGGCATATTGTTGATCAGGTTACAATCATCATTTTTTCTGATTACAGTTTCTGTCCATCTAAAATTTTCAAAATATGCAAAAACACAAAAATTCAAAACATTGTCAATAAGGGAAATAACTCCTAACAGGTATATCCTGATAGTTGATAGAAATAAAAAATTGGTAGATAATCTGACATTTTTATTCTTGTCTACTATGTTATAGTAATCTCAGGATATGACAATTTTATTTGTATTTTACCCTAAAGTTCTATTTTAAGCTCCATTAAGGAAATGTTGGTTGATTGGCTGGGATCTGGAATATGATCTTTAAACAAAATCCTCTACCGAACTTTCTGACCTAGTTTGGTAGGAATCGGCAAATTAGTTTCAGAGGAAAAGATTTTTGAAAATGTTTAAGACAATGCCAGAGGATGGATGATAGCCTTCAAGTAATGGCAATAGCTCATAAGGTTCTATCGGCCAATTGAGCTTAAAAGGGACTTGGTCTTTAGTATGCATAAATCTTCCTCATTCTAAGATTAGATTTTGAAGGAAACTTTCAAGAAAAGTTTTTACTACTTGCCATTTTGCACCACCTATTATGAATGATTGTCCAATAGAATATTCTGGTTTTCTGTAGTAAAACAACTGAAATATCATGGTGATGTTCAGCTGACATATTTCTCAGCTAGGTACAAATTGGCAATACGTTATTTTGCAGTGTCTTTAATTGTTTAGTGGCTGTCTCATGACCTTTACACAATTACTTGGTTCATTTACTGCAATTAAAGCACTTATTCTTTGAAATCATGAGGCCACAAGAAAAAAAAACAAACAAGCATTATAACCCAGTATATTATTTATTGTCTCTGATGAAGACATTACACAATAGAGAAAGAGAGGGTAATCATGAAATGCACCGGTTACTACATACACTCCATAGTAGTAAATACTGTTTGAATACAGATTTTCCTGAGAAAGAAAAAATATAGCTATTTCAGATGTAACATACTTGGTGTATAGTGCAGTAAAAAAGAGATTACATAACCATTGCTGAAGAGGAAACGATTATATGTTATTTAAAAATACCCTACCAATTTTCTCAGTAGTTTAAAGATAAATGACCACATCATTTAAAACATGCATTATAAATTTATCTAATTAAAATGCCCTTGCACACACAGCTATCTGATAACTGAGATATTGATAGTTTTACTACATTTCTAATTATTTGTATAATTTTCTAGCAGACCTGATAAAAGGGATACATACTTTCAACTTGTAATAATTGTTAAATAACAGACACAACTTGTATTAAATACTTGCATAGATTTATTAGAACTACCTTGTAAAATCTAAATATATAATCAAAATCATTAAAATATTTACTTATACAACTTTATCAAATGTCATCTTTCTGCTTCTTTTAGATATTTTAATATTAAAAGTTATATGACCTGTTTTACAACTAATTCTTCCTAATCAGTTTCAATTTCAATCTAATTTATTATTACACCTTTAAACAGTTTACCTTATTTTTACATACGGCTGAAATATTGCATGCTTTACATTATATGATGACTAACAGGAGTTCTTTTATTAACCAAATTGCCTATAAACATCTTAATCTCTAGCAGCTATTTTAGATGGTTAACCAATAGTGTTATGAGATGTGCCTGCCTGTTTTTAATGTAGTTTGACTTTTGTGACTGTTGTATAAGGTCTTCTGTGAAATGTCCATCAAATCTACATATCACAAAAGCATGATTTATAGAGGATGCTGCAGAAAGTCATATTCCAAGAATACAGTATACAACAGCAAATTTATGGTACATTAAAACCAAGAGCACTATCCATATACTGTAAGTAAGAACTGCTTCACAAACATGGCTTTGTATAATCCAACATTAGAAAGACAAAAAATTATATGACTTTTTTGTTCCTTATTTTTACCAAGTCATGATGTTATGGTTTGAGAAAAATACTTTCTGATTCTTAAACTGATAAACTTTTTATAAGATCAAAAGATAAAAAGTTGGAAAAAAATTACAAATATGACTAAGCAAGTTAAATTGTGACCTAAAAAATATACAAATGATCTTACTACTTGTTTACATTTATTCCATAATATAGACCTTAGATCCTATTTTCATTTTGTAGGAATTCCCTTCCAATAAAGCTTTAGTTGTCTTTAAAAAATGTTTAAAAGTAATGTACAAAAAATTACTTCAAGAATAAAATAATACTTTGGAATCTTAATTCATTATATTATTTATGCAAGTTCATAAATTATCATGACGAGTCAAGGGAATGTTTGTGTTTACATTTTTAATCTCAATGAATACAATTTTTTGTTAAGCTAAATTATTTGAGAGTTTGATTTCAGGAGAATAGAAACAATTGTACATGTGAAAGAAACAAACAGATTGCAAATTCAACAAAAAAAAACATAAAAATGACTAGAAAGATGAAAGAACAGAGAAAAAGAGGTATGTAAAATTGATGTGCAAGAATAACACTGGTGAGAAAAGTGAACATATGTTGTATGAAATGATTTCAAAATCTTGAAGTCCAACACATTCTACCAAATTAACATTGGTCTAATGAACCATATTTTAAATACATTTAGGTATTAGGCAAACTAGTTGCAAATTTTAGGTTTTCTTTTGAAAAGGAATTTTTATAAAAAAAAAGAACTTAACAATATAGCATGAAAGTGTTACAAAATCAAACCTGATAGTTTTAATATACCACATCAGATTTACATCAACATTTAAAAGACATTGTCATTTCAGTTTTATTGGGTTTTTTTAAAAAGCATAAATTTATTGAAAGGTTAAAAATTTAAAAGATCATTTTCTTTGTTTGATGATATTTTTTCATGATATTTTTTATATTTTATTCTCTTTTCTCCTTTTGTTTTGTTTTACATTAAAAACTTCAAGCTGTTATTAGTACACGTTCAATAACTACAATAACAGATCAGCGTGTTGATTTGGTTTGTAGACATATCAAACATAAAAAAATAAATATATTTAACAGAGTATGAACAAATGAAAACATCTGTTGCTTTTGAAATTGATTAAATCAATGATATAACAATAAAGATAACAGTGCTCAGACTATCATCTCTTTAATTCTTAGGAAATGATTGTCCCATTAAAAAGAAAACAAACAAAATATGAAATGAAATGAAAAATGAAAGAAAACAAACAAAATATTAAAAATGATTAATGGCATATATAATACATATGCTGTAGATTTTCATTTAATATTCCTAAAATAACTAAATGCACATGCATTCAAAATTTGATTTGAAAAACTAGAGGCTCCAAGGACCCTGTGTCGCTCACCTGATATTTTTATTTACAATTGATGCATGATAAATGCAACTGTTGTACTGTCGTTTAGTTTCAGAGATATAAGACTAAAAAGTGCATTTGAAACCTATGTTTTATTTCAGCCATATGTGCCATGTTGGCAGGCAGGGTCACCATACACAGTGGTCCCTGGATATCCTAGTGGTGATTAAACCAAGTTTGGTTTAATTTGACAGTAGTTTCAGGGAGAATTTTGTAAAATTTATCTAACGAGAAATGCAAGTGATGAGAAAGTTTGTTGTGAAGTTTTGTTGTTGCAACACCCCCCAAAAAAAAAAACAAAAGGTAATAAAAATTATCATTTAAGGGCAATCTTTCCTATTAATGATTTCTGCAAAATTCAGTTGATTGTGCAAGGGTTGTATAGCCAGCTGAGGTCGTTAAAACTCTCATTTGTTGTTGCAAAATTCAAGTGGTTTTGAATTGCTTTGTTGATCTTTTTGTATTCAACTTTTAAACAACAAAGTACAACAAATATGATGACTGATACTCATGACACTGAAAATATGGTCTTCATTCTTGTGAAGAAAATGGTAAGGTTTGAAATATTTCTTAAATATTAATTCAATACCAATACTTTAATTTGTATTGGATTTATCCCAGGAAATGAGAACAAGGGACACAATTAAATTCAATTTTTTCCCTAAACTTCTGATAAAATATAAAATGAAGAACTATATTTTTTAATGAGAATTTTTTTTTAATAGTTAATTGACAATTTGAACAATATTAATTAAATTTTAGATCTTGCATGGTTGATTAATTTTCTCTCAAAATTTCTGATATTCTATTAAAGTTTTAAATATAATATGAGGCAGGCATTACCTGTGAAAGGGGATGAAGTCTGTATAAATTAGTGTAGGAATTCAAGCATTATTTGCACTTGAATCTGTAGAAAATGAAGCCAAAGTACTGAAACATATCTGACATTCGACCTATTGTTCGGGATTATAGTTGTGACATCATTTTCAATGTAAAGAAAGAAACACCATCATCAGGTATTAATGTGTTTTTTTTCATGTTATAGAATTATCAATTATTTTATTGCCAGTTCATTAGTAGATTGTTTTCTATATTGATTTTCTACTGCAGTTTCAGAAAAGAAAATTACAAAAGGAAAACATTTTGTAAAACTTACCAAAATTTACCAAATTAATGAAAATTGTTAAAATTGACTATAAAGGGCAATAACTCCTTAAGGGGTCAACTGACCATTTTGGTCATGTTGACTTATTTGAAGATCTTACTTTGCTGAACATTATTGCTGTTTACAGTTTATCTCTATCTGTAATAATTTTGAAGATAATAACCAAAACGGCAAAATTTCCTTAAAATTACCAATTCAGGGCAGCAACCCAACAACCAGTTGTCCAATTCATCTGAAAATTTGAGGGCAGATAGATATTTACTTGATAAACAAGTTAATCCCTGTAAGATTTGCTTTAAATGCTTTGGTTTCAGAGTTACAAACCAAAATCTACATTTTACCCTATGTTCTATTTTTAGCCATGGCAGCCATCTTGGTTGGTTGGCTGGGTCACCCACATTTTTAAACTAAGTACCCTAATAATGATTGTGGCTAAGTTTGGTTGAATTTGGTCCAGTAGTTTCAGAGGAGAAGATTTTGTAAAGATTACAAAATTTACAAAAACTGGTAAAAATTACTTTAAAGGGCAATAACTCCTTAAGGGGTCAACTGACCATTTTGATCATGTTGACTTATTTGAAGATCTTACTTTGCTGAACATTATTGCTGTTTACAGTTTATCTCTATCTGTAATAATTTTCAAGATAATAACCAAAACGGCAAAATTTCCTTAAAATTACCAATTCAGGGCAGCAACCCAACAACCTGTTGTCCAATTCAACTGAAAATTTGAGGGCAGATAGATATTTACTTGATAAACAAGTTAATCCCGTAAGATTTGCTTTAAATGCTTTGGTTTCAGAGTTACAAGCCAAAATCTACATTTTACCACTATGTTCTATTTTTAGCCATGGCAGCCATCTTGGTTGGTTGGCTGGGTCACCGCACACATTTTTTAAACTAAATACCCTAATAATGATTGTGGCTAAGTTTGGTTGAATTTGGTCCAGTAGTTTCAGAGGAGAAGATTTTGTAAAGATTACAAAATTTACAAAAATTGGTAAAAAATTACTTTAAAGGGCAATAACTCCTTAAGGGGTCAACTGACCATTTTGATCATGTTGACTTATTTGTAGATCTTACTTTGCTGAACATTATTGCTGTTTACAGTTTATCTCTATCTATAATAATTTTCAAGATAATAACCGAAAACTGAAAAAAATCCTTAAAATTACTAATTCAGGGGCAGCAACCCAACAACCCCTTGTCCGATTCATCTGAAAATTTCAGGGCAGATAGATCTTGACTTGATCAACAATTTTACCCCATGTCAGATTTGCTCTAAATGCTTTGGTTTCAGAGTTATAAGCCAAAATATACATTTTACCCCTATGTTCTATTTTTAGCCATGGCGGCCATCTTGGTTGGTTTGGCAGGTCACCGGACACAATTTTTAAACTAGATACCCTAATGATGATTGTGGCCAAGTTTGGTTAAATTTGGCCCAGTAGTTTCAGAGGAGAAGATTTTTGTAAAAGTTAACGACGACGGACGCCGACTGATGAGAAAAGCTCACTTGGCCCTTCGGGCCAGGTGAGCTAAAAAAACCTGTCACCATGTTAATTTTCAAAAATAGAAGGTTCCAAATTTAATTTTTACACAGATAATAGAGTGGAAATCATTCTTTGGTGGATAAATCAATTTTATTGACAGAAATTTATAATTCCTTTGGACATCATTTTCAGAAAACAAAAACAAAATGAGGATACCTTTCAGGGATTCTTGATATTTCACCAAAAAAAGAAGTGTAAAACCTTTTTGACTTGCTGTAAAATCCAGTTTTTACCTCACCTTAAATTAAACAAATTTATTGAAAGCAATTGTACTTCTAAAATAATAAATTCTATTTTATTTAAATGTTTGCAAATTTCAAATCTTATGATAAAATGACTGTTGTAAAAAGATATTGGCTTATAAATTCTCTGTTTAAAAGTTTCTATCTACAGTAAAAGGGGAAAATAGGACAGGATAGAAAAAATAATAGTTCAATCATATTTTAAAACTTTAAAATACTGAACATGAATTAATCAAATCTTTAAATATAAAGGCCAAAAAATGCTAGAAATAGCTTTTATTAGATCTGAAAAACAGGCAGTGCATCTAAATGTACCAAAAGTTTTTTGGGGGCTGGAAATATGAAACAAGTTTATACTTTGTAAATGTAAAATTATATTTTGCTGCCAACATTCTAGAGATAAAAAATATAAGAGATGATATTACAATGAAATGGAAAAAGTCTATCAACAGTTAAACTGGGAAAAATTGTATTGCTTAATCATAATTTATCTTAAAAAGTCTTTCATAAATAGAATCATAATATAATATTACGTTTTATCCCTAGAATGACTTCAGAAGTTCATTTCTACGAAAAAAGATGTATGTACAATGTATTTACAGAATTTTAATGAATAGTCAAAAGACTTAAACAGTAAAATATACATTAACAACTAACATTTATACAACAAGGACCAGAATGTACAAAAATACATGAACACAATCTTGTAAAATAAAAAATGTCATGTTTAATTTACCAATACTGAAACATAGAGTGAGAAACCAGTGAGATGATACATTGTTCACTTATTTCCCATATAAAATTATGACCCAAAATCAATGTTCTCCAATTTCACAAAAAAATGACATACAGAAAAACTAAAAAATATAATGCTATATAACTAATAAGATTTCATGGAAGTATTTATAACAATACTTTAAGAAAGAGTGTTTTTTTTTTTTTTGCAACTAATTTAAATCGAAGAATCCAAAAAACTACCATGGGTCTTAAGGTGGTACCCAACACCTTCACTAAAATTAATTTGGCTCGTTTAATTTTCATAAAATTTTGACAAAGTATTTACTTTGACCCTTTGACAAAAACATAAAAATTTCAAAAAATTTGAACCAACCAATTTATCAGAAAAATAACACTGGTTATATAGCAGTTTGACAAACACTAATTTCGATCATTGAGAAGCTTAACATTTCCTTAACAATACAACGTGATTAAAACATTTAGCTGATTTTTACAGAGTTATCTCCCTGAAGTGTTAGGTACCACCTTAATATCTCTGTGAAGTTAAATCTAACTTTGTATTTGTTTTAACTGGTCAGTAATCAGATATTTTGAAATAATATTTCACAACTTCTCAATAACATGTTGCAAGAGATAATTAAAACAACCTAATAAAATATTCAGTATAAATACAAAATAGAACTAACAAACAGTTTTTTGGTCCTTCTGACTATGAATTGATGAATGAATTTTACATTGGTGATAATAATAACAGAATAATTATCTGATGATAACACACATCTTATTTTTCTGTCTACAGACATTGTCAACAAGATTAATATTTTAAAAAATACTCAGAATATACGATGGTCCTTTAATAAAAAAAAACATATGCTTCTGATTGAAATGTACAAAATGTAGTTAAGCACTAACTCCAGTTATATTTTCTCAAACATAGCTCTTCGTTGAAGCTGTGTTGTATTGCCTATTATTGCACATCAAACAAAACTTTTAAAACAAATTAATATGAAATCTACAATGCTTGATGCACTTGACTGTGGTAAAATTTTATACATTAAAATTATGCATATGAAGCACTGCATTCTGTTTTTAAATTAAAACTGCCCTATAAGCTATGATTTCCAGATCTAAATATCTTCTAATTAAAATCAAAATTGTAACACTTCAAATCTGCACGTCATCTGAATGGTCCAAAACAAGTTAACAATTAAAAGCTCTAAAAATAACAACAACAACATACAAACACAACATGTAAAGCACTAGAATAATAGAAGTTCTTAACAAAACATTTTTGATTAAAACTTTTCTGACACTTTTACAAAAGATGTCCTATTCAGTTTAGATTTTTACAACCTTCAGATTTCCTTTTTAAAAATTAAGAGTTGTCCCCCTTGTGTATAAGGCTGACAATGTAAATCAAATCTAGTTAAAACAACAAAGGTCTTAAAAAATCTTTCAATCACTTTCTTGTTTATGTACTTAATTAAAGCAGAACATTTACTATAATAGATTGTTCCTATCAATATTTTTTTACAACTGTTACGGTCCTGTTCTCTAAGATGCTATATGACTTGAAGTTGCTGACATTGAATCTTGTGCCTTCTGAAGCAAACTTGAAAATATTTCATGATTTGTAGGTACATGTGATGTGTCTTTCGGAGAATGCACAGAAGTCTGATCCTCAGTTTTCACTTCAATCATTTCTTGTGAGATACTGTCTATTTCACTGTCAATCATATCTTCATCTTTATGAATCCCATCACCAAGATGACCTTCATTGTCATTTTCATTGTAAGCATCATCTTGAGCCTCTTCTTTCATCATCATGTGATATTCTTCCCTGAAAGATAAATATAACAACATTCCAATCATAATTTAAATGATAAAAACAGAATCAAATCAAATACAATTTTTCTAGTTCTGCAAATATGCATCATGAGGTGAAAATAATGTGGAATTCAAGGAATTATTTTTATTTTTGGGGTTCAAAAGTCAGAAAATAATTGGTCTTTAACATAGTCCATGTCCTGTAGTATCCACATCGTTTTAAAGGAAGTTTGACATTTGTTCTCACTCCATGGACAAAGTGACGTTGATCAATGCAAACCTTTCCAAGACAGATGAATTCTACCATTTTCTTTTCAAGACAGATAAATTCTACCATTTTCTTTTCAAGACAGATTAATTCTACCATTTCATTTTCTCTTGTTTAAAATTTCTCAACCTTAACAAATTCTGTCAAGATGTCTTTTCGTTTTTTTTTTTGTCTGTTGTTGGGTTTGTGTTTTCTTAAATAATGAGGATAAGAAATGGCTATTCATTACATGAAAAATATTAAGATTGGACCATTTCACCACTTCCTTTTCTCTTAATTGTAATTTTAAGAATGCCTTACAAAAATCATTACAAATGTCTTTAGGTTTTTTGTATCATTTGATTGCTGTCTTATTGATGTATACCCAACACCTGTTTCAAATTTTTCACTTTTTATAATTCCTGAAGGCAAACTTACTCAGCAGATCGTGACATTAATTTACTAATTGATTTATGGAAAACAAATAATTAGTAATCTCCAATTTAAGAATCTTTCCCTTATAAGGAAGTGTCAAACAAAATCATTTTTTCTAATTAAAACAGCACATAATAAATATGTATTTCATTGTAATCAACAAATTACCAAATTCATAGGTGCAGAAAAAATAACATTAGTTGACATATTAATTGGTAATATAAAATCAGTTTGACATATCTAATCAATCTTTTATCGATACATGTGAATGTTTATATTATTTTATAACATATGCATGAGAAGAATTTCAATTTTGAAGAAAAAAATTTGATATTGAAATAAATTAGACTTGTATGTTACTAGGACTGTTAGATTTTAATTTGTTTCACCAGATGGGTGTATATTTTAACTTGTTTCACCAGATGTGTGCTTTTGACCACACTAGTGTATTTGTGTTTTTAATATATCATGTTTTCTTCTAAAGTTGCAAATGAGGAGGTGTATAAAAAAGATGTGGTATGATTACCAATGAGACAACTATCCACCAGAATGATGTGGAGGTAAGCAACTATAAGTCACTGTACAGCCTTCAACAATGAGAAATGATCTTCATAACATTAAAAAAATAAATTATTTTCAATTTTAGTGGATAGTTGTCTCATTGGCAATCATACCACATCTCCTTGTTTAAGATTCAAGTTGCTGTGACCACAAATTCATGGTTAACAACCTTAAACAAAACTTTAACCTGAAACAGGACAGACAAAAACAAAATCCCCCCCCAACCCTGTAAAAAAAAAAAAGTATCACAGGAAGGTTATAAATATTTGCCTTTAGATTTTTTCTTGGTATATCATACTTGATATAATAAATGTTATAAATGTATGCATTAAATTCTGAATTTGAACTGAACAGGTTTAGTTCAACATCATTCAACTGAAAATTAAAAATTAGCTTACCTAGAAGGAAAATCAAATTTTGAAAGGCTTTCTGAACTGTCATTTCTGTTTGACTTCATAGAAAGATCTTCAGCTCCATCTAATGATGATTCACCATTGGAATAATTCTGATTGTTCATAAAATGAATATTAGCTTGCTCTATTGCTGCCTGTCAACAGAAAAAAGTTAAATACAGTGTTTCTATTGATCAGAAATATGTGAACAAAAACAAGTGTATATGGATTTACATTCAAAGAACTTTGTAGATTAAAAAATAATAATCTTTGAAAGTTAAAAAAAAATGTCGCTTCATTAAAAAAAAAATCAGTTGCCAGGAATGAATATACAATTTTAAAGAGCAGTCTGGTCTATACAATAAACATAGAAAACAAGGGAGTTCACTCAATACAAGTTACTGTAACTCAATACAAGTTACTGTAAACCAATTAATTTTCATCAGCGACTTATTTCACAAGAAGAGAAATAACTCGTATATAAATCATTGGGAACTTAAAACTACATCAAGAAATTGAGAAAATTTTGATAACTAATCCTTGCTAAGTCGGACGGATGACATTGCATGACAAAGTATAAAGGCTGAATTTTAAGAACAGTTGCAATGAACTCTCTTTATCTTTTTGTTCATGATAAAACAATGAAAAGGAATAGTACATGCTTGTTATCTGCACTTCAAATAAAGCAAATTTGCATTGCTGTAATGTTATTAAATTGTTTGTAAAATAAAGAATGCTGTATCAACTGAATATAAGATCAAATGATTTATTTATAATATCAAATGATATTTTTAGACGATCAAATGATTTATTTCAAACAAAATACTAATATATAGAACAGCTGTTTTAAGAAATTTTAAATGGCATAGGTGAAGGTTAAAGGCAGTCTGTCAAACAAAATTAGCATAATAAACAGATTCAGAACTTTAGGCCAGCTTTAGGGAATTGAAAAAAAATAATTTGAAATGACAATATTCTTATTCTTTATGCACTTTTGTGTGCTTTCTTTAAGAGCTTATTGTTGAATAAATTTTACATACAACTGCTCTATCCGTTTTTTCCCTAAAATAGGTGATAATATAATGATGTTAATTGAATACCAATTTTTTGAATTATCATATTTGAAGAGGGATTATGACCTCACTTATTTTTAACTGAAATCAGCAGTCAACTTACCCTAAGACTTGCATTTAGACTATCTCCAAAAACTGAAGGATCAGATCCAGGACTTGGTATCTCTCTCATTCCCATACTCCTGAAAGGAAAATAATCAAATCCTCTCAAGTTGCAAGTATTTATTTATTTACTAGACACAAGTCCCTTACCATTTAATATAAAAGATGTGCAGTGAATTCTTTAAAGATCTTGACTCGATAAACCATATCTCCAGTTTGTCTACCATTGATGAAAATAAAACTTTTCCAACTTATTTCAGCAACACAACAGAAAATGTTTGACAAAGACCAAAAGTGATCATTTGCAAAATTAAGGTCAATCTTAGTAAAATCTCAGAACTTCAGATTGTTGCAATTTACCTTTTTTTCATATTGAAGAGTGGACTAAAGATAACAACAAACTGAGAAGTCATAGATAATAAATCTTGAAAAGTAGAAATTTTTTGAGGATAAATATTTTCTCTTAATTAAATAATGCTAATAGGAAAAGAAGAGAGATTTCAGTTTTCAAAAGGGAGAGAACAACTGTAGCCTCCTCATGAAAATTGAGTCCTTATGGGATTTCCAGTTTCTACTGCTCAAACCAAAATCTGGGTACAAAATACATATAAAAATAACTATGACTAAACTGCTATAACAATAAACTGAACAATGATTTTGTGGCAGTGAACTTACAGTTCATCAAAGGGTTTTCTAGGTCGACCACGATTTAGGTATCTATGATTTATAATTTCAATTTCATCCACTAACCAGAAAGATCCATTATCTTCCTCAAATCGTACAACACATTTATGTAGAGAAAAGTTGGTTCTTATAGCATTCTGTTTGGCAAGCAAGGACGAAATAAAAAAGCATTTTTGAGAATTTTCAAATACTTTGAACAGCAATAAAACTAACCTCACTAATTTGTACAACAAGACTTCTGCAGCTAGAACAACACTAATAAAGACCTGTGCCGTGACCACATGATACGCCCGTCGCTTTTTCAAAGAATAAAGTTCCATAACTTCTCAATGTCATATCATAAATTTATAAAAAAACTAAAGTTGCATGATTTCTGCTCAAAGCACTTTCGAGTTATTGACCGAAAACTGGAAAATCCTCCCTTTTTTATGAATAAAATCCCATAACTCAATAACGTAAAATCCAA
The DNA here is from genome assembly GCA_017311375.1 of Mytilus coruscus. NCBI lineage: Eukaryota > Metazoa > Mollusca > Bivalvia > Mytilida > Mytilidae > Mytilus > Mytilus coruscus. The sequence goes on along the minus strand of CM029595.1, from coordinate 84,406,448 downwards.
AATTTATAAAAATCGAAAGGGAGCTTACGTTAATAGATATAAACAATTCATTAAAGTTTCATGCAAATTGGTTAAAGCGTTTTTGAGTAATTGTCCGACATCTTGACTACAGATGGACGGACAAAGGTATACCATAATCCGTCCCGTAAACAGGCGTATAAAAACAACACTTATACACAAATCAGTCAAATGCTGCATTTGAAATATGCACAATAACTTTTAAAGCGTTCAAGATGCAGAAGTAATCCAGTACACACTTAATAGAACATACTGCATTTGAAGCAACTAAAAAAAAAGGAATATATTCTCAAACAGAACATTTTTCTACTTATTCAATTAAAATAAATAATAAAAGTATAATTCTGGAGTTCAGATGGACATGTATTTTCATCAAATACTCAAAAATTTTGATTTTGTAAAAACCTAACATGCAGTATGCTCCTATATGTCAATGAAAATTTCTTCAATGTCACTTTCCAATTTAGTGTTATCCTTAACTTGTCATATAAAGGTTTTATTTTACATGTTTATAAAAGTAAAAAAAAAATCACAGCAATTGAAGAAATTTTCATATTTATGCAACAATTTAATCATGTAATAGATAAGACTTATATGGAGATTTTAATGACATACCCTCCCAATTTTTGAGGCCGTCTCTTGTAGAATTCTATTTCATCGACAGTCCAAACTGCTCCTTTAACATTCTCAACTCTCATAAAACATTTGTGAAGGCTAAGATTATGTCGAACAGCATTCTACCAACAAAAGAGAAACCAAAAATTACTAGGCATATGAGCATTAATGTCAAATTGAAATAAAATTATAAATGCAATTTAAATCACACTCTTAAAGAATATGAAAAAAATAAAATATAAGCTCGATATAAATAGTACAAAAGGCAACAAAAATATTTGTTTCAAAATTTCAGTGGAATAAAACATAAATATAAAATGCTTCAAAAGTTGAGAGCAAAGCAAAACGTTACTTCAGTGATAAATATAGTTTTGTGAAATATTATTTTTTTTTACTTTATTTTATGAGTAGAAGAGTCCTAAGCATAACCTATAACACAAGCATAAGGATAACCCATTTTTCTCCTTCTCAAGTTAAAGTAGAAACATTTTCATCTGACTTACAGAAAATAGCATTCTTTGATTCATTAAGAATGTTTTGTGTGTCACAAGTAAAATCTTGTCATTTAAAACATATCTTAGGAAATAAACAACTCATAACCTAACAAATCTACTTAAATCGATTGTAAAACCTCATTGGTGAATTGTACTTTCTTCCATTGAGCAATAAATTCAATACCTGATTAATCATTCATTTTCTTGTAGCAATCGTCTTGGACATCCACCTTACAAATCTTTAATGAATTTTTATCTCTATTTTTTCTACATACTTTTATTTCTTATTTTCATATATTAGTGTGTACATCCTTTCAAAATTTTACCAAATATATAAGGTATAAAAAGCACTCTATCAGTTTACATAAGATTCAAACTATACATGAACAGATCACTCATTGCGAGCTAACTGTTTTTCAGTATCTTATTCGATCTCAATAATATATTTAACAAACCTTCCATGTGGCTTCATTTCGTCTAAAATATGAAAATGTATTTTGGAACCACTGATAGATTTCATTTAACGTCAGCTGTTTATGTTGAGATTCTATAATAGCCTAAAATATAAAAAAAAAAAAAAAAAAAAGATTATCTCCCTTAGATCATATCATGTAGTAGAGTGTTCTATTATATTTAACTGTATCTCACAGCCAGAAAAAAGGTAACTTTTTAGATGCATACCTAATGCAGCAAATTGAAAAATGTTAGCAATCCTTGTCAGTTGTCTGATTTAGCTGGAATTAACAAAACAAGTCCTAAGTCAGGAGCCTGTTGTTCAGTGGTTGTCGTTTGTTGGTGTGGTTCATAAGTGTTTCTCCTTTCTTGTTTTTTATATAGATTAGACCATTGGTTTTCCTGTTTGAATTGATTTACACTAGTCTTCTTGGGGCCCTTTATAGCTTGCTGTTTGGTGTGAGCCAAGGCTCCATGTTGAAGGCCGTACTTTGACCTATAATTGTTTACTTTTTACACATTGCGACTTGGATGGATAGTTGTCTCATTGGCACTCATACCACATCTTCTTATTTATATAAACTAAATAAAATGTAAAAATTGTTTGCCAAAATAAAATAGCAAGACTTACCTGTCTTATTAAAGAGGCATATGTAAAAGGTGGGCGGACATCTGTATTCTTGTAAAATTCTCGGTTTCTTTGGATTTCTTAAAAAAAAGAATTAAAATGCATCTTTTTAAAATGAAGAACTCTGAAATCATACCGAACTTCTCATGCAATTTCTATTATTGCACAATCTTTTTTATAAAAAAATCAGACAAAACTTTGTTTTCAAAAAATAAATGTTGAATCTTCTAAAAAAAAATATGCAAAATTGTGGCTGCATATTTAGAAAATTTTGTAATGTTTTTATAAATTTAAATATTTGACAGGATTAATTAGTAGGGCATCAATCATAACTGACATTTCAAATTTTGATCACATTATATATTAGCAGTATTTCCTAAAATAGTATCAATAAGTCTAACATTATGGTCAACGGATCAAATATTGCAATAAGAAATGCACAATTATTTTTGAATTCACAGTCAATATTTCAGGGTTCACCACAGAATGAAAATCAAGGGTAAAGGGAGAGATGTCATCAATTCTGAGAGGATGTGTTACATTAGCATCCCTTCTAGTACATAACGTCGATATTTTTCTAGGAGTTACATTTGTGTTTTGACATACATAAATACATGAAGTTTTGACATACAGAAAACATTTTTACTTTCACTTTCTATTTCAGTATTTCATAAGTATACAAATAAAAATATAACAATAAAGAGTAAAACAAAATAGTTGTTTTTCTTCAAAAGATACATATTGTATGTTTTTGTTTTGATTGTTATGTCTCAAAACAGGGACTAATGGGACTATTATAATGAATACTCAAAGGACCTCCTTAAGTATTAGGTCAGAAGTGTGAAGACATATCTTGATTAGGTATTTCAATAACTAGGAAAAATTATAATTGAGTTATCTTTCTTGTATTCGGGTGTGCTCCTACTTCTCTGGAGGATAATACACAGTACAAGTAAATACAATCAATGGTGGCCGTTATGTTATTTCATTATCAAAAGTAAGGGCAGGCAAAGACAACAAATTAAGTGTGGTGCATGAAAATCAAAGGTGGTGAAGAGAAATTCAAGCATGGCACACTGCCGCGCTACAAAAGGTCATGGTGCTCCCTGTATTTATTTTTCATTTTAAATCACTTTCTGAGGTGGGGGACATAGAGTAAGGACATATTGTTATTGATGCTTGAAGAATTTAAAGAAAACTTGAAAGACTTAACTTTAAAAGTAATGAATTACCTGCTGATATTGGTAAATTACATTTATCTGACACTCGTCGTCTCATTGGACCAATACTGGTAGGAGTAGAAGGCTGTGACATGGAATGGGACTGAGGAGTGGGCGGTTTTGATATCGATGTATGTCCCAGCTGTGGAGGGATCACGATCGGCAATGAGATTGGGTGGGATACCAATGACACTGGAGTAGGTGGTGCTGATGCAGACATGTGTAAACTAGGTAGGATCTTTGTTGGGCTCGTTATCACTGACGTCATCTTTGGAGGGCTTGGCACTGATAAGCTTGAAAGTGTCGATGTTGATTGTGGAGATGTAGGCATTTCTGTTGCTGCTGTGCTGATAATTACTGGAGCCCTCTGTAAAATGACAGATACATGTATTTTTAAATAACTAAGATATGGAAAGCAAATTTTAATAAAGCACCATAAAAATAAGTTTGAAGGTAACTTGCATGATTGCAAGACAAAGTTTTGTCTGTTATTGAATATTTTTTCATAAAGAAACCAAAATTTACCAAATCTAGGCAAACAAGGTTAGTCATGAAGATAAATATTTAGTTGCAACTTTTCTATTTAAATAAAATAAAACAAATAAAACAAAAGAAAATGAAATGAAATAAAATTAAATTAAAAAAAATACCATACCGGCTTCTGAACTTCAGCCACAGTGCTATTTTTATCATTTGGTTTCATATGAAGATGTCTCATCATTTCTTGTAAAAGCTCTTTTTCTCTTGTTAACTGGAAAAGGAAATCACAATAATAGCTTTTATCATAAAAAAAAAACATACCCAAAGTCATAAATAATAATTCTCAAATTCCTGAAACCTACATGTCCTCTTTAAAATTTTTAAAATTGCTTATTGGGTCCTGTTAATTTCAATTCAGCTATATTTTTTATTTTAATTTCTGCAAATCTTAATTTCTTGAAACAAATACATTTCTATTAGTCGTTAAACAACATTAACTTCACTGTTAGATTTTATTTTCAATGTTTAATCGCACAATTTATGGAGGAAAAGAGTGAATGAATCCTGAGCTAAATGAAATAAATGTTATGGGATGGATGGGCAGACAATTTTTTGGTTCAGATTACCATACTCTCTTAAATAAAACTCATGTCTATACATCCAAACAAAACCTTCAGTCCTGAAGAGGCTCTGCTTATACTTGATTCGCTTTATAAGAAAGGCTGACTTTATAAATACTTTCTTTTTGGCTAGTTATTATATGTTTAATTGATCCAACTTATTGTGTACTATACATATATGGATATCTATTTTTCTTTTTTCTTTTTGGGCTGCTTGTTTGTTATCTATATCAACCACACATGCATTAAAATGCATTAGTGTTAAAAAAAAAAAAAAAAAAACAACATATTATAGATTCTTTATCTACATATTCTTTAAGAACTTAAATAGTTAATTCTCATTAATATTTTTTTTTTATATCATTGTTTGTATTGTATTATGAAAATTATTGATGTTGTCATGTTTATGCCCTTTGGGGCCCATAATTGGAAATAAAATATCTTCTTCTTCTTCTTCTTAAAAGCGATAATACACCAAAACATGATTTTGGCATATATTTGAGTACTGGCAAAAGCAAGTCGAAATGGCATTTATACTAAATGTTATGTATGACTTTGATTTTTGCATATTAATACAATGTACCATCTGACAACATAAATGTATTTAAAACATATGACTAACAAGAAATGGTTGATTGACTGTTGTTGGCTCAACATCCAATGGCAAATATTTCAGGCATATTTAAGATAATATCAGAAAAAGGAAAATTACATGACTGTTTCATATGAACTGTATTAGGGCAAGAGGACTTTTCAACAAATTTTGAAATGGCAAACAATTTTAACTTGTTGTTTTTTGTCCTAGATCAATGGCAATAATAATAATTTCTAGATTATAAATCTGACCTAATTTTTACCTTAAAAACATTTTACATATTTAAGTACATAATACCTTTGTACAACAATAAAAAAGAAATAAAGTTGGGATCCTTTCTATTGTCTCAGCCCTTTATTTGAGTAAAGTATGTAGATCGAAAGGAAAAACAATGCAATAAAGATATTTTTTTATAGCATCAAACAACAAGCAACATTTATTTATCAACTTGATCCTACTTAGACTTGTGTTTTCTTCCCACTCACAATGATTCCTATTGCAACAGATTTCTGTCATCTTCATAACACAGATATTTCATAAAAATCAATACTTCATCCCTGTTTATTTCTGTCTATATAAGTGCACGTCCTACGCAATCAAGTCAACATACTGACCTAAATCCAATATTTTTTCCCCAATCATGTTGTTAACACCTTGTGACACTGTTAAAGCCAATACATTAATTCCACATAGTTATCACCTGTCTGTAGGTATAACATGTAACTACTGTATGTTTGAGCCATTAAATATTTTCCATTGCATAAATCACAATAAATATGGAAAATTGATGACAGTAAATACTGGCTCATCTTTGCCCTTTTTTGTAAGTTGTAAATATACTAATTGCATTCACATATTTTCTTAATAGAAATACATGTAGCCTACATGATAGAATTTACTTACTCTAAGGCAAGAAAAATTGAAAGAAAATAAATAAACATCGGTCAGCACTAGAATAAAAAACATATTTAAATCTTCAATGGAAATCAGTGGCAAAACACAAATACTGACTTCATTCATATCTCAATAATTTCTATAAAATAAATTCATTATTATTTGAAAACATGATTTGAGTTAAGATTATCAATCATGCAAGTACTTTTTCCTAATTCATTACATAAATCTTAAATCATTTCTTCCAAAAATTTCTCATACTGACCTTTTGGTCTCTAGATTTAAGCAGGACAAGTGAAATTGAAATTTTTAGTTTTTTGGTAACAGATTGACAGAAGGACACATAAACATCTCGAGCCTTTAAAATAAGCCAACAATTTTAATTCAGTACCAAAAGTGACAATAATTATGTCATTAGAATCCTGCGCAAATATTCTTTGAAAAAAACCATCACTTAAATTTATTTATAGAGTATTTTATTTTATTCTTGATTGGATAGATAATCCATTTAACTTACCGGTACTTCAAAAATGAAACGAAGAAATTCTCAAGTTTCTGGCCAGTATTTCTAAAGTTTTCACCGTGCAATGTATGTCAATGGTACAGAATAATATTTACAAGTAGAAGTGGAAAGAAACAATTGCATGTTAACAACATCCTCTTAATTCAAATGAGAACAATAAAGAAATATCAGGATGGAGCTACAATTGTAAACAAATTTCCTTTCTTTAATTAGAGGAAATACTTGAAATAAAGTAACTGATTCAGCAGGCTAAATAAGATACAATGACCTAAATAAAATTTGGGGCATTCTGTTACAATACAAAAGTCATGTACTACTTTGACAGTGAAAAACCTTGTATAAATTTTCTTGCATATGGTCAACTCTATTCTGATCATCATCGAAACTATTTCAAAAAGCTAGAATAAAACAAAAACAAGTAGCTGCACCAACGGAAGGTTGTCTTTAATTAGTATCAAAACTAGATTCCAAAATTAAGCATTCTTATTTTGTCATTTCGTCAAGTAATCATCACTTATTATGCCAATTATGAAATCAGCAGATTAAACATATTGATATGTAAATTTTCGGAGCAAGTGATAATTATCATGAAATTTTTATGTACCTCACAAAAACATATTTGAGTATGTTTGCAAAAATGGTGAAACAATCAATCTTGTATTCCTAACCACACAATAATTTAGATCTTGTCATATTGTATCAAAACCTGTCTATTCTTAAAGATGTTGATCTCTAGATGTCTTTATTTTTTCGTTGTTGGTTTTTTGTCTAATGTATAACCAACATCTCATTTTTTCATAAAGAACAGAATTGATCACTTTCATGTAAAGTTCAGAGGTTTCTGTGGTTGTACTTCCTTTTCTTATTCATCCTACCTTACTGTACCTGGGTAATTGACTTCAAAATTGGTATGCATATCAACAATTACGCATCAGTAAGGAAATGTGAGACGAAAAAACAAAGTTCAGTTTACAAAGATAAAATGAAACTAATCTAGTCTCATCTGATAGTACAAAGAACTGACTTTTGCTTTTATAGAATATTTATACCTCTTATATCAGATGGATTTGATGATTTAATGATTTGTTATAACAATGTCAAAACAATGTATCCAATCTGCTTTTTTTTAAATATAAAAGACTCTATATAAAGTAATTTTCAATGATATCTGTAATATGCTTACTTCATCATATATCAGGCTATTATCATTGGATATCCTATAACTATTGTTACAGAACTTTAAAGATAAATGTCTTTGCCCTTACTTTTTGCTCATTTTACATATGAATTATGCATGGGACATATTTTTACAAAAACAAAAGCAACTGGTCATGATAAACAGAGCTGTTATGCTGATCCCTATTTTTGGCTGTTAGCAAACAATTTTCCCTGAACCTTCAGCTTTACTATTTTTAAATGACATTTTATACTTTAAGCTAATAAGAAAGATTTAAAGGACTGTAAAGCAATTCTGGAAAGTTAAAGGCTATTCTAGAAATACTTATGTTATGTATCAGAAGACATTTTTCAATTTATCCCATCATCTATAAAATTCTTTTTATTACTGTCATTTTGTGTGCCAAGATTATTTCCATCATTTTCAAAGGTAACATTCAGAAGCAGACCACTAATCCTTTTTTATTTGAGATGCATTTAGAACTAAGTAAGGTTATAATCCAATATAAAATATTTAATTTAGCATCTGCAAACTGCCTTTCTGCACAATTTGTTATCTAATTTAAGTAGCTATGACCTTTACCTTTGAAATGGTGACCTCAAAATCAGTAGGGCCATGGTCTCATTATATCTGACCAGATATCCAATCATATTTGCAATCTGGTATTAAGTATTTCAGTTAGCATCCATAAACCAAAATGACTGATGGATGGGTTAAAAACCATATACCCCCTCCCCCCCTCTAACTTCCCCTAGCATAATAACATTTGATCTTTAAATTGAAAACTTTTAAAGTGTGATTTCTTATTTTTAATCCAATTCTTTTGTTATAGAGTCAAATGATCAAAACAATAATCTTCAAATTTTCAAGAGAAATTACAACAGAGATTTCATTAGTATAAGTTAATCTAGACTGCCTCTGATATAGAATTTTCTGTTTTGTCTCTAAAAAAAAATTTGGGAACTTTATGAATTATAACCAGAAATTATACATATCTGTATTGGTGATGATGATGGGTGTGTGTTTAACATCCAGTTACAAATATCAAATGCATATTAGGAAAACATGTTCATGAGATATGAATATGACCACTGCTTTGTACTGGCCAAATATGCTAAGCCAGATTTTTAACCTGATTGTTTACAGGAAGTCATGTCACCCTATCCTGACACATTATTGTAACTCCTAGCAGACCAATCTGCTCTACTCCTTAATGCCATGTGCTTGGCAGAGAGGCATACCCATGTTGAATATGACTAATAACCAGAAGATGTAAATACCTGTATTGAATATGAATAATAACCAGAAGATGTAAATACCTGTATTGAATATGAATAACAACTGAAAGATGTACATACCTTTACTAAATATGAATAACAACTGAAAGATATATATACCTGTACTAAATATGAATAACAACCAGATGCACATACCTGTATTAAATATGAATAACAACCAGAAGATGTACATATCTGTATTGAATATGAATATCAACTAGACGATGAACATATCAATATCAAATATGAATAACAAGAAGATGTACATACCTGTACTGAATATGAATGACAACCAGATGAACATACTTGCATTTAATATAAATACCAACCAGAAGATGAACATTACGGTATTGAATATGAATAACAACCAGAAAATGTACATACCTGTATTGAATATGAATAACAACCAGAAGATGTACATACCTGTATTGAATATGAATAACAACCAGAAGATGTACATACCTGTATTGAATATGAATAATTAGATGTACATACATGTATTGCGTATGAATAACAAACATGAATATACCTGTATTGAATATGAATAACAAGATGTTACAACCTGTACTAAGTGTGAATAACAACCAGAAGATGTACATACCTGTATTTCCAGTTGACTAACAACTTGCATCTGGACTCTTGCTTGAGCTGTACTTCTATCATCAAGATGGTGTTCTTCATTGATATGTCTGTAAAAATATGATTTTCTTTTGTACAAAAAATAGAGATATTGGGGAATGCCAATGAGACAGCAACCCAACAACACATAAAACAACTTGAACGACAAGGTACATAAAAAGGGATAACATTTATGACCAAAGCAGTTTTAATCATCCTAATCTAGATAGTGAATATATTTACCAGGGCTCACACTACTTCAGAATCATAGGGAGAAGTGACTTCTCTTTTTGAAACTGATAGGGAGAAGTGGTGAGATTTGAAAGAGAAGTGCTCCTTCACACTGCGCTACAATGTTTTGATTTTACTATAGTATAAAGGGTCATATGTAAATAATGTTCTTTTATATTGTTCAATTCATATCTGAGTATACAATTAAATTAACAGTTCAAATTCAAAGTTGTTTAAGTTTAGGTTCTTGTGAGAAACTACCAACTAAATATCTAGCACTAAAAGATTTTTTATGTCAAAAGGTAAAGAAATTATAATATATGAATTACAATTCAATTAAAACTATCTTGTTTATCATGTTATGAAATTCAGTGTTTCTCATCAAAAGATATACAAAAACAATCCATATAAATTATATGGAATTATATACATTAATCAATTAGATCTAACCAAAAGTCTGTTAATGCGTGTGGAATGCGTAATTTTTCCTTTTGGGATCAATATTCTTCTGTCAGCTTTTCCATTTATCGTCCGTAGTTATTATTGTAAAATACGGATTTCGGTCATAGCTGGTCCGGTTCGATCCGTAATTAGTAAACGATTAATGGCGGACGAAGAAAATTTACAAAAATAAACGATGTTTGACAAGCTATTTGGAAAGGAATATGACGTTTTAATGCAATAAATGGATTAAACATTTACTGGAGGCAATTTTTATCACTTTCAAATGAAGTAACAAACTTATTTTGCCGCCGAAAGTTAGATTGTGTGTGTGTTGATGTACGCTCTCTGAGTAACAAGTACCGGAAGTGCATGCAGTGATAAAAAGTTGTCTTTTTATTAAATAACCTGCTACACACCGTAAAGTCAATGCTTAAACCTCTTTTTTTAAGAAAATGAATCGTTTATGTCTGAATTTCTTTAATAATCAATAAAAAATTGATGTTTTATCAACTTGGTAAAAAACTGAAAATGTCCGATGACGAAAGCAACTGAAAGCGAGTATCGTAAACAACAGGGCGACTTGTTTTCGCTTTGAGGGTCGGGCAAAGCGAAGTGACGGACGGGAAAGCGACTTCTTCGCCCTAGTCGCCTGGTAGCGTGAGCCCTGTATTTACAAAGGCTACAAATCATCTGTCATCCACATTAATTCTTCAAGTAACAAAACGTGTAATCACTTAGTTTTCAATCAATATGAATCAGAAGGATAGCTCTTTTATAACCCCTAGGGCCTTACAGCATCAAGACTGGTGCTATCTGAAAATATTTTATAATCAAATGTCTTAGAAATATGGGGCTATAATTTTAGAAAAAAAAGTGTTATTTCAAATCCCATGGTGCGATTTCAAAATACTGGGGAGAACACTGTGAATAGACAAGGGCAAAGGAATGAGACAATCTAACAAATAAAATGCTCCGCAGGGCGCAGCTTGATACGACCGCAGAGGTCGAACCCTGAACAGTTGGGGCAAGTATGGACACAACATTCAAGCTTGATACAGCTCTGAATTTGGATTGTGATTAAATATTTGACACAGCATAGGTTTCTGACACAGAATGAATGTGGTCTAAGAACTTAAAAATTTTAAATTGGACATTCACCTATTATGGTCCAATATCCAAAATCTCAATACATGGTTAGATTCAGCATATCAAAGAACCCCAAGAGTTCAATTTTTGATGAAATCAAACAAAGTTTAATTTTGGACCCTTTTGACCTCAATGTGGACAAAGTTGATAACGGGCCCAAAATCAAAAATCTAAATACATGGTTAGATTCAGCATATCAAAGAACCCCATATATTCAATTTTGTTGAAATCAAACAAAGTTTAATTTTGGACCCGATTTGGACCAACTTAAAAACTGGGCCCATAATCAAAATCTAAATACATGTTTAGATTCAGCATATCAAAGAACCCTAAGAATTCAATTTTGTTAAAATCAAACTAAGTTTAATTTTGGACCCTTTGGACCTTAATGTAGACCAATTTGAAAACGGACCAAAAATTAAGAATCTAAATACACGGTTAGATTCGGCATATCAAAGAACCCCAATAATTCAATTTTGATGAAATCAAACAAAGTTTAATTTTGGACCCTTTTGACCTCAATGTGGACAAAGTTGATAACGGGCCCAAAATCAAAAATCTAAATACATGGTTAGATTCAGCATATCAAAGAACCCCATATATTCAATTTTGTTGAAATCAAACAAAGTTTAATTTTGGACCCGATTTAGACCAACTTGAAAACTGGGCCCATCATCAAAATCTAAATACATGTTTAGATTCAGCATATCAAAGAACCCTAAGAATTCAAATTTTGTTAAAATCAAACTAAGTTTAATTTTGGACCCTTTGGACCTTAATGTAGACCAATTTGAAAACGGGACCAAAATTAAGAATTTAAATACACGCTTAGATTCGCATATCAAAGAACCCCAATAATTCAATTTTGATGAAATCAAACAAAGTGTAATTTGGACCCTTTTGACCTCAATGTGGACAAAGTTGATAACGGGCCCAAAATCAAAAATCTAAATACATGGTTAGATTCAGCATATCAAAGAACCCCATATATTCAATTTTTGTTGAAATCAAACAAAGTTTAATTTTGGACCCGATTTGGACCAACTTGAAAACTGGGCCCATAATCAAAATCTAAATACATGTTTAGATTCAGCATATCAAAGAACCCTAAGAATTCAATTTTGTTGAAATCAAACTAAGTTTAATTTTGGACCCTTTGGACCTTTATGTAGACCAATTTGAAAACGGGACCAAAAATTAAGAATCTAAATACACGGTTAGATTCGGCATATCAAAGAACCCCAAAATTCAATTTTGATGAAATCAAACAAAGTTTAATTTTGGACCCTTTGGACCTCAATGTGGACCAATTTAAAACGGGCCCAAATTCTAAAAACTTAATACACGGTTAGATTCAGCATATTAAAGAACCCCAAGAGTTCAAGAATAAAACCCCATTGAAATTTGTCAAGAAATAAGCAATTTATACAAAGTATCTTCTTTTGCACAATACTGTGTAATTGAATATTTCTTGCAATTGCGCAATACTGTGCAATTGAATATTTCTTGCTATTGCGCAATACTGTACAATTGACAATTTCTTGCTATTGCGCAATATTGTGCTATTGGATATTTCTTGCTATTGCGCAATACTGTGCAATTTAAGATTTCTTGCTATTAGCAATACTGTGCAATTGAAAATTTCTTGTTATTGCACAATACTTATTATATAATAATTTACACATCCTGTTTTGTGTGTATCTCCTGCCATATCATTATTATTTGCTTTTAAATATAAATCAGAAATAACCAACTTAAATGGAAAATTTTAAAGAAAAAAAGGAAAAAAGGGGAAAAAATCCCCCAAATTTTTGAACCCCTTATGATTCATAACCCCAAACTCAATCCCAGCCTTCCCTTTGAGGTATGCTACCTTGCAGTACAATTTCAGAGATCCATACACTTGAACACAAGTTATTGTCTGAAACTAGAAAATGCTTATTTTTGGCCCTTTTGGCCCCTAATTCCTAAACGTTTCAGGCAATTACCCCCAAACTCAATTACAGCTTTCCCTTTGTGATATGGAACCTTGTAGTACAATTTCAGAAAGATCCATACACTTACACACAAGTTATTGTCATGAAACTATAAAAATGCTTGTGTTTTGCCCCTTTTTTGGCCCCTAATTCCTAAAATTTTGAGGCAATTACCCCAAAAATCAATCCCAGCATTTCCTTTGTGATATGGAACCTTGTGGTACAAAGTCAGAGAGATCCATACACTAACACACAAGTTATGTCTGGCAGTTACAAAAATGCTTATTTTTGGCCCCTTTTTGGCCCCTAATTCCTTAACTGTTGGTACCATAACCCCCAAAATCAATCCCAACCTTCCTTTTGTGATATTGAACCTTATGGTAAAATTTCATAGAGATCCATTCACTTAAACTAACGTTAGAGTGCAAAACCAATGCCTCTTCGACTGACGGCGACGACGCCGACGACGACGACGCCAACGTCATACCAATATACGACCACAAAATTTTTTTGCGGTCGTATAAAAAGGACATCTGAATAGGACCATCTAGTTTACACTTAATTAGACAATACAAGTATGATGGGTTGACAACACTTGTGTGCATAACATGTGTTAAATACCAGTCTGCTACACTTATATCTGAAAATCTTTTAAACAACAGTCTACAACACTTTTTTACACATGTTTAATACCAGTCAACAACACTTACGTTCAAAACACATGTTAAATACCAGTCAACAACACTTACGTTCAAAACACATGTTAAATACCAGTCAACAACATTTATGTTCAAAACACATGTTAAATACCAGTCTACAACACTTACGTTAAAAACACATGTTAAATATCAGTCAACAACACTTATGTTAAAAACAAGTGTTAAATACTACTACACAAGTGATGCTTTGTAAATATCAATGGATTAATTGTCAAATAACAAGTAGTATCTTTATTCTAAGAGGTCAGTATATTTAAGAACCACTTCAAAGCTATTAAATAAATTTTATTTTCCCATATAAATAAACTCATCATAAATACCAGGACTAAATTTTGCATCTACGCCAGACATGCGTTTCGTCTACAAAAGACTCATCAGTATCGCTCGAATCCAAAAAAGTTAAAAAGGCCAAATAAAGTACGATGTTGAAGAGCACTGAGGACAAAAACTCCTAAAAGTTTTGCCAAATACAGCTAAGATAATCTATTCCTGAGGTAGAAAAACCTTAGTATTTAGTATAAATGATTTTATACATTTTCAACTCGAATAAACATATACACAACTCGCTTAAGCCTTTATACTAAAACTTCATAAAACAAGAATATGTATCTATAGGACAATGCCCAACTCTCGCTATCACATTTCCAAGTTCAGTGAACCACAAAATCTAGGTTAAACCATAATTTGATGCACATTTCATAAAGTTCATTAAAATGAAATGTGTACTAAGTTTCAAGCTGATGTGACCACAACTTGTAAACTAATTTAAACCAAAATTTAAACCTGAATTACAAGATGGTAGAATAACTAACAGTCCCACAGACAGGTAAACATAAAGCACTCTACTATCTGTATAGTTACCAATAGTGTCCTTACTCCTATCATGACATTTTGACTGAGTTTGGATTTACATGACTGGTCATGCATACATAGTAGGTGAAGTTTACCCTGTTAACACACCTGATCTCGCTCAATTTGGATTTCATATGATTTCCTCAGTACTTTTTTTAAAATTTTGAATTGTATATTCAAAATAGATTTACAAGTTTTGAACATTGGTCGATTACCTGTTACCTCTTACTTGTATTTGTAACTTATCATCTTCACAATCGTAGCAGCCAAGGCGATACAAATCTGGTTTAAATTTGATTGGTTAAAAACAATCACAGGGCAATAATTTGATTATTATGACCTTTGTGGGAAAACCTGCTTTGTAAACAGATGGACTGCCTAATAATTTTTTAACTACGACTATTTTAAGGATGAATTATGATTGAGTGATAAGTGTATATAAAAGCTTTGATTTTATCATTAGATATTAACCTGAAAAATACTTTGTAATTTTCACACTGAATATCACAACCTGGCCATTTACACAGTCCCTGTCTGTATAATGTTGTAAATTTTGGTTCATCATCTTCCTCTTCTGGTTGAGGGCGACTTGGTTGACCTGAAATACAAAATAAAGTTTGACTTTTACATCTAATAGCAAGAAAACTACCAGTACCAGTGTATAAAATTATAAAGAGTACTTCCAAATCAACTGAATTATTGATTACAGTTGGTAAGCTTCAGTGACAAACATTTTTCTATTGAAACACATCATTATATAAACAATTCTGATCATATAAAAAATGATAAATTGCAAAGTTTTATTAATGGTTAATTTATAACTATCTTCGTCTGGAGAGGTCTCTAAAATTCAATCAAAACAAACAGAATTGTCAACTGGAAATGAAGTGTGCTTTTTTGTTAATCTTTTTAATATTTTTTTTATAACAAAAATAATAATTTTTCATATAGTTTTCAATAACCATAAATATTACCACACATTATTTTGTATTTCACCTGAGATATTGTGTTGAGACAGGTGGTTAGCTACACCATTGGTCCATGTGGGCAGTGCCTGAGAAGTAGGGGTTTGAGATCGTGTGGAGTTGAGACCATTAAAGTGAGCTTTGGACTCATCTTGTAGACCAGACTGTGCTGCCACTTCTTTCCATAATTGTTGAATCTCAACAGGAGACATCATCCCTTCAATTATAATGGAACAATATTATATCATTTAAATTCTAAATAAAATGAAATGTTGAGTATATTAAGTATACTGAGTATATTATGTTGAGACATATTGAAACAAAAACTTTACTACAGAATACCTTTTCAAAGTTCACAAATTTTCTTTATCCAATTCCATTTTTCCTTGTTTATTATCTTAAATATGTTGGTAGTGGCTTGAGATTGTCTTTCTTTATCTGTAGTCATTAATATTAATTGAAGGGCAATAGAAAAAACATTTTATTTTAACAATGTAGTAATCATCGCCATTAGAGGCCTAAAATGTATTAGTTAAGATGTTGGCTGCTCAAATTCATATAAAAAAAACTCAATTTGGTGCTTAGGGCAAGTTGGGATCTATATCGATTTATAGTAGAAGCATCAGTTTTGTGTTGTGTCAGCTTCTTGTTAATTTGGTTTTGGTGGTAAAGACTGTCTAATCTGCAGACATTCTATATCAAATCAACTGAGGATGGGAACTGCTGCATTTATGGTTTAGGGTCATGCCACTTCAAGAATAATTTCAGGAATAAGATTAATAATAGTTTAAATAAGTTTTAATCACAGCTGTGACACAGATGATGCCCCCGCTTGCATATACCATTATAAAGGGACATAACTCAAGAACCGTAGAAGTGATGCTACCCAAATTTGTACTTGATCAGAGTTTTGTGGTAATAAGCATTGTGTATAAGTTTCATACCATTTGGTTGAGGCAAACTTATTAAAGAAAACGGAAACGAAAAATTCAGCAATTTTTCCATTTGCAAAGGGGTATAACTCTAGAAAGGTTAAAGTGACGCCACCAAAATTCAACCATGATCTGTGTTTTGTAGTAATAAGCATTGTGTATAAGATTCATAACATTTTGTTGAGGCAAACTAAAGTTAGAGAACAGAAACGAAAAATTCAGCGATTTTTTTATTTGTAAAGGGGCATAACTCTAGAATGGTGAATGTGATGCCACCAAAATTCAAACATGATCTGTGTTTTGTGGTAATAAGCATTGTGTATAAGTTTAATAACATTTGGTTGAGGCAAACTAAAGTTAAAGAACGGAAACCAATTTTGGGACGTACGGACAAGGGTAGAACTTAATGCCCCCTCCGCAACAGCGGGGACATAAATATTGTCCAGAAACAAAACTTTACCCAATTTTATTCTCTCATAAAGGGACAGTATATCAAGATAATTTTTTTACTCCTTGAATGTATGGTTCTAAAGTGAAAGGCATTATCTGAAAACAAAACATTTGACCAAATGAAGTCTATCATTTGCTCCTGTGACCTTGACCTTAGACCCAGTAACCTTGAAAATATTCGGTGACTTTTTCACCTCACAGTGAATTATCCAACAGACTGTTTAAGATCTGATTTATGGCTCAAAAGACCTTGGCTGGAAACAATTTTTTGTTATTTATAGGAACTGAATCCTTGACCTCTTACCCACGAGCCATAAAGTAAGAGCCTGAATCGCTCACCTGTATTTCAGAGAAGATTTTTAAATGTTAGCAAACTTGATGAACAAATTGTGTAAAATTGTCTTTAAAGGGCAATAACTCCTTAAGGGGTCAATTGACAATTTTGGTCATATTAACTTTTTTGTAGATCTTACTTTGCTGAACATTATTGCTGCTTACAGTTTATATATATCTATAATAATATTCAAAATAATAACAAAAAACTGCAAAATTTTGTTAAAACTACCAATTCGGTGGCAGCAACCCAACAATGGGTTGTTTGATTCGTCTGAAAATTTCAGAGCTGATAGATCTTGACTAATTGAACAATGTCAGATTTGCTCTAAAAGCTTTAGTTTTTGAGATATAAGCCAAAAACTGCATTTGACCCCTATGTTCTATTTTTAGCCATGGCGGCCATGTTTGTCGATGGATCAAAACTTCGGATATAATTTACAAACTAGATACCCTAAGGAACATTTAGTTAAAGTTTGAAGGTATTTGGCTCAGTAGTTTCAGAGGAGAAGATTTTTTAAATAGTTTACGACGACGACAGACGACGGACGCCAAGTGATGGCATAAGCTCACATGTGGCCCTTTGGGCCCCGGTGAGCTAAAAATTATGAAGGTATTAAATTATTGCTGTTCATGTTATTTACAAGAAATCATTCAATGTGATAGTTGTCTAATGTAAAATCCAACCTGTATGTTTTCTTATTCCACAATCAAAATAACTAATGAGTGAACTTGAGTGAAACAAAAGATCTGAAAGATTTTAAGATAATTCACAACAGATACTATAATCCATATAAAAAATCTGCAAATCAACAAAAAACAAAGCCACTTGAAAT
Organism: Mytilus coruscus; assembly: GCA_017311375.1. Taxonomy (NCBI): domain Eukaryota; kingdom Metazoa; phylum Mollusca; class Bivalvia; order Mytilida; family Mytilidae; genus Mytilus; species Mytilus coruscus. Next base: position 84,387,952 of record CM029595.1, on the reverse strand, counting down.
GTAAACAGACCAGAACATAATAAACACTAACTAGCTATGTTAAACCATTAATATGAAGATCTGTTCTGAATTAAGTCATGTGCAAATCCTAACAAATTACTAATAGACAATTTCCTGTTTGTCTGACTTCACCATCAGCTGTTTATGTATATTTTTTTTAGAAATTCAATTCAGTTTTCAAAAAGACTGTGTTGCTTATATTTTTTGTTGATATACTTTCCAAAAACCAAACAGGAACAAATAAAGGGCTTATTAATAAAAACAAATCTGGATTGCAATTTGATTTACAGTCTTTGACAAACAATAATCATTTTTTTCCAAATTGATTTAGAAAATAACGGTGTGAGACCCTCATGGGGAGTCAAGGTCTTTAAACATCCCCTAGTTGTAAGAAACTACCCAAAATACCAATTAAGGCTTGCAATCTGTATAGCACCGAAAACAGGAATTTAAGTTCAGGATTTCTGTACCACCAAATTAGTTGCAATTTGAGTTCAGGATTCTTCATTCCCTTTGAACCATATATATTTTTCAATGGAAAGACATAGATAACTTTTTCTTACTAAATCTTTGGTGGTCATCAATCCCCCCCCCATATTTCGTAACAAATGGTTTTATCTCAACTACAGAAGTAAGATTTCGTCAAACTCTGAAAGATCAATTGAACTAACCTGTTAAAAAACTGTAATAAGGATGCATCACTGGTATAAAATCTTTGAAAAAGGCAGACATTTTGAACACACAAAAGAAAAAAAAATTGCTTTAAATTGTGTTTACTTTTCTTTCCTGCATTATTTACTTGCTCTAAACAGGAAACTGTTTTGTTAGAAATTAATGGCCTTTGTATATGAAAACTTTGGTTGTGTACATAAACGTGTAAACAATCCCTGGGAATTTAATAAACTAAGTAAACAAACATCATGGCCACCCCAGGGTTGTTGTAAACAAACTAGATTAAAAATAGATCTTTTTTATCTCTAAACAGCTGAAGAAATAAATAAAATTTATCTCAAACTTATTAAATGATCACCTGCAAAAATCCATTGGACATAATTGAGTTTAACAACAATTTACACCTAAAAAATATGTCAAATAACTATACAGTTTACATAAACTACAAATAAAAACATGTGTTTCAATTGTATTTGTACATGTATATATTTACATAAAGTGTCATTCAGGTTTATACAGCATATGTTCATAATGGTACAGCAGCTGATAACTTTATTTTCACACCGTACAGTGCAATTTTTTTATTTCTTCAAAGAGACTTTCTGATCATTAAACAGTATCAGAGATCAACTGTTACAAGTTTTACAAGGACCAATGCTTTATTTAAGTCTGTTGATTATTGTTAAATGTCTTCAGAATAAATGCTTGACTGATTTTAATTTTAGCTGATGTAACTAAAAATAAAATTATAAAAATTCCAATGAAAATTCCATAGGAATCCATAGCAAGATTAAAATTTTACTAGTCTTATATGTCTCATATTTAGTAAAAAAACAAGACTGCATTGACTTTTATAGACTAAGAAGGCAAGCTGCCTATATATACCCGTATTTTTTTCAAAATGTAATATCATTTAAACAATATCTAAAAGGTTTACAACAAGAATCACACGGAATTGTTTTTATTAGAAAATATAATATTTGTTTTTATAAAATTAAATTAATATACTGCTTTATTCAATTCTAAATGCAATCTTAGGATCAATCAAGAACAGCCAAACATGTAACATTTCCCCATTTATTTTTCAAACCCACGCGAATTAAGAATGATGTTATTAATGCATAAAGAAACACTGTCAATATTTGTTTATTTTTTTCCACCAATTTATGATAAATTAGAACGAAAAGCTTAATTCAACATCATTTAATTCTTCTTCTAAAACAAATAACACTGTCAGCACAAAATCAATAGGTACATAGTCTAATAGAAACACAGTTGTTTGTTTTTGTTAAAAGAAAGGGAGCTTTTCATCCACATAGGATCATAATTTTGTTTACTCTTTTTAACTTCTGTTAATTATCATCAATCAACAATTTGGAACAACTTCTTTCTTTTTTTTTTTTTCTTTTAATTAAGGCCTTATACTCTATTACTGGCACATACCATTGTCTTACATATAAAATCAAGTGATAATGTTTTTAATATTTTTCAAACTTTCAGTCATATATTGTGTTTAAATATTTATATTTTGGAATATTTTTTTCCACTTTTGAATGAGGAAGGACTTACTGCCAAGTTATGTCAAAACCATATCAATAATGCAAGCAAAATTATAGTCATAATATAACTTATTTATTAACTTAGCTCTTTTTAATATTACCTGTAATATATGAATTCTGAATTGATTCTTACTAAAAATGAGTTATGTCCCTTCCTATAGGAAAAGTGGTGCAAACATGAATGAGACATTAACCCAACAACACAATTAAACAATTAAGATATCATTGTATCTGGTCTTTCTGAAGATTTTTCTAAAGTGATAATTGAAGTAATGGAATAGTTATAGAATAACCACATGACAGATACATGCCAAACCTTCCATTTTTTGGAGGGGGGATGTGGAACCCTTATGGCTTTAACTCTGAATAGTATTACATGTAGGCATTAAAAGCTGTTCGGCCAAGCCAAAAAATTGAAAGTATACACAATTTCTTATTACACACTTTTCCAATGTATATTTTTTTTGTATTTAAGTCAGGCCACTGAGTCATGAACAATATCAGTGCAAAAAGTCACCAAACTTTTACTGTAATTTTCAATTTTTTTTAAATGCATCATTTTCTCAACATACCCTTAATCATCTATATAGATATACATGTAGTTCTAATGTAGGCAGGGTAACTATGTATATTTGTATGGTAAAAACAATGAAGTATTAGTTAAAGCTTCAGAAAAGGTTATTAAATTGCTTCATTAAAATATCTAACTTTCCATTAAATTTACAATTCCAGCAAAACACAGCCCTTTTTAATGTAATATGATCTCAAATAATCACAAAATTCCAAAAACAAAAATTACTGTGAAAAGATAGGAACAAAGTATTTTTCAAGTTTGTAAAAAATATATTCTAACGTTATGATAGAATAATGTCACTTTTAGAAAAAAATGAAGATAAAACATAAAATTTAGTCACCAAATTATGCATGAGATCCTCAGTTGATCAAACCAATATGAGAAAAAAAATAAATCTTAAATTCTGTTTGATAAAATTTATTGTTTTATTGCCATGACATACAGGTCTTATTAGGGGTAGATAATTAAAACCTAACATTACAAAAACAATAATATTGCTTTTCGTATTAAAGTTTATAAGCTCATCTTTTTAAAATTCATTTTCTTTTCATTTTTCTCTCTCTATTTATTTTTCTTCTCTTTTCAAGATCATTATGGGATCAAGTTTAAGGCTAACAATTTAGTTGACTGGAAATAAGTTATCTTTAAATAAAGATTCATATACTATTGTCTATAGAAATTCATCATTTCTCTTCATGTTTTTAACAGGCTTGCTCACCATTCTAATCCATATTTCATTATTTTTATGTCAAAGAGTGGAGAAAGGTTATATAATGTCGTTTTAGAATCTGTTTCTCTGATAATTTTGTTAAACATTGATGTCCTTAGCTGGCGATCTGAAAAAATGTGTCCGTTTTGAATGTTTCATTAGGCATTGTGTTGCAGTTGAAACATTAAACAGTTTCTATGAACTTTGATGTGATAAATAAATTTCAACAAAAAAGGACCAAAAATTAATTAACCACACTAATTGTATATCTGCTAAAAACCATCAACACACAGAACAGAGAATTACATAACAATAGTAAATAGCGTTAAATGTATATCGTTAAAAAGTTGGATAAAAGGGCAATTCAATATTGTTCATTATTTCTTTCATTTTATTGAATGCTTAATATGAGGTGCAGATCCATACATACATATATTAAGAAATTTCAAGTTGGAGACTCCAATTAAAAGGGGAAAGAGGAGAGGTGGAGGAGTATTTTCTTCATTTTTTTGCCATTTTAAACAAGTCTAAAAGAACGAAAGGAGGGTTTCAGACCCCACAACATCCTCTTCTGGATCAGTCAAATATCTGTCCGTCAAGATTCAGGACCTGAGTACACTGCCATGATGTTACTCTATATACCTTCAAAGTCTGTGTTCTATAAGCATTGTTTGTCAATGTAAGGAACAGACTCACAAAATTTGACTCTATGCAATATATTATTTAAAAATAGTGAATCCAAAATATAACATTTTAAAATACATAACCACCTATTTCTTTAAAGCATATCCTGATGATTAATGGTGGAATAAAAGGAATAAAAATTTATCATATGAGCAGGGACAAAAAAAAATGTGCAAAAAAATGCCTGAATATGTACATCAGTTAAATTTACTCTGAGAAGTGAAATATTTGGTGCTAAATCATAAAAGGGTTATTGAACAGATTTTAAGAATTCCTGTCCCTCAGTGTAACCATATTTTGCTAGCATACTTATGAAATATAGTAAACTGGTCTGAGAAATACCCATCAATAAAAGGGCACTAACTAAATAACACATAGCTGTACACTGATCACCATGAAATAAATGTATGGTTCTAACCTTGGCTGACACCAACAAAAGGCTGGGCTAGACATGCTAACAAGAACTGTCTTTGTTGTAACTGTATTTGTTGTATCTGTTGTACAAGCTGTTGCTGTTGCACTGCCAACTGAGTCAGCTGTTGTTGTGATTTGCTGTTTTTCACTTTGTCTGGTTGCTGCATGAGCTTTGACTGTTGTAACATGTTCATTTGTAACTGTTCATTGAGTTCTTGAAGAACTTGCTCTTGGAGTTTTTGCTGTTGCTAATATAACCAAAAAAAATCATGTTCATGAAGATAATCAACAACAAATTATATGTATGTAATTTAACATTGAAAGTAAAACACTCAAGGTACAATTTCTACTTTTGGGATAATTAAAGAATTGAAACCTTTTAATAAAATAAATACCTTTTTCTTCTTCCATTATTAATTTTCAAAAAGTTGCATAATAGATTCGTGCACACTTTGTGGCTTTTAAAAATATGTTTTAAAAAAATAGTTTAATTAGTAAATATGCTTTATTTTGAAGGCTTCATATTCATAAGGACACCTTGATAAACAAAGAACCATTGCATGAGAAAGCTCTTTTTAATGTCTGGGTTATTTTAGTATTTCTCAGACTGATTCAGACATGATTATTAATTTATACACCTATGGACACCAAAATAAATCTATCTCAAAATCAATAAAACAAATTATTGACAAATATTTATTTTTAAGATTAACAACTTTTTAAATTTGTTTTAAAAAATAAGACCTTTCAAATTATTTCAACGCTATCAATAGTAATGTCAATTTTAAAATTCACCCCTACAGAAATATGAGTCAACATTTTGGATTATTATTTTGTGATTTTAAAATTCAAATAAGGTGCACTTGAAAATGGTCTCAACAAACATTATCTCAGAATTATTTTTTATCATTGACACCCACATCTTCTGTTATGTCATATTATCTGTAGCTTTGCAATACAAATATAAAATTTGTTGTCAATATTACTTTCCATAGCATATCTTCAAGGAAAATTCCAGCTTGATTTTTAGGTCAACTATAGTGTAATTGATGGCGTGGGAGTTAAAAAAAATGATATTATGCAGGTTACAATCACCGATTTCATCAAAGTATTTATTACAATACATGCATAACACTCTAAGATGTAAGACATGATAACGGTTAATGAAATCTACCAAATATGTCCTCAAGGAAGGTGAAACAAAATACATATTCAACACGGTCATCAAAACAACAAATAGATGTTTATGTGACATCGGAAGTGTCTTTTACCCTAGGCTTTATGTACTAACACTATTATCATGAAGAAGATCAAGGGCTGTTATATTGTGTCCCTGTTGTCAACATTACAAGATTTTCAACAGCTACCACTGAGGCATGATCATAATACATGTGAAATTCATGTTTCTTTTTGTCAATTTTGATAATTGTTATATTAATATCAGCAACGAGGTTATAACCTATTGGTTGAAAATTACAAAAGTAATTCATCATTTGAAGTAAGATGTTCTTCTCAAATGTTTTGTTGCTTTTATTACAATTTTTTTATGTAATTTATGTAAGGATATTTTTTCAAACAAATCAACATCACGCTTACACTTTAATCTAAAGAAATTTTTCTGTAACTAGACATAAAATTTTCAAAAACATGCTGACATTAAATGTGAATTTTGTTTTTTTCTTTTTTAGTCTATTGGAGCAATAGCAATATATTGTTTATCAGTTAAAAAAGACAGTATTTCATGGAATATCATTTCAATTTAATCAGTTATATTTTATTATAGTTAGAGGGCATCATTCTAGAATTACACAAGTTGCATTAGCCGAGTTGTAATAAAACATTATAATGTACAGTATGTATAGAAAGATTGGTATGGACTATAAATAGGATTCAAATAATCGTGTCTTTTAACTTAAAGCTATTTTAAATATTTTTAGGAAATTGTGCTTTGCATAAGAATAAAAATTTTAGCTTATAAAAATAACTGATTGTGAGAAGAAGACATATAAAAAATAATTCAACTTCCTTTTGAGACAGATGAACGCAAACTATGATATGACCCATTAGTCAGAGCTTAATTGTGCATGTGTTCATCATGTTCAGTTAAAGAAAAGAATGGAAGCTGAAAAACTGAAAAGACGGATGCCAGGAGGAATACTGATTTCCTTAACTGATTCAGCCTTTTTGGTTTGATCTACTCTTTTGTATTAGATTTATGATTTTCAAATATTTTGGCCTTGAGTATCACTGAAGAGACATTAATTGTCAAAATGTGCATCTGGTGCATTAAAATTGGTATTGTTTATGTTTTATCTATGATGAGAAATCAAACAGTTCATTTCTTATCATATTTATATTCATATTGGGTCATTATAATATGCATCAACAATCTTCTCAGTTCTGAGGTCGTGTTGATGGCTAATTAGATGGGATCCAGTGACTCCAGTCCCAAATAAAATGAAATGTTGACACTTAATAACATTTCCACACATTGTTTATTGTTACCTATGGTACTTTTGAAATTATGTAATGTGTTTTAATATATTAAAATTAAATTTGAGAGTCTCAGTCAATTTGGTGGGCATGAATTTGGAGCTTATGCCAATTTAAGAAAAAAATTGCAATTATATTAAAGGAACTTCACCAAACATAGCCAAATTTGGCAATTTCTGAAAAGTATGAGATTTTCATTGTATTTAAAAACATAGCATTCCTTATGTAAATTAAGACACTATTTTGGTATGCCAATTCTGACACATGCCATTAATAAAATTTGCAAGCTTATCTCAAATTAAAATAGATACATGTAGGCTTCATGATTTATATCCCTTGAATTAACAAGAAATAAACTAGTCTGAAAGAACAGCATACTAAATATTGCACAGTTGAAGGATGGAAAGGGGAAACCATGCCAAATATCTTGTTTAGATAAATACATATCTAGGGCTCTTTTCACAAAAAAATCTTACCTTAAAATTGATTGTAAGTTATACTGAACTGTTTATGACTTCGTTATGAGTATTTTTTCTTTTAAGATTTTTTGTGAAATTAGTCACAAAAGAAACCAAAATTTCCAAACTTTTAAAAATAACTGACTTTAAATTGCTTTTACAAACTAACAGGTATTTTTTCATTGCTACAAAAGTAATTCATTTCTCCTTCAATTACTGTATAAATAACTATTTCTATGTCAAAGAGACAATACATCTTTTTTCGCCACAGACATAATTGTGTAACCCGGTCATGAAATTCTCCAGACCATTTGATGGTTACTATCTTGATCTATGAATGAAACAAGTATACAAAAAACTCATAATTATGTCAGTACTTTCTCATTGTCAATAGCCTGAGGGTATCAGACAGGCTTTTGGCTATCAATCAACAGAGTGATCTCCCTTACTCTTCACACCTGTCAACCAGTAAGGCCATTTACCTATTGCTTTTTTTGCAACAAATATTTTTTTCTAAAGACAGGTGAGATGATTTTTATGACCCAATTGAAAGACAAAAACATTGTTGATGTGCAGGTTGTCATTATATTCTTAACAACAAAGGCAATAAACAACATCTTTGGTGTACACCTAGCAGTAAATGTGCCAAGGAAGGTGTAATTTTAACAAATAATATAACAGTCAGCAGATATATTTATGCACATCATGTATAACTTCATATAAGGAAAAACAAAATTTTGTACATGTCAAATTTATGAGAAACAAACAAGCAAGGGTTAATCTAACTGTTATATCTTAACACAATAATTATAATATCTTGTATCATATATCATTCAAAATCTCCACAACTGATCATGTGATGTTACTTTTTTTCCGAACATTTGATATTCCCTTACTTTTTTAAAATACAATTCCAAGTAAATGGTTGAGCTTTTGAAATCATTCTTTTAACTAAACAAATAGCAGAATTTGCAGCTATTTGGTAAATTTTATAATTATAGTTATATTAGTAGAAAATCAATGTCCATGAAAGTACATGACATGTAGTGGTTACATCAAGGATAGGACAAAAAATCAAATACTAAAAAATATTGCAAATAACCAGGTAGACCAAACACTTCAAAGGTTCAGATGAAATTCTAAAACCAACTTATGTAACTTGGATGGAGAGTTTTTTCATTGGCACTCATACCACATCTTCCTATATCTATTTATGACATAGATAAATTGCAATGGTAGCCAAATGCTAGCATCAGTGTCATTTTGGGAAAATTTTAATCTAGTTGCGTAAAAGATAATGCCACTTCTTAGGGCTAATTGGGAACTTTCTTCAAGTAGAAACAGCCCTCTACAGGGATTAATGTAAAGCTAAGAGAACACTAAATGTTGCAGTGACTCGTGTTAAATATCTATCTCATTTCTGTAAAATAGAATTACCTCGGTATAAAAAAAAAACTAACCTGATGTTGCATAACCATTGACTGATGTTGCATCAACTGTTGAATTTGAGTTGGGTTAATAGCAGGAGTTGTTTGTTGCTGTAAAACTGCTGAAGCTGTTGTGCCGTCAGACCATGCTGAGCAGCCATTGCCATCTGTTGTCCCAGTATTCCACCCATTCCAATTCCTGTTTCTATGGCACTGTTTGACTTGACCTTTCTTTTTGCTGCAACTGGTTGATCATGGGGAGATTGTTGCCCAGTTTCCTAGATTTTTGATAAAAAATATGAAATATGTTTAAGTTGACTGTTCAAATCAAAATAAAAATAAAATTGAAACGGCAGTCAAGAGACATGTGCTTTGAAATATTTTGTCTATATATCAGTGTGACATACAGAAATTCAATTTTATCACACATTTCAATAACTTGTGTAATGAATCATAAATCTAGCATTTTAATGTTATACCAGTAAGTCAGTTACTACACTTCTGAAGAAGTAATACTGGTTTTCTGGAATGTGGAGCTATGGTAAAAATGAATAAAAATTACTAATTTCTTTGACATAAATCATTTCAAGTTATACACTAATTTTTCTCTCTCACACCTAATATAATGCAAATTAATGGAAAATATGCTAAAGGGAAAAAACTGCTACTCACCAACTCTTAAGTATTACAGCCCTGATGATTCCCAGAAGGAAATAACTGTTATTTGGTTGGTGAAAATTTAGGGTCAATTCAGGATTCAGGAGAAGAATAATGAAAAAAAGAGGTACCTGAGATTCTTCTGTCATGTCACCATTTCTCAGAATTTCGCCATTTTGCAAACTTTCTGTACTTTCACGAACCGATGTTAAGTTGATTGCTCCTTGATGTTCAGTTTTATCCATTATGCCATTGCTCTGTAATACACAAAAAAAATTGTCCATCATATATTTAAAATCCAAATATTGATCATTTCTTAAAAAAGAACCAAAGACAGTCTAGTTACCCATGTATCCTTTATGAAAAAGTGTAGTCTTTCCTTATCTAAGTATCATCTAGTTCAAACCTTTTATTTTTATAAACCATTTTTCTGTAAAATTTCTCAAAAAATTCAAGACTTGTTTTCCAAATTTTGTTCTAAATCTAGTTTTCTATCTTGAGTGTCTTAAATTCTATAATAAGTTCACAGTGATTAAAACAGAAATTTATATATTTGCAAAAAAGGCCAGAAATTTTGGCATTATTTTCAAAATCACGTATAACATGCTGCAAAGTAGATAAAAGGCTAAAATAGTAGCACTACATAGAGTCTACAGCAAAAAACAATAAACTGAAATTACAGCTGAACAATGGCAATTTTTTTCAATATCAAAACAGTCCATCTGGAGGAAAAATAGATGCCTGTCAATGTCATTGTTATTACTTTTAAGACACAATTTCTGTATTCGTCCCTCTCTAATATACTTCATTGAAACTCACAGACAAAAATCAAGATATGACCAAGGTCACAATTTGTGTAAGCAAGGACTGATTGCCATCTTATTATGAAGAAGAAAACATAAAAAACTTGAAAAAAGATAATACAAAACAAGTTTTTTAACTGAAAAAATATGATTTAAAACCATTGCATAATTCATTACTTTAATGTTGATAATAAGTCTTGTACAGGTATTACTTTACATATCTTCAAAATTTTAACCAAGAAGTTAAAGAAATACTGTAAATTCAGAAATCATTGCAGGTTTTAATTATGTAAATAATGTGACTCAATAATAAGAACTCACATTCTGATATCTGATACATATATCTGTATGCAGATTTTCCTGAAATAGCAATAAATAATCTCGCATTTTTGTCCATTCTTCACAAATCGCAATAATAAATGCACACAATAATTTCTGAATTTACAGTATGCGAAATCACAGCACCAGATCACATGACAATATGATAGGTCAGATAAAATAAAAAAAAATAATATGGGCATTTTTATTTTTCTAAATTCTACCAGTATTACTTTGTCAAACTTTATGTTATTTACTGTGGATACATTTTACTTTCTTGGGTACTTGGCAGCCTTTGTGGATTGAGGGGAAATAGTATTTTCGGGGATTATGGATTTCATGCTTTTAACAAATACTGTATACAAGCTATATGCATATCTGTATTTTGTGGAATAGTTATATTCATTGTTAACCTCATCCTACAAAATCCATGGTACTAAGTACTCCATGGACAATACAATGTCTTTCAAAACTTGTTCTATGTACAGTTAACTATTGTACAATTTTCTTATACTATTGAGTAAACTTTTTGCATTTTTATTTAAATATACTATAAAGCTGACCTCAATTCTAATAAAATTTAAGCAAATGAACATTTTGACCTTAAATTTGAACAGAATTTATAAACTTCAGATATATGTATTAAGGTAAGCCAATAAGCTATTTAACAAAAACCTATAAATATATATGTATAACAGAACAATACATATTTATATTTTGATCTGTTTTGTTTAGCAATAAATAAAAGTTCTAATTCAAATCTAGTGAATGAATACAGAGGTTAACTTAACCACACTAAGTAACTTATACCTTAGGCATTGTTCAAAAGAACATTTTCATAAAACTGTTTACGTATTAAATTCTCTTAATCGGGATTAATGTATATTCACACCTTGAAATTATTTGTAACAATTCCATGCAAACAATCTATAATATTAGATTTAAGGAAAAGGTAATGTGCTCAGTTGTGCGTAATGTCTGGTGAAAAACAATATGAGAATAAAGCCGATTCGTGTCAATAATAACATTCTTCTTGATTACCCTGGCTTTTTAACTAAGTAACAACCTTATAAATTATGTCAGTAGGTCAGTTTCCCTTATAGAAACCTTTAATAAGAACAGGAGATGGGTATGACACAAACTGTGACATTTCAGGAACCCAAACAAAATAATGTAAATAAGTTATCTCCAAAGTAGTTGACATTTATCTGATCAATACCTTGTTCTTTGATTCAGATGAGAGGAATTCTATTTTAGTCACATTTAACTTTATAAATTGACATCAATTTTTTTTTTAAATTAATCAAAATAAACAGCATAAGTATTAACTGTTAACAATCCATAAACCAATAAAATTTTCTTTCTTGAAAAACAAAATATACAATTGGTGAAGTCAGAAGCTGGAATTTAATATCTGCTAAAAATTACCAAATTTAATTTATTTCAATTTAAAGACATAATCTAAATTAGGGAAGATTAAATCATTTTTTATTTCACTGGAAAAAATCAGGAAAGGAAATATAATAATGTTGGAAAGATCAGCTACATATAAATGTTCTTACAAGCATGAAAGTACTAATATTGGCCTTATAAAAAAAAAATATCATGGACAAAACGATCAGTAAGACTCAGGAGTTCACATCATAATGAATATGTGAACTATGTTTCAAGCTGATATGACACAACTAACCAAAAACTTTAGCCTGATACAGGAAAGAAGGACTAATAGATCATAATGCCCGTCTACAATCGTAAAAATATTATAGAGCCATTTTTATAGTTTTGTTAATGGTATTTTACACCATTTTCATTATTACAAGTCTTATGGTATATAAGTTTATCAACTCTACATTTGTTCTAGTTGAATTTGCATGACAGGTGACACTAAACCTGATGAAGTGCTTGGTCTTGCTCCTTTGGAGTCTACGAGATTAGTTTTGGTGTTGTTTTTTTCTAAATCTTGGTTTGTCTATTCAAAATGTGTTTATAAGATTGGAACATCCATAAAGAATAGTTGCCCCTTATTTAAGTTGGAATTTGGTCGATATTAGCAAGGGCATTTAACACCAGACTGAATAATCTTTGCATTCTTACTGAATACAATGCGATGTCCCATACTTTGATCATTTATCTAGTATACATCTTTTTAAATGACATGACAGTACACAACTTTATCAACTTTATCCAAATCAGCATAATTTGTTCATATAAAATAAATATAAATGTCATCCCGATGAATATCTGACAAATAAAAGATCTTGGACAATAAAACAGTTTAATTCATAAAAATACCAACTGAAGCATATATTAATTAATTGATAATCATTAGTACTTTTAACATTAATATCTTCAAAGTAATTGTTTTTGTTTACAATGGGGTTTGGAGATATTATATGTGATAAAGAAACATTACTGCTATTTCACAGTTACATATAAAATTATTTATTATTTAGATTAATCTAAGTTTTGATCTTATTAATTAATCTGTTTAATCCATTTTTCATATAATATTCTGCCCTCATAGAAAGGTTTTATTTCTTCTTAGTGACCAAAATAAAAGACTCATTAATAACGGATAAATAAACATCTTATTGTAAACAACAACATACTATTTATGCAAAATTGACACTGGATGCATTCAAATACCAGATAATCCACTTACAACCCGCTAAAAATTAATAAGATAACTGTGACCTCCTTTGAGCAATGGAAACTTGTTGCTCTTCTATATGGAGAACAAAATCATAATGTTTGCTCAATGCCAAATTAAAGATTTTTCAATTAATGTGACAAAACAGTTGCTTTTCATTTGTTTAAAGCAAAATCTGTATGATACCTGTCTGAAATGATCTCTACTTAATATTTCTTATCTTTACTGAATTAAAGTAACTGAGTGTTTCATCAACAAAGATAAAAAAAATCTTCTTGTTTGAATAATAAAAAAAAAGATCAACAAAAAAAAAAAAGAGGCAAAAAGAAAAAGAAAAAAAGGAGATCTTATCAACACATATTATTATGAACTCCTGATATTTTTTTTAAACTCCCATACAGAGTTGTCTCTAATTATATATTTAAGACATCAAAATATATCAATTTTAATACTTGGAACATAAAACAGAAAACTGATCTGTCTGAAACATGTGAAAGGTTAATAAGCATATACACAAATCAATCTTCCATTCAAACACATAAAAACAAAGTATACAATTACATTAATTTCTAATATTTATATACATTTATTTCCACTTTAGTGATTACTTTCCATACAAATGAATATTATACAACATATTTATTTTGACAACAATTACCATTAATTCAAGCATTCCAACTCACAAGTATGTAAAGAACCCTTAATGATTGTTTATTATTGTTAGAAAAATATTCCTGCAATATAAGGTTTTCCCATAAGTAAACAATATAATTTTTCATGTAATTCATGAATCCAGTTCAAAGCACTGTTATAGAGTGAATGATTGAAGCTTTTTCATTCAAGTTCACTTTTATGTTTCTTTGAATCCTATATTTCTGTACACATGTTTTATCTCTGAATTTTCCTGTAACTCGAATGGTTAATCAAAACATTGCCTGATCCATTATCTTTAAACCAGTATTCTGATCAACTTTATGCAATCAATTCAAAATCTAACTCAAACTTCTACTCAAACTTCTACCAACAAATCACCAAAAAAAAAAAATCATATTTATGTATAAAAAACATGAATCAAATATTTTTTTGTATTAAAGACAATGCTGGACAAACCTAAAATGTATGTTACAAATAACTGTTCCCTGTAATCTTAATTAAATATTATTGTACATATATAGACACCCATGAATACCAAGTTTTTCCTACAGCAGAATACTGCCCAAGCCATAAATATTATGTTTTTTTTATAAATTTTGTTTTAGAGAGATCTGTATATTTTCATCTTTTGGTTTTTTTTAGGTTTATTATCCCTACGGTATTGACTAAAGTTGGATAATCGGTTGAAATTACCAACCAATTATCTATTACTATCGGTTGACATTATATAATAATTTTTTTACAGAAATAAACATTATAGTCTTTACATTGTTTTATTTCAAATACATGTTCTACATAAAAAAACAATTTCGAACTTAATCTGTATTATGTGGTAATACGCATTGTGTATAAGTTTCATAACATTTGGTAAAGCCAAACTTAAGTTTGAGACAGAAACAAGAGAACAGAAACAAAATATTCAGCAATTTTTATGTTTATAAAGGGGCATTACTAAAGAACAGTAAAAGTGACACCACCCAATTTCGAACTTGATCTGTATTATGTGGTAATAAGCATTGTGTATAAGTTTCATAACATTTGGTTGAGGCAAACTAAAGTTAGAGAACGGAAACAAAAAACTCAGTAATTTTTATGTTTATAAAGGGGCATACCTCAAGAACCATTATTGTGACAGCACCCAATTTCAAACTTGATATGTGTTTTGTGGTAATAAGCATTGTGTATAAGTTTCATAACATTTGGTTGAGGCAAACTAAAGTTAGAGAACGGAAACCAACTTTGGGACGTACGGACGGATATACGTACAGACGGACAAGGGTAAAACTTAATGCCCCCTCCGCTACAGCGGGGGCATAAAAAAAAAGAAGCACAAAGACCCTAGCATATTTTTCATATAGGGGTGATGTACTTTTCTGGTGTTTGTGCATAAAATGATTTGACTTTTGGTTAAGAGCACTTTTAAGTAGCTAATTAGTCAATTTTAAATTCTAATATTACATTTTCATTATTATCAACACATTTCATTTCTTTTAACAATAAAATGGACATGTTAAACATTGCTTACATCAGCATTGGCAATTACTATGCCAACATGTCTTTATTATCTGATGTAGTAGTTATTATTAACAAAAGTTTTAATATGGAAATTACGCCATTTCATTTTTGGTATTAAAGAAAAGAGATAACCATTGATTTTTTCAGATTAGGATGATAACCCAAAAACATCCTGTTAACTTACATAAAATATAGGTTATTTATATATAATGTTTTTAAAAATTGGTAATTTCTGGGTTGATGTGTCAATTCGATAAGTATTTTGTACTTTTATATGACTTCAAAGGTAGATCAAGATCAGCTTTAAAGAAAATAAGTTAAAAACTTAATTGGATAGGAATAGACATGGAAAAAAGATTTGTAAAATGCATGGAAGGATGAAGGCTAAGACAACAGAAAAAAAAAATCCCAGAATAAAGGTCCAGCTAAATTCTTTTTAAAGGAAAATTAATATATGGAATTACCATAAAGTTACTTATGTCAGTAGCCAGGTGGTGGTTTTGGCAGAAATAATTTGCTTCAATGTGCTATAAAATCTTAATCTCAAATCCTGTTTACCTTCTGCCTCCCTCAATTTGTTATCTCACAATTCTCACATATTTTTTCTAAATATTGTGATAGATAAAGTTACACCAAAAAGGCTCATTTTATTTTTTAAAAGATTTAATGTAGGAGTTAAAATAAAGTAAGGGAACAACCATTTAACTTCAAGGGGGGGTTATGGTTTTTTCCTAAAAAAATATTCTGATCCCCAATTTGATGAAAAAAAATATTGTGGTCAAGCAGATAAAAAAAAATTCTGAATCCAGATTTTCCCCATACCTTATAGTGTTAAATTTTGAACAAAATAATTTGATTGATAGTGTCGAAAAACTAAAAAAAAATGTTTGTGATTTGCATGAAAAAGAATTTCTGACTCAGAAAAAAAACCAATCCCCCATTAAGTTAAATGGTTGCTCCCTAAAGAGTGAAATTTTTTACCAAAAAAAAAAAATTAAATGCAAAAAAAAAAAAAAATCTGGTCCAGTAATTCAAATACATGTATTATATATATTGATTGAATAAATTAAACATATCAATGGTTTGTTTGTCTGTAATGTCTGTGCTCTTTGTTGCTGTTTTCAACAAATTGGATGAAAAGGAAAATTTGTCGTTCCTTCAATGAACACTCATTTACAACTTTCTAAGTTCTAAATTATGAATATTGTTCTAGTGGTAAATCCCAATGAAATTCTGATGTTCAATGTCCAGTGAAATGTTGAAAAAATTTGGATTTAGAAGTGTTTAAGTAAAGCTAAAATCTGCTACATTTAAAAAAAAAATAAATGGCAAAACAATTAGACAGACAAAACAAAGTGTACTTAAATAACTTAATGCATATAAGCAAATGCATATCCTGTTTATCAAACTAATATCAATATAAAAACAGCAATTTATGTTTTACATTGAACAGTTTTACATTCCAAAATATGTAAACCATATGGAAATGATAAATACATAATGAAAGCATGTTTCTAAACCTTTCAAGTGACAAACTATTAAGCCTAAATTAGAGGAAACAGTAATATTCTGAAGCTGATGGAGTGCAGTACTTCTCATTCTCTAAAAATAGACTATTTCCATTACGCTTCAAGTTAGAGCAATAGGTGCACATTAAACATTTAAAATCAGGCAGTTCTGCTTTTCATTAAATAAATAAAAACATGATGTAACATATGAAAAAGGACACCATTCAAAAGTATTTATGACAATGTCCCTGACAATTTGAAACTCCTTAAAAGATAAAACAGAAATCTTAGTTGAGGAAATGACACCTGTTTGAGAAATATGAAATCTGTTGACATAACTTTATCCACTAAAATCCTACCTGCTGTCTGACACATATATAAAATTAGACCTAACTTACCTGTACTGAAGATGTATAGTACGAACTTTTCCTCAGTCTTTCATCCAATCCTGGAGGTGACACAGAGTGAGACTTAAGGGAATAATCTGTTTCACTTTCCCTTTCTTTCTCTCCTTGACTGTTGTAGTAATAGCGTGGACTGTGACGACTGTAGTCCTCCACCTGATTCCTGGGTCCTGTAGTTGTCAAGTCAATTTCTGCAGGTCTAATTTCCTCTGACATTTGTTTCGGAGGAGATATTCTCTGGAAATACTTGTCTTCTTGGTATCGTTCCATGATTTTTCTCTCAGCAAGTCTTGAATTCCACAGATCTTCGTCAAATCTGGTCATATGGCTGTATATATCAGGATGAAATAAAGTCGGAAGATGGGGAGGATGAGAATAGAATGGAGAGATCGGTGTATCTCTCATAAACCTTGAACTGTCAAACTGAATGCTCATCATAAAATGATAATCCTATCTGTGTGTCATATGTTCAACTCCTGAACAATTATGAAGTCACAATTCAAAGTGTCTTGAGAATATATAATAATGAATAATATAACTACAATCTAAACCAAAATTAATGAGCTAAACAATTATATGCAGGAAATGTTTTTTGTCTAAATTTAGAATCACAAAGTTTTTTCACAGGAAGCAAACTGAGTATCTATAATCCAAGTCTGTTGATTCTGATGTACTACAGTTTCTTATTAAATTGGCCCACTGACCTGGATACACCTACTTCATTCATAAAGTCCATTAGCATCAGCAGCTTACAACAAAATCCATTAATAGATGTATTCAAACTGCATAATTACAATGAAGTTTATTGCTGGAGAAACAATTTTTCCAAGTTACACCAACATTATTTTAATAATGTTCTGTGCTACATAGGTAAAAAATCATTAATAAAAATTAAAGTGTTTCCCAGTTCTCCTTTGCTAAACACCAACTGTCAATCAGCTGTTACAAAACAACTGAAATGTAAACATACAAATGCTATTGGTTTGTTTCTACTGGGGTCATAGTTCAATATGAGGTAGTCCATATTGATAAAACACATGTTAAGTTGCTTATCATTGTGTTTGAAGGTTTAATGACCCATATAGATCACTCTGATTACCTGATCACATGATCGTTATTATTACAGATACTTGTCAGATGACATAATGTAACAAGTAA
The DNA here is from genome assembly GCA_017311375.1 of Mytilus coruscus. NCBI lineage: Eukaryota > Metazoa > Mollusca > Bivalvia > Mytilida > Mytilidae > Mytilus > Mytilus coruscus. The sequence goes on along the minus strand of CM029595.1, from coordinate 84,369,295 downwards.
TACCATTTTCTTTTATTAAATTGACTTAATATTTTAAAAAATACATAATCTGACCAAATAAATTTAACATTTGGGTCACTTCAAAAAAATTGTTTGTTGGTCACTATTGGGTTGGGAGATAGCCCTTTAAAACAAAACAAAAAATCTAAAAATTTCAGTTTTTTCTGACTTATGTTCCGTTATTAATACAAGGCTTACAAAAAAACTCACACAGTCCTTGTATATAAACATTCATTGTCATTGATAAAATCTACTTTAATGAATCTTATAGACATGAATAAAGATGATTAGTACATGTATTTTGAGACACAATTGTAACTTTACTTTTTAGAACGAAGACCTCAGTCCTGCTCTCATTTATATAAGTTAATACCATGGGCATGTCTGTCATGCTATTTGGAAGGGGAAAAAAATGGTACATTTCAAAATAAACTATTCAATAATACATTGATAACCTCAAGGCTATTTTAAAACATTTATATAAATCTATTTTAATAAAAAATTCTCTTTTTAAACCTCTTTCTGCTCATATAGAACAATCAAGTGATACCAAATGTGTATGTATATGTGCATCCTCATATAACTGCAAAAGACTAGAGTAACTTGAACATACATATATCATACTGCATCAAAAACAAAACACAGGTTATTGTAATATAGGACTTTTAGATTCATTGTATTAGTCCCAGTTGTAATCAAATATACAAATATTGGTAAAAATACAAACAAACAAAAAAACATACATGTATTAGAATACTCACAAATCAAATTTTTAAATAAAACAGCTAGTATCACTGAAGCCTTTCACCATTGTCATTGGTTTTAACTTTATATATAACTAACACATTTGCACTGCATTTATTGCAATAGAAAATGTTTATTAGGTAACTGACCTATTCATAATTTAGATCACATACATTACACAAAATAGCCTCTTCGGTGACATCTCCTAAGTCAATCTGATTATTTATGATAGTTTTTGCTATGAATAATAATCGATATTAAAAACTTATATATTTCTCGATACAAAAAATGGTCCAGGTTATGAAAATCCTCAAACACACTGTCAAACTTTTTGAGACTCAATATGAATACCTGTATCTGATTTTGTTGAAATGAGAAAATACATTTAAGAGATTTAGAGTTTATGAAAAATGGTATTTAAAAGTATAATATGCCAGATGGACATTCTTTTCACTGCCATCAGGATAATTATATTGAGAATTTTTCTTCCTTAAGTTCTAAATTCAGGTACCTCAAGTGTGATTTCAATAATCAATTAACATATTTTAAAATTGATCACTCAAATTTTAACATGGTAAAAAAATAGGTAATCTTACAGACTATTGTGATTTTATGCTTATTTCCTCATTTAACTCTCAGTACATCTGTGAGTTCAAATTAATTAGAACTTCAATTTGAAAAGCAACATAAATCAAGTAAGCAAGTGCAAAATGTACTTACATTTGATGAAATTGTTCTGAAGTTATTCATAAAGTGAATTTTAAGTCCAATTTTAAAGCTAAAACTGTACCAACATACTTTTTTTAAGAAACATACATGGCCCAAGAACACAGTTATTTCGTAGTGCATTTCTTTTAGACAATAAATTCAAATTAAAAAAATCGCACCTGCTCTATCTCAAAAAGATTTTTACAGTGTAGTGTACTACTATAGGGACAAATAATATCAAAATTATAGAAAAGTCTACCAGCTCTAACTCAAAATATTGACAATTCTATGTTAAGGGGGTCTAAAATTCAGTTTGACAGCTTCAGACATACTAGTTTTTGACCTTTTTGAACTGGACCAAATCACTACTTAACATAAAGATTCAGCACCCAAACTTTTTTAACATGTAACTTCATCCTTTTACTTAATATTTCATGCATAAAATATAAGGAAATAAATTTGGAAAGTGATTAAAAAAAATTTGCAAGTTATACACTGTCCACACTAGGGACTATATTTGTAGACAACGAAAATCTAAGGACGATAACTGTGTCCTCGGACCACATGTATATCTTTGATAACTAATATCAGTCCAATTGGGCAAATCAGCCATCATATCCCACAGAGAGTATCATCTATCCAATAATTAACACAGAAGTCAGTATTTTACAAATGACTTATAAAAATATATGCTGACTGGATTAAATTAATGGATTTCATTTATTCAATGATGATTTCAATTATTTATTGGATTATTACATATAATCCCAGAAACTATCATACTTAGGTGTTCAGTTGTTAGAAACTTTAGAATACCATAAAAACATTTAAAAAAAAAGGAAAATACATAAAATAAATTAAATTATTGAAAAGTGATAAGATAAAGCAGCAAAATTAGACAGAATTGGCTGATTCCATTAAATTATTTACAACATAAATGTCATAAAACATATATATAAAACTACCAAGCAATGTTATTTTTATTAATAATGTCAGTACATTGTAAGGGAAATAACTCTAACAAATTTATTCTACTTGAACTAGATTTTTTCCCAAAGTAACTGTATGTCACAGGCACAAGCCATAAAATACAATTTTGTAGCTAGTTGGAATAAAAAAAAAACTTTTGTATCTGCGAGTTGTAGCTGAGGATTGAAATATTTGGTGAGTGAATACAAAAGATTTTCGGAGAAATTATGTAACAAATAAAAATTTTTGGAACCAGTATTTATAAAACCATTTCAGTACATATATTCAACTGTTTCAACACATCTGAGCAAATCCGATTCAAAGCAATATTTCTGTTAATAACAACCTAAAAGCTATGTTCACTGGAACTGACAGAGAGATATTGTTGAATTATGTAATTATTCATAGGTAAGCCATAAAGAAATTGGCTTTGAAAATGTAGTTAAATAATTATACTTGAATCAATTCTGCAATTAAACAGCTCATGATGTCCATAGAAATATATCCATCAGTGTTTTCAAACTTTAAAATGTATTGCATCTATTTTTTCAATGAACAAATTTGTTGATTATCTGCAAAAATAGATTTTGATGAAGATTTTCGTAACTGTATTTTTGCCAGTATCTTTCATCATACATTTATCAATATTTATTGAGGAATTTTTCTAAACAAAAAAGTTTTTTGACACACATCATTGGTTTCTATTTTGACATATTGTCTAAAAAGAAGTTGAAAAATTTACCAAAAGGTACACATTTTTCAAAAATCAAGCAGAAGGGCCCCTTTCCCATGACGTCACAAGTACATTTGTTGTGACTTCATTGTCAGATAGTAAACTACCTCAGTCTTCACGCTTAACCACAGGCCCAGCAGCCCAGGCTTGTAAAAGTGCTTTCAGGCCTGTAAAAATCATCTCTACAGGCCAACAGAATCTAACTAAAATTTTCCAAAAATTGAACTCTAGGCCTGTAGATTTAAAAGTTTATCGCGAAGACTGCTACCTGTTTTTAATTTTTTATACCCCACGCAACGAGTTGCGGAGGGTATAATGTTTTTGACCCGTCCGTCCGTCCGTCAGTCCTGTTTCTTGTCATCGCAACTCCTCTCAAACCACACAACAGAATTTCACAAAACCTTTTTAGATAATAAGGACGTACTATGTAGTTGTGCATATTGACAGGAAATTACGATTCAATTCTTTTCTAGGAGTTACCTCCTTTGAACTTATTTACTTTAATGTACTACTGCAACAGTTTGTCATCGCAACTCCTCTCAAACCACACAACAGAATTTCATGAAACCTTTTCAGATAATAAGGACATACTATGTGCATATCGACAGGAAATTACGTTTCAATTTTTTTCTAGGAGTTACGCCTTTGAACTTATTTTCCCAATATACTACTGCAACCTTTGTAATCGCAACTCCTCTCAAACCACACAACAGAATTTCATGAAACCTTTTCAGATAATAAGGACATACTATGTAGATGTGCATATCGACAGGAAATTACGATTCATTTTTTTCCAGGAGTTACGCCTTTGAACTTATTTGCCCAATATACTACTGCAACCTTTTGTCATCGCAACTCCTTACAAACCACACAACAGAATTTCATGAAACCTTTTCAGATAATAAGGACATACTACGTAGATGTGCATATCGACAGGAAATTACGATTCAATTTTTTCCCAGGAGTTACGCCTTTGAACTTATTTTCCCAATATACTACTGCAACCTTTTGTCATCGCAACTCCTCTCAAACCACACAACAGAATTTCATGAAACCTTTTCAGATAATAAGGACATACTACGTAGATGTGCATATCGACAGGAAATTACGATTCAATTTTTTTCCAGGAGTTACGCCCCTTTGAACTTATTTGCCCAATATACTACTGCAACCTTTTGTCATCGCAACTCCTCTCAAACCACACAACAGAATTTCATGAAACTGTGTAGATAATAAGAACATATTATGTAGATGTGCATATTGACAGGATATTATGATTCAATTTTTTTTTCTGATACAATTTTTTTTTCTTACACTTATTTTAATTCTCCAATGACAATGTGGGGACGTGGGGTATGTGAGCGCGCTCACTAAGGTTCTTTCATTCTAAAAAGAGACATAAATGGAAATCTTGAATAAAACGTTCCAATATCAGTGAAAAATTGCGCCAAATATCGCCCTTATTGCTCCCCGTTCTTTTCAATTACCGTTAGTAAAATGTTGACCAATTCATGACATCAATATCCCTGTTGTATAGCTACTCAAAGAGATTTAAGCATTTTTTCTAATGAATATTTAATTTTGGTTTCATCTCAGAAAAAATTACAATAGTATTTTTGTGGAAAGAAAAAATTATTTAAACTTCTAAATCCGGTTGTCCAATACATACTGCATTTAGGTTAGAACCTCAATATTTTTAATATAAGAGATTTCATCTTGTAGCATGATCTTCCTGAATATTATAAAACATTTTCATACCAATCAACTTATAAAAATGTATCATTCATTATCTATACTATCAATATACATGATGTACTTTTTTTTCATGGATTTTTTGATATAGGTGAAACATAGAATTACATGTTCAACAAAATACTGTAAAAAAAACAAAACATTTCTTCCTCAATCCATAATAATTGGTACCCATGAAAATAAAGAAGTCCTCAATATAAAGTGACCATTCATTGTATCAAGGACTGGCCACAACGTTGATGTTATTTATAAAGTTAATTTTAAATTAAACTGGAAAATTGCAATAATTCAGTAGAACTATTTTTTAAAAACCCACGGAAACCGATTTTCTAATATATGTGAAAAAAGAGCTGAAGGAACAACACATCAAGCATTATCGCCATTTGTGTAAAAAATGATAATTAATACTTCAGCAGTCCTTTAGGGCATGACGACACATGGCTGACAAATATAAACACATATTTAGTTGTGTCAAAGTGTCAATAAACAAGCAATTATTTGTCACAATTAGCTTTTTCACTAGACATAACATGTGTCCCAAAAAATATACACTTGTTCAAGGGAAAAAAAATGCTGAGAAAGCATCTTTTTTCAACAGTTCATTTTATTAGCATCTTTTTTCAACAGTTCATTTTATTATCACATTAATAAGACCTTCCAAAAAAAAATCTTAATCCATTTCATCCATATGTATTTACCGTACACTGTATATTGGAGGAAACTATTGAATATAAAGGAAACATATACAGTTTAAAACTTGGGATTTGAAACATGTGACAGCATTACAGATATTTTCACAGGAAGCAAAAGAGCCTATTAAGCCGTGTTCTGGGCAAATGAATTTGAGCAGCCAATATTGTAATTTTAGAAAGGTTGTGGTTGTATTTTGTTCCATATCTGGAGTCGGTTTCACAAAAAAACTTGTGACTAAGATTGACCGTAAGTATACTGAATTGTTCATGACTTACGATCAATCTTAGTCCTAAGTTTTTTTGTGAAACCGACTCCTGGTTCTAAGGTAAGTGTACTGAATGTCCTTAATTTAACCAAAAAAAATTTCCTCTTTACTTTTAGCTTTTTTAAACACAGCTGATTGATTGATTGATGTTTGCCTAACTTCCAGTGGCAAATATTTCATTCATGTTCAGGAGGATTACTAAAGTGATAGATATTTATTACTTATTATTTATTAAAGATTTATAATAGGACTCATGAATCAGTCTCTGGTCCTTTATTTTTTTAGCAGCCAACATTTTTACCCTGATCTAAAAGGGAAGTAAAATTTTACTTCTTATTCAAGTAAGCAGTCAAATGGATTTATAGAATTATAAGAAACATGGTCTAGACAGAAAAGGAGGAAATTGTGAACCCAGAAAAATCGGTTAAACTAATAGTACTAATGCATGGACATGTGTTTGTTTGTTTTTGGGATAAAAGAGAGGCAAAAGATACCAAAGGCACATTCAAACTCATAAATGGAAAAAAAACCTGACAATAACGAAAACAGATCAAAAGACAAACAACAGTATACAAAACACAACATAGAAAACCAAAGACTGAGCAACAAGGTCCCCACCAAACACCTGGGGTGATCTTATGTGCTCTGCTAACATCCTCAACATACCAAGAATAATACCTTCTAAATTTAAACATCCAGGTATAAGTCAATGAATCTTTTTAGATTAATTGACTGGTGTTTGCATCCACTGGATTTGTTTGCTTAAAATCCAAAGATATAAATTCATTCCTATTCAAGAAAATCAATCCTTCAAGTTTTTAAATAAACATATATATTAATAAACTACCTTTCAGCTATCTTCAGATCTTTCTTTTAAGTTTACTTCCATTCACTGTAATTTTGTCTCTGAAATAAGAAAGACATATTTTAATTACTGTCATAAGCTGTTAAAAGTCGCATGCTCATAATACATTTACTACCATGTCAATGATGCTGGTCATGAATTCTTTATAATGTTATCAAATTAACCATGTTTACAGAGGATTGCTTTCTATTATCCGTTTTTTTTTATAATTTTTTCCGAATATGTTTGAAAAAAAACAGACTTTTTTCATACATGTGACTCAAACCACTTTAAGGATAAGGATCCTTCCTTTAGCAAAAACAAGAGAAAAATCTAAATGTAAAAAACCTCTTGTTTTGCTTGAAATTTTCATAATAGTACTAAGTAGTCCAATTTTTTGAGAAAAATGAACCTTTTTATCTATATATATTTAACCCTATTCTGATGTAAACTTCACCTAATTTTACCATCATAATTATGAATTATTATTAGATAACTTCTCCCCAGTTCTGGAATATTCAAATAATATTCAATCAAATTAATAAATTAATACTTTCTAAATTGCTGTAAGAAAGACTACTTTTTTACAGGTAATAAATTCTCCTGAATCAAAAAACTGCAGATGAGTCATTAAAATGATATCATTATGATATAAGGAAATTATTAGGTCTAAAACATAAATGATCTCGCAGTTTGCTGATTGACAAGCTAAACAAATTCAAGCACCTGATTAACAATAAATTTCAAATGGAATTACAACATGTCAATATATATTGAAAGTAATCAAATTTCATAAATAGAAAAATACATATATCACTCATAAATTTGTCAATAATAGGTCATATTATGTATTCATAAACATTCAACAAATCAGACTAAATTTTTAAATAATATTTATTACTATATCAAGGCTTTGGCATTAAAATTTGAATAATATTTAGACATCCATCTCATTAAGACTGACACCCACTTGCAGTATGCAAATAAATCTGTGTGGGGATATCCCTCTGATGCACTAGGAAACAGGGCACTAGAGAACTTTAACAAAAGGAACTTTCAGGGATTTCAAAATAAAATGCGTCCTTTCTGAAAAGTCTTATAAGACACAACTTTATTATAATTATTGACTCCATTCAGCACATATAACTGAAAATGTTCCCTATATTAATTTCTGCAACCTGTCCCTCATAGAGTGCCATACAAGGAACAGTTTGACAGAGGAAAAGGTTTAAATCCGGTCTATGTTTTCATTAATAATTTATGACTGAAGGCTTGCACTGTGCAATGCATAAACTTTGCAACTTAATAACTTTGAATGTGTCAGGATAAAGACCACATCAACATTGTTTTTCATTGGAAAGTTGGTTTACCAGCAAATATGCCATTTTTTTAAAAGGAAAAAGTGAAAGTTGGGATAAAGACCATGTGTCATAGTATTCCGTAAATAGTTCTCTCAAAACCTACTAGCTACTGACTTAATAAGAAGTTTTGGTAGAATATATCATAGCATATGCTTTAGCATGTTTAGTAAACCATATCAAACCCCAATGTGTCATAACGTAAGAATAAATTATAAGTTATTTAACAGTTAAAAATAGTTAAATAGTTAAAATGTCTATCATCAAAAATTTTACTGATTTAATATAAATAGCTTGCATTTTTGCAAGTCAAATTTGTTCCAGTGACACAATTTTAATTCTGGTGTATTATAGCATATTCATTTTTAATGACATCTTATATCTTTCAATTTCTTTATAAGATAATTCCCATTTTTCCATTCTGATGAAAAATAAGAAGATGTGGTATAATTGTCAATGAGACAACTCTCCACCAGAGACCAAATGACATAGAAGTTAACAACAATATGTCACAGTACGGCCTTCAACAATGAGCAAAACCCATACTGCATAGTCAGCTATAAAAGGCCCCAAAATGACAAATGTAAAACAATTCAAAAGAGAACATGTTCACTCTAACCGTTGTTGTTTCACAAAAAATGTATGAACATACCACATAGTCAGCTATAAAAGGCCCCGAAATGACAAATTCAATAAAGAATATGCTGTTGTTTCACAAAAAATGTATGAACATGAAGTTAATTGGCACATTGTTGGAAATTCAAGTCAGTCTATATAAGTTTTACAAGAGGAAAAAAAGAAGGCTTTCTGATAAATAGGAGTGATGAAATAAGCCCAATTTTAATGAAGTACATGTAGTTCTTCAGGCCTGTTGGATTTGCACATTTAATTACTGGCATTACATTGGTAGGAAACTAGATTGACAAATCATTTAAGGTACAGATCTACTGAACCTGCACATATTTGTAAATGTTTGGAGAAAAACAAAAGAGTGCACATAAGCCATACAGATATACATGATATATCTGCATGCATTTAACCTGCAAAAAACTCTGTTACTGATCACTCCTCCTTTATTTCAAGCACAGACATACAACTTGAACAAGGTTTACTAATATTCTTAAAAAAGTCTAACAAAATTGTTCAAAAGACTGGCTTTTTAAATCAATATAAACATTTATTTATTAAAATACAAATAAAAATCCATCAGTTAAATCAAGTTTTATTAGATCAATTATGGCAATAACAACCTCCTGCCCTTAGTTCTGTAAAAACTTTAAAATAAACAAACCTTGACCTATAAAGCTACATCAATAAATAATGCTCATGGGGAGAGTTGTTTACAATATCTTGTTTAGATTTTCCTCTTTTTTCTTAATGGTTTATATGCATGAATTAATAAAACTCTCCAATACTTGGAACATCAACACTATCTTATAACACAATTTTCGTAATTTAAAGGTTAGTAAACACACAGATCATCAATTTTACTTTTGTAAGATCTATTCTCTTTTATATTTTTTTTACATATAAAAATTGATGTATTTATAGCTCTAAAAATATTTATAATTAAATAAAAAGATTTTGCATTGATGAATGAAGGCATATATCATTACCCATTAATAACATAATGTACAGGACTTCATATTTGCAAACCCACTAGCCACAGTCAAATCGGTTACAAATGTATGTTGTTCAAGTAGATAAAGTTATATAAAGTCTTAAAACTTGAAATATTCATTTATTTAAAAACAAATCAATTTTAGTTTCAAATATTCACTGACATCTGAATTACCGATTATATTTATTCACCAATAACATTTTGTGGTCGTGATATGTATGAAATATTTGGCACTAAACATACAGCACCAAACAAGCAATTAAATATAAAAAGTCTGCAGTCTTTTATTCATATAAGCAAAAGTGACTATTGATAAAACACTGTTTTGATCTGGTGTAACACAGAGTATAACACAACAAATTTGGTCAAGGACAAGGGCTTCTTTACAGTAGATATCTATCTTATATCATTACATGTAAGCATCCTAATAACCTCAAAGATTTTAAGGAAAGGTAAACAAGATGCATGCTGCTGCATTTGTTTAGAGATTGTTTATTTAACTTAATTGAAAGAACTACAAACCTTCAAAATTTGAAGCATCAACTTGCACTTGTGTGGTGATCTTATTATGTTTGTACACAATTTTGTCCCATGAAAACAACAAAATTCAGATGCTCATACCAGCATGACCAGAAAAGTGAAACTTGTATTCAAAATCATAGGGGACAGTTTTATGCTACTAAAATGAATAAATATATAACTTTCAATATGAAAAGCTACAAGGATTGTATAAGTAAAGTTAAGTTGCCTGATATTTTTGCTTACAGTGTTGTTGATTACAGGCCTATAATAGTCACTACAATTTGATGAATATACAGATTCTGTGTCTAAGCTATGCTTACAAAGATCTGACAGCACTCAGTTGTACTTTCTTTTCTGGTAATAATTACATCAGCCAATGAAATTTCAGCCTTCAAACTTTTGAAGGTGTGTATCACTATAACAAAACCAGAGGATTGCAAAAGATCTCTTTAAAAGAAAGTAGACCGGAGCATTGTTCGGTCCTAAGAGAAGTTTAGATACATGATCTGTATTTTAATCAGATTGGTAGTCACTATTAAATAAACGCACATCTTTTCTAGACTTGGGCAATTATCATACTGTATAAAAGACTTGTTGAGAGTTGAAGACTGTTGGCCTTTAGTCTTTTGGTTTTTGTGTCACTGGGTTTCTGTAACACTGACATATTTGAATGGTTTGAATGGTTTTACACTAGTAATTTTTGGGGCCCTTTATAGCTTGCTGTTCGGTGTGAGCCAAGGCTCCGTGTTGAAGACCATACTTTGACCTATAATGGTTTACTTTTAGAAATTTTGACTTGGATGGAGAGTTGTCTCATTGGCACTCATACCACATCTTCTTATATCTATATTCTTTTAATTCAGGTCTTCAAATATTTCAACCATCTTTCAATGGAGATAAGAGAGAAAAAAAATCTACGGAAAGTTCATGTAGGATACAGAGCTTGTTTGCAGAAGATGTAGTCTTTTTCAAAACCAAGGTAAATATATTTAGTAGAACTAGCGTGATGAAGATGCACATAAATGTAAAAGTTCACAAAAGATTTATATTGTTTGTTTTAACATTCAGTAAATGAATATGTCTTCACTTTTCAGAGCAAACTATAGATAAATCTAACACAATGGTTCTGAAAAGAGGCTTCACATTTATACAGGGCAATTAATTTTGAACTGCCACTGGAAAAAGACAGGTTAGTTGGATAGGGGTAAACTTTTTTTTTGCAACACTTTCTGATCCCTCACTTAAAGTTGTTGCAAGGGATCTGTATTGCAGAGATTCTGGCACTCAAAGACCTTTACACAAATGGGTTTTAATATGTCTCGATTTCAACAAGATATGGCTGCATACTTTTACATAATGAATAGTCAAACAGATACCAATTCAGCATGGGTTCTACTGCTGAATGGGAGAACTTGGGAGAAGTTAAGATGACTATAGTTCAATACCCCAGTCTATCATTGAAGTTGACAATGGTAATAAGACCTTCCAATGTTTTGCTATCTTTTCAATGTGCAACTGAAGTTTTTTTGGTTGCTGACATGTTGCTGTCAGGCTTTGAAAGCTTAAAAATGGCATTTTTCAAATGAAAAGAACATGTTCCCTGTTCAGTTCAAATAATCTTATCATTAAATCTTATACTTAGAAATGAATTATACTTTTAATTATTTGTCAACTGCTTTGATGACCTGGTAAGAATAAAATCATTCAGCTTATAAAAGTATACAAATATACCGTAAAGTATAAATACCCTTAATTATTATTTTCATAAAGGATATATAATCCATAGATCAATCAATAAAAACATAGCACAACAAATACCCATAAAATCCAGGTCATTGATTGTTTACAAAATGGGTAAACAACACACTTCGACATTATTTATTAAAGCACATAGTTACAGGCTGATATATGAACAAGTTTATAACACTTCAAAATTTTAATGTTTGTCGTTTCTCTGTTTCAATGTTCTAAATAGGGTAATGTTTATATTTTAGGCCACAGGTATTCTAAAATACAATTGTCAGTTAAAATCTATCTTGTCCTAAATATTCCAATGCATTTAATTTTATAAATGAATTAGTAGTTGCAACTACATTTCATGATATTTCTAATATGTAAAATTCCTTACCAATTATCATGGATTCAGTATGTCATAACATGCCGATTGTATATAAATTATAAATACATGTATTCTAAATTATACAATATTCTCCCCTTTTTGCATAGTAGGCTCTAGGCTACAAGCCCATTATTTCAAAATGAAATCTGTTTCAAATTCATACATAAATATGTGAAATAGTGAAATAGAACATTTTTGTCTTACTTTTTTTAATAAACCATATATATGCCTCAGAACCAATGAGGAGTATAGAAATGGAGAGATCATCAGAGTAAACAACGAGAGTATAGAAATGGAGAAATCATCAGAGTAAACAAAGAGAATCCCAAAAGTTATATAGTCTTTTAAAAAAAACTTGACATTTTGTAGACCATATGCTGACCTTTGAACTTCTTGTAGTTTTTGGTGAAATTGGGGTGCTGTCTCATTGGCATATATATACTCATGTCTCCTTTGATTCATATAAATTTAAATCAAGATTCATTGTGGAAGTCTAGGGGTTACTTAGCTTACTGTCAGTCAGTGAATGTGCTAAAACATATTTTGCAAGTTTAGTAATATTAGTAAGCAGGAATAAATACTGTATCAACATTTCAACTTTGAAGGAATACATCATTTGTTAAACACTGCATTTGAAACCCATTCAGGATACTTTAAAGAGCAGACTCTGAAAAACTACACAATTAAAAGACTGCAATTGCTTAAAGGCACAAAACTCTTTTTTTGCTTTATTTTCAGTGTTCAAAAATTTTTATTCATAAGAAAGCAGTAAATGAAATACATGTGTCCTAAGTTAAAACATTATTTGGTTACTGGTATGAGTAAGTTTTCCATTTAGTTAAAACAAATAAACCGAACCTAGGTGTTTTTTAACCAAAAGTAAACAAACATTTATACCTGGGAACAAACAATGAGGACTACACTGCCTACAGGTTGCAACAAGACCTTCTTCAACTTTCAACCCCAGTCTGCTGATCTAAAAAAAAAGCAATAAAATAATTTTTTACATGTAAACTGAATCAGTCTAGTCTAGAACTATAAGTGAACTGAAGTTTAATTTTTACTGTTAACATACATGTAGGCCAGAATTGTCATCACACTCAAAATACATATATTTCCATATCAAAACATTTTAAAACTAGAGGCTCTCAAGAGCCTGTGTCGCTCACCTGTATCTACTGTGGTTTTGGAAATCATGTAAAATAAGGTTAGAATCATAATAAATAGTATTAGATACCCCAATAATGATTGAGACCAAGTTTGGTTTAATTTGGCCCAGTAGTTAAATTAAAAGCAGGTCATCCCATTGTAATTTTACAATAGTTACTGAGGACCCCTTATCATTATCTAAATTAGTTTTCAAGTTGTGACCATTTGAAATTGTTTTTTTTACAATTTTCCCGTTGACTTCTAAAGTAAACCTCTATGTTCTATTTTTAGACATGGTGGCCATTTTGGTTGATAGGCGGGGTCATCTGATACACTTTTAAAACTAAATACCCTAAGGATGATTTAGGCCGAATTTGGTTGAATTTGGCCCAGCAGTTTAAGAGGAGAAGACTTTTGTAAAAGATTACAAAAATTTTGAAAAATACTGAAAAATTGACTTTAAAGGGCAATAACTCCTTATGGGGTCAATTGACAATTTTGGTCCTGTTGACTTATTTGTAGATCTTACTTTGCTAAACAATTTTGCTGTATATAGTTTATCTCCATCTATTACAATATTCAAGATAATAACCAATAACTCCAAAATTTCCTTAAAATTACCAATTCAGGGGCAGCATCCCAACAACGGGTTGTCTGAATCGTCTGAAAATTTTAGAGCAGATAGATCTTGACCTGATGAACATTTTTAACCCTGTCAGATTTGCTCTAAATGCTTTAGTTTAAGAGATACAAGCCAAAAACTGCATTTTACCCCCATGTTCTATTTTTAGCCATGGCAGTCATCTTGGTTGATGGGCGGGGTCATCGGATATATTTTTAAAATAGATACCCTAAGGATGATTTAGGCCAAGTTTGGTTTTATATGGCCCAGTAGTTTCAGAGGAGAAGATTTTTGTAAAAGTTAACGGACGAAGACGAACGATGGACACCAAGTGATGAGAAAAGCTCACTTGGCCTCTTTGGGCCAGGTGAGCTAAATATGGGCTTGATAGCAGACAAATAATTTTATTTTCACAGTTTTAACTCCAGTAACTTTATCTACAGATATATGTGTGAATATACATTGATTTTTTAACAGCACTTGTTACAGTATTACAAAATAAAAGAGTGGACAGACAGTTATCTCCCTTGTGTGCCTTAATCAAAAATGCTGATGTCCAAAACAGCATACCTGTTACCATAGTCTAGCTTTTGCAAGTTTTGTTGCAGGAGAAAGATTCTTAACAACAGGCATTTACAATAGGAAAGAGTCTACGAAAACAATAAAATGAAGGTAAGTGAATGTAAATTCTTATCAGGCTAATTAACTTTTAAAATTCATTTTTTACCTGCATATTAAAAGCCAAGGGTATAATATATTTTAATTTAGGGGTGAAAATCAAAGTACATGAAAAAATGTAGAATGTGTCCTCTAGACATAAATTATAACTTTGGGACTAATATAAACAGAAACAAAATAAGAATTAATCAGACAGTTCATCAACTGAAATCCTAAACTCTGAATTCTGATCATGCTGATATGTACATGCAAGTCCTAAACATGATAAATATATGTAACCAAATTAGTTTCTAAGAAATGAAGGTAGAGACCAGATTTGACCAAGTCATTTAAATGTACAATGCAGGTCAGAAGGAACAGATCCAGGGTTCAAGGAAACTCAGGAAAGGGGGGCTTAATTGTCTGTAATGGTATTAAAAAATAGCACAAAGCATAGCAAGGCCAAATTTTTTTTGAAGATTATATGCCAAAACATGTGCTTTTATGAAAAGGTGGGGAAGACACTTTAAACTCAGCCATAATCTATTACTGGTCAGACACTAAATGGTTGCCCTATGTAGGTTGAATGCTGCTCTCTCTTCATAAAAAAAAAAAATTCAAACAACTTGAATTTATTGGTTTGTGATTTCTTCAATTATAAACAAAATTCTTACACTTTTTACCTTAAACTCTTCTGTATGTCAAATTTTATACCATTTTAAGCATTCACAAAGTCTGAAAAAGGGAATCTATGTCAAACTGTTTGAATGCCAAAGACAAGCACAATATTTCTTGGAATTTTTAAGTTATGCAACTTTTAAATAGAAATAATCTTAACTGAAATAGAATTTTTTTATGGTTGTTTTGTATAAAAATGAAGATAAAAGTATCCTAATTAAGGCTTGGTCTATGTTAAACTTACATTTTAGTGTCCCAAATATATTTATTTGCCTAGCTCTGCTACACGTCATAGAGGGTAACTCAATTTGTAAGAATAAAACTATCAAATACAGTATATGTCAACTGCATTCTGCCAAGGATTTGTATAGTACAAATCCTTGATTCTGCTATATGAAATGTGTTTCCTTTTACACTATATAAGTCATTACAAAAAAATAAGGGTCTAGGCTTCGGTCAAAAATAGTTTTTTCCAGAATGAAAACATACATAAACAATCGAATCTTGACCAACAAAAGAATCCATTGTAAAAGTATTTTAGCATTTGTGGTAAGTAGTGTTAATAATTTGACATTCAAACCATATTAATGAAAAGATGTATTGTAAAATTCCCCTCTTTGCATTAATTATCATTGTAGTTCAGTAAAAATGTCTTCCGTTTCGAGCAGGATTTATAAACACATATATGCAGGTGCATATGCATATGCAGGCAGGGGGGGAAAGGGGGAGGGGGTTAACACCTTGAAAGTGACCAATCTATTATGCCCTCTAAAATCAGAAAAATGTTTTGGCAAAAAAAAAAACATAAAAATGTGTTGTGCTTCACTTTACCTCAAATCCTGGATCTGCAACCTGATACATAATTTAGTATCCCTTTATTAGAAGCAATTTTCAGCTGAATTTTTTTAAATAAGCTCTCAATTTAACCTTATGTTCATTGACTGGATTTTTGTTTGGTTTGGTTTAAAATTGCCAAGAAAGTGATGTTTAAATAACATCAAAATAGAAAAACCTTCAAAAACTTTCAAATTATATTAAAATATAATTGTGACTATAATATATGTATGTATGCAACATATCTTTCCAAAAGAGAAATAACTCTTTCAAAAACAGGATCAACTGGGAAGAATTTACCTTTGAACACCCTCATTAATCAATTGGTTAAAGAAATAGCATACACATGCATGAAAAGGGGGAATCAAAGGATATCTTGCAGAAAAAAGTTGCATTTAAAAAACTGTATCATAACTTAAAATAACTTCCCTGGACTTGACAAAAACATACATTGTATGCACATCTTTCAAAGATATGTGGCTCAAAAGTTTTTCATGTCTACTTTTCCCCAGTTAAAACATTTCTTTCCTGCATATTATTTCTACCTTGTAAAAAAAATATGCAGTAGTGATGTTATCTGTATTTTTTAATTAAAGAACTGCATTATGTTTACAAATTTATATTGGAGTTTAAATTGTTAAAAAGAAATACTATTTATATATATGATCTAAAAATGCCATTTTATCATTTTTAAGAGTATCATTGTCTTTCAAATTTATAATTGATTAAATAGGTTAATCAGTTGAAAGCTTCATTTGCTATGCAAAATTGTTTACTTAGGAGGCAAGAACAGAAGAAATCTGGTTTGAAAATTGTAGGGTTAAATTATTGAATTTAAGCATGACAGTCAAAAACTTGTGATGATTAATAATCTTTAACGATAAAAAAATAATTATTTTCAATTCTTACCTTTAAATACCGCTACTGTTTTAAATATACAACAGATATTCGATATTATCAGCAGACAAGAAAGACAACATTGGGCGGGCGAATTACATCGGTAAATACAAACATATTCTTGCGCACAAACATCTGTTTATTTAAATAGACCCGCTCTTTATATGGTTGAATGAGTATTTTCGTATGATTTTGGTAACGTGCAATTAGACATACATGGTTAATTTTTATACGAGGATAAGATGCAATTAGTAATAAATAATTCAAATATAGAAATCAACTTTTCTTCTGGTTGAAGTCGCAAAGATTTTCCAAGGTGACGTCACTCGCACCTGCTGTGTAAACATAAACTTACAAACAATGGCAGACGAAGCCAAGCTTACCAAACCAGTGTTTTCTTTAAATTGAACAGCATTTCTTTGTTTGTTTGTTTATTTGATACGCCCGATTACGTAGCAATGTGCTATTTGTGATAAACAGAATGAGTTTTCCTTCAAAACTTGTATCGAGTCTGCACTGCTGAGTCGTATTCATTCGACGGCTTTTTGTTAATTTTCTGTCTTTTCACATTGATGAATAATATGACATCTAAATAAAATATCATGATTACTAATATTCATTGTTTTGATTTGATAAATATAGCGGCTTTTTATAGCCTCATAAAATGAAACTACCCTTGAAAGCAATTGATATTTTTACACGTGTAGCAGACGAAAATAAGCGGAAGTTGTTAGTTAAAAAAAGAATCATAGTCGGCTTTATAGTGAATGTTTACGGACTATTTTTAGCATTGGGACTATCTTGACCTACTCTGACTTTATATTACAAAATGAAAAAGTGCAAAACAGTAACTTTCTCGTAATGCAATGATTATCTTGATCTTGATATCAAGGTCAAATTATGTAACCTCGATCAAGGATTTCTATGAAATATACATTTTTTAGTGATTAACCACACCGTCACTTGTCTCTGAAAAAAAAAACCAAACGTAATATTTAGGTATAAATACAGGTAGTTTTTACAGAGACAAGAGCCTGTAAATAGTAAGACTGTTCCCAAAACTATAAAGTATATATTAGCAATAAGAGGGCAACCTTAAAAGTAACTTCCATAATGCGACCATCTACTTTACATGGTGCAATGGAATTGCACCAAAAATCATTTAAATGAGATGTATTGTGTCACACAATAAGACACATTGCTTTCTAAGTTATGAATCATTTTAGAAAATGCTTACAAGTCCTAGATGTTTACCTCGCTTCACCTAAATAGTGGAACAAAAATAATGCATATATCTTTTTTATATTTAAGGAATGACTGTCAATGAAGAAATAACATAAAAAATGTGGTGCACACTGAATAACCGGCGTAGCGGGTTATTTAAAAGTGTGCACCACGTTTTTAAGGTTATTTCGAAAAGACAGAAAAAGTATTACAGTCATTCCTTAAAATTTGATATTAAATTCCATTTTTAAGGAGTAAATCATTAAAAAACGTTGATGACGTCACGGTCATATGACAAAATTATGTCTATGAATTGATAGACAAAAAGCATTCAGCCAATCAGAAGATTCGTAAATATTACCGAATGAATAATCTAAAATTGGACTCATATTCAATTTGT
Source organism: Mytilus coruscus (assembly GCA_017311375.1). Classification (NCBI taxonomy): domain Eukaryota; kingdom Metazoa; phylum Mollusca; class Bivalvia; order Mytilida; family Mytilidae; genus Mytilus; species Mytilus coruscus. Next base: position 84,350,506 of record CM029595.1, on the reverse strand, counting down.
ATAGAATGCACACAAATAGACAACTTTCGAGTTCGATGCATTTCCGTCAAAAACTCTGGTTTTAGTGAACATCATTCGTACGTTTAGAGACATCGTCACTTCCGTTCCAATGTTGAGCGAGTGGTTGAAAACTATAATGCTATACTGCACGAATTATTCGGCAAATTAAATATCAGCACTGCTGTCATTAGGGAATTGTGATTAAGTACTTACAAAACAAACATTATTTCTAGTTTATCCTGCACAATGACGATCACTAAGACGCTTGATGTCAATGATGAACGTTAAAAGTGCCCCTTTCAAAAAATGTGATTGGGTTCGCGCCAGTATGCTGGTATGTTGGATCTGAAAACTATTGATTTGACTAGTCTAATCATAGGAACACCAGCTTTGTTTTTAATTTATTTATAACTCTGTGACACAAATGTTCGTGGTGAACTTCTTGGAAAAAATACCGTGGCTCCTCGCGGCTGATGTTGATGTTTTGTGTGTTTTTACTCCCATTGCGCCGGCCACTTTGAATGATTGACATGCACCAAAAGAAGTCAATGACGCAAAAACTGTTTTATATTGTTAAAGCGGAAATTTTGGTGTCGAAACATATCGATATTAAAAAATTTTTCCGTCATACTTTTAAATTAATAGATTTTTGGATTTGTGATTTAAGTTCAACATTTACAAAGTTGTACAAGACATTTACAGTCCCTTGACTTCATGAGATATTTCCGTTATCGAGGAAAATATTCCTGTCGATTTTTTTTAATTCACAAGAAAGCTTGACAATATTTTTGATCGTTATGGCAATAACAATAATAATTTATTAATGCCTCACCATCAATAATACAGTATACACATTTCACATTGTAAAAGTAAACTTTTAAAATTATTATTGCCTTTCTAAAAAGAATTATGAGAGACGGATTAAAAAGGAACTAGTATATTTACACATTATCAAAAAGCTATTATAAAAAAAAGTTAAATCATAAAACATATTTGCAAGACATTGTTTAGTCAAATATCGGCATCGCTATGGATACCAAATGCACACTTATAACTGTCAATGAGACAACTATCCACCTGATTTCAATATACCGTATATTCAGCTATAACAAAAGCCCCGAAAACAAAAATGTGAAACAATTCAAACGAGAAAAACTAACGGCCTAATTTATAGCAATACAATTTACGAAAAACAAATATGACAGACATGCTCCTGACTTGGGACTTGGCACAGAAAGAATATGGTGGGGTTAAACACGTTTGTAAGCGTTCAGATATCTCCTAACAAGGGATAGTGGGGTCACAGCACAACATAAGAACAAACTGTAAAAGGCAGTTGCAAATGGCTTAACTCAAAAAAATCAGTACGAAGCACACAGCAAAAAACTAACATAAAATAATAGACACAAATCACCAATATAGCAGTACTCTCAAATACTGAAAGCTAGTTCAAAGTCAATCACTAATTGCGGAACTAATAAATAAATTATGTTATTTCAGACTAAAGTATCAATCAGTATACATTCAACGGACTTCTTTGGTTTTTGTTCATTATTTGGAAATTAGAACATTAGTTTTCTGGTCTGAATTGTTTTACATTTGTCATTTCGGGGCCTTTTATAGCTGACTATGCGGTATGGGCTTTGCTCATTGCTGAAAGCATGACCTTTTGCAATGCCAAAATATAAGTAAACCGAGTATCGACACGTTGTAGGATTATGTGTACTCATAACACTTACTGTACATGTATAGCAATATGTATTTAGTTAAGTATGTTTTAATTTTTCAAAAACAAAATCAGTCTTAGCACCGAGTTTGGAAAGCCAAAAACATAAAATGATGGAGAGGACACAAACCAAAAGAGTCTGAATAGAACAGTCAAAATTTCTACTCAGGTCATACGTGCCTGAGAGAAATTCAAACTAAACCTTCAGCGCATCTTCATAAATACATGAATTGGTAAGTTACCATTGTAATCATGCCAAAAAGTTGTAGTAATTAACATATTATATTGACGTTAAGCACGTTATTGCGTCAATACCGTAAAATCCGACAGAGCACACGGATAAACAGCTCTTCTATAAAATCTAAATAGTTAAGCTTTATAAAATTTATATCCATAGACTAGGCAGGTATTACTGTTTCCAAAAAGATAATAAATTGTTTTATAACTTTTCATAATAGTTTAAAATAAGGATACAAATATTGGCAAAACGTCAAAAATATGCGTGTCAGACGTAACAAATTATACGCAAAATAACTTTTACAGGAGTTTTTGTGCTTTTAGAAATAGTGTAAAATCCGCGAAAATTCGCATGAATGATAAACGTCATATATAATTTATGATGTCATTACTGATTTTTGCGTTGATGCAACGGTCAAAGCTGATTTTTTAAAATGAATAATCTTCACCATGGTCAGATTTCGGAAAATGGTAAGTTATCAAAAGTTATGGCTTTTTAAAATATAAGATGATATGAAATTTCTTTTTCATAAATTATTCTCGCAAAAGTACATAGATAGACCATTTCAAATCCGGATTTTTACAGCAATTACGCCACAAATAAAAACTGGCTTCGGGCAAATGTCTTGCAAGAATGTCCAATGTCGAATTTCGTCGCTTTTTTACAAGTAAACTGTCAGTTTCGACGTCATTTAATAAAATATTCGATTTGTAGCATACAAAATAGTGCTTTTCCGTAATTGTACTTTAACCCCACAAAACAGTTACATACTTTTGAATAAGTTGTTAAGTCGAAACGACTTCGTTTTTTAACAAATCCAATGTCTTGCAAGTTTGTCCACTTAACAATTTTCTTACGTTTTGAACGTTGTCAATTCGGGACGCTATGTCTTTTCAAATTAAATCTAAATGTTTGTTTCTTTTGTGTTTTGGTGTTTAACGCCACTATAAGCGACCTTGGTTGTATTTTATCGAACTGTTTTCATAGGTGGAGGAAGCCGGACATCAGGCGACCTTTAGTAAGATAACTGACAATTACTCTCAATTAAGATCGGAGTCGAACAAATTTCGCCACGAGCGTATTTTAAAATCGGCAGGCTCGTGATCACTTTATATGAACCCCTTAGGCCACTCACCCACCGAGGCCATCGAAATCGAAAGCTTTTCATATTCTCATATAATATATGAACGATATTTCATTGTTTTCAAATAACAAGTATGGTTCGATTTCATGTTAAGATCAGAGGACAAAACAGAATAATCAACTTATAAATTTCGCAAACTGTTCAAGCATCGAAATAACTTTATACGGCTATGATAGAAACGAAGATAACAACTGCAAAGGAAAAAATTACTAGTAGTAATAAACAAAAGAAAATAAATAATTATGTAAAATAAAAAATATGGTAATTTGTCAATAAATAGGTAAAATATTAATTGCAGAAAAGAAGAATTTCATGTCCGGAACAGAGTGAATTAAATATTATAAAGAGATGAAGAAACTAAAAAGAAAAGAACAGAAAAATAAAAGTTACAATAAATATAAAGACAAATATAACGAAAGCCGAAACAGAAGTCCGAAAAGTGAGGTGTCCAAAAGCGCTTTATATAAAAGAAATCAAAGGCAGAAAATCAAAGAAAAGAAAGAAAAACAGAATCAGTACAAACGTCGGTCACGAGACAAAACACAAAATGTAAGACAAATAAATAATCAAAATGGCGAAATTCGAAATGCAATATTTAAAAATAAGATGGTCAAATGCAGGGCACTGAAAAGGCTTAAGGACGCTCCACCATCAACTCCAAGTAAAAAACAAGCTATACTACAACACTATATGTGTGTGTCACCAACAGCAAAACAATCTTTAAAACGACAGAGTCCATCTCTCTCTGAAAAGTCTTAGAAAACATGAAGGGATTCATACATGAAACAAAACAGAAACGAAATTCTGATGCACGTAATGCTATGCATGTAATATCGGCTTCTGTCAGCGGTGAAAAAATTTCAAAAGGAGAAAAAAGCAAAGCAGCGCGTAAGTTGGGATTGCAGCCGCGGCGACTTTCTGGTGGTCAAAGAATTCGCACTTCTGTTTTGAGATCCGAAAAATCTTGTTACGAATTCACAAAGAGGAAAACAAGATCTGACATTACTTCTGATGAAACAAAAAAACAGGCTTATGATTTCTGGATATCCCCTACGGTTTCGCACACAAGTTCTAACAAGACAGACGTGAAACGCTCACGGATAGGGCCTAATGAATATGTTTCGCATCAAATACACCTGCTCGAAAAAACGCAAACTGAAGTGTTTTAGATTTCAAAGCCAAGTATCCAGATTTTAAAATATCACAACGTTTGTTTGAAAGTTACAAGCCGTTTTTCGTGATGCCAGTTAAACAAAAACATCGCAATACATGTTGTTGTCGGCAGCATATAGAGGTTCGAATTCTTTTTAAGAAATGTATGGAATTTAGGAAAAATTTGCATGCAAGTAATCTAGACTTGACCCAAGAGAACTTACCAGTTTTTGAACATTTAAATGACATATGTGCTGAAACTTTATGTGATAAGACTGCACTGCACGCACAGTGTTTAAATCGGTCTTGCAAAGAATGTGGAGTTGAAAAATTGTCCTTCAACGACAATGAACTAGACACATCTAGAAATGCTCGCGACATTAAATGGGACAAATTTGAATACACTGAAATAAACGTAAAAGGCAGAAAAACAAGAACAAAACTTATGTTAGTTAGTAAAAAACAAAACCTGGCGAAATGTTTAACCATTTCAAATCACTACTTGAAACTTTTCCGGCTCATCAAAATAGAGCTAACTGGCAAAGTGAACAATATTGAAATATTGTTCAAAATCTTCCAACCAATCACGCAGTTTGTATTCACGATTTCTCTGAGAACTATCGATGTTCCGACCGGACTGAAATCCAATCAACATACTTTCAGAGAACCGAGGTTAGCATACACGTTACAATTTTAAATAGGCATGCTATTCTTGAGGTAGACGGGATCGACAGCACATTAAATTCACCGGTAATAGTTAGTGAACAGTTTTTTGTCATTAGTCCAGACTTGGATCATGACCGTCACTATACTGGATATGTCCAAACCGTCATTTCGAAATATTTGAAATCGGTATCTGCTGAAATTAAATTATGCACGAATTTACCGACGGTTGCAGTGCTCAGTATAAAAGCCTTAACTGTATGGGCGATGTTTGTACACATAGGTCCGATCTAGGATATGACGTTTTAATTAGAAACTATTTTGAAACCTCGCATGGCAAAGGCCCACACGATGCTGCCGGTGGTTTTCTAAAGAATCAAGCGGACTACGCCGTGCTCCGGGGTAAAACTAAAATTCAGACGGCGCGTGACCTTTATGATTTTGCTCAGGAAAATCTCCAGAATCCACAGAGTGGAATATATAAAAAACGGCTTTTCAAATACATTGCTGAGATTCCTCGTCTTCATAATATAAACTTTAAACCCGTGGATCAAAATCGCAAGATACACCAAATCATATCAACAAATTTTTATACAGATCTTCTTGTCCGAGACTTATCGTGTTATAATTGTGATAATTGTTTTAATGGAGCAATAAACGAGTGTGAGAAAACGCAATTTATAGGAAATTCCAAAAGAGTAAAAATGATTCAAAATGATAACTCGAATTCCGAAAAAAATGATGACCATTGCAATACAAATGATAATATAATTGAAGACATTGTTGAAAAGGACATGATAATTGCGGTTTTGGCAGACGATATTGATTATGAGTATTATCTTTTAAGAGTGTCCAAAAGACCACAAATTATAAAAAAATATTTCAGATGACTGGGGTTGTTCGTTTAACCGAGGTTCTAAAGTAGTGAAACGGCTGTATTACGAGAGGATAAAAAATCAGCCGTTTATTTTCAAACTTGTGAAGCGTAAAACTGCGATTTGCTATTCCTCTGCAATACGATTCATTTGTGTTGAACTTGAAAGTGACAGTAAAATTGTTGTACCTGAAGAGTTGCACCTAGATATTATACAAAGCTTGTAAACATATCAGATGAATATAATTATTTTTTTCGGACAATCATTTACTTTCCTAATCTAATTGTTTAGTTATGAAAAATAGAAGTGTTGAATATTTTTTCCATATTTAACTTTTAAAGTAAGACCCTTTCACTTGTCATTAACCTCCCCATCCCCCCCCCCCAAAAAAAAAAACAACCCACCACAAAACATCCAAACTTCTTTATTAAAGCAAAATGTAGAGCTGCCTCCCTCCTCCCTCTTCTCAGATTTAAATGGGGGAACAATGCATGTTATTACATTCTATAGACACTATTATCTCACCCAAATACATATTTTGTATTGTTTGTTGCTTGCGTAACTTCCAGTGGGAAGTATTTCATGCATTTTCAGGACTTAGAAGTATCCATATCGATCAGAAAAGATTTCCGACAAAAAGAAAAAAGTATCCTCGATTACCGACGTAAAACGTCAAATTTTGACGTTACCAATTGAGACGCAATATCGTGCGTAACATCATTATAATGTCCGTACCAACAACTTTTTTTGGAATACCCTTACTGATATCAGGTACGCTCGAGACCAAGATGTTTGACAGCCAAAACATAGTTGGAAATAACAAAGACTAAAAGGACAAAAACGGAACGACACGACAAGTTGTCTGATGTTTGCTTAGTCTTAATAATTATGACGTCTTGAAAGGCTTTTCATTTTTTTTGCTGTGACGACACAGCAAAAAAATTGAATAGCTTTTCAAGACGTCATGCTTATTTGGACTAATGCATGTTTATTCTGTCTGGGGAGGCTCCAACATTGGCTTATGAACAAGTCAAGAAAATCTTATGAATTCGAAGTTTATGGACAAAATGTATCATTTGAAACATGCAAATACCAAACCACTAGCTAACTATATTCCTAACATATTACGTATAAAAAATGGTGGATAAAAAGGCTTTAAAAGGCTTATAAAATAGGACTCATGGCATACAGTATGAACTTAGATTAAGAAATCATGTATGCTGTGAATTGACTGTTTCAAATCTTCGGACGCCTCCATGGACATATACGGATTCAATTTAAAGTCTTAATCATTCCTTCAAAAGTTTTACTCACACCATCATGAGTAAGATGATCATATGGAATATATATGACACAGATGACTACATATGTATTTTATTTGTCGAAGCCGGGGTTAGCCACATTCCCGTCCTCCTCACTCGGGTGGGGGTCAACACGATTCACAAAAAAAAACACGCGTTCAATTTTCAACAAAACTGAAACAAACCCTCAGTTCTGACAAACAAATAACAATATATATATACGAAATAGAAATATATGAACATTAAAGCTTTAAAGTTTTTTTAAAATAAGCTTTTTTTTCGGTAAACAGAAATCTATTTGATTTTTAAAGCTGGTTGGATATGTTTGAGATTGCTTCGATGTTCTGCAATCTAACTTCTAATGGTATTAAAGTTTAATATATTTCTATATTTCGGTTTGTATATATGAGCAACTCAACCGAAATGTTCTGTCGATACGAAATCCAAGAAAAATCGAGAGTGGACTGGTGTTAAGTACTTTGGTTGGGAAATACTATCCGCTTCACATAGAATAAGAATAGAATATACTTTATTCTAAATTAATAGTCCATTTAAGGGGCAACATCATTGTTTTCAATCCCAGAATATGATATTCACCGAATCCAACAGCATCCACAAATCAACATTTTTACATCGTTTGGGTCCCCCCCTCCCCTACCCGAGTACTATAGTCATATTGTCTTTTTTTTCAAAACTACAGAACCATGGTCCGTTTTGTTATTAAGAAAATGTCATTATGAACCTTTAAAACTGATTATTTTTTAATTTCATTACTGTTATCATTGGTGAAGGACAATAATACATATTCATCTAAAAAACCCTATAACATATATCTCTAATGTTAAACAATTTTAATCCTTTTGTAATGTTATGCCATTTTTCATGGGTAAAGTTTGATATAAACCTTGCAGTATTCTGGGACCATAACGTTCAATAGAATAACTACAGGGGACCTTAACAAATTATGCTTGCTTTATTTTTAGATTGTAATTCGATTTATGTTTCTTTTGTTTGTCGAACACTAAAAGTTTAAACAAAACTTGAATAAAAAATATAATCCCGCCATATTCTGTATGTGCCTGTCGCAAGTCAGGATCTTGTAATTCAGTGCTTGTCCTATGTTGCTGTATATCATATTTATTTTTCGTTTATTGGTATGTATGTAAGTCATCAGTTTTTCGTTCGTATTGTTTTACATTTGTCATTTCGGGACCTTTTATAGCTTACTATGCGATGTGGATTTTTAATCATTGCGGAGGTCCGTACGGTAACTATAGTTGCTTACTTCTATGTCATTTGGTCTTTGGTGGAGAGGTGTCTCATTGGCAAGCATATCACATCTTGTTTTTAAATTTACAATATAACAAATAAAAGAGGGACGAAAGATACCAGAGGGACAGTCAAACTCATAGATCGAAAACAAACTGACAACGCCATGGCCAAAAGTAAAATAAGTTATGAGCTTTAATGAAATTAATAAAACAATTAATGAAAACTGCACCAAAATGGTAAAATAATTAAATCCCTGTTAATTGTAAAGAGGCTTGAAAGAAGACACCAAGGGGCAATAAAATTCATAAGTTCTCTAACTGACAACATAATAACCAAAAAAGACATACGTCGAAAACACAAACAATAATAACAAAACCTATATATACAGATGACTAAAGTCTGAGCAACACGAACCTATCAATAAACCGGGGGTGAACTCATGTTCTCCAGAAGAGTCAGCAGTTCGATAATTCCTGCTGCACTAGAAAACCCTGTCGTGTTAAAGTAATTGATGACTGCTATTTAAAACCAGAACTGCTAGGATGTGTTAATGCCAAATCTTTGATTGTTTCAACTTTCTGTTTAATTTTTTTCCAACTTTTGTTGAATTGGGACGATGTTGTATAGACGTCTGTGTGGATATTAATGAAGACTGACTGTTGCCTTATTGATGCCCTTTTGTTATTTTTCGGTGGGTTGCTGTCTCATTGACGATTACCCACATCTCCTGGTATCTTTGTATATTATTAAGCACATCAGGGATACCCAATTCTAGTATGTAACCTTCGTGACTGATATTGGAAGCTAATGAAAATATGAAGCTCCTGTGAAGTCTTTTGTCATATAAATACATAAATACTTGTAAAATAAAAATAATGGTGTTAACTTCTATGTCATTTGGTCTCTGGTGGAGAGTTGTGTCATTGGCAATCATACCACATCTTATTTTCATACAAATGATTTAAGCAAGCTATCGTGGTGTATAGTTACTGCGCGATCAGATTCATCTTCACAATAATAACATTTATACAGTGTTCGTCTTTTCCATTGTGGGATAGATAAAAAGCCACATTAGTATGTTTTTCTGTCAAAAAGCACACATATATACCCTGAATACAATGTAAACAAAACAACCTATACAAATAGACGGAAAAAAAACAATATAATCAAAGTCGTTGAAAGAGGGTAGTAATGCCCTTTACCGTCAGTCGTCAAACGGTGATTTTCGGCTACCGTTAGCGTCAAATTGGTTAAAATTTTACCGTGATTCGTCAAAATATCCTTATCGTGATTCATCAGTGGTCTCAATTAATTATCGTTACCGTTATTTTTGGAAAAAAATTAGCGTGATTCGTCAAAATCAGCCGATTTTTTATCGTCTAAAAGAAAGTATACATTTTATCGTCATGCACCAAAATTACCGTTAACGTCATTTAGCAAGAATTTTACCGTTAAACGTCATAGAGGTACCCCATTACTACCCGGCCTCTTGAAAGTAATTGTTGTGTACGTGGTTTTGTTTTCGACGTACTTTATTTGAACCTTTTCATTTTGTAATGTAAACGCATTTATTAATCACATTTTAACTTGTAGAAATATTGTTTATTTGATAGTTCCGGACTATTCTCGAAAAAGCCGTACATATAAAATTGGTTTAATCTCAAAATTACCTTATTCATCCAAATGCAAGTATTTATGAAGAGTGTCTGTAACTGTAAGGATATCATGTAGATTCTATGACTGCGATTTGTACATTCGAATGTTTTCATTTTACATGTTGGAATTGAGCATTCTAAGGATACACCCAATATGACTTGTATAACATCAGAGGGACGAAAGATACCAGAGGGACAGTCAAACTCATAGATCGAAAACAAACTGACAACGCCATGGCCAAAAGTAAAATAAGTTATGAGCTTTAATGAAATTAATAAAACAATTAATGAAAACTGCACCAAAATGGTAAAATAATTAAATCCCTGTTAATTGTAAAGAGGCTTGAAAGAAGACACCAAGGGCAATAAAATTCATAAGTTCTCTAGAGAACTGACAACATAATAACCAAAAAGACATACGTCGAAAACACAAACAATAATAACAAAACCTATATATACAGATGACTAAAGTCTGAGCAACACGAACCTATCAATAAACCGGGGTGAACTCATGTTCTCCAGAAGAGTCAAGCAGTTCGATAATTCCTGCTGCACTAGAAAACCCTGTCGTGTTAAAGTAATTGATGACTGCTATTTAAAACCAGAACTGCTAGGATGTGTTAATGCCAAATCTTTGATTGTTTCAACTTTCTGTTTAATTTTTTCCAACTTCTGTTGAATTGGGACGATGTTGTATAGACGTCTGTGTGGATATTAATGAAGACTGACTGTTGCCTTATTGATGCCCTTTTGTTATTGTTCGGTGGGTTGCTGTCTCATTGACGATTACCCACATCTCCTGGTATCTTTGTGTATTATTAAGCACATCAGGGATACCAAATTCTAGTATGTAGCCTTCGTGACTGATATTGGAAGCTAATGAAAATATGAAGCTCCTGTGAAGTCTTTTGTCATATAAATACATAAATACTTGTAAAATCAAAATAATGGTGTTAACTTCTATGTCATTTGGTCTCTGGTGGAGAGTTGTGTCATTGGCAATCATACCACATCTTCTTATTTTCATACAAATGATTTAAGCAAGCTATCGTGGTGTATAGTTACTGCGCGATCAGATTCATCTTCACAATAATAACATTTATACAGTGTTCGTCTTTTCCATTGTGGGATAGATAAAAGCCACATTAGTATGTTTTCTGTCAAAAGCACACATATACCCTGAATACAATGTAAACAAAACAACCTATACAAATAGACGGAAAAACAATATAATCAAAGTCGTTGAAAGAGGGTAGTAATGCCCTTTACCGTCAGTCGTCAAACGGTGATTTTCGGCTACCGTTAGCGTCAAATTGGTTAAAATTTTACCGTGATTCGTCAAAATATCCTTATCGTGATTCATCAGTGGTCTCAATTAATTATCGTTACCGTTATTTTTGGAAAAAAATTAGCGTGATTCGTCAAAATCAGCCGATTTTTTTATCGTCTAAAAGAAAGTATACATTTTATCGTCATGCACCAAAAATTACCGTTAACGTCATTTAGCAAGAATTTTTACCGTTAAACGTCATAGAGGTACCCCCATTACTACCCGGCCTCTTGAAAGTAATTGTTGTGTACGTGGTTTTTGTTTTTCGACGTACTTTATTTGAACCTTTTTCATTTTTGTAATGTAAACGCATTTATTGATCACATTTTAACTTGTAGAAATATTGTTTATTTGATAGTTCCGGACTATTCTCGAAAAAAGCCGTACATATAAAATTGGTTTAATCTCAAAATTACCTTATTCATCCAAATGCAAGTATTTATGAAGAGTGTCTGTAACTGTAAGGATATCATGTAGATTCTATGACTGCGATTTGTACATTCGAATGTTTTCATTTTACATGTTGGAATTGAGCATTCTAAGGATACACCCAATATGACTTGTATAACATCACTATACAAATCCTTGATAACATCAAATAATCACGGTGTGGTTGATTATAACTTTTGCAAATACTAAAAACCATTTTTTATCTATTTTAGGCTTCGGTTTCACGTCTTACCAGAAAATATGTCTCAGTGTCTTTATATTTTGCATCATATTCACGAAGAAACTGGTCACACTCGATAAAACCCGATCAATTTACTAAATTCCCTCAATTAAAGTTGACCTTAATGTAGGTTTATATTTTTATTTGTTCGTCCCCCTTTCATATAGCTCCTTAAAGGTTCGAGTATATACTGACTCAAACTTGACTTTCAAATGTTGGGGTTTATAATTGGTTTTGTTAATAAGCATTCTGATCCCATTAAAAATATTATACATACATATTCTTGGAACTGATAAATTATTTGAAATCTTAAATGTCCTTTTATAACGCAAGTGTGCAAGATCATATATACCTTTTTTGCTAGAAAACTGGACTTCTCTTGGCTTGAGTTGAACTGAACTTGGCAAACAGTTCCGTTATGACCTGAATGATCGAAACCTGGCTAAATCTAGGCAAATTGTGCAATAAATAGATTTGTGTGGCTAAACTCTGACTCGTGTCTTTGCGGGTTGCAGACTCGTCGGACACTAAAGGATCATTCAAGGTGAAGTCGTCATGTTTTCTAATTTTTACTTTGAAATAGGGATCTATATATAACGTTAGTAATATGTTTTTTGATTTTGCCTCCCGAAAATTAAAAAAAATCACCGAGTATTGATTTAACCACAACGGAGTACAAAATTTCACCCGGAAATAGGAAATTCAATGGGTATTGATGGTGAAAGTAATTAGTTAAAAAGAATAAACAAGAAGAATAAAATATATCTTATCTTAAAAAAGTAAGCGTATATAAACAGAATACCACCGACATGCATTAATAGTCTGACTGGATAACTACGTAGACTACTTGAACACATAGTGTTACAGTAGTCTCAGATAACAGGATAAGTACGAGCAGATGCGAAACCAGGATCTTGTAAAAAACACACACACACTAAATCAGCCTATGATGAGTGCATTTAACTATTGAACGTGTGACATAATACATTGATTATATAGTATACTATTCCCAGATTGAACAGAAAAAGGTCCAGTTTAAGATTTATAATCTTTACTTAGTTCATTGATAGAACCTGTAACTATTCTCCCAGATAAAACCTACTCGACCAATAAAATAAAATTGCAGACCTAGTGTGGGATCTGACTGAGATCTTTTAAAACAGTGTATACTCCATCGATCTTATAAGTAACCTTTACCTTCGAAGATCAAAGAAAGTGGCGTTTGAAGAAAGCTGGTTATGTTTCTTGTCTTCTAAAAATAAACCAAAACTATCAGTAGTGCACCATACATAGGAGATACATCCATAGAATATATTGGTAAACGTAGATGCAGGCGTAGCATTCCCCGTTCTTCAGAGGTTCCAGTCATCAGTTGATGTGTTGAGTTATTTTATGGTAAACAACACCATTATTAGCATTATAAAAAATAACTCAGTATGAATGAGCAATCGAGATAATTTTAAGCCTTACTTTGAAAGCAATCACTGTATTAAAGCAGAAACATAGTGCTGACAAACACAAAACAAGCCTACAGTAGTCAGTGATAGTCATGACAGTAGGTTCACACCAGGAACATATATATTGACGGGACTTGACACTACCTAATTGTAGCCGATTTTATCGTCGGGTCATAGGTAATAAAGATACAATACGGAAACGGACATGTGTTAAAAACGTACTCGCTATTATCCTAATAATTTCTGATAATATCAATAAAATGACATTTGAACTAGTTTAACAGTGATGCCAGTGTATCATACTTGTATTCTGTCACTTCAAATTTGTTAGAATCGCATTCATTTTATCACAGAATGGTACAGAATGCAAACATGGTAATAAAAAATGGCGCTGATTACCTTCCCAAATTAAAAACATTATTAAACACTTCACATCAAATAAATTACACTTATTATGGTCATTTTATATGACAAAATGTATCTACTTTATGATAAAACTTGTATTTATTTATTTATTAGAATTGTGTGGTTAATTTATTGAGCAGTTCCATAGTCTTTTAGTCAGACCACCAAAATCCATAAATTCCAAGTCTCGTGGAGTCCGAGATTTTATCTATTTTATACTGAAAAGCTATCATCAGATTCATTTCGTTAGATATACTGTTCCCAGGTTCACACAGATGACATGTGAGCTGGGACTTGTCTCACCTTATCACTATTTATTCCATTCCGGAAAAGTTCGAAAATTAAACAACTCTTTCAAATTTTTAATTGCGGCTGTATGATATGCTGAATCCAGAGTTCGCGAAAACTTGTTTTACCCGTCGGTCATGGGACCGATAAAGCAAGATTATTTGTCAGTCCTACAAAATTTTAGCCAGTCCTAAAATCTGTCAATTTTATTCTGAAATAAAAATAATAACATATTTTATCGAAAATAACTTTATTATTATTAGTTTCATTTTCACAGCCACGGGCAAATAAACAATGAATGACCAGTTCTTTTCTTCTGATTGTTCTTATTTAAAGTAATCTTCACTATCCATTTCATCATCTGAATCACTTTCTCAGTATTTGTTATCTCCATCGAAGGGTTCAATCGCCATTGTTTGCCTTGGATGGCTACATGAACAAATTTAGCAGGCCACGCGTAGATCGGCGCTTTGGTTTCGTAGGTTTCGTTTGTTTATAATGGGAAACCAGTACCGAAATTAGCAGCAGGTACATCTGATGACCAATGTAACGCAGATTAGAATTAGTTGCGGTACAACTAATTACCGATAAAAAGGCACTGCAACGGCCGCTTTTACATCGGTCATCAGGACCGCACTAGCTTTCAAAATACTGGTCTGAGCCTCATTTTGACCGACAGGACCGACAGGACCGACCATTTTCGAACTCTGTGAATCTTCTTGTGCATTTAGATTTTTATTTTGGGCCTTGTTTTCAAATTAGTCCATATTAAGGTTTGAAGGGTATAAAATAAAACTTTGTTTGATTTCAACTAAAATTAAATTTTGGTGTTTTTTTTATATCATAGTTGCCAACGGACATGATATTCGTGTGTAATACACGCTTTTTCAACAGTTTACAGCGAGATTTTGTCACATGGCGTGTACATGCATTTCGCCACTTTACAAGCAATTACATGCTTTTCGTTGTTTTGATTTTTGGTTGTTAGTGATATTGCGATTCTCGTTTTTTTCATTATTAGACAAAAATACCGAATATTTCAAGTAATTGTATCGTCGCCATTGTTTATTTTTCTATATGGACGAACAGCAAAAGTCCTTAAGGTAAGTAGTTTGTGATTAGTTTTACGATTTTGTGACTTTCTTTATTTCAAATTCACTTAGGGAAATGTCGACAGAAATAGTTCGCTTTCAGGACATGTGCTGTCGTCTAAAGAGTCGATTGCTACGCAAAAATGATGTGTACGTACCAAGATAAATTTTAAGATTTACAAATTATATTTGGGAGTTCAAGTTTAAATTATTGAGAGACGAGTAGCATTGTGCACCCTATGTTGCAATCATAACAATACATGTGAGAGGAGAACTACAATGTAGCGATTTGATTAAGCATTTAACGTGCTTAACGGTAATCAAATAATAAAATACTTTTCTTTTCAGTTTTAAATCTAGCCAACAGATTCCCACAGGCCAAAGGGGATCGAAATATCACGGAACTGTTGGATCAGTTCTCATAGTACCAGCTGTCTTCTGATGAACTACCCAGTTTTGACCAGACAATAGCCTCAGAGACAATAGCAACATATATAGTTCGTTGGGAGCAATGGCAAAGATAATAGATGACATTTTACAAATGTAGATGGCAAAAAACGTTATGACACTCTTTCAAAGCTTGATCAAGCTATTTAAGTTCAGCCAAATAGCAATTCTGACTGTGAGAGAACATTTTCAATTATAAAGAAATCTACACTGAATTCTGATCAGAACTCGACAATGATATATTGTGTGCCTTGTTATCAAGTAAATGTAATCAAACTGGCAGTTGTTTTGAATATGTGCCTAAGCCTAGGGTGTTGCTTTAAGAGCAGCAAAACAGACCACTGTTGAATACAATAAATGTTTGCTCTAGAATATTGTTTTATTATATATTAACAAATTTGTGTAATCATGATAATGTGAAATTATGAACATTGTTCATATAAAAGTCTGCATCTTCCTAGCGCTTTTCACACTTTTGACATGTCATGTCATGTCATGACATGATTTCTCATTGTCAGAGGTTGGCAAGTATGTTACATGCTGAATCTAACCATGTATTTCAAACGGATAGCACATCCTCATTTTTATGGAAATGTTGGTAACCGTTGCGAAATTTAGAAATGATCCTTGTAAACTTATCGCTCCTTTAAATAAACTTATTCTAAAAGGTTACCAATTCAACACTGTAATAAGATCATTGAATATTGTTTTATTGGTATAAATATTGATTTTGTTATCAGTAAATTAAAAGCAAACTAAATATTACTAGTATGTTTTATACATATGCACATTCATGGATCTACAATCTGTCAATACCTGTATCTTGGCATTGCACAAGGTCATGTTTTTCTCTGACTGTTTATGACGTCTTTATACTAAATCCATTGGATGTTGGATGTGTACTGATTGATAATTTAGTCTTAGATGCATGATTTTTTATTAGTTGTTAGTGGCTTTGAACTAGCTGTCAGATAACTGCGAGTACTCTCAGATCTGTTCCTAGTGTCTTTTGTTGTTTGGATGTACAAGTACCCTGCCACGTCCACTTGTATTTTTGTCCATCTGATGAGTTAAGCCTTTTCAACTGATTTTTATAGTTCGTTCTTATGTTGTACTGTTATATCTGGATGGCTACATGAACAAATTTAGCAGGCCACGTGTAGATCGGCGCTTTGGTTTCGTGGGTTTCCGTTTGTTTATAATGGGAAACCAGTACCGAAATTAGCAGCAGGTACATCTGATGACCAATGTAACGCGTATTAGAATTAGTTGCGGTACAACTAATTACCGATAAAAAGGCACTGCAACGGCCGTTTTACATCGGTCATCAGGACCGCACTAGCTTTCAAAATACTGGTCTGAGCCTCATTTTGACCGACAGGACCGACAGGACCGACCATTTTCGCGAACTCTGTGAATCTTCTTGTGCATTTAGATTTTTATTTTGGGCCTTGTTTTCAAATTAGTCCATATTATGGTTTGAAGGGTATAAAATAAAACTTTGTTTGATTTCAACTAAAATTAAATTTTTGGTGTTTTTTTTTTATATCATAGTTGCCAACTGACATGATATTCGTGTGTAATACACGCTTTTCAAACGGTTTACACACGAGGATTTTGTCACATGGCGTGTACATGCATTTTGCCACTTAACACGCAATTACATGCTTTTTTGTTGTTTTGATTTTTTGTTTGTTAGTGATATTGCGATTCTCAGTTTTTCATTATTAGACAAAAAATACCGAATATTTCGAAGTAATTGTATCGTCGCCATTGTTTATTTTTCTGTATGGAAGAACAGCAAAAGTCCTTAAGGTAAGTAGTTTGTGATTAGTTTTTACGATTTTGTGACTTTCTTTATTTCAAATTCACTTAGGGGAAATGTCGACAGAAATAGTTCGTTTTCAGGACATGTGCTGTCGTCTAAAGAGCTGATTGCTAAGCAAAAACGATATGTACATACCAAGATAAATTTTAAGATTTACAAATTATATTTGGGAGTTCAAGTTTAAATTATTGAGAGACGAGTAACGCATTGTGCACCCTATGTTGCAATCATAACAATACATGTGAGAGGAGAACTACAATGTAGCGATTTGATTAAGCATTTAACGTGCTTAATGGTAATCAAATAATAAAATAATTTTCTTTTTCAGTTTTAAATCTAGCCAACAGATTCCCACAGGCCAAAGGGGATGGAAATATCACGGAACTGTTGGATCATTTCTCATAGTACCAGCTGTCTTCTGATGAACTACCCAGTTTTGACCAGACAATAGCCTCAGAGACAATAGCAACATATATAGTTCGTTGGGAGCAATGGCAAAGATAATAGATGACATTTTAGATGGCAAAAAACGTTATGACACTCTTTCAAAGCTTGATCAAGCTATTTAAGTTCAGCCAAATATCAATTCTGACTGTGAGAGAACATTTTCAATTATAAAGAAATCTACACTGAATTCTGATCAGAACTCGACAATGATATATTGTGTGCCTTGTTATCAAGTAAATGTAATCAAACTGGCAGTTGTTTTGAATATGTGCCTAAGCCTAGGGTGTTGCTTTAAAAGCAGCAAAACAGACCACTGTTGAATACAATAAAAGTTTACTCTAGAATATTGTTTTTATTATATATTAACAAATTTGTATAATCATGATAATGTGAAATTATGAACATTGTTCATATAAAAAAGTCTGCATCTTCGTCGCGCGTTTTCACACGCTTTTTGACATGTCATGTCATGTCATGACATGATTTCTCATTGTCAGAGGTTGGCAAGTATGTTACATGCTGAATCTAACCATGTATTTCAAACGGATAGCACATCCTCATTTTTATGGAAATGTTGGTAACCGTGCCGGAAATTTAGAAATGATCCTTGTAAACTTATCGCTCCTTTAAATAAACTTATTCTAAAAGGTTACCAATTCAACACTGTAATAAGATCATTGAATATTGTTTTATTGGTATAAATATTGATTTTGTTATCAGTAAATTAAAAGCAAACTAAATATTACTAGTATGTTTTATACATATGCACATTCATGGATCTACAATCTGTCAATACCTGTATCTTGGCATTGCACAAGGTCATGTTTTTTCTCTGACTGTTTATGACGTCTTTATACTAAATCCATTGGATGTTGGATGTATGCGGATTGATAATTTAGTCTTAGATGCATGATTTTTTATTAGTTGTTAGTGGCTTTGAACTAGCTGTCAGATAACTGCGAGTACTCTCAGATCTGTTCCTAGTGTCTTTTGTTGTTTGGATGTACAAGTACCCTGCCACGTCCACTTGTATTTTTGTCCATCTGATGAGTTAAGCCTTTTCAACTGATTTTTATAGTTCGTTCTTATGTTGTACTGTTATATCACTGTCCCAGGTTAGGGGGAGGGTTGGGATACCGCTAACATGTTTAACCCCGCCACATTATGTATGTATGTGCCTGTCCCAAGTCAGGAGCCTGTAGTTCAGTGGTTGTCGTTTGTTTATGTGTTACATATTTGTTTTTCGTTCATTTTTTGTACATAAATAAGGCCGTTAGTTTTCTCGCTTGAATTGTTTTACATTGTCATTTCGGGCCTTTTATAGCTGACTATGCGGTATGGGCTTTGCTCATCATTGAAGGCCGTCGGTGACCTATAGTTGTTAATTTCTGTATCATTTTGGTCTTTTGTGGACAGTTGTCTCATTGGCAATCATACTTCATCTTCTTTTTATATGTTGTTAGATTTTGGATATCAGACCATTCTAGGTAAATTAAATGTCCCATTTCAAATTTTAAGATCTTTGACCACATTTTTTTGTGTCAGAAACCTTATTATGTCAAAATTTGATCACAATCCAAATTCAGACAGTATCAAGCTTGAATATTGTGTCCAAACTTGCCCGAACTGTTTAGGGTTAGACCTCTGCGGTCGTATCTGGCTGCGCTCAGCGAAACATTTTATTCAGCTCTTACAAGGCCACCAGGTTCATATTTAAAATCCTCCTGTCCCCACCCCACCCCACCCCAAAAAATGAATAAATATCAAATGGTTTCCCCCTTACTTAACACAAGTTTAAATTGATTGATTGTTGGTTGCTTATTTTTAATGTCCAGTGACAAATATTTCATGCATGTTCATGAAAACATGAGTTAAAAAGTCAGGTATATAAAATAAAAATAAGGAGATGTGTTATGATTGCCAATGAGGCAACTATCCACCAGAGTTCAAATGAAGTGGATGTAAGCAATTATAGTCAACCATACTGCCTTCAACAATGACAAAAACCCATACCGTAAAGTCGGCTATAAAAAGCCCTGACATGATAAATGTGAAACAATTCAAACTAAAAAACTAAAGGCCTAATTATTTATAACATTTTTTTAACAAAAAATCAATTATAATTCAACAGACATGAACCAACGACAACCACTGAACTCTAGGCTCCTGACTTGGGACAGGCACATACAGAATATGGCAGAGTTAAACATGTTTTTGAGCGCTGAACCCTCCCCTAAACTGGGACAGTGGTGTAACACTACAACACAAGAACAAACTGTAAAAATGAGTTGCAATTAAATTAATTCAAAAGATCGGTACGAGACACAAAAAAACATAACTAACATTTAGACAATAGACACAAAGCACCGAAATAAGAGTATTTGCAGTTACTGGATGATTGTTCAAAGCTAATTACACTAAGACTGAAATAAATCTTGTTCTCTCAGACTGAAGTATCAATCAGTACACAACCAACAGATTTAGTCATAAACAGTCTGAGAAATGCTATGATCTTGTATACTTTGTATACAAGCACCTACAATTCAGGTGTTCGAAAAGTGGTGGTCCCAAGGTTTTGACCATCAAAATTTTGCAATAGAAATAATAGTTAGGACTAGCAGAGTTTCTTCAAGGACCACTAGGGAAAAAAGATTTTGAGAACTCTGCGATATCTTTGCTTTAAACAAAAATAATCCAGTTTGGTTTGGTTAAAAAAAAATTTGATAGACAAGATATCCTTTTCGATCATATACCAGACAGACATCGACAAATTATTGTACAGTTTAAGATGATTCCTGAAAATCAAATGGTCGGGGCTTTAAGTCCGATTTGTTTAGCAAAATTGAGTTAGGAAAGCATAAAGAAGGAATGTCAGGAACACAGCAATTTCTTCCAACCAATTTACTTTGTTTTTACACTTGTACAATTACATCAAATGCCAAAACAGAGTACACTATTATAGTCATGTCTACCGAATCAGAACTGACGTTTCTTAATTTTTCTAATAATCATCGTAAACTTCATTTATGTCATCAAACATAAAAAAAAATCTGCTATAATCAACGGCAAATTTAATTTTTGTTTCATTGCTTCTTCAACAAAATATCTCCAGAAGAGGTCCAGATTCATTTTTGGACTTTTCACCAGAACAATTTCTGGAGATGTACAGAAGAGACTAATAAAACACGCCCCAGTTAAAGCTATCTTGGGCCCTGTTTAAACAATGTACTGTGCATAAAAATTTTCAAAATATTTATATGTTTAAACCATTGTAAACACTTCAAACAAAGCATTTTTCTTACTATAATTTGTGTTTAAAAAAATGGATCATAAACTATACAAATTTCTAAATGTTCACTTTCTACATGTTTTCCGCCCTCAGCTCATTACTGATGACCTTTGTTCTTGTGTCACTTGACCCTAACATGAAGTTGTCTAAGTGACTGTTTTTTTTCCGAATTGGACTAAATAGCAATAAGGTGTATTAATTAGTCCCAGATGCATGAGAGGAGATGTGAGGCAAAATATACTTTCAAATAGCTTTCAGTAAGTCAGAGCAGTGTTGACAGCTTCAGGAGGTGAAGAGGGCTTTGATTGGAAAATATATAATGTTTTAGCATAAACTATTCCAAATTATTTTTTGCCTCACTCCACTCAGCAGAATATATACTGTTTTCTGCAATTACTATATTATTGTAGATTGGCCAAAAAAAACCCACAATAATGAAATAGACCCATATTGTATGTGTATGACAGTAGTAATTTGATTAAATATTATGAGAAGATGCAAAAACTGGCATGTCATCTATGTCATCTATGTGCCTATACTTGTACATAAATTCATCATAGATACCAGGATTAAAATTTTGTATGCCATACACTCCTTCCATCTACAAATGACTCCAGGGGTTCAAATTTGATTTACATATTGAAAGGTCCAGAACTATTGAATTTTCAAATAAATAGGTCAATCTTTAAAATTATAATTTCTTTATTAAGCATCAGTGTAAAGAAGGGGAAGTTCTTGACTTACATGACTTATGTAATTCAAATATGAAAAGTCCTCCCAAAAAGACCAAAAATTCCAAAATTTCTATACCTGTGTATTTGTGTCTATAATGGGATTTTTGTTACAACCCTTGTAGCTAACTTCTGACAGCCATTTATTTCACAATCAAAACATTGCACAGAGATAAATCTTTATTGTTTACCTTGATTACATTCCTATGCATATAAGAATAGGGTTTTTGCAATAAAGTAGTCTGGAAATATATATTTTTTTACAATTTGAAAGTGCTACATACATTGTACCTACCATATTTTTTTGAGCAATTAGCTTGTTTCCAAGCGAATTGCAAAAAATTGGTGAGCTACCCTATATAAACTGCAGTTTCTATGGCTACTTAGATTGAGTTTTATAAATACACTGTATTGTAAAAACTCCATGATTTAGAGTATGATATTGGTATAGAAAGTGGTTTCTTATGCTTGTTTTGTTATTTTTTAGTTACCTCAAATTTACTCTTTTATTCACTATACATATTAAATGAAGCTAGGTACTCTTAAGTAAATGTAGAATAATTAAAATCAAAACAAACAAACACAACCCTAAGTATTTTCTTTTCTTTCATCAGGTACATTTAACTTGTGATTTATGGCCATATTTTTACATGGCAGCCTGTTCCCTAAGAAACAAGAAAGTGTAAATAATCAAGATGGATAGAGAAAAGGAGGAACATCTCAGATTAGCAGCTATTATCAAAGGTGTACATGCAGATTTAAGAAAAAAGTACCAGAATGGTGAGTTAATTTTATTTAAGCACTGACCATTCATCTTTTTTGGGGGGGAGGGTGATCATCGCAAAATCAACTTTTTTGTTAAAACATACATGAATAAAAAAAAATGGTGAAAGTCAATGGTTTTTTTCCTCTAAGTTGGAGACAATGGAAACAAACAATTTTTTCACTTCCCTTCTAAAACAAATTTAAATCAAACAATTTATTTAGAAAAACCATCCCAAAAGATGAATAGTATAGATCTATGCCTTAGATGTTTTTATACATTCTAGTTCTAATTCAAGATACCGTACCTTCATATCTTACTTTTGGCTCAAAGATCTATAGGTAACTGAATGTTGACTACTCTTCTTGGTTGTCATCCATCAATTGATCATTTACCGTAATCGCCTAAATCAGCCTTGTATAGTTCGCACTGGTACATTGTCCACACCCTTTCTCACCACGAGATTTCAGGTAAAAAAACTTTTTTATAACTGTTTGATAACATCTAATGAAACTTGGTAATTTCAAATATAAAACATGAACACTTAAGTCAGTATCTTAATTTTACAGGAAATTCAGTAGAAATTCAATAAAGAGCTTTATTCTACAAAATCCAGGCGTATAAGTTCTCCAATTCAATGATTGCCCCTTCAGCAAAATTGAAATTATTGATGACTTTCAAATTCTATGGTAACATTAATATGAAAAAAGTAAAGAGCAATACAGATTTGATTTTTAAATTATAATAAGCATATTGTTTTCAGTTGTAATACAATTGGATTGAAATCTCAGTAAATGGTATGAATGTATTTATAAAAAAAATATCTCTATTCTAAAGGTTCAAATGATTTGGAAGAAATTTGGAAAAATCACTGTTCTGATCAGTCAGTTTTAACTGAATATGCTGATGCCATGTATAATCTATCTTGTAACCACTGGTCAAAATTACCTGAAACCAGAATAGATTGGTGTCGTGCAACAATTATGGAATATTTCTACAACGATGGATTGAAGAAAGCACTTGAAAAAGAACAGAGAAGACATGCACACAGACTTAGAATAAAACTGGCCAGTCAAGACAGTAATTTGTTAGGTAGATCTGAAGAGAATAGAAAAAGTATCATGGAAACTGACAGTAGAACAACATCAAATAATGTACAAGGAGATGTCTTCTCTACGCCTTATTTTCAGTAAGTAACCATTTTTGTCTCGCCTGCGATGCAAGACATAGGGATTACTATCCAATGACGGTGGCATGAACTATTTGTATAAAGCTTGATATTTTAAAAGGTAGAACACCTGGATGCTTTATACCTTGTATGCAGATACCTTATGTTAAAAGTTTCGGTCTATCATATGTCCATTGTCCTTGACCTCATTTTCATGGTTTAGTGACTGCTTGAAAAAATTAATAGATTTTTGTGAATTTCTCATTTATTATGAGTAAAAGGATAACTTATTTGGTATATGGGTTCGTTTCAACACCTACATGTCCGTCAGACAGGGTTCACCTGACCTAGACCTCATTTCTTGGATCAGTGATCAAGGTTAAAGTTACATGAGTAGGTCTATTTCTCAGATTCTTTTAGTAGAAGGCCAACTATTTATGGTGTATGGAATGAATGTAAGGGGTACATGTCAGTCTGGCAGGTTTCATCTGACCTTGACCTTTATTTCATGGTTCATTGAACAATGTTAAGGTTTGTGGTTTGGTCTATTTTTCAGATACTATAAGCAATATGGTCAACTATATTTGGTGCATGGAATAATTGTAAGATATACATGTCTGTCTGGCAGGGTTCATGTTACCTTGACCTCATTTTCATGGATCATTAGTCAATGTTAAGTTTTCATGGTTTTGTTAGTTAATCAGATACTATAAGCAGTAGGTCAACCATATTTAATGTATGAAATGAGTCTTTAGTTTTCTATTTTGTGTTTTGTGTACTATTGTTTGTCTGTTGGTCTTTTTCTTTTTTAGCCATGGCGTTGTCAGTTTATTTTCGACTTATGAGTATGAATGTCCCTCTGGTATCTTTCACCTCTCTTGTAAAGTGTACATGTATGTTTGGCAGGGTTCATCTGACCTTGACCTCATTTTCATGGTTCATTGGTCAATGTTAATTTGTCATGGTTTTGTCAGTTTATCAGGTACACTAAGCAATAGGTCAACTATATTTGATGAATGGAATGATTGTGAGGTGTCTTGTCTGTCTGGCAGGGTTCATTTGACCTTTACTGAGTTATGATTAAAAAAATAAGCAGGCGAGACATTTCAGTGTGTGCACTCTTGTTTTCATTCTTGCCTATTATCTTGATAAATATAATTGTTAGATAGAAACTTTGAATAGCAAAAATGATCATCAAGACAAGATCTTTAAATTGGTCAACATAGCCAAAATCTTTAATTGACTCCTTATTGAAGTTATTGCTAATTAATGATGATTTTTTTTACCATTTTTAGCGTTTTTGTCTATAATCTTAAAAACAATATTAGATAGACAGAAACTTTAAATAGCAAAATTATCATCAAGACAAGAGCTACAAAAAAGTCAGCAGGGTCGAAATCATCAGTTGACTTCTTATTTGAGTTATTGTCCTTTAATGACAATTTTTAACATTTTTTTTTTCCATTTTTGACCATTATCTTGAAAACTTTTAAAAGCTGTAAATAGAAACTTTAAAATAAAGCAAAAATCATTAGCAAGACAAGATCAACAAGTACATGTAACTCAAACTTCACAAATAGTCATTTGACTCCTTATAGGAGTTATTGCCCTTAATTGACAATTTTTACCAATTTTTGCGTTATGGCATATTATTTTGAAACTGTAAGAGAAAGAGAGAAATTTTAAGTAGTAAAATTGATCCACATGGCAAGATCTATAAATGAGTCAATATTGCTGAAATAATTGGTCAACTATTTATAGGATTCCGTTGACTTAAAAGCTTTTTTACTTTTTGCCTATTTTCTTGAAAATTATGATTAATAGATAGAAACTTTGAAAGCAATAATGATCAGCAAGACAAGATCTGCAAATATTTCAGCATTGATGAAATTGTCAGTTGTTTTCTTATAGGAGTTATTGCCCTTAAGGTAGATTCATTGTATACCACCATCTTGGATTGTACAAAAGCAGTACACAATCGGTCTAGTTCTTTGCCTAAATCTGCAAATTTTGAGACAGATTTGCAATTTATGTGTAAGAGTGTTTATTTGTATAAAGAAAAAATAAGTGATTTATTGCATTATCCAAAGTGTTTAAACAAATACCAAATATTTGTGTTTTTTAGAATCAATTTTTCAACTTAGCCATTTAAGGGGAGATAACTCTTATAGTTATAGTAAAAATTTTATACATGAATGATAGTGAAATTTTCATTTTAAATTGTAGCAAGAAAACAAGTTCGGTGACATCATTTTTTCTTTTTATTTTCTTAAAGCATATTATAATTCATATCTTCTCATATTTTATTTCAAATTTCTATCTCACAGATTTCTTTTTATTCACAAAATGTGTTTTTTCATGAACAATCTATGCAAATTTTGGCAAATTTGGGGAAAAAAATAACACAGCAACCAATACTTTTCATTATATTTTTGTAAAAAGCATAGTAAAATCTTCATTTTGGCAAAGTATAAGAAAATTCTATCTAAGTAACAATATTTACCCTTTTTTGTTTTGGAAAAAAAACATTAGAAGATAGAGAGAAGCTGGAAATAGAAAGAATGATCAGCAATACAAGATTATCAAAAAAGAGACTTTAGTCATTCATTATATTTTACCAAGTAGTCTAAAATGTTGGAGAGTATCCATTGTTGTAGATGCACATAGAGCTAGGTGAGCAACACAGTCTCTTTAGAGCCTCTAGTTTATAATTATGATTTACTGTATAGTATCTTGTAGAAACTTATTCCTTGAATCAACCATATTAATAAAAGTACATCCAAATAACAAATGGAATTCATCTCTAATAGTGTCCTTTTGAATGTGACTCAAAATAAACTACTGTAAATTCCAAAATTATTGATTGTATTTATTATTGCAATTTTTTAAGAAAGGACAAAAATGCGAGAATAATTATTGCAGTTTCAGGAAAATCTGCATACAGTTATATGTATCCCATATCAAAATGCGAGTTCTTATTATTGCGATACTCACCCTGTCGCATTATTTACATTAATAAAAACTTCGCAATAATTTCTGAATTTACAGTACTTGTCACTTGGTATTGTAAAGGGATAAATAAAGAAGCAAGCCATTATTATTTTTTCATTGAAATATATAACTACTTTAATTTTACTATTCTACCTAATTTTATAAGGAAACTTTGGATTCAATTTAGTTCAAATTGTTTTATTGCATTTAAAAGGTTAAATTGAAGTTATTATTATCCACATGACTAGATATTTCACTGGGTTTATCCCTTTCTTAAAACCATGCAGTATGGGTTTTGCTCATTGTTGAAGCATACAGTGACCTATAGTTATTAACTTCTATGTCATTTGGTCTTGATGGAGAGTTGTCTCATGGGCAATCATACCACATCTTCTTATTTTTATATATCGAGTTCTACATCAATTGGTCTCTGGTGGAGAGTTGTCTCATTGGTAATCATACCACTTCAATTTGTGTAAGAAAATGACAATGGAATATGGTAGAATTGTGTGATAGTGATGTCTAAATCACCAATAGTCAAAACCTTCTCTGGCCTACTTTATACACTCCTTTTTTTTATGCCCCCGCCGTAGCGGAGGGGGCATTAAGTTTTACCCTTGTCCGTCTACGTACGTCCCAAAATTGGTTTCCGTTCTCTAACTTTAGTTTGCCTCAACCAAATGTTATGAAACTTATACGCAATGCTTATTAACACAAAACACTGGTCAAGTTTGAATTTGGGTGGCGTCACTTTTACCGTTCTAGAGTTATTCCCCTTTACAAATGGAAAAATGGCTTAATTTTTCGTTTCCGTACTGTAACTTTAGTTTGCCTCAACCGAATGTTATGAAACTTACACACAATGCTTATTACCACAAAACACAGATCAAATTTGAATTTTGGTGGCGTCACTTTTTCCGTTCTAGAGTTATGCCCCTTTACAGATGGAAAAATTGCTGAATTTTTCGTTTCTGTTCTCTAACTTTAGTTTGCTTCAACCAAATGTTTTGAAACTTATACACAATGCTTATTACCACAAAACACAGATCAAGTTTTTAATTTGGGTGGCGTCACTTCAACCGTTCTAGAGTTATGCCCCTTTACAGATGGAAAAGTTGCTGAATTTTTCCTTTCCGTTCTCTAACTTTAGTTTCCTTCAACCAAATGTTATGAAACTTATACACAATGCTTATTACCACAAAACACAGATCAAGTTTGAATTTTGGTGGCGTCACTTTTACCGTTCTAGAGTTATGCCCTTTACAAATGGAAAAATTGCTGAATTTTATGCCCCTTTACAAATGGAAAAATTACTGAATTTTTCGTTCCTTCTCTAACTAAGTTTTACCCTTGTCCGTCTGTACGTACATCCCAAAATTGGTTTCCATTCTCTAACTTTAGTTTGCCTCAACCAAATGTTATGAAACTTATACAAAATACTTATTACCACAAAACTCAGATCAAGTACAAATTTGGGTAGCGTCACTTTTTTCTTTCTTCAGTTATGTCCCTTTATAACTATATGATATGCAAGCGGGGGCATCATCTGTGTCAACATGTGGACACTATCCACATTTATTTGTCTCTGTCTCCGTCATTTTGTCTGTGTTCATTTTTGCAGCCTTTTTAATTGTGTGCATTGGTAGTTATGCCAGTGATGGAGGACACTGTTAGATTCATAGACAAGCCTTTGAATTTAAAAACTTACAACAAAAATGATTCAAATATCCTATAGTAGTTTACATGTACAGTCAAACCTGTATATAAAGGTCATCCTTGGGACCATAGAAGACTGACCTAATAAGTGAGGTAACCTTTTAATTAAGGTTCAAAATATATAGGTGTTAATATAGTCAGACAGGAAGAGAGTGACCTTACAAGACAGGTTTTTGTTTAAAAGAGTTGACCTTTATAGCAAATTTGATTGTATTGGGATGGACCATGCAGACCAATATTAAGAAAGATTTATTTTTAATACTACTGATTCATATATTAACTGTAGATTTGTTTATGACTCATTATACCTCTGAATGATATTAGATCATAACCTGGCAGATTTTCATCAATTATAGATTTTCAGATAACAGTGTTTACAAGTAAACATTGCAAACATAAAGAAGTTTTCTGTTTGTTTATTTTTCCACAACAGCAAATGGCATTGTATAAATTATTGACTTGCCACAAAGTTTTTTGTTTGATGAAATGCAATTTGTACATATTTGTAGGATCCATTACATGTATGACAATCAATAGTTGTCTTTTCTTACAATTATTAAAATGGGGAAATGAAGTTTGAAAAAAGTCATTTGTGATTGTTTTGTGCAAGGTTGACAACTAGTAAAAATCATGTAAAATATTGTTAACCTTTCAGAAAAAAATATGTGAATTGAAATGTCAAAGAAGAAGGTACATATTGGGCTTATTTGGCTTTGCTTGTTTGCCTGAAAAAAATTGAAGGGCATACAGATCTTTGAGAGTAATGGTAAGAAGGGATTGGAGCAATTGTCCTCATGCACCATATTCCTCAAACCTGTTTCATCTACTATAGACTTATTTATTGTTAGTGGCCTGGAGTTGGTTTCACAAAAAAACTTAGGACTAAGATTGATCATAAGTCATGAACAATTCAGTATACTTACGATCAATCTTAATCGTAAGTTTTTTTATTGAAACCGACTCTTGATGTCCATCAATATATAGAAACACTCAGATTTATTAACCTGATTTGAAATAAATATGACTGATGATACTAAAAATAGCAAATAAAAATAAATCCTTAGCTAAATATCACATGTATACAAGAATCATCATTTGCAGTATGCCTGTCTGATCAGAACAAAATTGGTATCTAAAATTACTGCATTAGACTTTTGTTTGGATTGATTTGCATTCTGCATACAGCTGCTAAAACATTGTTTGCTTAATAAACAGATTGTCTGAACTGTTGTTTACTATTTGTATGATTTCCTTTCCAGAAGAGTTCTAAGTTGGATTGTTTCCATAGTAACTGCAAGCTTCAAGAATTATTCCATCTGTGCTTAATTTTAATTATCTTTTATCTGTTGATTTGTTTAGAATTATGTCACTTATGAAATGTTTTTTTTATAAGAACAAATATTACATGCTGAAATCATATATTGATTACTCATCTATTTATTGACATCTGACCTAGTTTACAAACCAAGATCCTCTGTCCTGATTTTAGGAGATAAAGTACCGGTATAATTGTTATTGGATTTGAAAGCAAACTATGACAGTTCAATTTACATTATACTATATCTAGTAACAGATTCAACACTTTGGACACATTAAACCTGCATAATGTAAGACTTTTAAGACTTGAGGTCAAGGTCAATTTTGGTGTATAAACAAATACATATGACCTCTAATTCATAACTATTGACCCCAAAAAATTGTGAATGAAGGAACCAATAAAATTAAATCAAGGTCATTGACAGGTATTAGACTGATAACAAAAACCTTTCATATAGATATGATATTAAGACTAATTAAATGAAATGACAGAATGCACTATTTCATTTATTTAGAATTTAATGCCTCTTTCTGTTGTCCTGAGAGTGTAAAATATTAATTAGATTACATCTAATAGGATGCAAGGAAGCTCTTTATACCATCAATGTGTGAATGGGCAACTCTCTTTCGACCATACGATACTAAAGATAAAAAGAAGCATTCTGTTCTTTAAGTTTCAAATAATAGGAGAAGTTCGGGTACATTTTAAACATTGGTGAGAACCCTGGACAAATTTCATAAAATGAACACAGTACTAGATGCTACAAACTGAGCTTAAAAAGTATGAATTATAGATCGTGGGTATGTCAGTGAGACAGCAGTTCAACAACAACATTACGACATATAATAATCTTTATTTTTAGTTTTGTTATTTTCTTGAAATGTGCTTTGATCTTTTTTTGTTAATAATTTTCCATATCATGCTACTCGACTGAGAATGGTAGAGTGAGAACACAATGAGGTCATAAGCTTACGTCATTGACATTGCCTAGGAAACAGGTTTTCTATAATCATTCAAACTAAAGGAAGTTTTTTCGGCAACATCTCATCTCAGGGCTGAAGCCCTTCAATGAGATTGCAGCTGAGAAACACCTTCTCGTTTGAAAATCCATTGATAAACTAATTTTATACGACCGCAAAAATTTTTGTGGTCGTATATTAATATGACGTTGGCGTCGTCGTCGTCCGAAGACGCATTGGTTTCGCACTCTAACTTTAGTTTAAGTGAATGGATCTCTATGAAATTTTACCATAAGGTTCAATATCACAAAAGGAAGGTTGGGATTGATTTTGGGGTTATGGTACCAACAGTTAAGGAATTAGGGGCAAAAGGGCCAAAAATCAGCATTTTGTAACTTCCAGACATAACTTGTGTGTTAGTGTATGGATCTCTCTGACATTGTACCACAAGGTTCCATATCACAAAGGGAATGCTGGGATTGATTTTGGGGTAATTGCCTCAAAATTTTAGGAATTAGGGGCCAAAAGGGCAAAAACAAGCATTTTCTAGTTTCATGACAATAACTTGTGTGTAAGTGTATGGATCTTTCTGACATTGTACCACAAGGTTCCATATCACAAAGGAAAGCTGGAATTGAGTTTGGGGTAATTGCCTGAAACGTTTAGGAATTAGGGGCCAAAAAGGGCAAAAACAAGCATTTTCTAAGTTTCATGACAATAACTTGTGTGTAAGTGTATGGATCTTTCTGAAATTGTACTACAAGGTTCCATATCACAAAGGGAAAGCTGGAATTGAGTTTGGGGGTAATTGCCTGAAACGTTTAGGAATTAGGGGCCAAAAAGGGGCCAAAAATAAGCATTTTTCTAGTTTCCAGACAATAACTTGTGTTCAAGTGTATGGATCTCTCTGAAATTGTACTGCAAGGTACCATACCTCAAAGGGAAGGCTGGGATTGAGTTTGGGGGTGATGAATCATAAGGGGGTTCAAAAATTTGGGGGGGGGGGTTTCTTTTTTTTCCTTTTTTTTCTTTAAAATTTTCCATTTTAAGTTGGTTATTTCTGATTTATATTTAAAAGCAAATAATAATGATATGGCAGGAGATACACACCTAACAGGATGTGTTAATTATTATATAATAAGTATTGTGCAATAGCAAGAAATTTTCAATTGCACAGTATTGCGCAATAGCAAGAAATCTTCAATTGCACAGTATTGCGCAATAGCAAGAAATATCCAATAGCACAATATTGCGCAATAGCAAGAAATTGTCAATTGTACAGTATTGTGCAATAGCAAGAAATATTCAATTGCACAGTATTGCGCAATTGCAAGAAATATTCAATTGCACAGTATTGTGCAAAAGAAGATACTTGGTATAAATTGCATATTTCTTGACCAATTTCAATGGGGTTTTATTCTTAAACTCTTGGGGTTCTTTAATATGCTGAATCTAATCGTGTATTAAGTTTTTGGATTTTGGGCCCCGTTTTTAAATTGGTCCACATTGAGGTCCAAAGGGTCCAAAATTAAACTTTGTTTGATTTCATCAAAATTGAATTATTGGGGTTTTTGATATGCCGAATCTAACTGTATTTAGATTCTTAATTTTTGGTCCCGTTTTCAAATTGGTCTACATTAAGGTCCAAAGGGTCCAAAATTAAACTTAGTTTGATTTTAACAAAATTGAATTCATAGGGTTCTTTGATATGCTGAATCTAAACATGTATTTAGATTTTGATTATGGGCCCAGTTTTCAAGTTGGTCCAAATCGGGGTCCAAAATTAAACTTTGTTTGATTTCAACAAAAATTGAATATATGGGGTTCTATGATATGCTGAATCTAACCATGTATTTAGATTTTGATTTTGGGCCCGTTATCAATTTTTTCCACATTGAGGTCAAAAGGGTCCAAAATTAAACTTTGTTTGATTTCATCAAAATTGAATTATTGGGGTTCTTTGATATGCCGAATCTAACCGTGTATTTAGATTCTTAATTTTGGTCCCATTTTCAAATTGGTCTACATTAAGGTCCAAAGGGTCCAAAATTAAACTTAGTTTGATTTTAACAAAATTTAATTCATAGGGTTCTTTGATATGCTGAATCTAAACATGTATTTAGATTTTTGATTATGGGCCCAGTTTTCAAGTTGGTCCAAATCGGGTCCAAAATTAAACTTTGTTTGATTTCAACAAAATTGAATATATGGGGTTCTTTGATATGCTGAATCTAACCATGTATTTAGATTTTGATTTTGGGCCCCGTTATCAATTTTTTCCACATTGAGGTCAAAAGGGTCCAAAATTAAACTTTGTTTGATTTCATCAAAATTGAATTATTGGGGTTCTTTGATATGCCGAATCTAACCGTGTATTTAGATTCTTAATTTTTGGTCCCATTTTCAAATTGGTCTACATTAAGGTCCAAAGGGTCCAAAATTAAACTTAGTTTGATTTTAACAAAATTGAATTCATAGGGTTCTTTGATATGCTGAATCTAAACATGTATTTAGATTTTTGATTATGGGCCCAGTTTTCAAGTTGGTCCAAATCGGGTCCAAAATTAAACTTTGTTTGATTTCAACAAAATTGAATATATGGGGTTCTTTGATATGCTGAATCTAACCATGTATTTAGATTTTTGATTTTGGGCCCGTTATCAACTTTGTCCACATTGAGGTCAAAAGGGTCCAAAATTAAACTTTGTTTGATTTCATCAAAATTGAACTCTTGGGGTTCTTTGATATGCTGAATCTAACCATGTATTTAGATTTTGGATATTGGACCATAATAGGTGAATGTTCAATTTAAAATTTTAAGTTCTTAGACCACATTCATTCTGTGTCAGAAACCTATGCTGTGTCAAATATTTAATCACAATCCAAATTCAGAGCTGTATCAAGCTTGAATGTTGTGTCCATACTTGCCCCAACTATTCAGGGTTCGACCTCTGCGGTCGTATGAAGCTGCGCCCTGGAGCATTTTATTTTAGGTTTTGCCTTATGCAGTTGGTACTGTCAGTCAAATTATCTCTTAATGCCAGCTTGAAGAAAATAAAGCAATCACTAAATGATGAGACCTTAAGAAAAACAATTTTCATTTAGCCTTGAAATTATTTACAACCATTAATGGTTGTTTTACTGATAGATTGTTACGGATAAAAACCACAGAATGAAAAATAAAGATTAACGTTCTTGTCAAATTTCATAAATAAATATAAATTATATGTAAAATTGCATGTAAATCCATGTAATGAAACACTAAATGTTTTCATTTTGTTTTGATATCTATGTGGTAAATAGCTTTGCTACTCGACAATGAAAATACAAAAATGTTATTTATTAAACCTAATATCTAACATGTTTGTTAAACTTATATGAAACCAATCAATATCTATAAATTACTTTGATGGTTTTGTCAGGAACATCAATGATGGTTTATTTTTGTTTGCTGATTACAACAAAGAATATTTACAAATAATCTTTGTATGTTTGTTGATGCTCCACATCAAAAGTGTACTGATATTGGGTATTGATTGAGAAAAAAAATTAAAAGGTCAAATGGTGAATGTAAAAATAGAATTAAAAAAGTATTGGAATGTTGTTACAGTAATATACATAATACATTGTACTTAACAATAAAATACATGAAATTGATTTTTCATCTGTATATATATAGTGTTACATTTTTAATTAAAACTTTTATACAAAACATCAACCACTTTTCAAGCTAAATAAAAGTTTTAGATCCTAACTTTTAACTCTTGTCCACATTTGGTGACCTTATAAAGTAATATTTAGTTGAGAAAGTTTCATCATGTTTTTTGTCTTGTAATTAGTAAATTGTACATTGTAATATAATTTGAGGTTTTTTGCTTGACTTGTATGGAGTTTATTTGCAAATAAAGTAATAATATTAAATGATTGATGGATTAAGATGTGATTTTGTCACTTGCTTTAATATAAAGTTTAAGATAGTTTATTGTCACTCTTTTATCTGATTTTATATTAGTCACAAATAAAGATACAAATTTACTTATTTTTCAGATGTTGCTTTACTGCAGCTTTGAATGCCTCCTGGTCATGTATTGATTTTATATTATTTGATAGCACATTCCAATCTTTAAGGGAAAGGGATAAGAATGGATAAACATTGCTTAAAATTTATGAAACAACACACAGGAATCATTTAAAGTATGTTAGTCCAATATTAGCTGCGGAACCGTAGCTCTTTGGTCCTTGTGATGTTTTTTGACAATTTGCGGGTCTATGGTTCGCACAAATCAGAAAATATAACAAAGACCAATAGAGTTACAGTTCCACAGCTACTCCAATATATACTGCTGTATTGTAATACAAAAATTCTGTTAAACCAAACAGCAGTGCAGAGTTTATAATCTGCAGGTACTATTTAAGTATGTCAGCCCAATAAATGCAGATGCCAAGTTCTAATATAAAAAAATGCCTTTGACTTATTAATGGAAGTACCTTAAAAAAGACAAAAGTCTAAAACTACTGAGCATTTACCCGTAGCCATTACCTTTGCTAAGATTTTAGTGCTACATTGAAGTAGAAAAACCTTATATCTGCTAAACATAGCAAAAACATATCCTCTTTCTTTGAGAATGTTATCTTTAGAAGTCAAATGTCAGATTGGACTCAAAATATGTCTGATAGAGTTATATATTTAGTTTTTGTTGCAAAAAAAAAAACATATATTTTATTTTTAAGACTGAATTATTCAAATCCTGATGAATCGTAATTCCTATTGATTTCTTCTAGCCTTGTTGAAATTAATTAAGATACAATACATCAAAATATAACATCTATGAAATTATCAGTTGCTTCAGCCCTGTTGTCAAAGCTATAAAATTGAAGCATTTATTCTTGATAAATATTTTCATTTGTTACAAACAAACATTTATTTGCAGCCAAGTTGGTAAAGTTATTGATCAACTTGGTTTAATGTTGTTTACCCCACTGTAAAAACATTTCAATTTGTTTGGGTAGAAAATAAACATGGCATAAAATCAATAAATGTTATTTGTTTTTACAAAATAAATCAAGATCGTTCCATCAATCCATGTTGAAAGTTAAGCCTTTATGTGAAATTTGATAAAATTGTTCCTATAATTCAAACCTCATTTATTAGATGGTATTTTGGCACTTCAATTTATAACAAAAAGCTATTGTTTATGTTTGTAACAACTGAGTGCCAAAAGCCTGATTGTATAGCTTTATAGCAATTATTCAGAACTACATAACAAGTTCTTCGAAAGTGAGAAAATAAAAAACAGCAGTGTTCAATGTTTCGTGTAACATGCTCCAAAATGGAGCATAAAAGATAGTGGGTTGATTTTGGTCATACCACTCATGTATTAATCAAAGATCTTTAACAACATTACAGTTGCTAAAACCATTTCAATTTTTTTGACTCAACAAAGTGAGACTAATTGGTGCTATTTCTGGCGGCAGGGATGGCGGCTTCAGCAATGTATTAGTTTGTGATTAGGTCGGTTTATGGGGAACTATTAGTGGTAGGTCAATGATATTTGATATGCAGTTGTATTAGCATTGGCACATCATATTTCTATGAAGATAATTTGACCCCATCCCCACAGTCATGATTTATTGACTTTGAAACTTTTGCTTAGTTTACATGTATAAGTTTGTGATTAGGTCAGTTTTAGGGGAACCACTTATGATAAGTTAATGGTATTTGGTATGCAGTTTTATAAGCATTGACATGTTTTATTTCCATGGGGGTTATTTGGCTCTGCACATTCTGGCATTGTTCATTAAAATTGTATGTTGTGCAGGGTTTACATGTCATAGTTAAATGCCATTTTAATTAAAATTTGCATTTTACTATCAAGCCATATCTCTGTGTCAGCAGTTTATTCATTCTTTTTGTGGATTTTCCTAAAAATCATAGATCATAAAGGAGCATGATGATTTTTTGCAAAGGAGAAGGTCCGGTAAGGGCTAATTTTGGCCTAAAATTCGAAGTACATCTGATGAAAGATTTTTGTCATTATTTATACAATTAAGTGTCGTCTTCATTCGATTCAATTAGTTTATGTTAAAGATTTTAATTGATTTGGTCTTCAAAGAGGCTCAAATTCAAGTTTGAATATGAAAAATCTATCAACATGCCATAAAACGTCACTTTTCAGATGGTTTTTGTCTAAAATGAGGTGTTCAGTCTCAACATTTATATATGTTATGTATTATCAATAAATACAACATTTATTTAAATATTAAGACTGAACACAAGTGCAGCCACTTCCATTTTAGACAAAAACTGTCTTAAAATTAGCACAAATGCTAAAATTGTGAAGATTTCAGTATTTTTGCATGAAATAATGATGCTAGTACCTGATGCATGTCCATTGTACTGTCAAAAACAGCCCATATTTATGTAACAAAAGTATTCTACTTTCCAATAAATAGCTAAAAGTTTACATTTTCAACAACTTTGTAAAACGCTGTATTTTGGGGTCAAAAGGGGGTCTTACTGGACCTACTCCTTTTCATCTGAGGAGCACACAATTTCATGTGCTAATTAGCTCATCATCTAGCACCTGTTTCATATTAATAATGCATTCATTTATTCTGGTTGTTAAGTTATCATTTCATACTGTGTAATAAACTCCTTTATATTTCTGGTCTTCTGTGACTACAGTATTTCATAGAATTACATTGAAAAAATCCTTCTCATTTAAATACAAAGAAATATTATGGCAGAATTTTAAGGGACACCAAAGCCTGAAAGTACATTTCAGAGGGGACTATTTTGACACCATCAGAGTTCCAGTATGATACAAATCTTTATGTTGTTCAAATCATTCTCTCTTTCTCTGCCTCATCTACTGTTAAAACCAACACTCTTTTGCCCTCAATATGCATGTAGTCTTCTGCTGGACTTAAATAAGGAAAGAACAATCGGTTAAGTTATTTAGATTTGAGAGAAACAATATTAACAAATTTTACAATGTGTATATAAACTGGGACTATTATACTAACTTTATAATAGTCCCAGATATAAATGCCAAACGATGAAGTCACATCTTGTTTCCCTTTTCAAATAAACTGCAATCAGTTCAGAAAAAATGATTAAATTAATTATTATTTAGGTATTTTCATATTTTTGGTCTTTTTTTCAGGGAATTACAAATAGATGGTAAAATCAGATTATTAGATGTAGGAAGTTGTTTCAATCCCTTTGCCCGATATGATGATTTCTTGGCTGTTGGGATAGATATTGGTCCAGCTACTCCAGTAAGTTGGTTATGTTTAGAATTATATTAACTCTTTTCAACCAACAAACTCTAGAGTAATAACTTTTAAAGTTCAGAAATTGTGCTTTTAATCTTTCTTTACAGTACCATAAATTTTTTGATAACAGATACAATTATACTGGTGTTGTTCAGTTATTGTGTCTGGTATTTTTGGATGAACATTACTTCATTTATTTATAGTTTGAAACTGTATTGGAATGTTTTTAGCTTTGAACAAGATTGTGGCTTCCTGTTCTTTTTATGACACAGCTGACTGAAGTCTACTCTGCACATACATGAGTACAGCCATTCATTTGGGAGTTTAGATTTGCATGATTTCTTATCAGAAGGTTAAGTACTTTGAGCTTGTTTTCATTAAATGTGAACATTTTTTGATACAAAATTGTTTTCTATTGTTTGTTTATGCTTACTGTAAACCAACTTATTTTCACGATTTTCGCGAGTAGAAAAATAACGCGAATATAAATCGTCGCAAACATGTAAAACTTGGCTTTTTCCTTATTAAACTACATCAAGTAAATAAGAAAATTGCGAAATTAAATAGCTGCGAAGTGGACTAGAAAGGGTTAAATGTGAAATAAAGTATCAGCGAAAATAAGTTGGTTTACAGTATGTTTTTGTTATCTTTTACACCAGTTTCATAGTTAGTGCTTTTACTATGCTTATAATTAATATTTGTCCTTTAATGTTAATTTATGTCCACTGATCAAGATTAATTGAGAGAGGATTGAGTAGTCTGAAATTAAAAAAAAGATGATGTGATATGATTGCCAGTGAAACAGCTATATTGGTACCAAAGACAAAAGGACAAGGATCTAAAACTCACCCTTTAACAATGAGCAAGAAGAACCCAAACAAGAAATAATTTAATTACGCTTTCCTCAGGTACTATTGAACAGAATGACTTTATGTTTGTTCAGCAGCTTAGCAGTGATGGGTTGTAAAATCTAAGCTCTTTTCAGATTATGCAGACACATAACCCTCCCCTTTCAATTTCAGCCAGTGGAATAAGAAAAAGTAAACAGAACAAACAGTTAAAAATAAGCCCAGAAAAGCACTTTACATTATAATTCTGGTATTGTGGACTACAAAAACACAGGTACCAGTAAATCAAAACCAAAGTTATTATACAAAAATAATGCTTGCAGTAAATGAAAGCAAGTTGAACCGGGCCAGATTTGTCGATGTTAAATCGTACAAAGTCTATTTGAATCATTTTGCAAAGAATTTTGTCTTAAATTAGCAATGAGGTGAGAGTTATTTTTTTATGTTTTTTTTATGCTTCGTGTTGATGGT
This sequence comes from Mytilus coruscus, assembly GCA_017311375.1. Lineage (NCBI taxonomy): Eukaryota > Metazoa > Mollusca > Bivalvia > Mytilida > Mytilidae > Mytilus > Mytilus coruscus. The sequence continues at coordinate 84,310,985 of CM029595.1, read as the reverse complement.
CTCACTGTGACTTTGAGATGAAGAACAGCAATAAAAAAGCTGTTACTTTGCTTTTTTTGTGTTTTTTGCTGTGCACGTACTGATTTTGTGTCATGGATGGATACCCGATATCCTTTGTTTTTCTATTATGAAAGTGTTTTAAACAAAATATTGCTGTTCTGCAGTGGTGATACTATTTAGTGTACTTCAAACATCAGAGTCATGAGCTATGCAGCAGAGTATTTATTTAAAAAATCATAATTAGCAAAATGGATTTCAAAACTGCATCATATTGAATATGAAATTTTCCAAATATTTAAAATGAAACCATTTTGGATCAAGAAATATTGTATCACTATGGATAAAGAGGTAGAACTTTTAAAATGAAAAATATTCAAAAGGGCAGGATTCTTGAGACTCTTTATTTTACTATCAAACTCTCAAAAGTTAAAAAAAATTCATTAGGTTGCAATTTGCAGTATTCTGCTTCAGATGCAACTGAATAAAATAACCTCTCATATACCAATTTCTTTTTGATCTATATCCACTTTTACCAGGAAAAATTCAACTAATTCGGTGTTGAAATTTAGAACTGAAACTAATTTGTTACAATTCATAGATGGTTTTCTTAATTTTGTCATTTACTCTTGATTTACTATGAGCTTAAGTTTCATTTTCTTTTCTTTCAGACAAAAGTAATAGACCATAGTTATAATCTCTTGTCATCAATATTTACCCATAGTTCAAATAGAAATTTGATCTTTTGTCGATAAACAAATCTTGGGGGGATATTATTTGTTTGTCCTTGTGCAAATAGTTCTGGCTAACAAAAATGCAACATATCTATTTCTCATTTTCCATCATTACGCATTAATATTTTATTTCATGTCATTTTCTAATTTTGTATCAAGGACAATTGTGTTAGATTAGATCAAAATTTAAATAAATAATTGCCTTTTATTTCATTCTTTTATACAGTGAAATTATATTTTGGATACAGTTTGTGCTTGTTGACAAGCAATAGACGATTAAGTGAAAATATTTTATTACAAAGAATATGTTAAAGGAAAATGACCTGTCAAATTTATGAAAAGGAAATCTGCAGACGATATTGTTGGGAAAATTTTTTGTTTGCATAATTTGGACGAAACTTTTACAGAAATAATTTGAAGGGTTTGAATTGTTTATTTACCTCAGCAAAGAAAATAACAAGGTCTCAATCTTTTATGATTGTAACATTTTGATAAAATTGTTTAAATTAAACAAGGCTAAATTAGAATTTAATATGAAGCAATAGAGAAAATGTTTACTCCATGAAGAATTAATATTTAGTTAAAAGAGATATTTAAGGAACTGTCATAGGTCAATGTGACATCATTGAATGCCTTTTATTGATATTTTAAATTGTTAAATGATTTCAGTCAAAAGATTATCTACTAAATCTTGGGTTAGATAGGTGTATACTTCATGAAGTAAATTCTATCAATGAAATTAATACTATTTCTTGTAAGAATTATATCAAGTTATTGTCATTTGATAATAACTGATAATAAAAGTTGATGTAAACTTGCTTTTAGTTGTTTTGTGTACATGTATGTACCTCCTTTTAATATTGAAAACATAAAAAAGAAATGCCAAAGGTTTTCAGAGACTTTGCATACAACTTTGGCATGTGACACATAAGCTCAAATTTGAAAAGATAATATTCATTCAACATATTTGCTTAAATATAGTTGATTGAATAAATGTGCCAATTTATATGGAATGCATGAAATTTTGAAAACATTCTCAAAATTGTCTCTGAATCTGAATTCCTGCAGAATCAATCCCTTAGTCTTTTTTTAAATTTTATATTTTATTGGCAGATATTTTCTTTTAATGGTTAGAATAATCATAGGGTCAACACATTCTTGTTTGGTGCAAACAGGATTTTAAATGGCATTCTGGATGATAAAAATTATGTAACAATCAATGAAGATTAGACTAGAATCCCCCTTTTCCAGGTGGATTCTTTTTTAGAATCCAGCTTTATACAGTACAAGCAGAATCATACTTTGACTATATATAAAAGTTTGTTTAAAATGAACCATAAAATCTAAATAGTATTCCACATATCCTTTCATAGTGACCAATATAATAAAAAAGAAGTTGTGTTATGATTGCAAAGGAGACAACACTCCACTAGAGACCAAATGACATAGAAGTTAGCAACTTATATATTCATGTTGCATTATGTTTTTGTCTCATTTCAGAATGTTTTATGCTGTGATTTCCTTCAGCTGGAGACTACATATCCTTTGGAGATTGACTTTATAGAATCATATTTACAGAATTTAAAAAGCCCTGTGACTGAGTTACCAAAGAACAGCTTTCATGTCATTGTTTTTTCTTTATTATTGGAATATCTTCCTTCTCCAGATCAAAGATGGACATGCTGTCTGAAGGCAAATGAGTTACTTCATACCAATGGTCTTTTCTTAATTATAACACCAGATTCACATAAACAGCATAGAAATGCAGCCATGATAAAAGCTGGAAAGAAGCTATAGAATCTATAGGTTTCAAACAGTGGCGTTATGTAAAACTTGAACATCTTCACTGCTTGGACACAGCTGACTGAAGTCTACTCTGCACATACATGAGTACAGCCATTCATTTGGGAGTTTAGATTTGCATGATTTCTTATCAGAAGGTTAAGTACTTTGAGCTTGTTTTCATTAAATGTGAACATTTTTGATACAAAATTGTTTTCTATTGTTTGTTTATGCTTACTGTAAACCAACTTATTTTCACGATTTTCAGAGTAGAAAAATAACGCGAATATAAATCGTCGCAAACATGTAAAACTTGGCTTTTCCTTATTAAACTACATCAAGTAAATAAGAAAATTGCGAAATTAAATAGCTGCGAAGTGGACTAGAAAGGGTTAAATGTGAAATAAAGTATCAGCGAAAATAAGTTGGTTTACAGTATGTTTTTGTTATCTTTTACACCAGTTTCATAGTTAGTGCTTTTACTATGCTTATAATTAATATTTGTCCTTTAATGTTAATTTATGTCCACTGATCAAGATTAATTGAGAGAGGATTGAGTAGTCTGAAATTAAAAAAAAGATGATGTGATATGATTGCCAGTGAAACAGCTATATTGGTACCAAAGACAAAAGGACAAGGATCTAAAACTCACCCTTTAACAATGAGCAAGAAGAACCCAAACAAGAAATAATTTAATTACGCTTTCCTCAGGTACTATTGAACAGAATGACTTTATGTTTGTTCAGCAGCTTAGCAGTGATGGGTTGTAAAATCTAAGCTCTTTTCAGATTATGCAGACACATAACCTCCCTTTCAATTTCAGCCAGTGGAATAAGAAAAAGTAAACAGAACAAACAGTTAAAAATAAGCCCAGAAAAGCACTTTACATTATAATTCTGGTATTGTGGACTACAAAACACAGGTACCAGTAAATCAAAACCAAAGTTATTATACAAAATAATGCTTGCAGTAAATGAAAGCAAGTTGAACCAGGCCAGATTTGTCAATGTTAAATCGCATAAAGTCTATTTGAATCATTTTGCAAAGAATTTTGTCTTAAATTAGCAATGAGGTGAGAGTTATTTTTTATGTTTTTTATGCTTCGTGTTGATGGTCTCACTGTGACTTTGAGATGAAGAACAGCAATAAAAAAGCTGTTACTTTGCTTTTTTTGTGTTTGCTGTGCACGCACTGATTTTGTGTCATGGATGGATACCCGATATCCTTTGTTTTTCTATTATGAAAGTGTTTTAAACAAAATATTGCTGTTCTGCAGTGGTGATACTATTTAGTGTACTTCAAACATCAGAGTCATGAGCTATGCAGCAGAGTATTTATTTAAAAAATCATAATTAGCAAAATGGATTTCAAAACTGCATCATATTGAATATGAAATTTTCCAAATATTTAAAATGAAACCATTTTGGATCAAGAAATATTGTATCACTATGGATAAAGAGGTAGAACTTTTAAAAATGAAAAAATATTCAAAAGGGGCAGGATTCTTGAGACTCTTTATTTTACTATCAAACTCTCAAAAAGTTAAAAAAAAAAATTCATTAGGTTGCAATTTGCAGTATTCTGCTTCAGATGCAACTGAATAAAATAACCTCTCATATACCAATTTCTTTTTGATCTATATCCACTTTTACCAGGAAAAATTCAACTAATTCGGTGTTGAAATTTAGAACTGAAACTAATTTGTTACAATTCATAGATGGTTTTCTTAATTTTGTCATTTACTCTTGATTTACTATGAGCTTAAGTTTCATTTTTCTTTTTCTTTCAGACAAAAGTAATAGACCATAGTTATAATCTCTTGTCATCAATATTTACCCATAGTTCAAATAGAAATTTGATCTTTTGTCGATAAACAAATCTTGGGGGGATATTATTTGTTTGTCCTTGTGCAAATAGTTCTGGCTAACAAAAAATGCAACATATCTATTTCTCATTTTCCATCATTACGCATTAATATTTTATTTCATGTCATTTTCTAATTTTGTATCAAGGACAATTGTGTTAGATTAGATCAAAATTTAAATAAATAATTGCCTTTTTATTTCATTCTTTTTATACAGTGAAATTATATTTTTGGATACAGTTTGTGCTTGTTGACAAGCAATAGACGATTAAGTGAAAAATATTTTATTACAAAGAATATGTTAAAGGAAAATGACCTGTCAAATTTATGAAAAGGAAATCTGCAGACGATATTGTTGGGAAAATTTTTTTGTTTGCATAATTTGGACGAAACTTTTTACAGAAATAATTTGAAGGGGTTTGAATTGTTTATTTACCTCAGCAAAGAAAATAACAAGGTCTCAATCTTTTATGATTGTAACATTTTTGATAAAATTGTTTAAATTAAACAAGGCTAAATTAGAATTTAATATGAAGCAATAGAGAAAAATGTTTACTCCCATGAAGAATTAATATTTAGTTAAAAAGAGATATTTAAGGAACTGTCATAGGTCAATGTGACATCATTGAATGCCTTTTTATTGATATTTTAAATTGTTAAATGATTTCAGTCAAAAAGATTATCTACTAAATCTTGGGTTAGATAGGTGTATACTTCATGAAGTAAATTCTATCAATGAAATTAATACTATTTCTTGTAAGAATTATATCAAGTTATTGTCATTTGATAATAACTGATAATAAAAGTTGATGTAAACTTGCTTTTAGTTGTTTTGTGTACATGTATGTACCTCCTTTTAATATTGAAAACATAAAAAAGAAATGCCAAAGGTTTTCAGAGACTTTGCATACAACTTTGGCATGTGACACATAAGCTCAAATTTGAAAAGATAATATTCATTCAACATATTTGCTTAAATATAGTTGATTGAATAAATGTGTAAATTATATGGAATGCATGAAATTTTGAAAACATTCTCAAAATTGTCTCTGAATCTGAATTCCTGCAGAATCAATCCTTAGTCTTTTTAAATTTTATATTTTATTGGCAGATATTTTCTTTTAATGGTTAGAATAATCATAGGGTCAACACATTCTTGTTTGGTGCAAACAGGATTTTAAATGGCATTCTGGATGATAAAAATTATGTAACAATCAATGAAGATTAGACTAGAATCCCCCTTTTCCAGGTGGATTCTTTTTTAGAATCCAGCTTTATACAGTACAAGCAGAATCATACTTTGACTATATATAAAAGTTTGTTTAAAATGAACCATAAAATCTAAATAGTATTCCACATATCCTTTCATAGTGACCAATATAATAAAAAAGAAGTTGTGTTATGATTGCAAAGGAGACAACACTCCACTAGAGACCAAATGACATAGAAGTTAGCAACTTATATATTCATGTTGCATTATGTTTTTGTCTCATTTCAGAATGTTTTATGCTGTGATTTCCTTCAGCTGGAGACTACATATCCTTTGGAGATTGACTTTATAGAATCATATTTACAGAATTTAAAAAGCCCTGTGACTGAGTTACCAAAGAACAGCTTTCATGTCATTGTTTTTTCTTTATTATTGGAATATCTTCCTTCTCCAGATCAAAGATGGACATGCTGTCTGAAGGCAAATGAGTTACTTCATACCAATGGTCTTTTCTTAATTATAACACCAGATTCACATAAACAGCATAGAAATGCAGCCATGATAAAAAGCTGGAAAGAAGCTATAGAATCTATAGGTTTCAAACAGTGGCGTTATGTAAAACTTGAACATCTTCACTGCTTGGCATTTCGTAAAAGTGCCAAGACAGAAGATTTGTCATTGGATTTAAATGTTTCTGCAGGCATGCTGTATATTCCACAAGATTTTCATGATTTAAGTGAAAGTACAAATTTGTGTGAGTACAGTGAAGAAGATGAGAAGTTTTTTATGGATTCTGTTGGTGAATTGCCTGGATTTCTTAGTTATGATGAAAATTAAGCCAATGTTAGTGTAATTATTTAGTTTTTGGTATATCTTTGCTCTTTATGCAAACTTCAAAAGAATTTTTGTTGACATTATTTGAATGACACAAAAATCCAGAAAATTGATTATATCTTAGGCTTATGGTATATACAAGGGATAATAGGAATAACCAAAAAGTATTGGACTGTAAATAAGAATACACTAACCACCAGCATCCAACTCCCAAAAAAGATCTATAACAAACATGGTCAAGATGATAATTGATACAGGAACAAACTGTGATTATAGGATTAAACCAGTTTTTCATATGCACACTCATCTTCCATCTCATAAAAATAAAACACACAATAAAAACCCACACTGTCCAGCTACCAACAAGATGACCACCAACTTGAACAGGAATGAAATATGGCACTTAATTTTGAAAGCATGGTAAAAATGGCTTCTATTAGAAACCACAGTTGTTGGTAGAATACTGCCGCTAAAGAAAAATAATTAGAAAAACCACTACTAACAGTTTTCATAAAAACTCATCATAAAACATAATGGAAATCATCAATATTTGTAAGGAAACAAAAAAGATTATGCTCAACATGAGTGCATCAATCTTGCATGCATCATAAGGTAATATGCACAAATATTTCAGTTTAAATGCAGAAAATTCAAGATGTCCATCATGATGTGACATAAAGTTATAAGGAATAGATAAGAAATATACTTTTCATTTTCCTTCTCACAACGATTTCTAGTTGCAAATAGGTGGGGTTCAGAATGGAGCCTGAAATTACTGATTACTTTTATTTTTACAGAAGTCTCTTTGGTTATGATAATTAATCCCCTGTGAAGGACTGTTCCCCTTGGAGCAGACTCCCAAAAGTTATTTATTATATATTCCCAATTAGACAATAATAAAAATTGAGATAGTAAAGTAACTATCGTCTATGTGACACCACCAAAGTTATAATTTTTTTCAGCAAACATTTAAACCAAAGAGGTTTACTATCTGCTGGATTCTTTGCAAGACTTGTATACACTTGATGTTTTTAACTCTTGATTTTAATGGCTGTAATTGAAACCAGCTTTTAATTTATTCTTATTACATGTATATATTCAATATAGCCAATTAGCAACATTTATTTTGTTATTTATTAAACTGTCAAAATTTACAATTCCCTGTAATAAGCATCATTATTTATAACAAAGAAATGAAACTCAGGAGGACAAGATAGTTTAAGTGAAATGAAATTTAATCTTCACTTCTTCTTTGTGGGAGTGAAATTTTATTTTAATTTGGGTTATCTATGGATAGAAAACACAATAAACTCGATAAATAATCTACCACAATCAACAATATAGGTTTATTAGTAATACTTCGTGATTTTTTAATGCTATTTTTAAATTAAAGAAAAGCGATGTCTCCCTTAGATGCAACAAATATTTATATTTTTTCTTCTTTGTTTGGGGAATTATACTAAATTGTTATGAACTCTTATAATTTACGATATTTCTATAAATGTTTACAACCACATTTGTCAAAAGGCCTTTTAAATTTCAAGTTTCATTTTTACTGAAAACAAAGTGATAGAATTGTTAATTTCAATAGCAGTGTGGTGTTACAAAAACTGCAATTATGTATTTAAGTATTTACATTCAAAATAAATAGAAAATGAAATTATCTCATATTACATTCACTTGCTTTTGATAAAATCAAATGCACCTCCCCAGTGCAGTCTGTAGTTGGTACAATCAGATACTACTGTTAAATGTAAGGAAGACTGTTGAAGGTTAATTGGGCAAGTCAAAATACATCTGCTTGGTTCATTGAAGTGCATTAAAAAGAGTATTCTATGCAGCTTTTCACCCCGAGCTGGCCACCTTTTTCGGCTCTTGCACTAATTTGTATATTAGACGATTGCAAACACGAGACCATGCATGTACCTCAATTCTTATTTTACTCAAAAAAAAAAAACATAACTAAGTTAAACTTAAGATTATGTTTTACAGTAATGAAGCCAAAACAAGCAATAGCAACTAACTGATTATCTGATTAATTGATTAATTGATGCTTAACGTCCAATAGCAAATACTACATGCATATTGTACTAGCTCACACTGTACAAACCAGTGTGCATGAAGACAGGTCTGTACTCCCTATACAGAAACTTTAAATCTAGACTACGAGCTCTTGCTCTTGAATGATTGTAACTGAGAATCGGCAAAGGCCAATTTAAAGCCTTTGGTGTAACATGACTGAGTATCAGACCTACGCTAATCATTCGAGATAAAAACAAAATCGAAAACACCTATATACAAACTACAAGATGTGGTGTGATTGCCAACTCTACCAGAGACCAAATGACATTGCAGTTAACAACTAGAAGTCACCGTTCTACCTTCAACAATAAGCAAAACCCATACCGCATAGCATGTATGTATGGTTTCTCCAACAGATTACCTTTTCAACTGTTGAGGGTATTTTCCAGTACTTTTTATTTATTTATTACTTGGTGTCTCTCTGCGTGTGGGAATAAACATATAGCCTTTTTCGACTTGAACAAAAACTTGTAAGCTTTTAAGTAACATTTAAATTTAGCTGGGACTACTTTTTTCGTTAAGTAAATATTGTCTGACCCTACTTACTGAGGTTAAAATTATAAATTTGTTTGTTTATCAAATTTTGCAGAGAGAATTTAATATTTGTATTTGTTAATCCGTTACCCGATAGCAGATGGCAATGAACAAACATTTCTTGAGGATATCGACGAGTATACCAGTATATCATGATTAAGCATAATATGGTCCTTATAAAATCAAGCTTTGCTGTCGAAATAAAGTTTGATGCTGTGGTCCTCCCGATTAGAAGGTGTGACTTTAACTTTGCAGTGTCATTTTTGTCGAGCCTTCGACTTTAGTCGAAAAAGCGAGACATAGCGATCCTACATTATAAGATTTTAACAACTTTCTTAAACTATCCTGGATTTGTACCAAACTTGGACAGAAGCTTGTTTATGATTAAAAGCTAGTATCTAGAAGGAAATTTTGTTAAAATTTTGTTCCATTTTTTCCGTATTTTACTTATAAATGGACTTAGTTTTTCTTCCAGTTAACATTACATACAGTCTGCAGTTTAAGTTTTTAAAACATTTATTAGATTCATAAACTATCCTGGATTTTTACCAAACTTGGACAGAAGCTACTTACAATCAAAAGATAGTATAGAGGAATATTTTTATTAATTTTTTTCCTCATTTTTGTTGAGCCTGCGATTAACAGCAAAAATAGGCGAGACACTGGGTTCCGCGGAACCCTTACGAATTTTTTACAGATAAAAGAACATTGTGAAATCGGAATAACTTAGAGATTTGTCTTTAACTAAGTTTAAAGATATATAGAACATCAAAACGACATTATGTTGTACGTCCTGAACATTGCTGTTGAACACAAACATAGTTTGTATGAAAAATATAAATTTATTTCCACATTTGATGACAGGCAGCACCAACAATTAACTTTAATGTGTATCTCAAATATAACACATAGCGTTACTTTAAAGAACTTTGGTTTTGGTTTGGAACACCCTTCCTATCAATTTTTGAGCTGCATAAAATTGCCAGACTTGATAAAAATGCAGTTTTGAACCAAGTAAAATCAATATATATTGAGTATTGCGTAGCGAGGTCCAAGGTTAGAATATGAGTATCTACTCAATGGCTTGCGGTCATGCTAACATGTTTTTTGTTATCCAAGTATAGAAACGCAGTATATCAGCTTCCAGATAGCAGTATAGGTTACTGCAACCCTTACTTCTTGTTTCTGATAGGTTTATAATTTTGCTATTTAGGGAGCTACCATTTGATTTTTATGGGTGGGTGGGGGGCTAGGATGAAATTTGAAAAAAAGGCAGGACAGGAGTTTTGAGTAAAAAAAGGCAGGATGAGCAACTTGGCAAAAAAAGACAGGATGACAATTTATGTAAAAAAAGTCAGGATAAACAAATAAAAAAAAAAGCAGGACAGAGATTACAACTAAAAAAAAATGCAGGACAAAATTTTATGCACAGTAACAAGCAACTTAACATCCATGCAAAAAAAAAAACAAAAAAAACAAACTTTTCTCTCCATACAGAGTCGTATCTATGCATAGAACAAAGAATACTAATTAACGTTGTCGGTATTTTGAATTAACACGTTACTAGGAGCCGATATGAACATTTTTAATGGCCAATGGATATCTGATTTTGTGCCTTCTTCATACAGATAATCTTATTGTATCACAGTAACTATTCATTGGTTATTGTTTGTACAATATCCAATCAAATATTAGCGGATCCCATTTATCTTCAACCCTTTTCGTTGATGTTTGGCCTTCACATCCTATATAATTTTGGACAATCTATCCGAAAAAAATGTTTTGTTGCATATTTGCTCATTAATATTTCTTACGAGCGATTGATCAATTGCTATGATGCAAATTATCCAGACTTTTTTGAACAGATAAAAACTGATGCGATGTTCAGATAATTTATAAATGTAACCGGCTAATATCAAGGATGATATTCACCAAAACCTTTCCTTTCAACCCTAATCCAACCACTAGTCAGCAAGTGAAATTTTTAGGCTCCTTTATTAAACAGTCTATGGAACTGAGGACAGGGGGCACTTGAGGTCATTTGTTGTGTTATGTGTTTAATATTTTGTTTTATTTTTATGTAAATGTAAATGTCATCATTATATTGTAGTTAATACATGTAATTGATATGCCTTTGACCCTCTTATAGGTGTAATTTGTGCTTAATAAAGTTATTATCTAATTTTGGGATAAACTTTTTTTTTAATTAATAAAAACATCTATTTACTTTTCTTGTTCCCCATGCCTATGCGTAGTCACCTTGACAGTTGCATGGCTTATATTCACATAAAGTAGCATATGGCGACATCTAGCAACGAATTTTAATCTCAATGGGTAATGGTGGCCGTCTTGAATTAGCAGTGAAGTCAGCGTTTGCTTCGTTTTAAAGGACTTGCAGTAACTTTGAGATGAAGAACAGAAATAAAAGCACTATTACCTTGCTTTGTATTTGGCAAAGTTCGTATAGATTGTTTTGTGGTTAATATAGCAAGCAGAATCATAATATATCTTTATGCTTATGTGTACTTGTCTTAGTTAAAACCTATGTTTTGGTTATATTTTATAGTCGGTTGTAAGAGCTTTCTTGTTCTCATGTTTATTTTTTCATTGTACATAATTATGTGCCGACTCTAAATAAAATTTACTTACTTACTTAGTACTTACTTATTTATGAAAAAATACATTAATTTCTGTCTAATTAGAACTTGGAGAATTTGTACATGAATAAAATGGGAAAAAGGTAAATGTCGCCCATCGTACTGTATGAAGGAGGTTGAGGAAGTTGAGCTGCTGATATTCCCCCGTCACAACACTTTCATGTATCGTTTATTTTATAATGTATTTTGTGAATCTCCAATAGAACCCCCTTGTATACACAATTTGGACTCCTGGAAACATAAACACATCAACAAATATCAAAACATAACCAGTGTTTACTTTTCAATCAAGACACGCCAAACCATTATGGTGCATCTCGATTTTTATATTGCTAATGGCTATGTAGTTGACACTACGGATTTATTTCGTCAATATTGTGTCGTCTGTGGATTAAATTTGATTACTTTATTTCTATTTACACTATATGAATACGATATACAATTTCTGCAAAGTAATATATTTGTATTTATTTTCACACAAGGAAAATCTTTTAGTGTTTACAAATTTGTTTTTTGGGTAAACATTGTCTGTCATTTCAAGAGCCTGTCAGCCTGTTGTCGTGTTTGTTTTTCGTGACCAAATGCAGAAGTTTCATTTGAAAAAAAAGTTTTAATTCAAGGAGCGACAACCGTCAAAACAAAATTTTGATATTGCCCCCAACAATTGTAGGTCATTCTAAGTACGAAAAAAAAATCATGTTCATCTTTAATTGAGACTTAGAAAACTTGGAAGGCAACTTTCAATATAAATAAATTTACGTAATTGCGCTCTCTATTTTAAAAATGATGAATGCGATTCCCCCATTTACTATTATAATAACTAAGTTTCAATGAAATATAGTGAGTTTTGTATATGTCGCATGTTTTTAGCTCACCTGGCATTATGAGCTATTCTCATTACTTGGGGTCCGTCGTCCGTCCTAACTTAAATCTTCTCTGAAAATACTATGTTAAATTCAACCAAACTTGGCCACAATCATCATTGAGGCATTTTCTCTATAAATAAGTGTCCGATGGTCATGTCTGGCAACCAACATGACCGACCTGGTTGAAAATAGAACAAAGGGTCAAAATTCAATTTTTGTCTATGATCTTGAAAACCGCTATAGATAGAAAAAATCTGACTTGGGCAGAAGTGTCCGGAATGATCGTCCTACTCTCCTTATACATCAAAGTAAAACTGTCAGATGAATTCTTATAGGGGACATTGCCCCTAAATGACGTACGTAGTTTAACTTATTTGCGTTTCTGCCTATTATCTTGAAAACTATAATAGATAGAGTAAACCCGTTTAAATAGCAAATATATATAATAAGCAGTACAAAATCTAGAAATCAGTAAACATGACCGAAATCGTCAGTCATAATTGGAGTTTTTGCCGTTTAATGACGATTTTACCAATTTTCATACGACCGCAAAAAAATTGCGTTCGTATAATGCTATCATGTCGTCGTCAGCGTCGTCGTCGTCGTCCGAAGACACATTTGGTTTCCGGACAATAACTTTAGTTTAAGCGAATGGAGCTCTATAGAATTTTACCAGAAGGTTCAATACCACAAAAGGAAGGTTGGGATTGATTTTGGGGGTTATGGTACCAACAGTTTAGGAATTAGGGGCCAAAAACAAGCATTTTTGTAGTTTCCGGACAATAACTTGTGTGTAAGTGTGTGGATCTCTCTGAAATTGTACCACAAGGTTCCATATCACAAAGGGAAGGCTGGGTTTGACTTTGTGAGTAATTGCCCCAAACGTTCAGGAATTAGGGGCAAAAAACATTTTGGGGGGATTTTTGTTCATAATTTTGGGGATTTTTCTTCCCAAAAATTTTCCATTTTTACATTGATTATTTCTGATTTATATATAAAAGCAACACATACTGATATAGCAGGAGATACACACCAAACAGGGTGTGTAAATCATTATAGATAACAGATTACTTTATTAAACAGTCTATGGAACTGAGGACAGGGGCACTTGAGGTCATTTGTTGTGTTATGTGTTTAATATTTTGTTTTATTTTTATGTCAATGTAAAATGTCATCATTATATTGTAGTTAATACATGTAATTGATATGCCTTTGACCCTCTTATAGGTGTAATTCGTGCTTATTAAAGTTATTATCTAATTTTGGGATAAACTTTTTTTAATTAATAAAACATCTATTTACTTTTCTTGTTCCCCATGCCTATGCGTAGTCACCTTGACAGTTGCATGGCTTATATTCACATAAAGTAGCATATGGCGACATCTAGCAACGAATTTTAATCTCAATGGGTAATGGTGGCCGTCCTGAATTAGCAGTGAAGTCAGCGTTTGCTTCGTTTTAAAGGACTTGCAGTAACTTTGAGATGAAGAACAGAAATAAAAGCACTATTACCTTGCTTTGTATTTGGCAAAGTTCGTATAGATTGTTTTGTGGTTAATATAGCAAGCAGAATCATAATATATCTTTATGCTTATGTGTACTTGTCTTAGTTAAAACCTATGTTTTGGTTATATTTTATAGTCGGTTGTAAGAGCTTTCTTGTTCTCATGTTTATTTTTCATTGTACATAATTATGTGCCGACTCTAAATAAAATTTACTTACTTACTTAGTACTTACTTATTTATGAAAAATACATTAATTTCTGTCTAATTAGAACTTGGAGAATTTGTACATGAATAAAATGGGAAAAAGGTAAATGTCGCCCATCGTACTGTATGAAGGAGGTTGAGGAAGTTGAGCTGCTGATATTCCCCGTCACAACACTTTCATGTATCGTTTATTTATAATGTATTTTGTGAATCTCCAATAGAACCCCCTTGTATACACAATTTGGACTCCTGGAAACATAAACACATCAACAAATATCAAAACATAACCAGTGTTTACTTTTCAATCAAGACACGCCAAACCATTATGGTGCATCTCGATTTTTATATTGCTAATGGCTATGTAGTTGACACTACGGATTTATTTCGTCAATATTGTGTCGTCTGTGGATTAAATTTGATTACTTTATTTCTATTTACACTATATGAATACGATATACAATTTCTGCAAAGTAATATATTTGTATTTATTTTCACACAAGGAAAATCTTTTAGTGTTTACAAATTTGTTTTTGGTAAACATTGTCTGTCATTTCAAGAGCCTGTCAGCCTGTTGTCGTGTTTGTTTTTCGTGACCAAATGCAGAAGTTTCATTTGAAAAAAAAGTTTTAATTCAAGGAGCGACAACCGTCAAAACAAAATTTTGATATTGCCCCCAACAATTGTAGGTCATTCTAAGTACGAAAAAAAAATCATGTTCATCTTTAATTGAGACTTAGAAAACTTGGAAGGCAACTTTCAATATAAATAAATTTACGTAATTGCGCTCTCTATTTTAAAAATGATGAATGCGATTCCCCCATTTACTATTATAATAACTAAGTTTCAATGAAATATAGTGAGTTTTGTATATGTCGCATGTTTTTAGCTCACCTGGCATTATGAGCTATTCTCATTACTTGGGGTCCGTCGTCCGTCCTAACTTAAATCTTCTCTGAAAATACTATGTTAAATTCAACCAAACTTGGCCACAATCATCATTGAGGCATTTTCTCTATAAATAAGGTGTCCGATGGTCATGTCTGGCAACCAACATGACCGACCTGGTTGAAAATAGAACAAAGGGTCAAAATTCAATTTTTGTCTATGATCTTGAAAACCGCTATAGATAGAAAAAATCTGACTTGGGCAGAAGTGTCCGGAATGATCGTCCTACTCTCCTTATACATCAAAGTAAAACTGTCAGATGAATTCTTATAGGGGACATTGCCCCTAAATGACGTACGTAGTTTAACTTATTTGCGTTTCTGCCTATTATCTTGAAAACTATAATAGATAGAGTAAACCCGTTTAAATAGCAAATATATATAATAAGCAGTACAAAATCTAGAAATCAGTAAACATGACCGAAATCGTCAGTCATAATTGGAGTTTTTGCCGTTTAATGACGATTTTACCAATTTTCATACGACCGCAAAAAAATTGCGTTCGTATAATGCTATCATGTCGTCGTCAGCGTCGTCGTCGTCGTCCGAAGACACATTTGGTTTCCGGACAATAACTTTAGTCTAAGCGAATGGAGCTCTATAGAATTTTACCAGAAGGTTCAATACCACAAAAGGAAGGTTGGGATTGATTTTGGGGGTTATTGTACCAACAGTTTAGGAATTAGGGGCCAAAAACAAGCATTTTTGTAGTTTCCGGACAATAACTTGTGTGTAAGTGTGTGGATCTCTCTGAAATTGTACCACAAGGTTCCATATCACAAAGGGAAGGCTGGGTTTGACTTTGTGAGTAATTGCCCCAAACGTTCAGGAATTAGGGGCAAAAAACATTTTGGGGGGATTTTTGTTCATAATTTTGGGGGTTTTTCTTCCCAAAAATTTTCCATTTTTACATTGATTATTTCTGATTTATATATAAAAGCAACACATACTGATATAGCAGGAGATACACACCAAACAGGGTGTGTAAATCATTATAGATAACAGATTAACTAAGTATTGTGCAACAGCACGGTATTGCGCAATAACACAGTATTGCGCAATAGCACAGTATTGTGCAATAGCAAGAAATCTTTAATTGAAAATAAATACAAATCTTTTAACCAATTTCAATGGGATTAAATTAAGTCTTTAATATTTGGGGGTTCTAACCTTGTATTTCTATTTTTGGATGTTGGGCCCCATTTTTAAATTGGTCTACATTGAGGTCCAAAGGGTCTAAAATTAAACTTTGTTTAATTTCATCAAAAACTGAATTATTGCGGCTCTATGATATGTTGAATCTTATTGTGCATTGAGATTTTTTTATTTTGGGCCCTGTTTTCAAATTAGTCCATATTAAGGTTTGAAGGGTCCAAAATTAAACTTTGTTTGATTTCAACTAAAATTATTGCCACAACTGTTCAGGGTTCGACCTCTGTAGTCGTATCAGGCTGCGCTCGGCGAAGCATTTTATTGGTGTTATGATACATATCTAGAAATTTTGAATAACAAAAATGGACAGCAATAAAAGATCTACAAATAAGTTGATATTTGCGGAAATCGTCAGTTGACTCCTTATAAGAGTTATTGCCCTAAAATGAGGATTTTAACCCGTCCGTTAACTTTACCAAAACCTACTTCTCTGTAACTACTGAGCGGCAAATTGGAACCAAACTTGGTTAAACCATCAATGAGGTATCTAGTTGACAAATTGTGTCCAATGATACTGCCTTCCTACCGATATAGCTAAAAATAGAACATAGGGGTAAAATGCAAGTTTTGTCTATTATCTTGAAGAATGTTGAAATTTACCTACTGTCTATTTACACCAAATTCTTATAGGCTGTCAGATGACTTCTTATAGGAGTTATCGCCCTTATATAATGAATTTTAATATTTTTTTTCATTTTGTCTATTATCTTGAAAACTATAATAGAAAGAGAAAACGTTAACATTAAAAAAAATATCAGCAAGACAAAATCTACAGATAAGTCAAAACATGGTCGAAAATGTCAGACGACTTCTAATTGGAGTTATTGTCCTTTGATATAAAAATAAGAAGATGTGGTATGATTGCCAATAAGACAACTCTCCATCAGACACCAACAGACATAGAAATTATCCACTATAGGTCACCGTACGGCCTTCAACAATGAGCAAAACCCACACCGCATAGTAAGTTATCACCTGGGCCCAGATGGCACTTGTGATGTTTGCCATTATGTCGTCGTAGTTAACTTACTAAAAATCTTCTCCCCTAAAACTACAAGACCAAACTTGGGCGGAATGATCCTTCTGTTATTTAGTAAAAAGTTTTATGTTTTTTTGATAATTGTTGTCCGTCAAAAAACATGGCTGACAGTAGTCAATACTTATAATTACATTTTTTGCAAGGATCATGGTAACATGATTTCTATCAAGTTTTTCTTTTTTTTACCTGTGCACGTTATTGTGGAAGCTCGTGTCATCATGAATGTTACATTTCATTTTGAAATGAAGGTTAATTTCAGAATGACGCGAGATTGCTGTTAGCCAATCAAAATAACGTCTTATAATAAAACATACATGTAATGTAATTATTGTAGTATATCATCTTAATGTTCAACTCAGACCTAACTACCTTCCTTTAAGACTGGGGCTTATTTCCAGAACATTGAAATATACCGCTGGGGACGATTTGATGCTAAAAATCATATAAATTGTTAGAAACACGAGATTTAATATTTTGACGATCAGATCTCTACGCCCCTGGATCCACTAATAATACATGTACCTACCAAGACAAAAATCATGAAACCCGTACTAGCATTGCGTGTAGTATAAACAGCTGTCTTAATAAACTACTGTACGGACTACTTCACTTGTAATACTTATATGGGACTATGTTACACGCAAAATCCTTAAATACTTTGGCTTCACAAAACATCCAAAACTATATTGAAGTCACAAATTGTAATTTATTTGTAGTCAGTGGTACAAGTGTATAACATAGTGTGGGAAGTCCCTATATTTATATTTACAGGCTAAATTGACACTGATAATGAAATGTAAACTATTCGCTTATTCTGCAGAATATACAGCTTCACCGGATCAGGGTTTGGTCTTCTATAAACAAAAGTTCTATAAATTAATGTGACCGGTCACTTCATATATTATTTAGCACCACTGGGGGTTACATTCCTTCAACTGCTATAAAGTTCAATTGTTTTTTTTTAATTAGATCACCGGAAAGATCTTTCAATGGTTATGGGAAAGTCCAAGTATAAAAATATAAATCAGACAACACTAGTAAGTAAAGTTCATTCACTTCATCAAACAGTTCTGCAGTCATTAATTCTCCCTTATCTTATAGAAATAAATTAAATCACTAAAGTAAAATATTGCCAAATTTTCAGTCCTAACAGACTACCAGCAGCAAATATTACAAAAGGATCACACAACCATGATGTGGGTTATAGTAAAAAAGAAAGCACCAAAATGAGATTTTGTTTTACCAAATACTGATGTCTGCATGTATGATGATAACAGTTTCATAGGTTTCATAAATAGAATTATATGTCTTGTACAAGCAGTAAGCCAAGATGGAGAGCTTTATTTACCAACATAAATCAGCAGTGCTGTATCCTGAATAAATTAACATAAATCAAAACACATAACTCAATTTTCATAACTTTTACTTAAAATATAAAATGGGTATAGATGTAGTATGATTGCCAATGAGTCAACTATCTACCCGAGTCCAAAATAAAGTGAATTTAAACAACTGTAGGTCACCGTAAGACTTTCAATAATGAACAAAACCCATACACTATAGTCCGCTCTAAAAGGTCTCGATTTAACAACATCTGAAACAATTCAAGTGAAAAAGCAAACGGTCTGATTTATGACAAAACAATGCTTCTTGTTGATGCATGCTTGATGCGGGAGGGAAAATTTATGAAATCGTATAAGATATATCTTAATAGGAGTTCAGTGAAGCTTATTGGAAAAAAAATATTATAATGATTCATGATAATTTTCTTTCAAAACTTTTTAAAGTATATTTAAAACTTTTTAAAAAATACTTGAATGAATAAAAACCTTTAATAAGATACAGAAGGGACAACCAAAAACTATAAGTCAGAGAAAGACAGGAAACACGATCATCAAAAGACAAAGACAAACAATAGTCCTCAAAACTAGGTTATATAAAATAAGGAAATGTCGTACGATTGCCAATGAGACAACTATCCACCTGAGTCCAACTGAAGCGGATCTCAGCAAATTTAAAGAATTTTATTTCATTTAATGTTTGAGGTTTTCTTTCAAATACACTGTCTTATTTCCCAAGGACAGTTATTTGAAGCTTTCAACTAAAATTATTGCCACAACTGTTCAGGGTTCGACCTCTGTAGTCGTATCAGGCTGCGCTCGGCGAAGCATTTTATTGGTGTTATGATACATATCTAGAAATTTTGAATAACAAAAATGGACAGCAATAAAAGATCTACAAATAAGTTGATATTTGCGGAAATCGTCAGTTGACTCCTTATAAGAGTTATTGCCCTAAAATGAGGATTTTAACCCGTCCGTTAACTTTTACCAAAACCTACTTCTCTGTAACTACTGAGCGGCAAATTGGAACCAAACTTGGTTAAACCATCAATGAGGTATCTAGTTGACAAATTGTGTCCAATGATACTGCCTTCCTACCGATATAGCTAAAAATAGAACATAGGGGTAAAATGCAAGTTTTGTCTATTATCTTGAAGAATGTTGAAATTTACCTACTGTCTATTTACACCAAATTCTTATAGGCTGTCAGATGACTTCTTATAGGAGTTATCGCCCTTATATAATGAATTTTAATATTTTTTTTCATTTTGTCTATTATCTTGAAAACTATAATAGAAAGAGAAAACGTTAACATTAAAAAAAATATCAGCAAGACAAAATCTACAGATAAGTCAAAACATGGTCGAAAATGTCAGACGACTTCTAATTGGAGTTATTGTCCTTTGATATAAAAATAAGAAGATGTGGTATGATTGCCAATAAGACAACTCTCCATCAGACACCAACAGACATAGAAATTATCCACTATAGGTCACCGTACGGCCTTCAACAATGAGCAAAACCCACACCGCATAGTAAGTTATCACCTGGGCCCAGATGGCACTTGTGATGTTTGCCATATGTCGTCGTAGTTAACTTACTAAAAATCTTCTCCCTAAAACTACAAGACCAAACTTGGGCGGAATGATCCTTCTGTTATTTAGTAAAAGTTTTATGTTTTTTGATAATTGTTGTCCGTCAAAAACATGGCTGACAGTAGTCAATACTTATAATTACATTTTTGCAAGGATCATGGTAACATGATTTCTATCAAGTTTTCTTTTTTACCTGTGCACGTTATTGTGGAAGCTCGTGTCATCATGAATGTTACATTTCATTTTGAAATGAAGGTTAATTTCAGAATGACGCGAGATTGCTGTTAGCCAATCAAAATAACGTCTTATAATAAAACATACATGTAATGTAATTATTGTAGTATATCATCTTAATGTTCAACTCAGACCTAACTACCTTCCTTTAAGACTGGGGCTTATTTCCAGAACATTGAAATATACCGCTGGGGGACGATTTGATGCTAAAAAATCATATAAATTGTTAGAAACACGAGATTTAATATTTTTGACGATCAGATCTCTACGCCCCTGGATCCACTAATAATACATGTACCTACCAAGACAAAAAATCATGAAACCCGTACTAGCATTGCGTGTAGTATAAACAGCTGTCTTAATAAACTACTGTACGGACTACTTCACTTGTAATACTTATATGGGACTATGTTACACGCAAAATCCTTAAATACTTTGGCTTCACAAAACATCCAAAACTATATTGAAGTCACAAATTGTAATTTATTTGTAGTCAGTGGTACAAGTGTATAACATAGTGTGGAAGTCCCTATATTTATATTTACAGGCTAAATTGACACTGATAATGAAATGTAAACTATTCGCTTATTCTGCAGAATATACAGCTTCACCGGATCAGGGTTTGGTCTTCTATAAACAAAAGTTCTATAAATTAATGTGACCGGTCACTTCATATATTATTTAGCACCACTGGGGGTTACATTCCTTCAACTGCTATAAAGTTCAATTGTTTTTTTTTTAATTAGATCACCGGAAAGATCTTTCAATGGTTATGGGAAAGTCCAAGTATAAAAATATAAATCAGACAACACTAGTAAGTAAAGTTCATTCACTTCATCAAACAGTTCTGCAGTCATTAATTCTCCCTTATCTTATAGAAATAAATTAAATCACTAAAGTAAAATATTGCCAAATTTTCAGTCCTAACAGACTACCAGCAGCAAATATTACAAAGGATCACACAACCATGATGTGGGTTATAGTAAAAGAAAGCACCAAAATGAGATTTTGTTTTACCAAATACTGATGTCTGCATGTATGATGATAACAGTTTCATAGGTTTCATAAATAGAATTATATGTCTTGTACAAGCAGTAAGCCAAGATGGAGAGCTTTATTTACCAACATAAATCAGCAGTGCTGTATCCTGAATAAATTAACATAAATCAAAACACATAACTCAATTTTCATAACTTTTACTTAAAATATAAAATGGGTATAGATGTAGTATGATTGCCAATGAGTCAACTATCTACCGAGTCCAAAATAAAGTGAATTTAAACAACTGTAGGTCACCGTAAGACTTTCAATAATGAACAAAACCCATACACTATAGTCCGTTCTAAAGGTCTCGATTTAACAACATCTGAAACAATTCAAGTGAAAAAGCAAATGGTCTGATTTACGACAAAACAATGCTTCTTGTTGATGCATGCTTGATGCGGAGGAAAATTTATGAAATCGTATAAGATATATCTTAATAGTTCAGTGAAGCTTATTGGAAAAAAATATTATAATGATTCATGATAATTGTCTTTAAAACTTTTAAAGTATATTTAAAACTTTTAAAAAATACTTGAATGAATAAAACCTATAATAAGATACAGAAGGGACAACCAAAACTATAAGTCAAAGAAAGACAGTAAACACGATCATCCAAAGACAAAGACAAACAATAGTCCTCAAAACTAGGTTATATAAAATAAGGAAATGTCGTACGATTGCCAATGAGACAACTATCCACCTGAGTCCAACTGAAGCGGATCTCAGCAACCGGTATAGGTCAACGAACCATCTTCAAGTTATAGAGAGTCAAATAACTGTCCATTATTTCCTAGGAATGGACAGTTATTTGAAGCTTTCTAACTTAAAATACACCTTAAATATTAAAATGAATCTTCCGAATATAAAATTTTAAAGAATTTTATTTCATTTTGTAATTTTTGTGTGGTTTTCTTTTCATTTACCCCGTGTTGTACCCAATAATTGCATCGGCGGCTTCAGGGGGCCCGGCCCCCCTCCTTTTGTGGGGAAAATTTGGTTGATTATATAGGAAATCACTAAAGCATGACTAGCGGGCCCCCTCTATGGCAGTCAGTTGGCCCCTGTATAAAAAGTTCTGGATCCGGCACTGAATCCGCAGGCAAATTTTAAGATCAAACCGACCATCTATTCACTTGTTGAGTATTTATGAACAGTAGAATGAAAACTATAAAAAAATCTTGAACAAAGTTCATCCAGATTTATGTCTTAAGTCATTGGATACGTACGTCTTTCTTCTAGTGGGATTGAAAGGATATTTATTTGTGCTTTTAAGTGGTGTTTTGTGAGAGAAAAGTTAATATTTATGCATATATATTAATGAATTATGTGTGTTTTTCGTTTGATAAATACTATATTGAATGTAGAAATGTCTAAGAAAAATGAAATGGTGCAACTAAATAAATTTCAGGCAGTATGTAACACTTGAGTCTTTAAGTGTGTAATCGATTATAAGTCATTTCGGAAACAAAATTTGATTCTATATTTCAAACCATTATATTAGATGTAATGAAATTAAACAAGAAAACAGTGATTCAGGCTTAACCCAAAATATTTTCTTTTCCTTTGCTCATAACAAAGAAAATACGAATTATATGCATTATTTAGATGAGTCTAAAATAGCAATCCAGGCAAACTTATAAGTATTTTTCCTTCTTCCCTATTATCAGATAGGAATCAAAAAGGATTTAAAAAAATCCATATGATTAAAAACATTTTTGGTTCCGTTTTGTATGTCTTTAACTAAAGTGAAATGAAAAACTACGTCATTTGCAAATGCCGATATATCTGTAATATTTGCCACTGGACATATAACAATAAAAGTGAAAGAATTTGATTATGCTGAGCGTTACTGTCGAAAATTGAACAAAAACCGCGCCAAATATTTAATAGAAACCTTATTCAAACTTTATCCATACCCCCTTAAATTTTATAATTATTAGTACTATATTCAAATTATATATAACAACGAACATTTAAATAATATACCGAATACCGTCCATTTTGATCATTTCAGTTTCTTGAAACATTTATTCTATTAAACTACAATATTATTCTACAAACTATCAGAGTTTTCTGCTATTAATGTATATATTAAAATGCTACAAACGATTTTTGCTGTACAAAATCAAAATACAATATTTCAAATTTCAAGGAGATGGATTTTTAAACGATAAAATTAAAGGGAAATCATTAAGTGAAATATAGTTTTCTTCTAATTTTCATTATTGAATAATGTTAATGTGTTCAATATTACAAAATAACGCAACTGAGTAAACACAGTTAATATTTTGTAGATGCACAGATGAGGAATGGCACGCAATGAAAATATTCGTTTTACCCGCTTGGATACTATCTGTGACAGAAATTCAGCCAAGATTTGCGTCGGAAAACAAACTTTGGATATTGTTGTTTGATTTTAGTGAATACGATACTATATTTTATACGATGGAACTGAGACTACTATAACTGTTATAGTAGTCTCAGGATGGAATTACGACTCGAAAATAAAAGATGTTTGTTAATAATGAGATAGTTAGTTTTCATTGTATTACTAGATCTTACTACGATCCCACCTTTA
This sequence comes from Mytilus coruscus, assembly GCA_017311375.1. NCBI lineage: Eukaryota > Metazoa > Mollusca > Bivalvia > Mytilida > Mytilidae > Mytilus > Mytilus coruscus. The sequence continues at coordinate 84,286,726 of CM029595.1, read as the reverse complement.
AAAAAAAACAGTATAAGCAGACTAAGTTTTCATGTTCATTCAATATCGCGTTACGTCATTAAGAATTATTTTAATGGGTGAACATATTTTAAGAAAGTGCCAATGGAAATATCCAAAGGGCAAAAAGTCCGGATGAATGAAGATGAACAATAGAAAATAACTCTCCATTCTTGAAAAATAATGGAGAGTTCAAATAAAAAGATGTACGTCACAGGTGTATTTTAACAATGAGTAAAACACATACCGCTATACAAGACCCGGCAATGACAAAATGTGAAACAAATCAAACCAAAAAACCAACGACTTGATTTATGACAAAACAATAAACAAAAACAAATACAACAGATAGCAACCAATGACCGACAACCACTGAATTACTGGCTCCTGACTTGGACAGGCACAAATAGAATGTGGTATGGTTAAACAAGTTTGTGAGATCCCAATCCCTCACCCAAAACCACCCGTAAGTTATATGAACCTTGGACAGTGGTGTTACAGCACAACATAAGAACAAACTGTAACAAGAGGCTGTCAAGTGACAGCAAACCGGATTTTCCTGCAGAGGTCGAACCCTGAACAGTTGAGCAAGTATGGACACAACATTTAAGCTCAAGCTCTGAATTTGGAGTGGATTGTGATTGAATATTTAAAATAAATTATTATCTAATTAATAATGAAAAGATATTTGCAAATCTGAACCCCAAACAGGATCATGTAAAATTAAACATTAAAACACACAACAAAAATAAAATACCACATAACAACTGTGACATAACACACATGACTTAAAAAAAATTGTAAAGAAATTTTGATGTTATCATTACTGGTTCATGGAATAAGTTTGAGTTATTTCCTTTGAACAGAAATATGGTTTAACATAGTACTCTAACATTAGATATGATTTAATCACTAAAAATAGTTCTCTGAAATTAGATATGATGTAACACAATGTATATCTTTTTCAAATTATAATCAAATATAATTAATAGTTCCAAATATTTTTCTTTCATTTGTCACAAACTAATATAGATCTGCAAATTATCTGTCAATGTCAACAACTTTTAAATGTAATGAAATATATCCTTCCATTGAAATTGATTACTATCTAATTAAAGGAGTTCACTTCATAAAAATAAATTAAATATATAGAGTTCAGAAAATTAGTTTATACAGAATAACAAACAAACCTACCACAAAATTCTTCAAACAATTTACCAAAGAAAAGAAAAAAAATCCAAAAAGTCATTTATCATTAATACAATGTCTTTTAAAAATCTTTTAAAAATACGTTATTTCCCCATGTACAGAAATGGATTAATTCATCAAAAATTGAATTCTTGGAAAAGGGCTATAACTGAAAAACGAGAAAAGCTAAAATCGTGAAAATTGAACTTGACCTTCATTTAGTCACAGGAAACAACATATCTAAATTTGAAAAAATTCTTCAAAGCGTTTTCATGTAAATCAATATCGCGTTACGTCATTAAGAATTATTTTAATGGGTGAACATATTTTAAGAAAGTGCCAATGGAAATATCCAAAGGGCAAAAAGTCCGGATGAATGAAGATGAACAATAGAAAATAACTCTCCATTCTTGAAAAATAATGGAGAGTTCAAATAAAAAGATGTACGTCACAGGTGTATTTTAACAATGAGTAAAACACATACCGCTATACAAGACCCGGCAATGACAAAATGTGAAACAAATCAAACCAAAAAACCAACGACTTGATTTATGACAAAACAATAAACAAAAACAAATACAACAGATAGCAACCAATGACCGACAACCACTGAATTACTGGCTCCTGACTTGGACAGGCACAAATAGAATGTGGTATGGTTAAACAAGTTTGTGAGATCCCAATCCCCTCACCCAAAACCACCCGTAAGTTATATGAACCTTGGACAGTGGTGTTACAGCACAACATAAGAACAAACTGTAACAAGAGGCTGTCAAGTGACAGCAAACCGGATTTTCCTGCAGAGGTCGAACCCTGAACAGTTGAGCAAGTATGGACACAACATTTAAGCTCAAGCTCTGAATTTGGAGTGTGATTGTGATTGAATATTTAAAATAAATTATTATCTAATTAATAATGAAAAAGATATTTGCAAATCTGAACCCCAAACAGGATCATGTAAAAATTAAACATTAAAACACACAACAAAAATAAAATACCACATAACAACTGTGACATAACACACATGACTTAAAAAAAAAATTGTAAAGAAATTTTGATGTTATCATTACTGGTTCATGGAATAAGTTTGAGTTATTTCCCTTTGAACAGAAATATGGTTTAACATAGTACTCTAACATTAGATATGATTTAATCACTAAAAATAGTTCTCTGAAATTAGATATGATGTAACACAATGTATATCTTTTTCAAATTATAATCAAATATAATTAATAGTTCCAAATATTTTTCTTTCATTTGTCACAAACTAATATAGATCTGCAAATTATCTGTCAATGTCAACAACTTTTAAATGTAATGAAATATATCCTTCCATTGAAATTGATTACTATCTAATTAAAGGAGTTCACTTCATAAAAATAAATTAAATATATAGAGTTCAGAAAATTAGTTTATACAGAATAACAAACAAACCTACCACAAAATTCTTCAAACAATTTACCAAAGAAAAGAAAAAAAAATCCAAAAAGTCATTTATCATTAATACAATGTCTTTTAAAAATCTTTTAAAAAATACGTTATTTCCCCATGTACAGAAATGGATTAATTCATCAAAAATTGAATTCTTGGAAAAGGGCTATAACTGAAAAACGAGAAAAGCTAAAATCGTGAAAATTGAACTTGACCTTCATTTAGTCACAGGAAACAACATATCTAAATTTGAAAAAAATTCTTCAAAGCGTTTTCATGTAAATGAATGGACACTGTTTGACAGCCGCCCGTCTGCCCGCCCGCCTGCCGTACATCCCCAAATCAATAACTGATTTTTACTTCGAAAATCCGGTTAAAAATCAGTTTCAAGGCATATTTTAGCGGCGATAGATGTCTTTCAAAATTACTGCACTTTTCTTGTATCCCTGGTGCTTTCGATTGGAGAACCGTCGTACACAAGCATCGCACAAGTTGGCACTCCGAGGCGGGTGGGGAGCAAGAAGGTGAACTGTGGTTTATTTTTATCAATAGTACCGCTTAAGTTGACGCTAGGGGCCGTCTTGACCTTGTTGTAGGGTATGAATGATTCGTTTATTGTTGAAGACCCTACATCAACTGTCAAGATGAAGAACAGGAATAAAAGCCCTGTTCATTGATAATTTTCTATGTTTTCTATGTATTGTGTGCGATTTTGTCCCATGTACATTTACTCCATATCCTTTCATTTTCTATTGATTCATCAGATCAGAACAATTAAAAAACTCACACTCAAAATAACTAACATTGATGAGTCTGGATGGGGTCCTTCATTTCTGTATTCTTTATTTTTAGGCCATTTTTCTCTATTTTTTTCTCTATTTTGCCCATTATTCTCTATTCTTTATATTTTAGCACCCTATTATTCCCTATTCTTTATTTTTTGGGTCCATTTTTCTCTATTCTATATTTTTTCGCCCATTATTCTCTAATCTGTAAACCCCCATCCTGACCCTCATAGATAAAACGATAAATGACACACAGCACCAATCTAAGAGTAATGTATCAAAAACAAAATCAACGTCAGTCAGAAACTGATAAAAACAATATTCAGCAATATTACACTATCTTACTACGGTGTTTAATTGATATCCTTTAAGAATAAGTTTATTAAAAGCATCACTGAGTTCACATGGATCGTATCTTAAGTTACGGGGTTTATAAGCAACAACTGTACCATAAAAATAAGAATGTGATATCCGTTATTAAGAAATCTACAGGTACAGCAAAACTTCAAAAACAAATTTTTGTTTCTATGGAATTTATTTAGCCAAACCATAAGTAATATATGGTAACGAAATCCGACTTAACAATTTACCAGTTATACATAGATAACTGTTTTTGTTGACTAAAATACATATCCAACTTTCATCTATAGAAGTCACCAGTTCATAGGTCAAGGTCGGAGGTAATCTTTGAATGGCACATGACAAATCATCTTGAAGTGATTCACCCATGTGCCAAAAATCAAGCAACTATGTTGAAGGCGAGGTTAAAAGATGAGGAATATAAAAATAAGGAGATGTGGTATGATTGCCAATGAGAACTATCCACCAAAGTTCAAATGAGGTGAATGTAAGTAATGTACTGCACAGAAACATGTAAAGAATTGGATTATTTTGACCTTCGGGTGTCTGAATGGCGGTGTTTCTGGCCAAGGAATAGAGTTCATGTAAACTGATTATCTGATTTAATCTAAATATGAATCAATGTTGTTACTTAAGAAGACTCCATTTTGGAATAGCAACTGATATCAGCATGAGATCACTGTATTGTAGTAAGTTGAAACAGTAGAAAATGTATTTTTTTCTGACCTAATATTAAAGGGTCTGGATGAAAGTTCTTCATTTCTGTATTCTTTAATGTTTCAGGTCATATTTCTCTAGTCGTTATATTCTAGCAGCCCATTATTCTCTATTCTTTATTTTTTTGAACAATTTTTCTCTATTCTTTATTTTTTTGTCCCATTTTCTGTAGATTTGGCCCATTATTCTCTAATCTGTAAACCCCATCCAGACCCTCATATTAGTATTAATTTAATGGACCAGAACATCCTACCAAACTGCACATATGCATATTTAGTAGGAACTAACAATGTACTCAGTTTCTTGTTGATATGGCATGTTCTGAGAAATAAAAAGAAACTACAAAAGGAAAATTAATATATCCTTATGTCATGGACAAGTATTGTGCCAAGTATCACTTGAATCAACTGGACATTACAAACATAAGAAACAAATGTACATTAAGTGTGACCTTGAACATCAGAATGTAACCTTGGGGAAAATTCATAACATGCATACACTTTGAGAAATATTACCTGGATCCAAATTATTATCACAAAGATATGGCTTAGATACATTTTTATTTAAATGGGTTGGATTCCTTAGTTCATAGACAACAATTGTATAAAGTGTGAGTTGAATCCAAGCAGACACAATGAAGTTGAATGAAAAAAATGGCATAAAACTTACACACTCCCTTGTGGATCACATGCAGATTTACACAGAAAAAAAGCAGTTTTCAGCGTGTAATACAAGTATTTTTTAACTGTTAAAACAAGCTGTTTTCATCACAGGCCATGTACATGAATAAAATGTGTTTACACACGACCACACACATTTTTATAAGGGAAATGTATATACATGTAGGTAAGAAATTAGTAGAAAAAATACTTCAAAGTTTCAATTGAAATAATTTGGAAAAAAAAAAACTTTGACATTATATACACATCAGGCATTGACATCCCACAAGAAGCTTAATAGTACTAAATGGTGTAACAAGAAGATTTTTTTCCCTTTTTTTGAAATGAAAAATAAAATAATTCTGCCCACTTGAAATTTACCTCAACTGCACATATTCTTCTTGTTATAATCACATTATTTTTAAAACAGAGATCGATTTTGATGTTCTCTATTTATGACCCTTCGTGAATTTGACATTGTGCATTTTATCTAGTACATTGGGTATAATAAAACATATCATAGCTTAGCTTTTAAAAACTAGAAACTATTGTTAATATTTAATTTAGTGCTGATATCTGGACTGGTAGATCTTAGTCTATAACATTATTATTTTTAGAAAAAGTGTACAAATATTATAAATGTAGTAAGTGTACCATTTCTAGATTAAAATGGGTAGGGTTGAGATTTACAAAATAACAAGTGTATCAAGTCAGGAACTTGTAAGAATTGTCTTATGTTATATTTTAATATTTTAGTTGGAGAATTAGTGTTGAAGATGATATTTGAGAGTTTCTGTTATATATATAGTCACAACACTTTTTTCAGAGTTTTATGATGATTTAGATGATTACTACATGTAGATGTCTTTTGTTTTGTATTTTTTGCTGTTGGGTTGCAGCTGAGTTTCTCATTGCAATATACCCATAGTTTTATTCATGGTGATAACAATACACCTTATCGCTATTACCGCTTGACCCGAGAATCTGTCCCGCTTGAACTTTTGACGTCATACAACAATCAGTTTTCCATTGTGGCGTCAGATATTTTCTATTATGACGTCAAAATTGTACGGGAACTTTTGTGATGTCCAGTAATGGCGGACAAATAGTGATAAGGTGTATCGGACTCAATCCATGAATTTTAATCACAGGATGACAGTCCAAAACTGGTCAGTAAGAATGCTAGACAATGAGGTTTTTGTTAATTTGCCTTTATTCAGTTGTGGCAAACTTCATATTAGAGTTGCTCAGGAAGAATGAAAAGAACCTAGCATATCCTTTGACTTCACGTTCAGCTATAAAGATGTCTTCTCACTAAATATTTCAAAGTTAGGTGACAATGTTGAACTCATCTTTCCCATCGACTTGAAATTTAGGATACCACAGTTAAGTCTTCCTCATGTATGGACTTACATCCAGAAATTAACAATTAGGATCGGTTTATAACTTAACTTTACCAACAAAAGAAATGATTTCAGCTTTCAAAATGTGAACTTTCCACTTTTATGTAGCAACATTCCAGCAGAGCCTGCATATACTCAGTTGATAAGATATTCCAGAACTTGAGTTTCCTTACATGATTTCAAGGATAGATAATTGGGATATCTGTGTCACAGATGACCAAGGATATGTTCCTATTTTTGTAGCCACATTCCTATCCCGTTTTTCTCGAGTGTGACTTCACTGAAAGCTACTTTTCCCAAAACTTGTACTTGTCATGAGCAAAAAAAATGGTGCCACATGTGGATCATGATCTGCTTACCCTTTTAGAGCACCAAAGATCATCCTGGATTTTGGTGGGTTTGGTGTTGCCGTCTTTAGTTTTACAAGTAGTGTTTTGTTTGGTTTTACCTGTTTTTTTTTTTGCCATGGTGTTGTCTTTTTTTTTCTTAGAATATGTTTGTTTTTTGTCCCTTTGGTATCTTCTGCCTCTATTTTTCATTCTGTTTAATAAATTGAGGTGTTGCTTGATTTAAAGCTTTAAGTATTTGGTTTGCGTTGCTCATCACAGTCCTGTCTTAAGGTTGCATTTCTGTAAATATCAACAATGCAATTTCCCATAGGAACTCCTTTCACGGCTAAAACTGTACCACTTTTAATATGAAGTTTTGAAAAAAATTATATCCTAGAATTGAAAGTTCATATGCACTACTATTTTTTTCAAAGGTCAAAATATAGGGCTGTGCGGCATATTTTTAACGTTTATATGCCCCGAACTTCTAAGAGTTTAAACTTACACTAAAATTCTATACTACCCCTACCTTGACTTAAGGATTTCCACAGATTCCAATTTTATCGCTATGAATATGTATATTTACTGGTAACATTCCCAAGTTATGTCTCTACGAGATGAAACATAGAGATCATATCCGGGAACCAGTATCTAAACAAAATTAATTATCTATGAATATTATATATCTCCCCAAAAGTGGCGTGGTTTGAGAAACAGCTGTATTTACAAAGTGCAACCTTAATGTATAGATGCTATTGAATAAAGGGCAAAATTAAGTTATCAAGTCAAAGAACTCATAAATAAAATAATATTTAATTATTTATCTTAACAATTAATAACAATAATAAATTAATGTTAAACAATAATTTTCACAACCAATCGTTAAATATATAATCACAGACTAGTTTCCTTGATATGTATTTAAATTGGTCAGACTTTCTTTTGAAATAATTTTTACAATAAAATATTCAATTATTTATTAAGTAAGGTATCTTAGTTTTACAGAAATAAATTTTCTGGTGGATAGGATTTCACTTTAAATAAAATTTTACAGGTGAATAGTCCTTTGAACCAACTGCCTTATAAAATATTGAAAATTTATGTAAGTGACTAAATGTAAGCCATCTAAAATTGTCATAGAACAAGACCTACACTAAAACATGACTAAATGTTTTCAAAAACATCCTTAAAAGTATGCCAACATGGTCATGTAAGATGGAAACTTCATAAATTATTATACTGAAAATCAGCTTAGGAAAGTGACGCAGTAATTTATTCACAACTCACAACTGAACTTGACTCTTGATAAAGGGTAATTTAGTGCTTGAAATATCATATGGTCAAGGCATTTTTCTTTTGTTTACAGGCGTCAACTCGACAGATATTAATAGGATACATTGGATATTCCTAAAAAGAAATGGAAATCTCCCGCTGCAAGTAAATCTTCCACTAAAAGAATTTCTTGAGAGGGAGATCTACCACTTAAAGAGGTTTGAAATGTTTACAACTGAAGATTATGTCAACCTCTAAATGTTTCTTGTGTTGTTGAGTTGCTGTTCTGACATATAAGCACATTTCTTTTTTATTCATAATACTAACTAAATTTTTTTAAAGTCTTTTCTCAACCACTCTTGTACAGAAATAATAAACCACACTACCATTTATAAATTCTTGGTGCTGATGTATTCAGATTGTTGCTATTAAAAAAATAAGTATTGCAGTCAAAAAGTAAAAGTTTTCCAGATGGAAAAAGACATTAGATAAAGTGGGCTTTGTTGAACTGTTTCATCTGAGAAATACATATTCCAAAACCTAGTATTTTTCAATAGCTCCTGTAACAAATATATATTTAAAATGATGAAAATTGATATACAGCATATAAAATTTGGTCTCCTTGGTAACACAAGTGTGCAGTGTAATCAGAAGTGTTACATCGAAATTAATCTTAAAGACACATGCTATTGCAAAATGTTAAAAAAATGAAAGAAGACGTCAGATTTAGCCATTCTTCAAATATTACAAACAAAATAATACATTACTAACAATAACAGTATACAGCAAGTACAACCATCATAGTTATATTGAACGTTATCACAGAATATACAATTTTGGTCTGATATGTTTCAAAATAAATGGAACTTAATGTATTGTCACCAGTTAAATGAAAAATTCCAAAATACATTTTCACGACTTCATATGAATAAAACATCTTTGGTATAACCAGTTCTTTATCTTTCAATGTACAAATCAATTCTGTATACATACTTCAAATAAAATATACTATAATAAATACTACGACAAAATTATTTTTATAAAAATAAAATATTGCATATGTCCCATGGTCTTTAAAAATAAAATGCATCATGGCAATTAACAATAAAGGACTAAAAATTAAAAAGTAAGTCAATAAGCACCTTCTATGAGGCAATTTTGTTAAAACCAAAATCCTGTAGAACAAATGGTTACATATTTAACCAAGTATTTGTAATGCTCTGATACTATAGACAAAAAATACAACTGCATGTCCCAGCTACTGGAAAGATCAAGTGTTTTGCTGCATTCTAATTTAATAGTTTATAAACTGTAAATATATTATCAACATTTTTTACACATTTTTATGATTTAGCAAAATAAATGTGTTGAAAACTATGCTTTTAAACTATAAAAGTGGATTTCATTGTGAGCTGGCTTAAATCAGCATAAGAAATAAATTTTGAATTCACTGGAGCTAGGTAAACCAAAATCACGAAAAATCAAATTGTGAATATCCAGCTTTCACCAGTCTTAAAACTTCTAGGACAATTACATGAAATATTTTACATCAATTTTTTTGCATGATTAATGAAACACACCAAGAAGATGAGGACAACAACATCCCATTATTTTGACAACATGTCTGCCTGTCATATAAAATTTTCTCCATACAATAGAACATCTCTGTAAGACAATTGTCCATAATTAATAAAAATCAATGGCACTCATAAGATGACCCACTTTCAATAATTACCACAATCTGATTAGCAAAATATCTTTTTTATGTCATGTCTATGTAATTTCATAATTGAAATGTAATGTGACCAAAGTTATTTACAATTTCTTAAGATGTCTGTAGTTTACGAATCCAAATAAATTGTGCATTAAAAGCATTTATGTCTTTTCGTTAAAATGTTAGATGGTTGTATCTGGTTGTGATGAAGTTGTTATCTTCTTAATATCACAGTGTCAAATAGTTTTCTACTAACTGTTGTCTTTGTTTAATTTCAAGCAGCTGCTGCCTTACGTTTCTTGAGAAATGTCCATCCCATATAATTATGCTACCATAATCTTCATCTGTAAAATAACAATATGTATACAAGAAAATATGAGTTAAAAATTATAACACATGTTTTATATGAAAGTTGTTTATTTAATAAATATGTTGGTTGATGTCTGCTTTACATCCAATAGCAAGTTATATATGACATGCATATTCAGGACTATAACATGTTAATGTGATATAAAGAAACCCTACTCTGTACTAGAATGGCACCCTGTGCTTGCTCTCAATGTAACAGTCCACAGGAAGATATCTCATATTACTTGTCTACTGTAACTGTGAGCCAATAAGTTTTTCTTTTTGCATCTCAACCCTGTATGCTTGGTAGAAAAGCAGCAAATACCAATTTCATGATCTTTGGTTGGAAATTGTAGAGTATCAAATGTACAACTATCTGGATTCAATGAAAGATAGCTACCAATGAATACCAGTATGTTATTTCCAATGAGAGAAGTTTATTGGTTATATATCAGGGCTTACAAAACCAAAAAAAATTGAACCAGCCAGTGCAAGCCCTGGTATATAACCCTTAAACTTCTCTCATTGAAATAAGCTTATCCATTAGTCCTATCTAATGTTGGTCTCAGGAAAAAGGTTAAAAAGGTATTTTCTACACCAAAATTGATTAAACATAAAATTTTTTCTGGTCTCATGATAATTTTGTTGAAAGAGTTTAATGTACAAATTTAATCTGATCTCAAAGATACAAGTTTTGAAGGATTTTATTACATTATAAAATTGAGAATGGAAATGTGGAATGTGTCAAAGAGACAACAACCTGACCAAAGAGCAGAAAACAGCCGAAGGTCACCAATGGGTCTTCAACACAGCGAGAAAATCCCACACCCATAGGCAGGCTTCAGCAGGCCCCTAAACAAAAATGTGTACTAGTTCAATGAAAATGGACGTAGCATACCATTTGCCTTTTTTAAGCACATTTTCAAGACAATCTCAGTGAATATAGGCATTATTTGACATCATTTTATACAGTTGTTATGATTTACATACCATGACACTTGTAGGAGTCTGCTCTGTCATGGAATCCTAAGGCTCCACTAACAACTAATGAGTGTTCTGAAAAATAAAATAAGGATTTACTACTTAGACCATTCAGCCACTCAGGCCCCTTTTTATTTAGTAAACTGAATGATATTCAACAGTTTTTTCTCTTCTGATATGATTGTCACAATGCATTCTATATAATCATGCTTTTATGATTTCTTTTTTTCAATTTTGGTAAATTTACTAAATTTGTAGAACATCGCTTAAAAGTCAAATTGTTAGGCAAAAAAACCAACTTCTTTTACTGGTAGTAAATTTAATTTTTAACAATTTAAATGCTTACCTTTATATTGTACAGTCAACAAACTCCTTACAGGGTTTGTGTATCTGTGTGTTAATACAATAAGACTTTTTGTCTTTACATCAACCAACCCAATATGGCCGCTACCAGTCCCAATCCACAATACACCTATATTGCCTTGCAAAGCTAAAGATGTTATTCTTGATAAGTCTTTCCTCAGTCTACATAAATAATAAATACTTATTAACAATAGATACTTTAGAACACTGATGCAACTCTCTCCTAAGTAGGTAATAAACCATAGCTTACGCATTTACAGGTTTTATAGATAATATGTAGTGGTATCATGAGTATAATGTCTTTCAACATCAATTACATTTTGTACAAGGACGACATATAAGTAAGCACTGCTAGGCTTTCAAAGCTGTTCTTCCTGTTCATGACTTAATTTATACAATATATGTTCTACATCAAAAACGTTGAGAAGAAATTACTTTTTTCCTACAATCCAAAAATCTTAGCTTTTGGCCCCGTCTCAAAAGTTGAAAATCTGCAATTTCATATAACTGTGATTTTCAACAATTTTCAAAGTCCAAAGCCCGTAATTTAGGCAAAATTAGCGGAGCAGAAAGAAACTTAAACTTGATCTGTAACTCTTCATGGTTAACTCACATACCAAAAATCAGCCCAATATCTGAATGCGTTTAGAAAAAAGTCTGTATAATGGTTTGTTGGGGAATGACGGAATGACGGAATAGCGGAATGACAGAATGAAGGAATGACGGAATGACAGAATGAAGGAATGACGGAATGACGGACAAGGTAAAACTATATGGCCCCGACAACTTTGTTGAAGGCCATAAAAAAGACAATTGGTACTTTGGCAGATAGACAGATAAATGTAGGAAATTCCACCTATTATTAGATCACAACTACACAAGATACAAAGAAAAAAACACATATTAAATCAAGAATGCTACAAGTTTTTATACAAAATATACCTTATATATTTTTTCACATATACAATGTACCTCCTATTTTTCCTTTGCCTATGCCATGTCAGGCTATCTGCAGACTATGTGTTGTTCATTTTTGTGTGTCTTTGCTTGTACACTTTTTTTTTCATGGGTAGGATATTTGTGGTTGATGTGGTCTGTTATACTGTCCATTCCTTTGGATTCATTATCATTCGTTGGATACCAATTTTTCTTGGATTTCGTGGCTATGGGTGATCCACGAAATTAAATGTTCAACGAATGACAAATTTTCTAAAGGTTTGTATGCAGACATAGTAAAAACCACGAAATTAGATATCCACGAACAAATAAGTTTTCCTTGATCCACGAAAATTAGTACCCACGAAAATAAATGAATCCACAGTATCTTTTTTTATGAATTATTTGTTTAAACTGAATATAACATGAACTTACTGAAAGATCTGGGAGATATCCAATGATGACCTTGGTTTCAGGTCTGCTGCAGTGTAGATGTGTACAATACAAGATTTAGCATGGGATAAAAACAGTTTCTTATGTCCCAACACCATATTATTTATCTGTGATGGTCTTCTGAAAATGAAAAAATAAAATACATATGTTCGAATTGAAAAATTGAAGGTTTATAACATAACACAAATAAATATGTGACAGTGAATTTGTAAAATTCAGCAAGAAATAGTTCTCTTGGTTTCATATAGCTAAAAATCTCTAGATGTAACAAGGATTTAGCAAGATTTTGTAAGATGTTTTCTAATGCTATTAAAGTGAAAAAGCAAGAGGAGCTCATGTTCAAGAGTTTATGCAACAAAAATTTTCTTTAGTTTCTCTTTGTCTTACTTTGGATCTGCAGTATCTATCTTCTTTTCCACACCTATACTTGATCTGGTCCTAAGTATCAACACACGTGACCCACAACTGACATACAAACGCTTATCTCTCTGTGATACCCCCATACACCGAACAACTTCCTTAGCATTACCAGGGGTCAAACACATTGGTATGGCTTTTTCTTCCTGAAAGAGACAATATCACTTAGCTTTATTTTTACAATATACTGTCTTTGCAATTCAAGTTAGGTAGCTGTGTAAAAATAAGGAGCTGTGGTATAAATGCCAATAAGACAACCATTAACAGAATACCACAGGACAAGGATGTAAACAATTACAGGTAACTGAAAATCCCTACCAGATTTTCCGCCCTTCATTCTAGTCCTTCATTTCACTGTGCAGAGCTACCTATTAGATTTACTGTGAATTTGTTTTCATTCTAAGTATGCATTCAATATTTGCCATTCAATCAGTAAAAAAAAAAAATGCACACAAAATGACAAAATCCACTTCATTAGAATATGGTGTATTCACTGTGCATACATATCTGATACTTTTATTTGCTATATGATTACATTTTAGCACTACTTTTATAGTCAAACATAGAGAATTTGTTGCAAAGATACATTTCTTTGAATCAACTTTCATTAAGAATGCTAGAAACAAATGTTCTGAAAGCCAAATCATTTAAGAAATCCATAATAATAACTTACATGAATCAGATCAGAAACTAAAAATACAGCTATAGTTCCATTTGCTAAACCAACAAATACCAAATCATCCTTAGAACTGAAAAAGAAAAAGCATAACATACAAAAAATATGAACCTAACAAAAAAGATAATAAAATTATGGATAGGAAATACATGTAAATATAGAAATCAACCTTAATAAAAAAAAAATCACAGGATCATTTATTTTATGAAATCATGGTTTATTTATAAGTTGAAACTGGCTTGGGACTAGGTTTCAGCAACTGTGAGTACAGGTACACTTGGATAAATACTTTTTTGTGTTTTTTGGCCATTTGTTAAGTTTTCTGTTGTGTTTCATGTCAATCTAATTAGCCAAGCTTTTTTTTTCAGTTTGTTCTTATGTTGTGTTGTTATACCACTGTCCCAGGTAAGGGGAGGGTTGAACACTGACAAACATGTTTAACCCTGCCTTATTCATTATGTGCCTGTCCAAAGTCAGGAGCCTGTAATTCAGTGGTTGTCTTTGGTTGCTGTCTGTCAAATTTGGTTTTTTTGGTTTATGAACATTAGCATAAATCAAGCTGTTGGTGTCTCTTTTGAATTGTTTCACAATTTGTCATGCTGGTTCCCTTTATAGCTTAAAATATGGTACAGGTTTTTCTCATTGTTGAAGGCAGTACAGTGATTTACATCCTTGTCCTTAAGTCTATGGTGGATAACTGTTTCATTGGCAATCATACCACATCTCCTTATTAAATATTTTATATTGGAATGTCAAAGGAATCTATTTCTTATTAGCTTTTACATATAGAAATAATGAACTATAAAATATAGAATAATAATTTCTTCACTTTATAGAAAAATATGGAATTCATTTTTCAAAGTATCAATACCAAAAATGTGTGATAACTAAAAGTGAAAAGGATCTCAATTTCTAATAAAGCATCTATTTTCAAAATAGTATTAAATACTTTAAAAATATGGCAAGTAAAAGTTTGATGATGTGACAACCAAGGAAAAGAGAACATGATTGTGGATAAGACAATTGGAACATATCCCTGGTCATCTGTGACATAGATATTCCATAACAGTCAGCAAAATCATAATAGCTTCCATAAAATTTTCAAAGGGATGAAATGTGAAAACCTTGATTAAATGGATTCCTCATAAGCAGCAACCTTCCATCAAGGAATTCATGATAGGAAACACAAGCCCTGGAATATGGATTCAACTGGGAGATGTATACTCCGTATGCACTCTTGCATTAAGTTTTTCAATATAATGACAGATTGGGTTTGATGGATATATCTTTCTGTGATTTCGGGGCCTACCAGTCTTTGCTCTTTCTCCATAATGTGCATCCTTTGTGGAAAAGCACGAAATACCAATTTTAAAGTCTTTGGTTTGGCAAGACCAGAATTTTACTGGAAAAAAAAATGTACATCCATGTGATTTTTTAACTTCTTCCTGGAGGAATGTCTTATCCTGTTATGTGTCTCATTCACAGAACAGCATCAGTTAACAGTGTAGTACTACGTTTACATTCCAGTGTAAGTGTAAAGATATCTTATCCTGGTATGTGTCTCATACATAGAACAGCATGAGTTAACAATGTAGTACTACCTTTAAATTCTAGTGTAAGCGTAAAGATATCTTATCCTGGTATGTGTTTCATACATAGAACAGCATGAGTTAACAATGTAGTACTACCTTTAAATTCTAGTGTAAGTGTTAAGATATCTTATCCTGGTATGTGTCTCATACATAGAACAGCATCAGTCAACAGTATAGTATACTTTTACATTTGAGTGTTAAGAATAAATATACCTGACCGCGGTATGTGTCTCATACATAGAACAGCATCAATTAACAGTGTAGTATTACTTTTAAAATCTAGTGCAAGTGTTAAGAGATCTTACCCATTGTATGTGTCTCATACATAGAACAGCATCAGTTAACAGTGTATTAATACTACGTTCACATTCCAGTGTTAGTGTAGAGATATCTTACCCTGGTATATGTCTCATACATAGAACAGCATCAGTTAACGGTGTAGTACTACGTTTACATTCCAGTGTAAGTGTATTGTAAATCCATATTCTACACTCTTCTGTGCCAATTAGTAAGCAGTTCTCTTTCAATGCCAGTAAACACAGAATTCTGCCATGTGTAAATATTGCACCCTAGTTCATATAAACAAAAACACAATAATATATTGAGTTCAAGATAACATTTAAAGAAGTAGGATTGATAAGGCCTTATTTGGCCAAATATAAGTAGAAATTTAGTTACCATACATGTTGTTAAAACTGTATAACTATACTAAAGGTAAAAGGTAAAAAGTTATATACAAACAGAAGATGAGTGATCTGTTGGCAATTTTGTCAATGTAAAATAAAATATCTTTTTTTTTTTGTAAATGTACTGATAATCTCTTTGACTTTCACTCGAAATTTTAGTCACCTGAAATCAACAAGTAACATTGCAGTGAATGGAGTCATAGAAATTGATTCTAAAATTAATAAACCTGTTATATTCTTTTGAAGGAATTTTTTGTCCAAAGTAAGCTTTGGTATTACTTGATCTGAAAACGGTCAGTTTTCTAAAATCGAGGACGTCATAAAGTGATGGTGTTATGTACCCGCATGCATATCTTCCCATGACGTGGAAAAGGAACAAAAATTACTATTATGTGTCATGATTGGATCAAATAAAACCAAGTTTTTAAAAATAATATAAGAGTATTCGTATGAAGATAATAGCAGTATGTCGTAATTAGGTAACACATCCGTTATTGCATAAAATACAAGGTGACGGTAACTGGTAAATATAACTGACGGTAATTGATCCTTGACTAGTATGGATGAATAGAACCAGGAATAAATTTCCTAATAGGAAACACATTTGATTTCTCAAACAATAATTACTGAACTTGTACTAGCCTTTGTTTCCATTAATGTTTGTAGCTGTAGATCAAGTCTAGATAACTGAACACATTCACTGTTGCCACTAGCAGCCCATAAACATACTTTGCCTTCATCTAGTTTCTACAATATAATAATAAATTGAAGTTTAAAATTCATGTGAACCAATAGACAAAAAACTATATGTTTACAGAAGAAATGCTAACGAAAAGACTTGCATTTATCATGTAGGTGTCAAATTTTCAAGCCTTGAAGTAGGAGACTTTCCTTGGGGAAAATGTTTTGGAGAAAGATATGATGCAAGTCTGATTTCATGTTGTACTGTCAAGTGAGAAATTTTGCAACAGGTTTATTTTCACTAAAATTGTAATTCAGATGAAATTGGAATATATCCTCTCACATAAATTTGATCTTGATCACAAAAACAGATTAAAGAACAATAAAAAGGGGAAAATAAAAACTTGCACACAGGTTTATTCCTAGAATTTACCAATTTTACAATGAAACATAATATCTTATCTTACATTTAGGTAGACTTTTAATGTTAAAATACTTCTTCTCAACATTCCACACTGAGGTGTCTGGTAACACCATTATAGGATAACCTGAACTTAAATTCAGTCCATGCATTTTACACTTGACACAAACTGCAGAACAATCCACACTAAATTTAACAATTGCCAGACTTACCTGAACTGTAAGACATTTACACTAAGTCTACTAACCTGAACTGTAAGACATTTACACTTAGTCTACTTACCTGAATTCTAAGACATTCTTCACTAGGTCTACTAGCCTGAACTGTAAGCCATTCTACACTAAGTCTTCAAACCAGAATGGTAAGACATTCTACAAGAAGTTTACTAAGATGAACTGTAAGACATTTACACTTAGTCTACTTACCTGAACTGTAAGACATTCTACACTAAGACTACTAACCAGAATTGTAAGAAATCCTACACTAAGGCTACTAACCTAAACTGTAAGACTTTCTACACAAAGTCTACTAACCTGAACTGTAAGACATTCTACACTAAGTCTTCTAACCTGAACTGTCAGACTTTCTTCACTTAGGCTACTATCCTGAACTGTAAGACATTCTACACTAAGTCTACTAACCTGAACTGTAAGACATTCTACACTAAGTCCTTTAGTTACTGGAATTCTCTGTTTAAGATTAAACACTTCTGGATCTCTTAGTCTTTCACAAATTGCCGAAGACTGAAAACAGAATTGTCTTTTACCTAACTTTTTATATTATTGAAATCCTGAACAGTAGCTCAATCTCAAAAATAAGCAGAAAACAAATTTTAATGAAAACACTAATCTTTAAAATAATAAATGTGAACATGGTTCTGAAGAACACTGTGTCTCAACTGTGACTGCTGCTGTCAGTGAAAAAGTGTCTATATTGACTGCAAGATACTAAGCCTATTTATAAGTAAAATAATAAGATTTTTTTAAATTTGTCTTCAGATGCTTTTTCTTGATCATTAAGAAACTTCTGTTCGACTTTGAAAATTTCAATGAAGGTTTGGCAAAGTTATTGATGCATAAATAAGTAAACTCCTGACTGTATTGTATGTAAGCATTTATTGCAAAAATCTTAGTCCTTCATTCAGTAAAATACTGGAATATAAATAAAAGTATTTTCAACATTTTGCATCTAGATACTTACTAACTTTTAATAATGAAGAAGTTTTTTGTCCAATTTTAGGTTAATTCAATGAAGGCTTGATAAAGTTATTCATGTTTAAAAAAAACCTTGACCACAGATTGAACATAAAGATTGACAATGCTGAGGGTGAAAAAAACATCTAAAATATAAATTCTTACTTCTGGTCTTTGGTCTGGTCCTTGGTGAAGACAATCCAACAACAATGCTTGCATACCTGGCCATGGAGGAACATCCTTCTCTGTGATTGGATGAATTGACTGACCCTGATATAAACATTAAATTTCTGATTCACAGTACAATAAAGAGTCACAGATTGATTATGAAACAATTGAAGTTATCGACCTTAAATCTACAGAAACATATTTACCATGACTTGGCTGTAAGTTATGCATACTTGTCGCTGTATTGCTTCAAATATTTTGAACCAATGCTGAATTCTCTATAGAAGTGAACACAAAACTGAGCTGACTTCCACAGCAATAATTTCATATCATAAATCATATTACTTTTAAGTGTCAAAATTTTTCAATTACTGTGGATTTATTTATTTTTGTGAGTACCAACTTTTGGGGATTGAGAAAAAAATAATTTTGATGATATTTGATTTTATAGTTTTACCAAAGCTTAAAGAAAATTTGTACTAGTTGAACATTATACAATTATGGCCCGTTGAAAATGTGAATATCCAAAATTGTCAACACGAGAAGGTTATTTCACTGAGGGCGCAGCCCAAAGTGAAATAACTTTTAAGGGTTGACAATTTTGGATATTCATCGCTTCTAAGGGGCCACAATTGTTTTATTATACCGAACTAACAGTGGAAGGGCATTTTGAATCATTGTAAAAGCACTTACCCTTACTTGAGTCAGTAACAAACACAAGTTGACGTTCAAAAATACATATAATTTGTGTCTTAGAATTCTCGTATGTACAACAAAGGTAGATTCTTTTTGTAAAATATTGATGGCCCTGAAAAGGACCGTTATTAGAGATATCATTGGCACAAGATTCACGTCAAAAGCCTTATTTCCTCTTCTCTCGATCAATGGGCTTCCTGTAACTTGAACGTTGCCATTTTGTTTATTTACGTCTGTGACGTCATTTTCATCAGTACAAATCAACAAACTAAAAAGGTTATTTGCCGGTGAATAATAGTGTTATTCAACGCTGGTGTAAATTTTTAGGGTTATTCGTTCTTCCTTGCAATTGAAAGAAAATTAACTGAATTATTCCATGTCACATGATAACGTTTTACCCAATAGAATTGTTTGAAATATACGTAAGGTATAATAATTAAAGTTGTTGTTCACCTGTAGTCCTGTACCCACGATATACCTGAAAATAGTTATTCCATGAAGTATAATGAATCCACAGAATGTTTTAAGAGCGAATAAAATAATACAGTTTGACTTTCTTTGTAGGTTATAAATTCTCCATGAAGAAATAGATTACCTCAGCTATGGCTTTGTCCATTTCACCTTTACATTCAAATTCACTAAATGGATGTTTACCATTGGTCAATAAAGAATAAAGTGTTATACCATACGAGAAAACATCAGCCTGTCAAAAAAACAACAATTTCAACATAACCATATTTTGAAATTTGAAATTTTATTTTTATTTTTATTCAATGCAAAAAACTTGAATTTCATAAGGTTACAAAGGAATTTTCATTGACAAGTGCCCATACTGAAATGTTTTATCTGCTTTGTTCATTATGATTTGCTTTTCATGTGGCAAGTCTTTGAGATCCATGTCTTCCTCAAGTATCACTGACATTTAACTTTATCAAAGATTCATGAAAATGAGGTCAAGGTCAGATAATCATCCACTGGGTCAGTAATTAAGGCTGCTGGTGGACTATTACCATTCATGAATACCATCCATCAGGCAGCCATTACTTCTGTAATTGTATGATTTAATTTATACATTTTGTCCATAAATTTCCAGTTCCTATATCATGGAAT
This sequence comes from Mytilus coruscus, assembly GCA_017311375.1. Lineage (NCBI taxonomy): Eukaryota > Metazoa > Mollusca > Bivalvia > Mytilida > Mytilidae > Mytilus > Mytilus coruscus. Next base: position 84,266,150 of record CM029595.1, on the reverse strand, counting down.
CTTACAAAAACGGCTGTTACTCCATTAGGTAAAGTTGACCTAATTGTTTTGTTTAGAGGATCAGACGTTTATATGCTCTCAAATATTTTCATTTTTCACTTTCAAAACATTAGGTCCCTAAGAATACCTATATATTCTATAATTATTTGTGGTGTCAAAGGAATCAGTAAGTATAATAAAAATATCAGAAAAAAAGGCACTGGTATTTGTTTACAATCACCTTAAATGAGTAAGTTTCGCCTCTGATCACTTCAGGGGCTCTGTAGGCCAGTGTACCCTCTTGTAACATCAGTCCATCTAACATAGAAAATCTAGATATTCCATAGTCAGATATTTTAGCATTGATCTACAATTAGATATACTACATAAGCGAACTCAAAAGTAAAGTATCAAACAATTTTTAAATATGGCAACAGAAAGACAAAAAACACAGTAACTTCCACATACTTTCTGTGATGAATGAAAACTATGATAGAAGAAATTAGGGCTCCTATGATTTAATTCAATCTAATTCAAAATAAGATTACCTTAATAATACCCTGCTTTCTTGGATTTCATGATCAATGATCAATTCATGAAATTTCATGAAAAGCATGGATTTAACTAAATGTTTCATGTCCTAATTCTTGATCATGCTATTTCATGTCACATGTTCATGAAATACCTTGAAAAACCAAGTTTACATAAAAAACTCATGAGTAATTTGATCATTTAGTCATGAAAAACCACGAACAAAAACTTGGGCACTTTAAAAGATTGTTTTCAAAAATAAAAGCAGGGTTGTGTGATTTATCATTAAGATACTGATGGGCATTATTTTCTGTAGAAAAAAAGTAATTATATTCTAATGGCTATTATCAGTACAATACATTTGTACCTAGTCCAAGTAATTATGACCTCTTGAAAGGCTATTTTATTTTTGCTTTGACACCTTCTGAAACAAGGCACAAAGCGCAAAGCAATAAAATAAAATAGCCATTCAGTTGAAAAATGTTTTAATGCAACGCCTTAATTTATTTTTATACAGTGAACCTTCTCTAAACCTGTCCTTCTGAATACTGGTTCTCCTTCATACCGGCCAAACCAAGAAGTCCCGTCCGATTTGCATTCAATTAAATGGTCATTTAATCTTATAAAACCGGCCGGTATTTTTTTTATTTATTAAAATTAATCAGAATCAATAAAATTCAACCTCATAAAACCGGCCTTGTCATATGAAATCACTGATCCGTACATATCAGTTTATTGTAACCAAAAGATCCGGTCATTTCAGGACTCCTGCATGCAAACTGAGTACAGTTCACCTGCCATTTCTGTTTCAATACCCTAACATTTATTCCTAAGACAGAATGTATTTAGTTCATCTACTGTCTATAGGCAGTCGCTAGTAATTTTGAAACAGATGTAGGTTTATTGAAAGGAGAACATTTTAGTATATTATTAGAGAAATATCATTGATGTATGGTATTTTTATTTATTATTCCTGCAAAATAAAAAATAGATAAGATGAAATAGAAGTTGTAACTGTATTTTACAATACATTTTATATACAAAACTAAAATTCACAGAGGAAAACATATATTTTGATTAATGTAAAATACATTTTCACATATTCTCACTCACCCATATTAAAGGGAAGTAACTCATGGTGATTTCAATTTTCAACAAACCAGCCACCCCCGCAAATCGGCCGTTTTTCGTGGTCCGACGGGCGGCCGGTTTTGAGAAGTTTCACTGAAATACCGATAAAGGGACGAATCAACTTCGGGCCGATATTATATGGGACGAGATTGACACCTTGACGTGAACGTACTTGCTCAAATACGTGACGTCATTAAAATGTGATTACGCTGATCAATGGAGATTCTGAATCAAAATTCAATATGAAGATGTTTTCAGATAAGTATTTGATTTAACATATAATGATTATAAAATACAATTTGTTGAGGCACTATGAAATTTTTATGGTTTTAATCTGAGCAAAACATCAGAAAGTGTTGACAGACATTTACCTATTAATATAAAATACAATGAACATATTGTTGACATGTTGTCACATTCTTAACAGGCATAACTGGTATAGGATATGTAGAAATTAAATTGTGCTAATGAATTTGGTGAAAATTATAAGTTGCCAGTTTTATCTTCAAGTGATAAAAAAAGGGGGGGGGGGTACTTAGTCTTAATTTGAGTTCTATGCTTCCAATGTAAGATATAATAATGCAATAATGTTTCTATTGAATTTAATGCTTCATAATCTGTTGAACAATTGATTTTTTGTGGATTTTTTTTTGTACTTTTAGGGGATTAAATAATTTGAGCTGCCAATAATGATATGAAACAGATTTTATGCAGACTGAATTTACCTTTATTCAGCAATTCTAATTGGAAGTACGGAGACAGCAAGTTTTAAATTACAGAAAGGAAGAGAAGTTTATATCTGACACATAATTTTTATATTAGTATTCAGTTTACGGGTGAAGTTTAAGCTGACGATAGTGACTGGTTTTTATACTATACAAACCATACAGGTCATTTTTTGTTCATGGATACTCATCCGATAGTATATTAAGAAGGTTATGATCAGATCAAAGCACTTTATTTTGTATCTCAAAAGTAGTGATAACCCTTGGGCTTGGAAGATTTAGATATCAAATCAGTAACATAGGGTTTTAATTGTATTGCAAGCAATCTTTACCCAAACATGACTGTCAACATCTGTATAAATAAAATTGATCTTTTATTTATCTGGTATATTCTTATTTGCATCATTATTTTGGTATTTTGAACTTACTAAAGTTTGATCATGATAATTCATTCAAGATCATGTACATGATCATGTTATTTCATTCAAGTTCATGTACATGATCATGTTATTTCATTCTGTTCATGATTGCTCCTGTTATTTCATTATATTTGATCCATACTTTGTTCATGGTCAATGAAATTTTATTCGCAGTTGAACATACCTGGTATTTCATGGTATTTCACCTCATGTTATTTCATTATATTTCATCCAGACTTTGTTCATGTTTATTCATGGTTTCTGAAATTTAATAGTGCCATTTAACGCACCTGGTATTTCATGGTATTTCATGGTTAAAATCATGAATGTTTCATGAAATTTCATGATCCTAATTCATGAAATTTTCATGAAATTTACACAGAAAGACATGAAATTTTACTGTTCAGGAAAGCAGGAAATAACCATGCATTGATGTTTTGTAACTGTTGAAATATTCAATTTAAAAGTTTAAATTTTATTGTTTAAGGTGAAAGCTTGTGTTTAACTCAATGCATGAAAGTACTTTTTAATATAATAGTGTTTATAAAAAAATTCAATTCTAATTTTGTCCAAAGTAAGCACAACAGAACAAAATAAATTGTTGACACAGATATATGTCTCACATGTGTATAATTTTGATTGTAAAATGCTAATAGCAATACTTTCAATTTAACTTGGTGAGATAAAATTTGCATACATATTCATGAAAATGAATGTAACATGTAAGTGTAATATATATAACTTGTATTGACATCCTTGGTCATATATTCAAAGTGCAAATCCAATGGAGAGGATACAGAAATGTTATCCTAAAAGGACCAATATTTATCAGGTAATTGAACCCATAACCTTCCACAATCAGGTGAACCACAATTCATTGAGAACACAGGGGCATTTAAAATTTACTATTTTAGGTTTTGGGGTTTTTTCTAGCTACAGGTAACTATTAAACATACATAATACTTACTAAAGATTTAGGATCTTTACTAAAGATCAGAACGTTATCTGGCTTCATATCTCTGTACACTATCATCATTTGATGGAGGTAAGACAAACCTTCAGCTACCTGTAAAAACAGACAACTGACAATCACATACTATCAAAAACTATCATCATCTGATGGAGATAAGACAAACCTTCAGCTACCTGTAAAACAGACAACTGAGAATCAAATACTATCATCATATAATGGAGATAAGACAAACCTTAAGCTACCTGTAAAACAGAGAAATGACAATCAAATACTATCATCATATGATGGAGATAAGACAAACCTTCAGCTACCTGTAAAATAGATAACTGACAATCACATACTATCATCATATGATGGAGATAAGAAAAACCTTCTGCTACCTATATAACAGATAACTGACAATCAAATACTATCATCATCTGATGGCGATAAGACAAACCTTCTGCTACCTGTAAAACAGACAACTCACAATATATTCTGCCTCTCATCGATTACTGCTGTATTGTTTGGGAGATTGTAAAATGAAGGGATAGTAAGAATATTAAAACTTCAAAAAGAGCAGCAAGATTAATTCTTGATGCAGACCCATTATCCCCATCAGCCCCTTATTTAAAAAACTTGGATGGATGACAGTAGAAAACAGAATCAAATACCACAAATATTTATTGCTATTTAAATGTATGGGAAAGAAGCACCACAGTACCTACTTCAAAAGTTTCAACTTATATCTGTTAATAATCCTTATGCTTTAAGGGTGTTACTCATGGTAATTTGATAGTTCGAAGCCGAAAACTGAACTGTTTAAAAATCTTTTGCTTATTCTGGATCAGTTTTATGGAACGGACTACCATATGAAATGCGTAAAGTGTAAAACACTTATTCTTTTAAACAAATTATAAAACAATACTTGAGACAGTCCCAATATTCATTCTTGAAATGATTGCAACTATTACTCTTTTTAGAATGTATGATTTTGATTTGTATATTATATATATTTACTACATGCAATCTGTAACTGTTTTATATGTTTTAATTATGGTACATGTACATTGAACTATTATGTCTATATGAATTGTGTTAATATGTTGTATGTTTGCTTTTTTTCTTATATTATTTTTTGTACTTGTATTGTATATGAGGGCCTCAGGAAGATTAGTAATTGTAACTAACTGTGTTTACCCTCTTTAAATAAAGAATTTATTATTATATTATTATTATTATTATTATTATTTTACCTAAATTTTTATATTATTGAAATCTTGAATAGCAGTTCAATCTCATAATAAGCAGAAAACAAATTTTAATAAAACACTATCTTTAAAATAATAAATGTGAACATGGTTCTGAAGAACACTGTGTATCAACTGTGACTGCTGCTGTCAGTGAAAAAGAAACTAAGCCTATTTATCAGTAAAATAATTATATTTTTCAAATTCATGCTCATATGCTTTTTCTTGATCATTAAGAAACTTCTGTTCGACTTTGAAAATTTCAATGAAGGTTTGGCAAAGTTATTGATGCATAAATAAGTAAACTCCTGACTGTATTGTATGTAAGCATTTATTGCAAAAATCTTAGTCCTTCATTCAGTAAAATACTGGAATATAAATAAAAGTATTTTCAACATTTTGCATCTAGATACTTACTAACTTTTAATAATGAAGAAGTTTTTGTCCAATTTTAGGTTAATTCAATGAAGGCTTGACAAAGTTATTCATGTTTAAAAAAAACCTTGACCACAGATTGAACATAAAGATTGACAATGCTGAGGGTAAAAAAAACATCTAAAATATAAATTCTTACTTCTGGTCTTTGGTCTGGTCCTTGGTGAAGACAATCCAACAACAATGCTTGCATACCTGGCCATGGAGGAACATCCTTCTCTGTGATTGGATGAATTGACTGACCCTGATATAAACATTAAATTTCTGATTCACAGTACAATAAAGAGTCACAGATTGATTATGAAACAATTGAAGTTATCTACCTTAAATCGACAGAAATATATTTACCATGACTTGGCTGTAAGTTATGCATACTTGTCGCTGTATTGCTTCAAATATTTTGAAGCAATGCTGAATCTCTATAGAAGTGAACACAAAACTGAGCTGACTTCCACAGCAATAATTTCATATCATAAATCATATTACTTTTAAGTGTCAAAATTTTTCAATTACTGTGGATTTATTTATTTTTGAACACCAGATACGGAATTATTTGCAATTACATTCGTATCCGATTCCTTCATTTAGTTAACGTTGTGGCTTTTAAGTTTGTGTAGGTCTTATTTTTGTCAATAAACGAAACGGTAAAAGGGCAAATATGAATGAGCTCACACTACTCTTGTTCCAAAATTAAACACATCAATTGGACGACAACGATAGAACTAAAATTAAACATGCTTTAGTGAAAACTTATAAGTTGCCAGTTTAATTTTCCAATTAAGGGTACAGTTTGATTTCTTTGCTAAGTTATATAATAATGCAATAATGTTTCTATTGAATTTAATGCTTCATAATCTGTTGAACAATTGATTCTTTGTGGATTTTTTGTACTTTTAGGGATTAAATATGAGCTGCCAATAATGATATGAAACAGATTTTATGCAGACTGAATTTACCTTTATTCAGCAATTCTAATTGTAATCGGAGACAGCAAGTTTTAAATTACAGAAAGGAAGAGAAATTTATATCTGACACATAATTTTTATATTAGTATTCAGTTTATGGGTGAAGTTTAAGCTGACGATAGTGACTGGTTTTTTACTATACAAACCATACAGGTCATTTTTTGTTCATGGATACTCATCCGATAGTATATTAAGAAGGTTATGATCAGATCAAAGCACTTTATTTTGTATCTCAAAAGTAGTGATAACCCTTGGGCTTGGAAGATTTAGATATCAAATCAGTAACATAGGGTTTTAATTGTATTGCAAGCAATCTTTACCCAAACATGACTGTCAACATCTGTATAAATAAAATTGATCTTTTATTTATCTGGTATATTCTTATTTGCATCATTATTTTGGTATTTTGAACTTACTAAAGTTTGATCATGATAATTCATTCAAGATCATGTACATGATCATGTTATTTCATTCAAGTTCATGTACATGATCATGTTATTTCATTCTGTTCATGATTGCTCCTGTTATTTCATTATATTTGATCCATACTTTGTTCATGGTCAATGAAATTTTATTCGCAGTTGAACATACCTGGTATTTCATGGTATTTCACCTCATGTTATTTCATTATATTTCATCCAGACTTTGTTCATGTTTATTCATGGTTTCTGAAATTTAATAGTGCCATTTAACGCACCTGGTATTTCATGGTATTTCATGGTTAAAATCATGAATGTTTCATGAAATTTCATGATCCTAATTCATGAAATTTTCATGAAATTTACACAGAAAGACATGAAATTTTACTGTTCAGGAAAGCAGGAAATAACCATGCATTGATGTTTTGTAACTGTTGAAATATTCAATTTAAAAGTTTAAATTTTATTGTTTAAGGTGAAAGCTTGTGTTTAACTCAATGCATGAAAGTACTTTTTAATTTAATAGTGTTTATAAAAAAATTCAATTCTAATTTTGTCCAAAGTAAGCACAACAGAACAAAATAAATTGTTGACACAGATATATGTCTCACATGTGTATAATTTTGATTGTAAAATGCTAATAGCAATACTTTCAATTTAACTTGGTGAGATAAAATTTGCATACATATTCATGAAAATGAATGTAACATGTAAGTGTAATATATATAACTTGTATTGACATCCTTGGTCATATATTCAAAGTGCAAATCCAATGGAGAGGATACAGAAATGTTATCCTAAAAGGACCAATATTTATCAGGTAATTGAACCCATAACCTTCCACAATCAGGTGAACCACAATTCATTGAGAACACAGGGCATTTAAAATTTACTATTTTAGGTTTTGGGGTTTTCTAGCTACAGGTAACTATTAAACATACATAATACTTACTAAAGATTTAGGATCTTTACTAAAGATCAGAACGTTATCTGGCTTCATATCTCTGTACACTATCATCATTTGATGGAGATAAGACAAACCTTCAGCTACCTGTAAAACAGACAACTGACAATCACATACTATCAAAACTATCATCATCTGATGGAGATAAGACAAACCTTCAGCTACCTGTAAAACAGACAACTGAGAATCAAATACTATCATCATCTGATGGAGATAAGACAAACCTTCAGCTACCTGTAAAACAGAGAAATGACAATCAAATACTATCATCATATGATGGAGATAAGACAAACCTTCAGCTACCTGTTAAATAGATAACTGACAATCACATACTATCATCATATGATGGAGATAAGAAAAACCTTCTGCTACCTATATAACAGATAACTGACAATCAAATACTATCATCATCTGATGGCGATAAGACAAACCTTCTGCTACTTGTAAAACAGACAACTGACAACCACATACAGTAGACTCCGGCAAATCGGATACCCAAAATGTCAGCTAAAAATATCCGATTACCCGATATATTCAATTAGACGATGAATGTATATTCATTGACTATTCTGCAATTATGAGTAGATCTAATCCTGAGATGTTACTAACCCTGACAATTGCTAAATATGTGAAAGGGCTGGAGGATTGATGGAGTGATTTTATCAGTTACATGACCACGATGTTTGTGTAAAAATTATCTGCTGGTTATGTAATGATTAAATTTGTTTGCAGTTTTAAATCCTATATTTATTAAAATAAATCAAATGTCCTGAAATATTTATGTGAATAAATGTCTACCCTCCATAGTTTGTGACTTTATTTGGTTTGAAAACAAATTAATATCCATTATTTACATTTTCACACAGGTAAACTAATTTGACTATAAATAGATCAAAGCATGTCTGTGAAGAATCTCTAAACTAAAATCGTATTTGTTATAATTTTATTTCTTTAAATAATCAAATTTAAATTTATGAAAATAATCATGATTGATAAAATATTATTGCATAAAGTTTACGTTTTCTGAAGACTATTTATGTTTAGGTCATGGGTTCTAGAGGCTTCCTCACAAATTTGTTTACAAAACCAAAATGGCGTCCAAGACATGTGTTTACTTTTGCACATGTGAAAAAAATATTTCTGACAAAAGTCAGATTTCTCTAATTAAAAGGGATTTATACTTATATTGCAATAAATTATTCAGAAGGAGGTACATTCAGTTTAGATTATATTTCTGATTCTGTGAGCATTTAGAGTTTAATAAAAATTCTCCAAACAGCAACGTATCCTGTCAACTGAGTTTTGTATATTTTATAAATAGATTCAAACCATTTGAAGTAAAAGGGCATCTAATTCACATGACAAAGGAAGACAATGAATAAAGACAACCATTTATTAAGAAATAGTTCCTTTTTATTTAGTAAAAACGAACTTTTCTTGTCTGCAAGGTTGTAAATTCGTAACTTCCGGGTCCATTTCCTGTCAGAAAAACATTGAAAATATCCGATTGTGCATGGTTTTGAACAAAATTACCTGAATATTCTTATCCGATTTGCCGATATATTCTTATATCCGATATTCGATTACACGATAAAATTAACATTAAACATATAGGGAAGGGTTTGGTGTTTTGAGATAATATTACAATAGCCGATATCCGATTAGGTGGAGTCTACTGTACCATAATACTATAACAAACCTTCAGCTACCTGTAAAACAGACAAATGACAATCACATACTATCAAAACTATCATCATCTGATGGAGATAAGACAAACCTTCAGCTACCTGTAAAACAGACAACTCACAATAACATACTATCACAAACTATCATCATCTGATGGAGATAAGACAAACCTTCAGCTACCTGTAAAACAGACAACTGAGAATCAAATACTATCATCATCTGATGGAGATAAGACAAACCTTCTGCTACCTATAAAACAGACAACTGACAATCACATACTATCACATAATATCACAAACTATCATCATCTGATGGAGATAAGACGAAGCTCTTGCTACCTGTAAAACAGACAACTGACAATCAAATGCTATCATCATATGATGGAGATAAGACAAACCTTCAGCTACCTGTAAAAACAGATAACTGAGAATCAAATACTATCATCATATAATGGAGATAAGACAAACCTTCAGATACCTGTAAAACAGACAAATGACAATCAAATACTAACATCATATGATGGAGATAAGACAAACCTTCAGCTACCTGTAAAACAGATAACTGACAATCACATACTATCATCATATGATGGAGATAAGAAAACCTTCTGCTACCTATAAAACAGATAACTGACAATCAAATACTAACATCATCTGATGGAGATAAGACAAACCTTCTGCTACCTGTAAAACAGACAACTGACAATCAAACACTATCATCATCTGATGGAGATAAGACAAACCTTCAGCTACATGTAAAACAGACAACTGACAATCACATACTATCAAAACTATCATCATTTGATGGAGATAAGACAAACCTTAAGCTCTCTGTAAAACAGACAACTGACAATCTCATACTATCAAAACTATCATCATCTGATGGAGATAAGACAAACCTAGAGCTACCTGTAAAACAGACAACTGACAATCACATACTATCAAAACTATCATCCTCTGATGGAGATAAGACAAACCTTAAGGTACCTGTAAAACAGACAACTGACAATCACATACTATCAAAACTATCATCATCTGATGGAGATGAGACAAACCTTAAGCTACCTGTAAAACAGACAACTGACATCACATACTATCAAAACTATCATCATCTGATGGAGATAAGACAAACCTTAAGCTACCTGTAAAAACAGACAACTGAAAAATTGAAAACATGAGAAGAAAACATACAACTATTTGACAAATAATTTTTGGTGGAAATAGGATAGCACTATAAAAGAGATTGAATATCAATCATGTTGTTGACATACTGTCATCTTTTATATTTGAAACTAAAGGAAAAAAAAGACAAAGACAATCTCACATTCGATCCTATTCTAAAATTAAGACATAAAATTTAGTTTAAAAAAAAAAAGATCAGTTCTCTAAACAATCTGTGTAAATATCTGTTTTAGCCCAAAATGGATTGTAGCTTATATATGAAGCTCATACTGTAAATTCAGAAATTATTGCGAGGTTTTTAGTAATGGAAATAATGTGACTGGGAGAGTATTGCAATAATAAAAACTCGCATTCTGATATCTGGTACATATATTTGTATGCAGCTTTCCTCAAAATTGCAATAATTAATCTCACATTTTTGTTCATTCTTCAAACATTGCAATAATAAATGCACGCAATAATTTCTGATTTTCCAGTACCAAAGAAAGAAAGAAAAAAAAAGAAAAATTGGCATAATATAATCATTGTAACTGACTTACTTGCAATGCAATTTTATGTTGCATTATTTGTTGCAATTTGCCTCCCTGTTTCAGAACTGTTCCCAAAGACAAGTGTTGAGCCAGTTCTAAGACAACCACATGTGGACTGATGCCTACAGCTAATAGTGAAACTACACTTGGGTGTTTTAAACATCTTAGAACTGTTGCCTACAAATAGAAGACAGAGGCTGAAATAATTAAGCAGGAATAATAATAAAATTATTAATTAAGGTTATTTCTTTCCATTTTAATTTGTTTGAATGGAAGAATAAAAGCTCAAATTTGCAAATGTTAAACGGAGAACTTTTTCATATCATTTATGGCCTAACCTGAATGTAAGCTAAATTAAGACTGATCTTTTATTTTACCTCTTGTCGTAACATCTTTAAGGGATGGACATCACCAATGGCTGCAAATACTTTCACAGCAACAGGCTAAAACATAAACATAAAATACAAATATTTACAGTACAGCATTCGAACAATTTTCATAATCAACAAGAAAACTTTGCACAAATGAAAATGCTTACCGATAAAAAATGTATTAAATATAACAACTGTCTATGAGCAGGAATGTTACATGTATACGTCAATGTTCACATCATCAATGAACTCAAAATGAAACTTTATACACAACTTCTGTTCATTACAAAATAGAGCTTCGGACACACAAAATCCATAAAGTGTTATTTTCATAAAAAATATATTGATTATGGGTGACAAGTTTATGAACAGTTTTTTTTAAAGATGATTTAAATACAATTTCAGGCACAAGGATCATGGGCATAAGTTGTGTGTATAATTACTGAGATTCAATCAGACATTGCAAATCTTTGGCATGTAAATAATTTCAATAAATTCATCAACTATAACCTTGAACTTCTGGTAATGACTTTGAATCAAGGTCAAAACATAGGCTTAGGTCAAAGGTAACAATTTCTTGTCATTGGATCCAAGATTGCACAACAATCTATATGTATACATCTATGTAAAAGTTTCTTTACCTGTAGAAAACTTTCTTTTCTAAATATGTACATTTAAAATAATTGATAGTTCAAATAAACTTAAAATGAATACTTCTTTAATTAGAAGATGAATTTCATATTTTTCATTGGATTATGATGTGATTCATATTTTGAAACAATAGAAAACCAAAGGATATGGGGTATCCATCCATTACACAAAATCAGTACCTGCACAGCAAAAAACACACAAAAAGCAATGAAACAGTGCTTTTATTGCTGTTCTTTATCTCAAAGTCACAGTGATGCCTTCAACATGGAGCAAAAAAGAAATTCTCACCTCACTTCAAGTATCTTTTACTAGATGCTTTTGAAATTTGAATTTAGAGAATTAAATGGATAATTGATTTGTGACAAAATAATCAGTGACTACCACCTGGAAGTATCGAAATACAAGATACTACATTAATCAGTGTAAGATAAGAAATCTCAAACTCTTTAAAAGGTACCGTAATCGGCCTTGTATAGTTAGCACTGGTACATTGTCCGCAATCCCCCTCTTGCCACAAGAATTCAGATAAAAACATTTTTGGTAACTGTTCGAAAACGTCAAATGAAATTCCGGTAATGACAAATAGTGTGTGATCATTTGCGGTATTTTCATGGAAAAACAGGTTTTCCATCATCAAATAGAAGTTGAAAATGCTTGTAACTGATTCTCGAATACAGGAGTGTTAAAACATGTCAAAATTACAAAAAAAACAATTGAAAAACTTGTGTTTGTTTAAACCGGAAGTTCGAATAACACATGTAAATGAAAATAAATACAGTGAGAGTGTACAGAAAATCCGTAATTTAAAAGATATCACTAGAATACGACTTTGAAAATAAATCAGTTCCATTCTTAATTAAAATAATGTTTAACATATAAATCACATTAAAGTTTGAAGGATCTTAACCTAAAACAAAACACATGCGCCAGTATGAAACACCAAAACGGAACGAATAACCGATTATGTTTTGTAGTTTATACATCGTTATGCATAAGTTGGTTCCCAGCTGATGTGTACACTTTTTGGTTCTGTTAAATTCAAGTGGATTCCAGTTTATCTGATTTTCAGTGAAAAGAAAGGAGAAATTTGTAATGAAGCGTTTAATTTTTAAATTTATCAGTTTATATTTGATATTGAATAAAAATTGGATATTAATATGGATTAGGTAAATTATTAGTTTTGAAAATGATAAGAGCTCCCTCTACAATTTCAATAACAAACATGGCTGAACGTAAACAAACCTCGTGAAATGGAATTTTTCTCTTATCTCTTGCTTATGGTACTCTATAATCCGCACCCCTGTCTGGCAGGTTCAATTTTGAAAAAAAAAAACAGACTATACAAGCCTGAATTCGGTACTAAATATTTAACACTACACATGTGACAGCACTGACCTGAGATTTGTAAGTAGCTCTATATACAGCACCATAACCTCCATATTTGTTTGAATGGAAGAATAAAAGCTCAAATTTGCAAATATTAAACGGAGAACCTTTTCATATCATTTATGGCTAACCTGAATGTAAGCTAAATTAAAAGACTGATCTTTTATTTTACCTCTTGTCGTAACATCTTTAAGGGATGGACATCACCAATGGCTGCAAATACTTTCACAGCAACAGGCTAAAACATAAACATAAAATATAAATATTTACAGTACAGCATTCGAACAATTTTCATAATCAACAAGAAAACTTTGCACAAATGAAAATGTTTAATAAAAGCCCGGTTCATTGATAATTTTCTATGTTTTCAATGTATTGTGTGAGATTTTGTCCCATGTACATTTACTCCATATCCTTTCATTTTCTATTACCAATAAAAAATGTATTAAATATAACAACTGTCTATGAGCAGGAATGTTACATGCATACGTCAATGTTCACATCATCAATGAACTCAAAATGAAACTTTATACACAACTTCTGTTCATTACAAAATAGAGCTTCGGACACACAAAATCCATAAAGAGTTATTTTTATAAAAAAATATATTGATTATGGGTGACAATTGTATGAACAGTTTTTTTTTAAAGATGATTTTAATACAATTTCAGGCACAAGGATCATGGTCAACAGTTGTGTGTAAAGTTACTGAGATTCAATCAGACATTGCAAATCTTTGGCATGTAAATAATTTCAATAAATTCATCAACTATAACCTTGAACTTCTGGTAATGACTTTGAATCAAGGTCAAAACATAGGCTTAGGTCAATGCTAACAATTCCCTGTCATTGGATCCAAGATTGCACAACAATATATTTGTATACATCTATGTATTTCTTTACCTATAGAAAACTTTCTTTTTCTAAATTTGAACATTTAAATTAATTGATAGTTCAAATAAACTTAAAATAAATACTTCTTTAGAAAACGAATTTTATATTTTTCATTCGATTATGATGCAATTCATATTTTGAAACATGGAAAAACAAAGGATATGGGGTATCCATCCATGACACAAAATCAGTACATGCACAGTAAAAATATTTGCTGCAGTTAATATGTCCTTTCATCTGTCATGTCAATTTTTATTGTAACAACTGGTTTTTTTTTTTTATTTTATGTTTTAAATCAAAATTTGTAGATAACCTGTCAGAAGATAAACTGTAATACTGAAGACATATTCTATTCCAATCAATATTATAGGTAACGGTCAACTTGATTTTGATTTAAAAAGTCAAAATATACCAGTAGTAAAATACATGATCAACCTGTTAAATTTACACTTTCCATTGATTAGTAATCTTTGAGGCAAATAAAATTCTACATTGAAATGAGAATTAGAATATAAATAGCAAAACAGACTTTGTGTATTCAACTCTTTGATTCTACCATTGCAATTATCCATTTCACAGCATTACATAAGCACTGAACTGATTTGTGACAATAAAATCAGTGACTACCATCTGGAAGTATCAAAATACAAGTTACTTCATTAATTAAGAGTAAGATAAGAGATCTCAAACTCCCAGAGAAGATATTAAAAAAAAAAAGATACTAAATATTGAAGACTACACATGTGAATGCGCCAACCTGAGATTTGTAAGTAGCTCTATATACAGCACCATAACCTCCATCTCCAAGCTTTTTTTCTTCACTAAAAAAAGAAGTTGTGTACAAGCTCATAATTGTGTGCAAAAATACAAATTTCATCCACCATAGAAATTTAATAGTTTTTAACAAAATTCAGAAATACTTAGTTTATAAAAAGTTCATGAAACCTGTCAAGAGTTTATATATAATTTTCATAAATAGCCTCGGTCATATTTCTGGAACTGTATTGTCAATTTTTCATTGTGTTGATTTCAAATGTGCCAGCTTACAAGGTAACAGTCTATAGGAAGAGATATCCTCCTTATTGGACATATTTTATCTGGCACAAAGCTGATCTGTCTTTACTCTTAAAAAGTGACAATAAGTTCTGCATGCATATTGGAGAGGCGATAAATACCAATTTTCAAGTCTTCAGTTTGACCTGGCAGGGGATCAAGACCAGGGCTTCCTGCACTTGAGCACTACCTCAAAACCATAGAGGTGGTCTACTGGAATGATAATTCCATTGTTTAGTAGGTAGTTTTCAATATTTGGTATACAGGGATATATAAGAACAAAGAAATTAAATTACATACTTAAAAAATAACTTACATGTTGTTTTTTTTCTTCCAATTAACAGTTCATTTTACTTTGTGTGCATATCAAATAAGATAATCAAAAACTTCCACTGATAACTTTACATAAAAATTACCTTTCTACAAAATCAAATTGTGATTTGTCCATAATAAGGTCAGGGTTCAGATCCATGAGAACAAGTTCTGGTGCCTGAAAAAAATACCATTTTTATTGCACTGGATATGGACAACTTAAAAGTATGCAAAAATGCATCCTTCCTCTTAGCACTTACCTTGTATATAACAAATTATACTGACCCTTTGGAACAATGGCCCTGAATTCAAGGAAAAGTTCCATAATCTAATGGTCTGACAAAAGGTTATTGATATCTACCATCATCTTGTTATTTTGCTGTCAATTTAAATCAATGCTGGCAAAAACTTACAAATTTTCAGTTTTGCAAAAGAAATGAAAACTTTCCCCAGAATGAGTTCCTCTTTGTCTTGTGATTTAATTTTTGCAAGTTCACCTGTCTCATTGTAAAATTACAATAGTTATTGTTCTCTGTGGAGTTTATTTAAGAAAATTCTTTAGAGAATTAAGTACAATAACTTACCAATGCTGCTATCTTCCCATACCATCATGTACATCACAATAAACTGATGTTTCCTTCAACAGTAACTTACCAATGCTGCTATCTTCACCATATCATCATGTACATCACAAAAAACGGATGCTTCCTTCAACAATAACTTACCAATGCTGCTATCTTCACCATACCATCATGTACATCACAATAAACTGATGTTCCTTCATTCTCTGTTTTGTGAAGCAGATCATCTAATCTAAACAGCTTCATATTTTGTCCTTTAATTATAAAACATTATTTCTGAATCATAAAAATAATGTTTATCTTATAAACATACATGGGTGCTTCTGTTGTCATTATGAATAGACAGAGATGTCCTGTATATATTAATGAGACAGCAACCTGACAAAACTTTTGTAGTTTTACATGAGAGTTTTTTTACTTTTTGGAAAAAGATAAATATCTTGATAAATCTTGCATTCATTCATCAAAACAGCAACCAGGAAGAACATGTAATATAAAGTTGATTAATTATAACACTTGTCTTGGTTGGACATAGAATTAAATAGTGGTTATATACAACTGTTTAAATGACAAAATAAGTCAGTTTTAAATATATTCATCACAAGATATGCAAAGATAAAAATACATGGTTAGATTCAGCATATCAAAGAACCCCATATATTCAATTTTGTTGAAATCAAACAAAGTTTAATTTTGGACCCTGATTTGGACCAACTTGAAAACTGGGCCCATAATCAAAAATCTAAATACATGTTAAGATTCAGCATATCAAAGAACCCTAAGAATTCAATTTTGTTAAAATCAAACTAAGTTTAATTTTGGACCCTTTGGACCTTAATGTAGACCAATTTGAAAACGGGACCAAAATTAAGAATCTAAATACACGGTTAGATTCGGCATATCAAAGAACCCCAATAATTAAATTTTGATGAAATCAAACAAAGTTTAATTTTGGACCCTTTGACCTCAATGTGGAAAAATTGATAATGGGGCCCAAAATCAAAAATCTAAATACATGGTTAGATTCAGCATATCAAAGAACCCCATATATTCAATTTTGTTGAAATCAAACAAAGTTTAATTTTGGACCCCGATTTGGACCAACTTGAAAACTGGGCCCATAATCAAAAATCTAAATACATGTTTAGATTCAGCATATCAAAGAACCCTAAGAATTCAATTTTGTTAAAATCAAACTAAGTTTAATTTTGGACCCTTTGGACCTTAATGTAGACCAATTTGAAAACGGGACCAAAATTAAGAATCTAAATACAAGGTTAGATTCGCATATCAAAGAACCCCAATAATTCAATTTTGATGAAATCAAACGAAGTTTAATTTTGGACCCTTTGGACCTCAATGTGGACCAATTTAAAAACGGGGCCCAAAATCCAAAAACTTAATACACGATTAGATTCAGCATATTAAAGAATCCCAAGAGTCCAAGAATAAAACCCCATTGAAATTGGTCAAGAAATAAGCAATTTATACAAAGTATCTTCTTTTACACAATACTGTGCAATTGAATATTTCTTGCAATTGCGCAATACTGTGCAATTGAATATTTCTTGCTATTGCGCAATACTGTACAATTGACAATTTCTTGCTATTGCACAATATTGTGCTATTGGATATTTCTTGCTATTGCGCAATACTGTGCAATTGAAGATTTCTTGCTATTGCGCAATACTGTGCAATTGAAAATTTCTTGCTATTGCACAATACTTATTATATAATAATTTACACATCCTGTTTGGTGTGTATCTCCTGCCATATCATTATTATTTGCTTTTAAATATAAATCAGAAATAACCAACTTAAAATGGAAAATTTTAAAGAAAAAAAAGGAAAAAATCCCCCACCAAATTTTTGAACCCCTTATGATTCATCACCCCAAACTCAAACCCAGCCTTCCTTTGAGGTATGGTACTTTGCAGTACAACTTCAGAGAGATCCATACACTTGAACACAAGTTATTGTCTGGAAACTAGAAAATGCTTATTTTGGCCCTTTTTGGCCCCTAGTTCCTAAACGTTTCAGGCAATTACCCCAAAACTCAATTCCAGCTTTCCTTTGTGATATGGAACCTTGTAGTACAATTTCAGAAAGATCCATACACTTACACACAAGTTATTGTCATGAAACTAGAAAATGCTTGTTTTTGCCCTTTTGGCCCCTAATTCCTAAAATTTGGAGGCAATTACCCCAAAAATCAATCCCAGCATTCCTTTGTGATATGGAACCTTGTGGTACAAAGTCAGAGAGATCCATACACTAACACACAAGTTATGTCTGGAAGTTACAAAATGCTTATTTTGGCCCCTTTTGGCCCCTAATTCCTTAACTGTTGGTACCATAACCCCAAAATCAATCCCAACCTTCCTTTGTGATATTGAACCTTATGGTAAAATTTCATAGAGATCCATTCACTTAAACTAAAGTTAGAGTGCGAAACCAATGCGTCTTCGGACGACGCCAACGTTATATTAATATACGACCACAAAAATTTTTTTGCGGTCGTATAAAAATAATAACTTATATGTTGTTTTTTTTCTTGAATAAACAGTTGATTTGACTTTTACTTTGTGTGCATACCAAATAAGATAATCCAAAACTATCACTGATTACTTTACATGAAAATTACCTTTCTACAAAATCAAATTGTGATTTGTCCATAATAAGGTCAGGGTTCAGATCCATGAGAACAAGTTCTGGTGCCTGAAAAAAATACATTTTTTATTGCACTGGATCTGGACAACTTAAAAGTATGCACAAAATGCCTCCCTCCTAGGCACTTACCTGGTATATAACAAATCATAATGACCTTTTGGAACAATGGCCCTGAATTCAAGGAAAAGTTCCATAATCTAATGGTCTGACAAAAGGTTATTGATATCTACCATCGTCTTGTAATTTTGCTGTCAATTTAAATCAATGCTGACAAAAGCTTATAAATTTTCAGTTTTGCAAAAAAATTAAACCTTTCCCCAGAATGAGTTCCTCTTTGTCTTCCTATTTAAATTTTTGCAAGTTCACATGTAAAATTACAATAGTTATTTTTCTCTGTGGAGTCTATTCAAGAAAATTCTTTAGAGAATTAGATACAATAACTTACCAATGCTGCTATTTTCACCATACCATCATGAACATCACAATAAACTGATGTTCCTTCATTCTCTGTTTTGTGAAGCAGATCATCTAATCTAAACAGCTTCATATTTTGTCCTTTAAATATAAAATATTATTTCTGAATCATAAAAATACTGTTTATCATATAAAAAACATGAGTGCTTCTGTTGTCACTTTGAATAGACAGATAAGTCCAGCATATATTAATGAGACACCAACCTAACAATACAATTTAGTTTTAAGTTAGAGTTTTTGGTCTTTCTGGGAAAAAAGATAATACAGTCAAACCTGTACTAAGCAGTCACTCTTGGGAAGTATCGAAAGTGACCGCTCAAGAAAGGTGAACTTTAAACGAGGTTCCAAATAATTCCGATTTCGACATCGCCCGTGGCTTGGATCAGGGCAAATTGTTTTAGTGTTTTCAATCGGTAATGTTATCTTTCTTGCGGCAGTGAAATAAAAAAATGGCAGATTCCGGCGTTGTAAATTTGAAGAAAACATTTAAAATATGTTTTTATTTGTGGAGAAATAGGTCGCTGATACGGTCTTTAATGGAAACCGAAAGGTGTTGAACACAAGGAATTCACTTATTCTCCTCCTATTGCGTGATCTCCATTGCAATTTGGTTCCAATTTTCTTTTTGACTTTGATACTGAACACATATATTTTTTGTCATGATTATTTAATTACTTAAACATTTCAAAATGACCGTTGTTAAAAGTTGAAATGACGATTTGGTGTGAAAATTAAGTGACCTCTGAAACAAGTTAAATTATATAGAAAAAACGTTTGGGAGGGTCTGAAAGTGACCGTTAGAGGCAGGTGACCGCTGAAACATGGTGACCATTAAGGCAGGTTTGACTGTATCTTGATAAATCTTGCATTCATCTATCAAAACAGAATCCAGGACATGTAATATAAAGTTTATTAATCATAATACTTATCTTAGTTGGACATCAAAATAAATAGTGGTAAAATATAACTGTTTGAATGACATGAACACAATCTTAAGTCAGTTTTAAATTTATTTATCACAAGATAGGCAAAGATAAAAACTCATCAGCTCAAATAAAGAAAATTTAGGGATACAAAAACAAAAAATTAATCAAATCTCAAATACGCAATGTTAAGGGATCCTAATACATAAGTTTTTGAACATAATTTCTATATACATACTTTATCTATGCTTGGTACTTTTCATTAAAGGGTACTGATTGTTATGAATTCTTCATCTCATGGTTCAAAATTCCAACAATATAGTAACATACATTTTCATTTTCTTAGATATGCAATTTACTAAAGTTGGTAAATCATAAATTCAAAAAATAATTGGTTCCCTGTAACTACTGTAAATTCAGAAATAATTGTGTGCATTTATTATTGCCACTTTTGAAAAATTGACAAAAATGTGTGATTTATTTTTGAGATTTGAGGAACATCTACATACAGATGTATGTATCAGATATCTGAATGCTAGTTCTAATTATTGCGATACTCACACGGTCGCATTATTCACATTAATAAAAACCTCACAATAATTTCTGAATTTACAGTATTCCTTTTACAGTAGGTACCTGTACAATCAACACATGGTACAAGTTTCTCTAGTAATTCTCTCCCAAGGTAAGGGTCCACAGTGGTCAATCCAGGGTACCATTCTTCTATCAAAGAATCTAAATGATCCACCAACAGTCCAAGTAATCTATCAGATGATAGAAAATTTAACTTATACAGAATTTTGATGATATAAGCTTACAAGTTTAACTTAAAAAGTTATCAAGAATTAGGACAACATAAGCTTAGATGACCAAAGCTGTATGATATGTTTAAATTCTGAAAATGTTATTTTCTAAGAATGTAAGAATTGCAGAAAAACATTTCTTTTAAATTTAGCTTACTTCCAACTTTCTTTTTATATTGATATATGAAAAATCCACTGGTTAGTGGCTTCAGACACCCAGGGTATAATTTAGTACAAGCTTGATCAAAATGGAAGACAGGCTTTTTATTACTTTTCCCATAACAAATTTGCAGATGGCTGGCAGTAATAAATACATTTGAAAGAGAAAAAGATGGTCATATGTATCTTGTTTTAATGTGTAATACCAATTGTCTTGCCTACAACACCTTTCTAGAATAACCTTTGTCAGGTGTGCTTGAGAACAATTGAAGTGTCTTCACAATATGTAAAGTTTTACTAGACTTGTGCAATATGGGACTTATTGTAAAGACACTTCAATCTTTGAAAAGTGTGTATTGACCTACAGATTTCTTTTGATTTTTGTGTCGTTAGTTTACAGAAATATATTTAAACCTAGTTACCCTGCTCCATTTGATGTATTGGGAACTGTCACCTGGATTTCTTCTTTTTCATTACTATGGAATTCTACCAAGTAGAAGGCATTCTGAAACATAAAATAATATCTGTGTTAATGTAATATAACTGTGTAAACAATTACCAAAGAATTCACTTACACCACCATCCTAATGAAAGGCAACTCAGGCCTACTTTTAATACTACACTGGAAAATTGGTACCAAAATCTACAACACGGTAAGTCCATATACAATCTGAAAAAATAATGGTAGAACCACACATAAGGAAGGTTCTTAGTTTTTCAAATTTTCAATGAATGTCCAAAAATTATTAAGTAAACTGATGTTATAGGTACCTCATTCTTTTTTATTTTTGCAAAGCCCTCAACTATAAAACAAGAAATTAATCCATGTTAATATAAAAATAAGAAGATGGTTACTAATGGTTACTACTTCTAGTTTAACTGTTTAGACAACTGTTCAAAGTACTTACTTCTGACCAGATACTACATACTCCTTTCTTCCAATAATTAATTACAGGCTGTTTATCAACTTCCAAAAGCAGCTGAAATATGATGTATAAACCAAACAGTAAGTTTCTGATTAAGTTTTCATTACTCCTTCAAACATTTTTTTCCATAGCACAATTTCTATCCAACCTAAAGACACTAAAATAACTATTACTTAGAATTTTTATGTTACAAATCCTCTAAGATACTTATCAATATAGTTTCCACTTACAAACCCTGACTTTACTAAGGCTTAAAATGTTTTAAGAAGCAAAACTTTTTTCACCATCATTTCAACTTACAAATACTGAAATTACTACTGCTTAGAAATTTTAAAGTAAAAAAAATCCAATTTAGATTCTTATTACTGTCAAGGTTTTATATCTATGATAAGCTTCAACAGAAATATCTACTATAAGAAGCTATTAGATATCTGTCATTAATAGCTGTCTTCACTATTCAAAACATATAATTTCATTGACAATTAAAGAACCTTTGTGAGCACGCTCACATACCCCAACAAAACCTCACCAGATTCCTAAGTTCAAAGACTCACAACTCCTACAAAAGTCAACTGATAAAATTTTCTAGTAGATATGCACATCTACATATTGTGTCCTTATTATCTACAAAGTTTCATAAAATTCTGTTGCCTGGTTTCAGAGGAACTGCAAAGACAAACTGTTGCAGTAGTATATTTAGGCCAAAATACTAAGTTCAAAGGGCATAACTCCTAGAAAAAAGATCAATCATAATTTCCTATCGATATGCATATCAACATAGTATGTCCTTATTATCTACAAAGTTTCATGAAATTCTGTTATGTGGTTTCAGAGGAGTTGCGATGACAAGAACAGGACTGACGGATGGACAGACGGACCGGGCAAAAACATTATACCCTGCAGAACAAACTTATGTGGGGGTATAACATGATTGTTACATCCTTGCCAAATACCAACTTGGGCTGTATAAGTGTATAAATAAATTGTGTGTCACAATGTGAACAATATAAAACATGGTAAAAAGTCTCATAACTCCCACTAAAATGGTCACATCAAAATCATAGTATAATATGGTCAACATGATGGCACATAATCCTACCAAGTATGAAAGCTTTCTGTCAAATGTTCTCAGAGGAGTTGTGTTCACAAGGTGACACTATTACAATACTCCAAAATATAAGTTAATGTCCCACAACTCCCTGGAAATGGCGAGGTCAAAGTGAAAATATGATATGATCAACAACACAAGATGGCAACCAATCATACAAAATATTAGAGGTTTCTTTAAAAAGTTCCCAGAGGTGTTGTTGTTACAATACTCCAGCAAATGGTCAAAGTCCAATAACTCCCCTAAAAATGGCCAAATCAAAATGGTTATACTATATGATCAACTTAAGCATGATGGCAAACAATAGCATTAATTATAAGTCCTTAAGTCCTTTCTGTCAAATAGTCTCAGAGGAGTTGTGTTCACAAGGTGTTATTGTTATAATACTCCAAAAGATAGTCCAAGTCCATTAACTCCCATAAAACTGCTCAGATAAAAAAGACGGTATAATATGAAAAAAAAACCTACCGTATAGTCAGCTATAAAAGGCCCCAACATGTAAAATGTGAAACATTTCAAACAAGAAAACTAAAGGCTTAATTTATAACAATACAATTTACAATACTTTACAATAGTGAATATTTATAGGAAACTGGTATACTTTATAGAATATAAATAAAAAAAGAATGTGTCTACGGACACAAAAGTCCCTGCTCAAGCTTTGCAATTTTCAAAGTAAAAAAAGGGGCAAACTCTAGAATGGTAAATGACTCATTGCCCAAATTCGAACTCTGTCTGCATGTTGTGGTTCTTAGCATTGTGTAAGAGTTTCATAAAATTTGGATAAGACAAACTTAGGAGTGCAGAAACGAAAAAATTGCAATTTTCCGAGTCATAAAGGAGCATAACTCTAGAACAGTTAAAGATATGAGGACAAAATTTAAACTCTGTCTGAGTGTTGCGGTTCTTAGCATAGTGTATGGGTTTCATAGAATTTGGTTGAGGCAAACTTAAGTTAGAGTGCAGAAACAGAAAAATTTGCAATTTTCCCAGTTATAAAGGGGCATAACTCTAGAATGGTTAAGTGACTCACTGCCCAAATAGAACTCTGTCTGCAACTTTTGGTTCTTAACATTGTGTATGCGTTTTATAAAATTTGGATGAGGAAAACTTAAGTTAGAGTACAGAATCGAAAATGGGATGGACAGAAGGATGGAAGAAAGGACAGACGATCAAGGGTGACGACACTTAATGCCCCCATTGCCTACAGCAGGGGAATAAAATAACCTTTCAATACTAAAATTCAAACAAAAAATGTTGTATGCATTATGACCAGACATTTTTTCCTCAATGGAGGTTATGACCTGCATTTACATTTCAGAGGTTGACAGGTAAGCAACATAAGAACAAACTGTTAAAATCAGTTGCAAACGGCTCAACTCAATAGATTGGTACAAAGCACCAAAATAAAATGCTCCATGAGGGCGCAGCTTGATACGACCGCAGAGGTCGAACCCTGAACAGTTGGGACAAGTATGGACACAACATTCAAGCTTGATACAGCTCTGAATTTGGATTGTGATTAAATATTTGACACAGCATAGGTTTCTGACACAGAATGAATGAAGTCTAAGAACTTTTTTTTAATTTACCTATTATGGTCCAATATCCAAAATCTAAATACATGGTTAGATTCAGCATATCAAAGAACCCCAAGAGTTCAATTTTGATGAAATCAAACAAAGTTTAATTTTGGACCCTTTTGACCTCAATGTGGACAAAGTTGATAACGGGGCCCAAAATCAAAAATCTAAATACATGGTTAGATTCAGCATATCAAAGAACCCCAAGAGTTCAATTTTGATGAAATCAAACAAAGTTTAATTTTGGACCCTTTTGACCTCAATGTGGACAAAGTTGATAACGGGCCCAAAATCAAAAATCTAAATACATGGTTAGATTCAGCATATCAAAGAACCCCATATATTCAATTTTTGTTGAAATCAAACAAAGTCTAATTTTGGACCCGATTTGGACCAACT
This sequence comes from Mytilus coruscus, assembly GCA_017311375.1. Lineage (NCBI taxonomy): Eukaryota > Metazoa > Mollusca > Bivalvia > Mytilida > Mytilidae > Mytilus > Mytilus coruscus. Next base: position 84,240,690 of record CM029595.1, on the reverse strand, counting down.
TGAAAACTGGGCCCATAATCAAAATCTAAATACATGTTTAGATTCAGCATATCAAAGAACCCTAAGAATTCAATTTTGTTAAAATCAAACTAAGTTTAATTTTGGACCCTTTGGACCTTAATGTAGACCAATTTGAAAACGGGACCAAAAATTAAGAATCTAAATACATGGTTAGATTCAGCATATCAAAGAACCCCATATATTCAATTTTGTTGAAATCAAACAAAGTTTAATTTTGGACCCCGATTTGGACCAACTTAAAACTGGGCCCATAATCAAAATCTAAATACATGTTTAGATTCAGCATATCAAAGAACCCTAAGAATTCAATTTTGTTAAAATCAAACTAAGTTTAATTTTGGACCCTAATGTAGACCAATTTGAAAACGGGACCAAAAATTAAGAATCTAAATACACGGTTAGATTCAGCATATCAAAGAACCCCAATAATTCAATTTTGATGAAATCAAACAAAGTTTAATTTTGGACCCTTTGGACCTCAATGTGGACCAATTTAAAACGGGCCCAAAATCCAAAAACTTAATACACGGTTAGATTCAGCATATTAAAGAACCCCAAGAATTCAAGAATAAAACCCCATTGAAATTGGTCAAGAAATAAGCAATTTATACAAAGTATCTTCTTTGCACAATACTGTGCAATTGAATATTTCTTGCAATTGCGCAATACTGTGCAATTGAATATTTCTTGCTATTGTGCAATACTGTACAATTGACAATTTCTTGCTATTGTGCAATACTGTGCTATTGGATATTTCTTGCTATTGCGCAATACTGTGCAATTGAAGATTTCTTGCTATTGCGCAATACTGTGCAATTGAAAATTTCTTGCTATTGCACAATACTTATATAATAATTTACACATCCTGTTTGGTGTGTATCTCCTGCCATATCATTATTATTTGCTTTTAAATATTAATCAGAAATAACCAACTTAAATGGAAAATTTTAAAGAAAAAAAGGAAAACCCCCGCCCAATTTTTGAACCCCCTTATGATTCATCACCCCCAAACTCAGTCCCAGCCTTCCCTTTGAGGTATGGTACCTTGCAGTACAATTTCAGAGAGATCCATACACTTGAACACAAGTTATTGTCTGGAAACTAGAAAAATGCCTATTTTTGGCCCCTTTTTGGCCCCTAATTCCTAAACGTTTCGGGCAATTACCCCCAAACTCAATTCCAGCTTTCCCTTTGTGATATGGAACCTTGTAGTACAATTTCAGAAAGATCCATACACTTACACACAAGTTATTGTCCTGAAACTAGAAAAATGCTTATTTTTTGCCCCTTTTTTGGCCCCTAATTCCTAAAATTTTGAGGCAATTACCCCAAAATCAATCCCAGCATTCCCTTTGTGATATGGAACCTTGTGGTACAATGTCAGAGATCCATACACTTACACACAGTTATTGTCTGGAAGTTACAAAATGCTTATTTTGGCCCCTTTTGGCCCCTAATTCCTTAACTGTTGGTACCATAACCCCAAAATCAATCCCAACCTTCCTTTGTGGTATTGAACCTTATGGTAAAATTTCCTAGAGATCCATTCACTTAAACTAAAGTTAGAGTGCAAAACCAATGTGTCTTCGGACGACGACGACGACGCCAACGTTATATTAATATACGACCACAAAAATTTTTTGCGGTCGATAAAACTAACATAAAAACAATAGACACAAAGTACCAATATAAGAGTACTCCTAGTTACTGAAAGCTAGTTCAAAGCCAATTAGAACTATTAAATAAATAAATCATGTTCTCTCAGACTAAAGTATCAAAGAGAATACATCCAACAGATTTAGTGTATAAACATCATACACAGTCTGAGAACAACATGACTTTGTGCCAAAAATATTAGTATCGTTAACAGTATCAACAAGATGTATGATTATGAATACTCATAACTGTACATTTATAGCAATATATATTTAGTAATGTTTTAATTTTTTTTTAAATAAAATCAATATTAGTTCCTATTAAAACAATATTAAAAGATTTTACTACTGTAGTCCTTTGTGGAAGAGAAAAGGCACAGACAGTCCCTATAAAACAATAAAGCTGTACAGGCCAAAATCTGACCAAAAAAATTTAAAAATGAATTATTTTCTTTATTCAAAATCTGAACCTGAACCTTTTACTAATTTCTATGAAGAAAAATAAAGTGGAAGTTATTAGGAACATATTATGACACAAAAAAATGTATCTTTTGACAGTTTCAAGAGAGTTATTTTTGAAGTTTACAAAATTCAGAAATGAACATTGATTTTTTTCAAAAATAGGCACATTCCAAAAACAATCACAATCAAAATATTTAGATATTTTATGAGGCAAATCGTATAAAAGATGATTTTGGTTATTATAAATGTATGTAGCAAAAACAGAAAAAATCGTTTTTCTGTACCTTTTCAAGAATATTGGTATAAGTATACGCCATAATTTTGACCTTATAAAATCAAATTCCAAAGCAGTTAAATTTGCATAGTATATTTGGAGGAAAAAATTAAGTACATTTCAGGTCAAATTAAGGCAATTTGTAATGATTAAGTTTAGTAGTAAATATATGAAAAAAAATATTATTTGTTAATAGCTGTTAATTATGTTAAAATTAAGATTAATTGCCCAGTCTTGTCAGCTCTTCATTGGTTGAATTCAATCAATGAGATGTCAAATTTCATGTTGTTCTTTGATTTTGAAATTGTGAAAGAATGGGACACACTGAAAAAATATAGTTATTTGGAGATCGCCAAGAAAAACATGAAAGCCTTCCTATGTATTGTAAAAAAAAAATCACAACAGAAAAGGATTCTATATCTATATCTCAAACTTAACTTGAAAGTTATAAGTTCAAATATCTAAAATGAAATGGAAACAACACTAAAATTAGAAAATTTGTCTTACTCAATGCAATGGTAGGATCAATAATAATTTTCTTCATAAAGGCTTGCATATCATGGTCATTCTCATTTCAATTTTACTCAAAAACTACCAATATAACTTGCTCTCTGTGACCCATAAGTTATGAAGAACAAGAAATATGTTAATAATTGTTAATTTTAAAAGCAATCCTAATCAATTAAGCATAAAATCTAATACATATTTTGGGTAAAATGAAACCAAAACAAAAATGCATGAGCAAAGCAAAACAATGATATGTATAATGTTAAACAAATATAAAACCATAATACATTTATATAAATCTATGATAACACATCTATGTGTATCTTTAACCATGCATTATACTATGTGCACACTATACATATCATGTAACTGACCTTCATCTTAGACCTTGATAACTAAAAATTTACAGATATATATTATAATTTATGCTAGTGCAAAGGATGGTACTTTCATCAGGTTTCTGGAAATAAAATGATAAATTGACATCTCTGAACCAATGCGGAAATTGACATCTATGAACCCATGTTGAAATTGACATCTATGAACCATAGTTGTGGTATTTCAAAAATATATTTTTTTATATGGAAAAGCTATTCATGAATTTTTTTTCTCTGCACAGAATAATATTCTGATTTTTTGTTACTACTGAAATTATTAACACTGATTTTCATTATTTAAAATGGTTTATTTAGACTAGTAGTTAGAAATGTCAACTTTTCAAAATCAGTTGAGAGTGGTGAAAGTCATGTTATAAACAATCACAGTAAGTGAAATATCATGCTTCTTTTCTCACATGTGCCTTTTTTCACAGTAATGGCATAAAGCAACCACAAAATTTTATCTGATGTAATTATTCTTCATTAACCAAAAAAATTCATGCAGAAAAATAAAGGAGCAATGAATTTTTAGAGTAAAGTTTCCACATCTATCTATTTTAAAAACTCCAAACTTCAGACATATCTAATATATACCTACTTTAGGGTGGTTTGTGTGCTATTGCAAATGTAACATTAAATTGCAAGTTTATATACCACGATATTAACCTCTGAACTTTTATTACCTTTGTCAAAAAACTGGTTGAGAATGTTATCAGCCTTGTAATAAGTCTTGGCCAAAGTCCCAGTTGTACATATGGCATAATGTAATACCTGCATATCTTTTCTGTGAAGTATAAAAGTCATTTATATATTCTTATAAGCTGTAAACTGTTGACTTTAAAGATATAATCTAACATTGAATTTTAGTATTATTTTTGTTTCAAACATTTATAAAAGAGGAATATAGAAATAATATTTTGTGATTAGCAGGCAGATGGTCAATTTTGTCATAATAAGCCTTAAAACATTGTGGATGTATTATTGGCTTGCAAGTTAATAATTCAATCTCATTTGAATCTGTATTCCTGCAACCTTTAATTTGACCCTTAGCTGGAGGTGGGTTGTGCATGTGTTCAGCATGTTCATTCATTAAAAAGAGAAGTATGTCAACACTGAAAAGTGAAATAAGTGAGGCCCCAAAATAACAATTTCGTTGACTGATCTGGTTAACAAAAAATCATTTGTATACAAGTAAAACAAAGATTTACATAAAATTTTTATCTATGATTTGAAATCAAACAGACCTAGAAAAATCCTCATTATACAATTGGATGTGCTTGTCTGTGAATATATATATATATTTATGTTTATATTGGGTTTTACTACAATTGGCAGTCTTCAGCGGTCATCTTGATGAATAATATCTTGTTTGTTGAAAGCTACTTCTAGATCGCTTACAATTAAGCTCTGTAACTATTGAAGAATGCATGGAAAGCTAGATCTGATATTATAGGTTAGTTATATTATTATTGTATTGTTCTCTGCTATCAGTCTTTTGTCACATTGTGTATATATATTATGTATTGCCATAGTATGTCCTGTATGCTCTTGCAAATAAAATATTCATATTCATCTTCAATAAAATTTGGTCTAGTTTAAAAAACACAAGAAATGCTACAACATTATAATGAGTTCATGCATGGTTAATTATTTCTTTTGGACTTTTTGTAATTTTGATTCTTTTGGACTTTTTGTAATTTGGATTCTTTTGGACTTTTTGTAATTTGGATTCCTATGGACTTTTTGTAATTTGGATTAATGTTTTAAGTATGTTATAAATCAAATATGAGAATTTGGGTCAAATCCCTGAACATGAATTTTATGCCCCTTTAACAGAAACTTTATCAACTTAATGGTTTGAGCTCAATCTTCACAACTACTTGTTAAGATAAACATCATCTTTCATTCCTGATAAGAATATTTTTTCAAAGACAGGATGAAAGAAAAACAACTTCATTTAAATTTCATCCTTAAATATTAATAGCTGGTTAAATTAAATCGTGAAATTGGCTATTCTTTTGGTTATGTCTTATGATTACAAACTGGTATATATAACATTGTCAGATCTCTTCTGGTTTAAAATATACACTGATATTTAGCTGTTACATTACCATGCTTCTGTAGTGCTGGCAGATGGAGAACTGGTTTCTTGTCAGGTAAATAGCACGGAATCAGTAACTCTGTATCAGAATGTGGCAGTGCTATCTCAAATCTATAAAATACAAAAGAGTAAATTATCACAAGATTACTCCAGAGAATTAACTTTGTTTGGAGATTTATTTTTGAAAATTGAAAATGCAAATGAAAAAGTTTTCATGTAAAGCTAGTAACTTCAGGCATGATTTGACAATTTAGCTGAAGGCTCCAAGGAGCCTGTACTGCTCACCTCACATTTTTCATCAAATTGATACAATGCAACAAGAATGTTTGTGTTGAATGCCAACAGTGTGGGCCAAAATCTTGTTTTGCTGAACATTTTTTTCTGGATATAGTTTTGTCAATCCATTATAGTTTTTAAAATAATAAGCAAAATTGAAATAAATGGGCTAAAATTGTTTTCTAAAGGGTAAAATTGAAATAAATGGGCTAATGGTTTACTTTTATAAATTGTTATTTGGATGGAGAGTTGTCTCATCGGCACTCACACCACATCTTCCTATATCTATCTAAAATTGTTTTTAAAGGGTAACAACTCTGATAATTGATATAATACATGTAATGACAAATTTGTAGATCTTTTGTTGCTGATCATTTGTTTATGTCAAAAGTTTCAGTGCCAGGTGAGCTAAATATATCTATCAATAAAATAACTTCAATTATGATTTGTGCATTAAAATAAATATAACATTTAATTAATTTTCCAATGAAGCCATTTTGCTACAAAAAATTTGTGTACATATTCCATTCCAACTTTAATTTGAACATTTTAATCAGCATGTTGCATATCAAGTTTTTGTCTTGGTTTTTATTTTATGACTTATTCATACTTTTAACCATATTCTGGTTATCTGTCATGCATTTTATGTCATAGTGTTATCATCATACACTTTGAACTAAAACTAATGTGGTATCTCTATCAAGAAAAGTTTACCCTGAGCACTTTTGGTCAATTGTTTAGCCCTTTTTAGGTTTTGACATTTTTATATGTTTCTATATATTTGACTGTCCAAACTTTTGATCTTATATCAACTGATAGGTTCTTCCAGAAAATGTCTTGTGCATGACACCAGTAATACTGTAAAGTTATAAATTTGACAGTTTGACAAAACTATATTGAATATAACAAACAAAAGATTCAGGGTATACAACAATGAAAAACCACTGGAATGATATCAAATAACAACACACATACTTTTCTAGTAACTTCAGATACTGTGGAATCAATTCAGATAACATTCAATAACAACACACATACTTTTCTAGTAACTTCAGATACTGTGGAATCAATTCAGATAACATTCAATAACAACACCAATACTTTTCTAGTAACTTCAGATACTGTGGAATCAATTCAGATAACATTCAATAACAACACACATACTTTTCTAGTAACTTCAGATACTGTGGAATCAATTCAGATAACATTCAATAACAACACACATACTTTTCTAGTAACTTCAGATACTGTGGAATCAATTCAGATAACATTCAATAACAACACCAATACTTTTCTAGTAACTTCAGATACTGTGGAATCAATTCAGATAACATTCAATAACAACACACATACTTTTCTAGTAACTTCAGATACGGTGGAATCAATTCAGATAACATTCAATAACAACACACATACTTTTCTAGTAACTTCAGATACTGTGGAATCAATTCAGATAACATTCAATAACAACACCAATACTTTTCTAGTAACTTCAGATACTGTGGAATCAATTCAGATAACATTCAATAACAACACACATACTTTTCTAGTAACTTCAGATACTATGGAATCAATTCAGATAACATTCAATAACAACACACATACTTTTCTAGTAACTTCAGATACTGTGGAATCAATTCAGATAACATTCAATAACAACACACATACTTTTCTAGTTAACTTCAGATACTGTGGAATCAATTCAGATAACATTCAATAACAACACACATACTTTTCTAGTAACTTCAGATACTGTGGAATCAATTCAGGTGGATATATAAAAGGCTGATCTTTGTCTACTTTTTTACCAGTAAACAATATCTTTGTATCGGTCTTCCTCAATATCTGAAAAAAGTAGTACCATAGTGTTATTGCTGTCAAATTAGGGAATATCATCAGGGCTATAATATTACATTGCAAAAGTTTACAGGAGTATATGAGGAATAATATTCACAAAATATTAGGAAATAACCCTTCAATGTAGGGCAAAACCTTTTACATGAAAGTTCAACGAGAAGTTGCATGCTCAGCATACCCACTTGTAATTCAAAGTATCCTGAGAAAATTGTGACGAAACTATTTGATTCAATTCAGAATATTGAAAGATTCAAAGTATCTGCAAACAGAAAGTAGGTGCCTGACAGATCTGAAAGGCACACTCACTATTTACAATTTCTTACTGTCAAGCTGCTAACCAAATATGAAGTCATTCTTCCCAATAGTTCCTAAGAAAAGTGTGACAAAAATACTTTTGATGTATGGACAAATAGATTGCAATATACACCCTACTCACAAAGTGTACAGTGAGAGTATTATTTCTGATAACAACTTTTTAGTGATATTTCACTGTGTTCAGTATTATGGAACACTGCATACTAACGTTTGGACAACTTCTACAGGGAATTTATCATTGCTATATGATAACTCTATATATGAAATCTATATCTACTGCTTATGCTATGGAAATAAACAATCAATAAACATATCTTTTGCTTTTTGTTTTCTGTGAACAAAGACTTGATAAAATCTGTTGCATTTGAGTTATACAAAATGATCTAAAATGTATCAAATAAATACAAATTTCATAGCTGTAACATATTTCTGAATTAACAAAATTGAAAAATATTTATAATCTGACATTATTTTCTACATGTACAATGTGCATAAAAACCTCAAACAAGTCCATAATATATTTTTCAAATCAAATCTTGAGAAATAAACTTTTACAGGAAAGTTTGGAATCTCCTACTTTATTAACTTACCCCATTTTTAATGAATGGATTTATCTGTCTGACTGTAATAACTTGGGCCATCATTCTACATAACCAACCTGGGTCTATGAAATGCAGGTCCTTCAACTGAAGTGAGGCATCTTCATAATGCAACAGAATTCCAAACTCATGCAGGAACCTGATGGCCTGATTTATACAAAAATAACAAAAGTTGGGCAATTTGTTGTTTTAAAATCCAAATAAGGTTGCAACACTGACGTTATAATAGGGCTATATATTCTTGTGATAAACCTAACACAAATTCAACAATTAAGGTTGAAAACCAACATACATGTTCAAACAGTAAACATCCATTATTTTAGTTCATTTATATCTTTTGGAGTTTAGTGTGACGTCCATTTTCACTTAACTAGTACACATTTTTTTTTTAGGGGCCAGCTGAGGACCACCTCCCGGTGCGGGATTTTCTCTCTGCGTTGAAGACCCATTGGTGGCCTTCGGCTGTTGTCTGCTCTTTGGTCGGGATGTTGTCTGCTCTTTGGTCGGGATGTTGTCTGTTTGACATATTACCCATTTCCATTCTCAATTTTATTATCACTTTTTCAGGAGGGTATTTCTTTGATAATATAATGGTCCTTGATTTAAAACAAAATAACTTCAAAGGACAATACGTTAAGTAGTTTCTAATAATGATACTGACAGAGGCAGCTAAATAGATTTTACAGATAATATAGTCCAGTAGCTCACATTGATTTGGTTGCTTGTTATTATTCTTTGTCCACAAAGCTAATAGAGACAGCAGTGATATTATGTGCTTTGGTTTCCAATGGTCCTTTTGTCCTCATAAAGTAATAATTCTTTTTTTCCCCATTTTATTCTATTGGTCACTATATTCCTTAATAATGTACTATAAGGTTATAATACTAAGCAAATATTTTCTATCTTTTTAACTTTAATTATTTTGTGTGTTTCCAGTTTTGATAGTTTTACTTTTTAAACCTGCTGATTGTAAAATTCAATTCTTTATCTTTGTATTTCATTAATTTCTATAACCACTTCATAATAATTCTGTTGTTTTTAGTGTGTTTTAGTTTTTACAATAGTGTGACCTTCTATTTAAAAGAAATACCTGTACGAGTTCTTCTTCATCTAAGTCTATAGATGATCGTTTTACAATTTTTAATAATTGGTTGTGTGATATAATTGGATAAGATTTCTTCAACAGTATTCTGGCCTCTTCTGCAAGCTTGTCAGAGAGTTTCTGAAATAAATTTTTCATAATCGTACTTAAAGCTAATACATTAAAAGACAGCTGCAAAACTAGTTTCAGACAAGCAGCTATATATACATCAAAAGACAACTACAAAACCAAATTCAAACAAGAAGCTATAAAGAGGAATCCCAGCAGGCACTCAATGTTGAATAAACGTTGAAATGAGGTTGAAATGATGATCAACGTGTATTCAACGTTGAAACAACGTTACATTTTCAACGTTGAGTAATAAACATTTATTCAAAGTTGAATAAACGTTGATCATTTCAACGTTGAAATTGGAACGTTAATTCAACATTGAATAAAAGTTGACTTTAATAAGTATTTACTGTAGGCCTATATAAAAAAATCATTAACTCAAGTCAGTACATGCATAACTATAGCAGTATATATTTATAAAGAAAAGAATAAAATAGGTTTTCGATTTTCACAAAAATATTATAAAATCAGATCTTATATTTTTAATATAAATTCTTTGAAATAGGGGTGGGGGGTTATATTGTTTGATACTGAATTTCTTGGGAAAAAATAAACTGCATTAATCATATCTCACATAATATTTATGAATAATTTCAACATAAGGATAACATGTAAAGAAATTTGAATAATTGATTATTTACAAAAATCTCGGTTTTTTTAATTCATATTTTCGCGGGATTTAACAGGAAGTTAGTTACCCATGCGCATTACTTATACCCGCTCTTTTCCAGTTTAAAAAATAGAAAAACAAAGAACGAGAAACTTGCCGTTTATCACATATCCTTATGGTAAGTAGATGTTTCAATGTGGCTATAATGGTTTTTCATATGTATAAATTGTATTAAAAAATGCTGAATTGGTATCAGTATTGCACAATCAGAGAAAAATATAACGTCAACAAATGAAGATAGTAGAACACAGGGAAGGGCCATAGTGAACAATATAATATATAATTTCAACCAATTTTACTATTTTTAAGAGCATTTATGGTGGAAGGCATATTTGTTTTCTCTTTAGGTAAAATTTGAGACATTAATATGCTTGAAGAGTCGGATAAGAAACTAGAGGCTCCAAGGACCCTGTGTCGCTCACCTGATATTTTTATTTACAATTGATGCATGATAAATGCAACTGTTGTACTGTCGTTTAGTTTCAGAGATATAAGACTAAAAGTGCGTTTGAAACCTATGTTTTATTTCAGCCATGTGTGCCATGTTGGCAGGCAGGGTCATCATACACAGTGGTCCCTGGATATCCTAGTGGTGATTTAAACCAAGTTTGGTTTAATTTGACAGTAGTTTCAGGGAGAATTTTGTAAAATTTATCTAACGAGAAATGCAAGTGATGAGGAAGTTTGTTGTGAAGTTTTGTTGTTGCAACACCCCCCAAAAAAAACAAAAGGTAATAAAAAATTATCATTTAAGGGCAATCTTTCCTATTAATGATTTCTGCAAAATTCAGTTGATTGTGCAAGGGTTGTATAGCCAGCTGAGGTCGTTCAAAACTCTCATTTGTTGTTGCAAAATTCAAGTGGTTTTTGAATTGCTTTGTTGATCTTTTTTTGTATTCAACTTTTAAACAACAAAGTACAACAAATATGATGACTGATACTCATGACACTGAAAATATGGTCTTCATTCTTGTGAAGAAAATGGTAAGGTTTGAAATATTTCTTAAATATTAATTCAATACCAATACTTTAATTTGTATTGGATTTATCCCAGGAAATGAGAACAAGGGACACAATTAAATTCAATTTTTCCTAAATTTCTGATAAAATATAAAATGAAGAACTATATTTTTTAATGAGATTTTTTTTTAATAGTTAATTGATAATTTGAACAATATTAATTAAGTTTTAGATCTTGCATGGTTGATTAATTTTCTCTCAAAATTTTGATATTCTATTAAAGTTTTAAATATAATATGAGACAGGCATTACCTGTGAAAGGGGATGAAGTCTGTATAAATTAGTGTAGGAATTCAAACATTATTTGCACTTCAGAATCTGTAGAAAATGAAGCCAAAGTACTGAAACATATCTGACATTCGACCTATTGTTCGGGATTATAGTTGTGACATCATTTTCAATGTAAAGAAAGAAACACCATCATCAGGTATTAATGTGTTTTTTTTCATGTTATAGAATTATCAATTATTTTTATTGCCAGTACATTAGTAGATTGTTTTCTATATTGATTTTCTACTGCAGTTTCAGAAAAGAAGATTACAAAAGGAAAACATTTTGTAAAACTTACCAAAATTTACCAAATTAATGAAAATTGTTAAAATTGACTATAAAGGGCAATAACTCCTTAAGGGTCAACTGACCATTTTGGTCATGTTGACTTATTTGAAGATCTTACTTTGCTGAACATTATTGCTGTTTACAGTTTATCTCTATCTGTAATAATTTTCAAGATAATAACCAAAACGGCAAAATTTCCTTAAAATTACCAATTCAGGGCAGCAACCCAACAACCAGTTGCCCAATTCATCTGAAAATTTGAGGGCAGATAGATACTTACTTGATAAACAAGTTAATCCCTGTAAGATTTGCTTTAAATGCTTTGGTTTCAGAGTTACAAGCCAAAATCTACATTTTACCCCTATGTTCTATTTTTAGCCATGGCAGCCATCTTGGTTGGTTGGCTGGGTCACGCACACATTTTTAAACTAAATACCCTAATAATGATTGTGGCTAAGTTTGGTTGAATTTGGTCCAGTAGTTTCAGAGGAGAAGATTTTGTAAAAGATTACAAAATTTACAAAAATTGGTAAAAATTACTTTAAAGGGCAATAACTCCTTAAGGGTCAACTGACCATTTTGATCATGTTGACTTATTTGTAGATCTTACTTTGCTGAACATTATTGCTGTTTACAGTTTATCTCTATCTATAATAATTTTCAAGATAATAACCGAAACGGAAAAAATCCTTAAAATTACTAATTCAGGGCAGCAACCCAACAACCCATTGTCCGATTCATCTGAAAATTTCAGGGCAGATAGATCTTGACTTGATCAACAATTTTACCCCATGTCAGATTTGCTCTAAATGCTTTGGTTTCAGAGATACAAGCCAAAATCTACATTTTACCCTATGTTCTATTTTTAGCCATGGCGGCCATCTTGGTTGGTTGGCGGGTCACCGGACACAATTTTTAACTAGATACCCCAATGATAATTGTGGCCAAGTTTGGTTAAATTTGGCCAAGTAGTTTCAGAGGAGAAGATTTTGTAAAGTTAACGGACGACGACGACGGACGACGGACGCCAAGTGATGAGAAAGCTCACTTGGCCCTTTGGGCCAGGTGAGCTAAAAGGGTTTCATAAGCGCTTTACACTAGTAAATGTGATCTGGTGTTCCCAACACGAATACTATAGATATGTGTCTTCTTTTAGTTTAAGGCTAGGTAAACTGCATGCTATTGTTGATTATAAACAATAAATTTGGACTGGAAAATAAAATACTGAATGATCATGTGCAGGAATTTAAAAATTAATAAAATGTGAAATTTATATTATTTTTACAATAACGTTAAATAATACCACAAAGTACAATTACTTCTTGCTATGAGAAGGAAACTAGAATGTTCATTCATTACTTTTCACCTAATTAACCTATCTACACAAGTCATTCTATTTTTAAAACAAGTCTGTCTGACCCTTATCTGATCTTCAGGTGATCTCTGTGTAATACGAGAAATTAGGTTAACATAGAATGTGCGCCCAATCAGTTATGACTTCTTAAAATCAACATGACCATGTGCCTTAATAGAAGTATTAAAAACAAAAAGACGGACACAACTTTAAGTAAACAATAACAACAAAAGGACAATATTATATACATTAGAAACTTCTAGCAATTTGTTTACTAAGAAAAATAACATCATATGCAAGGCAGACACAAATTCAACAATATGCATGTATTCTCTACACAGACAATTATTTACGTGAAGGGTTAAGACAATTAAATATAATACAATAAAAAGAATAAAGGACGTAGCCAAGATTGCGTTTAGCATAAATGAGAACTTACACAGTGAAAACTATCTTGACAATATTCGTAGACTTCGTATTCATAAAACATTATCATGCACTCATCCTGCATGTGTATTTAACCCCGCTGAACTTTAACTTACAACAGACTTCCATAAGCGTGAACATGTATTATCTATTTTACAGAAGTTTGTCAAACAAAGCAATGGCTGAAATAAATGTAAGTGGTGCAAAATCAAAATTCAGTTTTGGGAATTCCAATCTATAAAATCATCAAAGGTAGGTTTTTTGTGTTCCGTGTTAAATACGGGCATATCATGCACTCATGTCGCAGTTCTTTATTTAATGATGATAATAATAATAATTAATATTAAATTCTTTATTTAAAGAGGGTTACACAGTAAGTTACAAAACTAATCTTCCCTGAGGCCCTCATGAAATACATTGAAATATAACAAACAAAGAATTACAAAATAATCGAACAAACACATACATACGAAAATCGTAAATGGACTTGTGCAGTTATCAATTAAAAAACGTGAAAGGTAAAGTGTTTTCGAGGTAATTAATTACAAAGTCAAACCTGCAATTTTACAAATCTCGGGTAGAAGCTTCTTCATTTAATATCAAAAACTACCAATAGTAAATATTTATGTATTTTTTTATTTCTCATATTTTTTTTATTAATGATTAGCTTATTTCTTTATGTGCTTTGCCATTATGGTTTTATTTTTTATTGCTTCTTAATGATATCTAGAAACAAATTTAATTTTTATCAATAGTACCGCTTAAGTCGACACTAGGGGCCGTCTTGACCTTGTTGTAGGGTATGAATGATTCGTTCATTGTTGAAGACCCTACATCAACTGTAAAGATGAAGAACAGGAATAAAAGCCCTGTTCATTGATAATTTTCTATGTTTTCTATGTATTGTGTGCGATTTTGTCCCATGTACATTTACTCCATATCCTTTCATTTTCTATTAAGGTGGCTCAAGTTTATGATATCTTTTCAGGACATACAATTTATATTTATTATCATCTTATCTTTTCTAGAGGTTAAGTATACTGCAAAAGTATGAAGAATGCAAAGAGACAAAGAGAACAAATATCTGATAAAGACTCCTCCTGCTTGAAGTTTGCCGCAGAAAGAACTCGAGGTGGTGGAAGAAAGTTAAAATGCAAAAAGGACAAAAGAGACAAAGATAACAAATGAATTTATAAAATAAATCTTGAATCAAAAGAAATATCATCGTATTACTATAGTTAATGTTGTTCTTCAGTAAATTTGTATTCTTGTAATGGATTATACCAATTATAGCCTTTAGGTATGAGGTAACATATATATCATCAAGGACATTTGGTTTCTAGAAGAGAGTTGTCTGGTTAGCAGTCATGCAGCATCTTCTTATTTTCATATGTATTGCGATCATCCTGTACACTCGTTGGATCTAATAATGTCTTCACTCTTCCTGGGATATACTACTTTAAAGAATGGCTTAACATTTGGGCAGCCGCTTAACAAGGACAACTTGTAAGGTGTGAGAATTGTTTAAGACTATTCAACATCTTCTTTCTGTTTAGTGATGCTTTCTGTGGTGGGAATAAAGTGTGTTTCATAATTTTTACGCAAACTGTGTAATCAAATTCATTGAATCATTTGTATTTTATAGCAATTCAGAACAAGAAAAACTACAAGTAGGAATAGATGAAATGATGGTGTGTGTCCACTTGTGTAACCATATAGATAATTTTATATAGTTATCGTTATACAAGTGATCATTTCAGTTATTCCTACTTGTAGTTTTTCTTGTTCTCAATAGCGAAATACGCATGATTCAATAAATTTAACAGGAACTCCCAAATATATCGGACAATACAGTAGATCACACCAACCACTAACTTTACTGAGAAAATAGACACAGAAGCCAACACAGATGTTAAGATATGACATTTATGGTCAAGATAATTGACTTTGTACAAGCACGGAATTTTGGATCAGTAACAGTTTATGTATGTACAATGTATTTAGATGTCTCCCATTTAGCCTATCTATCTAGTTCATATGTGTCTTGGGGGAAAAACCAAGACATTAATAAGCCCTGCACAGTCCAGCTGCCTGTCTACCATCAATAACAACAGCACAAATTTGGAAAGCAGGTCAAAATGTGTATGCAGCTTTATAATATATTTTATAAATGTACTTTCAACTACTATTCAACCTTGAATCAACGTTGAATGGATGTTGAAACTTCAACATTGATTCAAATTTTCAAAATCAAACATAAATTCGACATTGTTTCAACGTTGAGAAACAACATTGTTTCAACGTTGAATCAACGTTGAGTGCCTGCTGGGATGAAGGACTACTGCAAAACAAATTTATGTCATTTGAGGAATCTGATAAAGTTGTTTAAATGCACATGACATGTGTTTCTATAACAATCTGTGTTTCTATAGCAACCTCTATCATGTACACTTGATACCAAACATTTTTAAGTAGTCAAATACATAAAACTTTTGACAGCATTAGAAACCAAAACCAAAGCAAATAAATGATTTACTTCTATCCTCTATAAAATTGAAAACATCACTATATAAATTTCATGCATCTGAAGCACTTTTCTGGATTTACCTTCATCAAGAACACTCAAAGACAAATATTTGAAAGCAAAGGATGTATAACTGAAACTGTTGAAGAGCTATAATGACCAAAATGGACCTAAAAAAATAGCCAAATCCTTCTAATAGACAGCACCATGATTGCTAAGTTCATCTTGAATGTAGCTGCAAGGTAGTGATCCTTGTAACTGACTGCCATAACTAAAAAGATGGACTATGAGTTACTGTTCTTTTATAATACCCCTGATCAATGTTGTTCATGAAATGTGATGAAAATTCATATATGTGCATTTAAAAGATAAAGTTTTCCACAAAGAAGAAGAAGAACATAGAAGGATCTGAAAGAAGTCATGGTTTGTCATAATCAAATGAATTATGGTACCATATGTCAAGAAACTATGACTTGTGGTTGCTGAGAAAAATGTGATAGGAAGGTGCTATGGACAGATGGATTGAGGAACGGATGGAAAGACAGAGGTAAACCAGTATACATCCCAGTCCTTCTTTGAAAAAGGGGTGGGGAGTATAAAAATGATCCTTTGCAATAAATAGTAAATATGAATTAAATAAATCTCAACTGGCCAAATTTATGTCTCTGAAATTGCTTCCTTCTTTTGTTTAGACATGTATGAAAAGACTACAAAGTTTTGAATAAGATAAGGACAGCCAAAAGGTAGAATTATTTACATATTATGTTTAACCTTTTTAGTTGTGAGGAATTTTACTCTAGGACATGAATTCCAAATAGTCATTATACAGTCTAACCATTTGATTGATGAAAAATATCCAAAAATTTGCAGAAAGAAATATAGATCTTTTATTTAACAAATTTGAACAAAGCGATTTTACTTATAATACTATTTTTAATGTTTTAAAATTATTAATAGATTATTTTAAAATATTCTAAGGATAAAAAATCACATACCACATAACTAGCTGGAACCATCTGTCCCATTACTGGCTGACCCTTCACCTTGTAACTATAAATACACAAAACAAAATAAGTAAATTTAAGCTTTCAAGTTGATCTCAGAACACCAAACTAAGGTGCTATTCTTTTAAGATATTTGATATTTTCTAATAATTCATGAAATTGTCTTATTACATTAACCTATGCCCACTTTTTTCGAATAAATAAGAATTTACCACTATATTGTGAGTACAGTATTTCTCAAATTGAGACAGTTAAATGTGAGGCTTGCCAAGTGTTTTTAATTTCTAAAATTTAACTGTGAAGTTTGGGAAATATTCTTATTGAAGGAGATTCTTTGGTGGATCTGATTCTCTAATGATTTAAGATGATATGTAGACAGTTTATCTTTCTTTTCTAATAATCTGCATAAAGGTGTGATCTGTTCATGTGACCTCATTTGCATGGTCAACTTTTTTTGTGACTTCAGTAAATTCAGAGGAAAACATGGAAATCTTAACCTCATTATTGAACTGACACATGAGGCTAGTGAGATCAAACTAACCACATGTTGATTATAAAAAATAATCAATCAGTCAGGGAAAAAATTGACTAAGAATTAGAGAAAAATGTATATCAGTCTCAAATCATCTTGTGTTCACAATTCTAACTATCTCTTTATCTGACTCTGCATTAAACATTGGTTATTCATTCCGTCTGCTTATCATTACAAACCCTACAACATAACATTTTTTGTATGCTGTTATTATTGAGATACTGTTCATTGAGATATATAGGTAATTCAATATTACACACAAAATTTCATTCAATGGAGCACGACTTAAAGTACCATGTAAGAAAAAAGTACATTTTGGAGCTTATTTAGTCATAAACATTGACTGAAAAAAGAAAGTATTATATTGTTATTTGTTACATTTTTAACCTGCTCAATATAGGCCTTTAGGAAAATGTAAATAATAGGTTAATTTCAATATGATGTCAAAGTGGTAATTTATTTAATTTTAGCAAAAACAAAGAAAAAGAAACTTTTGGAATACTTCAGCCAGATCATCATAGACCACAGGCCTCATCCAAAACAATTTTTAGTGAGGAATTAGCTAAACACAAATACACTGAAAGAAGATTTTAAAGGATCATGGTAGTGCTCTATATAATTTTTAGCATCCTTTTATGGTTAATATGGTCCTTTATGGTATCCTCTTCTCAAGGGAATTCTATTCAAAAGAATGAATGAACTGACATCTATTTCCAATACTACCATGACTGAACAGGTTAGATATGATAAGTAAGACCAACAGATAAATAATTACTTACTTATCAATGACATCTTTGATTTTCTCCCTCAGTTTTTCCAATTCCACATTATCTTTTTCCAAGCTACAATCCACTGGACAAAATTCCTGTATGTCAGGAAACCCTAAATAATTCACATTTGAAAATTGATATATGCTGTTCAAAGCCTTAAGCAAGCTGTTTTATTGTTTTGTTTTCCTTTTTATCTTTAATTTAATTATTTATAAACATTCTTATCATTTTAATTTTTTTTCATATGAAATAAATCTATTTAAATATCAGTTTTATAACTTGATTTTAAAAAAGAAGATGCGGTATGATTGCCAATGAGACAACTCTCCACAAGAGACCAAATGACACAGAAATTAACAACTATAGGTCGCGATACAGCCTTCAACAATGAGCAAAGCCCTTACCGCATAGTCAGCTATAAAAGGCCCCGAAATACCAAATGTAAAACAATCCAAACGAGAAAACTAATGGCCTAATTTATGTACAAAATAATGAACGAAAAACAAATATGTAACACAGCAACAAACGACAACCACTGAATGACAGGCTCCTGACTTGTGACAGGCACAAACAGAATGTGGCGGGGTTAAACTAGTTTGTTGGCACCAAACCCTCCCCCTAACATGGGACAGTATATTGTAATGGCACAACATAAGAACAAACTATGCAAAACAATAAATGAAAAACAAATATGAGAACCAGCAAAAACTGACAACCACTCAATTACAGGCTCCTGACAGGCACATATAGAATGTGGCGGGGTTAAACTAGTTTGAAGGTGCCAACCCTCCCCCTTACCTGGGACAGTGGTGTAACAGTACAACATAATCAAAGTGCTGGATAGCACCTGTGGAAAGTTTGCAATGGTAGATGTGTATTATTTCAAATAGGTTGTAGATGTGTATTACTTCAAATAGGTTGTAGATGTGTATTATTTCAAATATGTATTTAATTACAGCTTTGGTGTTTTTCCCTAAACTATTGTCTCATCAGCAATTATCAAAAATCACTTTTTTCATATGTATGTCATGTAAAATTTTGATTAATTCTATTGCAACCTTAAACTGTAGATTTAAAATAATCAAATATACAGAAAGCTCTGTTAATTTCTTTCTGTGCCCATCCCATGTAACATGTGTAAAGGGCCTGTGATTAAGTATTTTTTATTGATTAAGGTCCTTCATATTTGTTTTTAGTAACTTGTATTATTACTAATTAAGCAGTTAGTTTTCTTGTTTGAATTGTTCCACATTTTTATATCAGGGCCTTTTTCAGCTTATTATATGGTAAGAGTTTTCTCATTGTTGATGACCGTATGGTGACCTATAATTGTTTATATATCTTCCTCCTTTGAACTCTTTTGGATAGCTGGTTCATTCACAAAAAAAAAAAATCTCTTAATTTAAATATTACAGCAAGCTTACATCAATACAACTGTAATGAAAGTGAATTTATATGAAAGGCTGTAATCAACAATGGCAAAATGATGACAGGAATAAAAAAGATAATAAACACTAGATTCGTAGAGGTACTTAATTTAATAACCATGTAATACATTTTTAGTTAACTTTGCTGCTGTGAAATTCTGCACTGAGGCAATGACATTTCGAGAATTTTGGTTTTCAGCCATTCATTTGATATAATCTTAGCCTCTGTGTTGAGTTGACACATTGTTAATGATAGGTTCAAAGAATCATACTGACCCAGGAACAAAGTGTGAGGTTCATACTGTAAATTATGATGTTTCTGCATACAAAGTTTTGTCAATTAAAAGTGCTACAGTTCAAAATGTATGCACCAAACACAAACCAGACACTGTTTAACTATCATAGAGGTCAGATGAGAAAGGTCAGTGGTATATGATACACCCCAAGCCCAAAATGCAACAGCATTTTAAAGTACAAAAGATATGACCTAGACACGAATTGTACAAGATTTTACTATAGGTATCAAAGGAAAAAGTCCAGGTTGAACTGATCTGACTTTGGCATATGACATGTCAACATATAAACATGTTGATTATTCAGTAATGTCAATTACGCTTCTGGATAACTCAACTAAAAACAAAATCGGACTATCAGAAACTCGGCTGGGACTATAACAAACTCGGACTAGAACAAACTTACTCTGCCTACCATTATTTATATGCAGAAATATATTGAACAAACTCGGACTACAATTAGTAGATTGTGTGGTTAACGGTTTTTCTGACTTTTTAAAATTTTTTACTTAATACAAGAATAAATTGCAACAGGATGCTGTTACGAAGTCTCCCAAACAAAGCTCCCATAATTAGTCATTCCCATGGTCGCCTGACATTGGGCAAAGTCCAGTACAAATTGGTTTGGTCTAGTAAAGTGATATGCATAAGTGACGCCTAGGGATTAACCCTGACTGTATGTCATTTAAATCTTCTTGAAATCATGAACAGGAATATATATTGTTTAGGGGTGGGGATCTCGATCCTTTAAAAGTTCTCAAAAAAGGAGGGGGGTGATTCTCAGGGGACTCACCCTTTATTTCATTTGATTTGTTTTATTGTCCCATACAAGAATAAATATGGTTTCGGGGTGGGGATCTCAACCGTTTACAAGTTTTCAAAAAGAATGGGGGTGGGGGTCACCCCTGTGGACTTCCCCTATATTTCAATTGATTTGTTTAATTGTCCCATACAAGAATATATATGGTTTAGGGGTGGGGATCTCGACCGTTTACAAGTTCTCAAACAGGAGGGGATGGGGTGACCCAGAGGGACTCCCGCTATATTTCATTTGATTAGTTTTGTTGTCCCATACAAGAATATATATGGTTTAGGGGTGGGGATCTCGACCGTTCACAAGTTCTCAAACAGGAGGGGATGGGGTGACCCAGAGGGACTCCCGCTATATTTCATTTGACGAGTTTTGTTGTCCCATACAAGAATATATATGGTTTAGGGGTGGGGATCTCAACCGTTTACAAGTTCTCAAACAGAAGGGGGTGGGGTAACCCTGGGGACTCCCCCAATATTTCATTTGATTTGTTGTATTGTCCCATACAAGAATATATATGGTTTAGGGGTAGGGATCTCGACCTTTTACCAGATAAAAACACATTCTCAAATTGAAGGGGTGGGGTGACCCCAGGGACTCAACCTATATAGCTTTACTGAAGACCGCATGTGTCTTATCACTTACTGTTTTCAAGTAATAGTCATTTGAAAATTAAAAAAAAATAAACCCCCATAGGGTTCTATAGTAAATCCATCCCTTCTGTAGGCCCCTCAAAATACCCCTAAATAGACCCCAAGAAGAAAAATGAACAGAACTGAGCAAAAACAATAAGTCTCCAAACTTTGTTTGGGAGACTAAATAACAAAATTCATGAATTATTTTAAACACGGTATTTATTTTGTCTTCAACCGGAGGACGGGAGGAAACCCCTGAAACCGGGATTATTGTACTCCTGTCAAGAGGCACACATATATGGATATCACGCATCTCTGGGGAATAACAATAAAAGCATAACGTAGAAACTGCTGTTTCGTGTAGATGTGTATTGATTTTATTTTCCGTGCAGCGCAGATCCACGACGTAGTGTTTGTGATAGCCATTTTCAAAATGAAGTTGAATTCATTTGAATTATCGATGCACATTCAGTACATTTTAATTCAAGCTGCAAGCTAATCAAAATAGAAGTAACTCAAAATTTCAGAAGCATCTTCCTAGAATTAGTATTCAAACACTAGTACTACATTATCTAGGAGTAGAACACACATCCTATAGTAAGATAGTCTGTCTAACTTCCGGTTTGATTCATTTGATTTTTGATTTTTGGTGTTTTAACACCACTTTTAAGCACCTCTTTTGGGCTATTTCGTGGCGGCCAGTTTTTATTGGTGGAGGAAACCGGAGTGTCGGAGAAAACCACCGACCTTCGATAGGAAAAACTTCCGGTTTGAGGCCGATGCCTTAGGAAAGTATATTGCTATAGCAAGCTGTAGTAAACTTTCCAAAAACAAACTATAAAAATCAGTTGAAAAAGGCTAAGAATAGCAATAATAAAAGTTAATAAAATTTCAATTTGGTCCAACTTGTATTAAAGTGTACAATATGATTTCCAAGTACACAACATGTTTCTGGAATAAAAAGTTTGGAAAGCCAGGACTTGTGTGGTTGGAGAGAGGGGCATAAAAAGAACAACTATGGTCAACTTTGCCTGACAAAGTTGCAAACTTTACACTATAACATAATTCTTTGAACTGGATATTTACAGAAAGTATTATGCGACTCATTCCAATACTAAAGATGTGGATAAGTTGTATTACCTGGTTTTGTTTTCAGATCATTCAGTCGGTCTATGAACTGCTTTACAACCTCTTCTCTCTGTGACCTATGCACTTTATCATAATGGGTACCAACAACTATCACAGGACATCCTGGAGCTCTGGCATAGATGTTTGATAACCATGGCTTTAACAATTCCACTTCTTCTAAACCTTTGTTGATTCTTAGGACAACCTATTTTTAGATAAATAATAAACTCTCAATATGTAAAATTTTTCATCTAAGTTATTTTAAATTTGTTATTGTGTGTGTATTTAAGAGTTTAAGGGTTGAACAGACTATTAGATGAATGACTTGCCTAACCTGAATTTAAATAATTTGCCTAGATGTATGAAACAATAGTGCACTTTTACTTATGATTTAATTTCTGTTGAAAGTCTTAAATATTAAGGTTTTACTACAAGTATCACAAAAACTTAACATTGATAATCCATAAAAATGAGGTCATGGTCAGATGATCCATGCCAGACAGAAAGTACACCTTATAATCATTCCATACACCAAATTTAGTGGTCCTTTTGCTTATAATACCTGAGAAACAGACCAGCCTCATAAACTTAAATATAAACTTAACATTGACCAAATGAACCATGAACATGAGGTCAAGATCATATGAACCCTGCAAGACAGACATGTTCACATAACAATCATTTCATACACCAAATATAGTTGACCTATTGCTTATAGTACTTGATAAACTGATAAAACCATGAAAAGTTAACATGGACCAATGAACCATGAATATGAGGTCAAGGTCATATGAAACCTGCCAGACAGACATGTACACCTTACAATCATTCAATACATCAAATATAGCTGACTTATTGCTTATAGTATCTGAGATACTGACTTGACCACTTAAACTTAACCTTAATCACTGTTCCATGAAATGAGTTTGAGGTCAGGTGAACCCTGTCTGAAAGACATGTAGACCTTGCAAGGAACCCATATACCAAATATAGTTATCCTAATATCATAATAAGTGAATTTTTCACATGACAAAAAAACGGTAATTTTTTTTTCAAGCAGTCACTGAACCATGAAAATGAGGTCAAGGGCAATGGCCATATGACAGACGGAAAACTTTGTAACATGAGGTATCTGCATACAAGATATGAAGCATCCTGGTCTTATACCTTCTGAAATATAAAGCATTATACAAATAGTTTATGTCGTCACCACTTGCGGATTGTAATCCATGTCTGCAAATTACCAAAAAATCACATAAAAAACAATCATTGTAGAATAACAGATTCAATTTTACAACTTTAACATGTCACCTTTCTGTGATCATTTAAAATGATCTCCAATTAAATCACTTTCAAGACAAAATAGAAAGATAAATCTATAAACAGTTTATAAAGTTTGAGATATTCAGTCTTACCAGATACAAAGCTTTATTAGACAAGTAACACTGATGTGTTTACACTAGTCCTAAGTCAGGAACCTGTTGTTCAGTGGTTGTCGTTTGTTGGTGTTGATAAAGTGTTTCTGGTTTTTTATACTTTTTTGATTTGTTATTGTCTTTTGATCGAGTTAATCATTTAATTGATATTTTATTGTGTATTTTTATGTTGTAATGTTATACCACTGTTACAGGTTAGGTTGTCTTTTGGCACTAAACCATCTGATCATTATGCACCGTCCTAAGTCCTTTGTTGTGAATTAAGTGTTTCTGGTTTTTTTTTATAGATTAGACAGTTGATTTTCCTGTTTGAATTGTTTTACACTAGTCTTTTTGGGGCCCTTATAGCTTGTTGTACACCTTACAATCATTCCATACATCAAATATAATGACTTATTGCTTATAGTATCTGAGATACTGACTTGACCACTTAAATTTTACCTTAATCACTGATCAATGAAATGAGTTTGAGGTCAGGTGAACCCTGTCTGAAAGACATGTAGACCTTGCAAGGAACCCATATACCAAATATAGTTATCCTAATATCATAATAAGTGAATATTTCACAAGACAAAAAAACTGTAATTTTTTTTCAAGCAGTCACTGAACCATGAAAATGAGGTCAAGGGCAATGGCCATATGACAGATGGAAAATTTTGTATCATAAGGTATCTGCATACAAGATATGAAGCATCTGGGTCTTATACCTTCTGAAATATAAAGATTTATACAAATAGTTTATGTCGTCACCACCGGCGGATTGTAATCCCAATGTCTGCAAATTACCAAAAAATCACATAAAAAACAATCATTGTAGAATAACAGAATCAATTTTACAACTTTAACATGTCACCTTTCTGTGATCATTTAAAATTATCTCCAATTAAATTACTTTCAAGACAAATTAGAAAGATAAATCTATAAACAGTTTATATAGTTTAAGATATTCAGTCTTACCAGATACAAAGCTTTATTCGACAAGTAACACTGATGTGTGCTATAGAATTCTTCTTGTCCAGCAAAGTCCCATGTACTCAATGTATATAAAACTTTTTTCCCTAAATCTTTTCTGTATCTTTCAAATCTACAATGTGAGTTATGTATATATGTAGTCTTTTTGTGGAAAAATTTGACATCAAAAAGCAAAACAATTCATGCCATAATGTTCTAGGACATATATTGCTGCAATTGATCCCAGGTCAACCTGAGCAGTTCATTCATAAAATGGATATTTGAAAATTGTCTATTCAAAATTATTTTATGGCTTGAGAATACTGTCATTTTTATTGACAAAGCAGTGAGGAAAATATTCTTTTTAATACGTTTAAACCCTGTTAATCATAAAAAGGTTCCTCATCTAAGCCATCCATTTTTTCTAATAAACAATGTCTAAGGATAACTTAAAATACAAAAACTTTTTTGTGTGTTACCCAATATTTCTATCATCTAAATGCCAAAAATTCAAAGCAATAATTGTTGTACTTAGATGATATATTCAAACTGTTACCAAATCTCTCCTAAAAGTTCTAACAGAGTCATAAGTTAGCTACTGATAGACCTGGTCTTTTTCAGTGGCGGAATGAGGTTGTTTTTAACCAACCATTATTTCAATTCTAATGATTGGTTTACCATAATATTTGTATTGATAGCTGATTGTTTGAACTATTTAACAAACTTACACCCAGTCTTTGACAATAATTCCCACAGTTGGTGTGTTGTTAGCTGCTGGTTTAGGCAGTTTCATCAGTGCACGGAGTAGTGTTGATTTACCTCTACCTCCATAACCAACTACCATTACCTTCATTCTGAAGTATGCTGCAGCCTTAAAAAACAAGTAAAAGGCTGGAACTGCCAACCGATGCTCCCTGAACTGCACATTTATTTAAAGAAACATTTTTTATTTCAAGGGTTCAAATACTAGTATGTTTTGTCAAGAGAAAAATAAACATGTACTATTATTGCTAATATTTCAATCCTTCTAATTTATAGTGGGATACCCCATGCCAATACCAACTTGAACAAAAAATTCTAATTTTAGTAACAGTGATCTTGACCGTTGACCAAAAACTTAAGAGACTTCTTCCCTTTCCCTATATCTTTCATCTGTATAAGTATCATTCCTATCAATCAAGGAAAACTCAAGTTACCATCCAAAAGTCATTTTTTCAAATTTTTATATTTTTAGAAACAGTGACCTTGACCTTTGACCCCAAATTCAATAGGCTTCTTTAATTTCCCATTATATATCATCTGCATACGTTCCATTGCAATCAAGCAAAAGATAATTAAATTAAAGAACCTTAGTGAGCGCACTCACATACCCCACATCCCCACATTGTCACTGGAGAAATAAAATAACTGTAAGAAAAAAAAATTGTATAAGAAAAAAAAATTGAATCATAATTTCCTGTCGATATGCACATCTTCATAGTATGTCCTTATTATCTACAAAGTTTCATGAAATTCTGTTGTGTGGTTTCAGAGGAGTTGCGATGACAAACTGTTGCAGTAGTATATTGAAAGAAATAAGTTCAAAGGGGTGTAACTCCTTGAAAAAAAATTGAATCATAATTTCCTGTCGATATGCTCATCTACATAGTATGTCTTTATTATCTACAAAGTTTCATGAAATTCTGTTGTGTGGTTTAAGAGGAGTTGCGATGACAAACTCTTGCAGAAGTATATTGAAGCAAATAAGTTCAAAGGGGCGTAACTCCTAGAAAAAATATTGAATCATAATTTCCTGTCGATATGCACATCTACGTAGTATGTCCTTATTATCTACAAAGTTTCATGAAATTCTGTTGTGTGGTTTCAGAGGAGTTGCAATGACAAACTGTTGCAGTAGTATATTGAAGCAAATAAGTTCAAAGGGGCGTAACTCCTAGAAAAAAAATTGAATCATAATTTCCTGTCGATATGCACATCTACATAGTATGTCCTTATTATCTAAAAAGGTTTCATGAAATTCTGTTTAGTGGTTTCAGAGGAGTTGCGATGACAAACCGTTGCAGTAGTATATTGAAGCAAATAAGTTCAAAGGGGCGTAACTCCTGGAAAAAAAATTGAAATGTAATTTCCTGTCGATATGCACATCTACCTAGTATGTCCTTATTATCTGAAAAGGTTTCATGAAATTCTGTTGTGTGGCTTGAGAGGAGTTGCGATGACAAAAGGTTGCAGTAGTATATTTGGCAAATAAGTTCAAAGGGGCGTAACTCCTGGAAAAAAAATTGAATTGTAATATCCTGTCGATATGCACATCTACGTAGTATGTCCTTATTATCTGAAAAGGTTTCATGAAATTCTGTTGTGTGGTTTGAGAGGAGTTGCGATGACAAGAAACAGGACTGACGGACTGACGGACTGACGGACGGACGGACAGACGGACAGACGGACGGACCAGTCAAAAACATTATACCCTCCGCAACTCGTTGCAAGGGGTATAATTACTATCTGGAAACCTTTTATATGGGTCATTTATGGTTGTATGGTTATATATATATGATTGTCCATTTGATTTTAGCAAATTTACTAACCTTTTTAAGTTTGTTATGTAGAAATGATATAAGGTCTTTTACTCTCCCATTAACTAAAGATCTGTCTAAATGTAATTCCACCCTCTGTATCTAAACTGAAATGCAAAATATAATTAAATACATTATCTTTTAATACACAGTTTATTTATTTGTTCTGAATGTTATTGATGACAATAAATTAAAAAAAGTCCGAACAGTAATCTGTGTGATACATTGTAAGTACATAGCAAAATTTTGAAAGGCACTTTAAAAAAAATACAGGGGGTAAAGTTGCTGTAACTGAAGATGTCTTCCGAAATTCTGATATTATTCAAACAAAAAATTCAGAGCTTGACATACTCTGTAGGCACATGTCTGTTTTTTTTAAGGTTGATCCCTAGATGTAATCTGCTTTTCTTTGTAGTAAGGTTGCTGTATCATTGATGGAACCCCAATATTTCCCTTTTATCAAAATACACGAAAATGGAAATTCAGTAAACCTAAATGTACTGTGAACACAGCTAAGAACTTATATCAAAACTTAACCACAATTTTTGTCAACAATGAATAAAGGTACAGATGAATCTCTAATGTTTTCATGTTATTTTTTCAAAGAGTGGATATGTTGATATAACATCAAAATTATCTACATGAATTGTATTGCAAATTCTATAGTTTGATATAAAAACTCCTGAAATAATTCTCATCAAATGATGAAATAGAAGATAAACAATGCAATCAGGGACTTGAAAATATGTGAAAATTTCATGTAAATTCATTACCAAGTAGTTTTGGAGGTATGGGGCAAATCAGACAAATAGACCATCATATATATTAGCTACCACTAGAGGTGTTAATATACTGAAGTATGCTTACTTCCCACATCCTTGAACATCTTCCCATTTCATCTGGTAATGTCTTTAATGATTTGTTGTAGCTGATGTCAAGGGAGGTCAATGAGGTCAACTGTCCTATTTCCTTTGGTAACTGAAACACATAAATCATATGTTTGTTTTAGTTAACCTAATAAACACTTGAATGTTCATATCTAAATTCAAACTTCATCCATCACTACATTTTCAACAGAAATTTAAAATGACCTGCTGTTACTGTTGTTTCTGCACATTTAATGGAAAAGAAAGAAAATTCTTTTGATCCATAACTCTGCAATGTCATATCAGAAATTTATAAAAACCTTCAATAGATATAAACAAGTCACCGAAGTTTCCTGGAACTGCTCAAAGCATTTTTGAGTTATAGTCAGAAGACTGGAAATTCCCCTATTTTTTATGAATAAGTCCCATAACTCAGAAACGTTAAATCTGAAATTTATAAAAATCAACAGGGAGCTTACGTCAATAGATATAAACAATTCACAAAAGTTTCATGAAAATTGGTGAAAGGGTTTTTGAATTATTGTTCGACCTGTTGACGACAGACAGAGGGACAATGGTATACCATAATACGTCCCGTAAACAGGTGTATAAAATAATAAGTATAAAAATAAAAATACATTAAACAGTAATATAACAAGATATCAAAATTAATAGTTTCTGAAGTTACTCTAATCAACTCATACTTAAAGATTTCATAGGATAAGAAGGTTATTATGTGAATGTTGAAAAAGAATTGGGTTGTCAGCCAATACCAATTGAATAAATTCCTCTGAACCTTTTTTTTTAAAAAGAAATTGCTTCTTTTTTTTTAATCACAACATCATTATGATGTCCTCTCCTAGTACATTTGAATAATCCCTCTTTTAATGTAAAGCTTTTTTAATATGTTTTTTTTTGTAATTTGCTACATGTGTTTATATGATAATAAAAAGACATTTGTACTTTAATACATACATAACTGTTATTTTCTATAATAATAACCTAATGTGTTATATATTTAACTTTAATCCTCAACTTTTACATAGACCTGACCCTGAACCTAACCAGACCTCAGGGTTGAAGTACTTTGACAGCAAAACAATACGAAAAAATTACCATCTATTTAATAGACTTGAAGAAAGTTCATAATAACATAATTTGATGAACTTGAAAGTAAGAGTAACAATTTTTCAGGCTATGGTTAACAAATTTGTGTTTATACTAATACATTGTTTCCACAACTTACCTCACTTAGATTATTACCGTCAATGGCAAGAGTTTCCAACTTAGTCCAAGATTTTCCTCCTTCTAAATTTAACTGATAGAAAATGAAAAATGAAAACCACATAATTATATCTGTAAATTATTTTGTTGCAGGTTTCATTTTGATAATTATACAGCAAGATAATCCTGCAAGGCACATATGCAGTTTTTCAAGGTAACACATTTTCATTATTATCATTATTCAAAAATATATAAGTTCCATGTATCTTAATGGATCACAAAAGGCCAGACCAGCATCTTAAAAGTGAAGAATAGACATGGTGTATAAATAGGTTTTTTCATATTACCAACTTCTGACTCTGGATTATATAATTTTTCGACAGGTTACCTACGCTTTATTAGGCAAAGATGTCTTATGATTACTGGCATAATTTGAAGACACTATAAATGTAAAATATAGAAACATTACAACTATCTAGTCTGACCCATATCAAAATAATTAGATAACTTGGCTGAATGTATGAATAGGGATGAACTGCATTTCAATTTCAATAACAAACAGATTGAAAGAGTTCAAGTGAAGTAATTACCAAAAGAGATGCTTTCTGAAGAATAAATATGTCTTTCATTAAAAATATATGACAGCATACCCTCAAGCTTGGGAAGTCTTGACACTTGTGTATTGTTTTTCAATGAATATAGTTTTCAATGCTGACCAATTTATTCAATGACAATGACTGCATAAGGGATTCTAAAGAAACAGAAATTTGGTAAAATATTTTCAGGGGTTATTCCATTTGAAATAGTTGTTTTAACAGGAATCCAGAAAGTTTATGTGTGTCTGTAGAATTTCATCTATCCTAAATCAATATTTGTTATAAACTTTTAAAGACACAGAAATAAATGTTCATGTGCCTCTTGCTGGTTGTTTAAATCAAACAAATCTTACAAGTTATAAATCTTACAAGTTATGTTTATTAATAAACATTTGCCGTATCTGAACATTATCTTTGGTATACATAGACTTACCTTCGTTATTTTGTTTCTTGACAGTTTTATTTCTTGAAGGAACTGAGATCGCCATTGAGTTGGGGCAGGAAAACTGACTATGTTATTATCACTCAGATCAAGTTTCCTTAAACTGAAAAATAAGGGTAACAGTAAAAACTGTGGCATTGACAAACTTTTTTTCCAATATACAAACTTTCTAGTAAAGCATAATATATATAATAGATTTATCCCATTCATGTTTATGTGCCTGTTATAAGTGGTGAATTTCATCAGTAATTGTTGCATCTTTTTTTTTAACTTAAAATCTAATGTTGGTGTCAGATATCATTGTTTTTTTATTAAAACTACAAAAACAAGTTCCCTTATCATGAATTACAAATTTTATAGTATAAATTCAAAAGAGTGCCTAGCTGAAATGTCTCCCCTACTTAATTCATGTTGAAAGTCTTCAAGAAAATGTAATACTATAAGTATTACATAAAATTTAATGCTATCAATGACCCTTGGTCAGATGAACCCTGTAAGATGGACATGTACCCTTACAATCATTCCATACAACAAATATAGTTAACCTATTACTTATAGTGTCTGAGAAACAGACCTGACCACGAAAACATAACGCTGACTTATGAACCATGAAAATGAAGTCAAGGTAAGATGAACCTGCCAGACAGATGTGCACCTTCCAATCATTCATACACCCAATACAGATAACCTTTTGATTATAGTATCTGAGATAGGACCTAACCATGAAAACTTAAAATTGACCAGTGAACAATGGAAATCAATCATTTATACACCCAATACAGTTAACTTTTGATAATAGTATCTGAGAAAAGACCTAATAATGAAAACTTAACATTGACCAATGAACCATGAAAATGAGGTAAAGATCAGATGAACCTCTCGGACATATCATTCAATACACAAATACAGTTGAACTATTGCTTCAAGTATCTGAAAAACAGACCAAACAACAAAAACTTAACATTGACTGATGAATCCTGTCAGATAAACCTTACAATCGTTCTTAGTATATAGTATAGTTGACATATTGCTTGTAGTATCTGAGAAACGGACCTAATTAAGAAAACTAAAAGTTGAACCATGTAAATGAGGTCAAAGGCAACTGATATTTTCCAGAAGGAAACCTCAGACAATAATGAAGCTGTATACCTGACATGAATTACCCAGCTATTCTACCTTTAGAAAATGAATCTTTAAACACTGAGCAAACAGCCCCACCAGATAAGCATTTTTATGTATAGCATTCTGCAACATTTGTCACAAGTGAGACATTAAAAAGTTTGATTTTTGGATTATGGGTCAATTTTTTTTTCACTGCTATGTTTCACTTGACCATACTTCTAAATCAATCTATCTTAGAATTTTTAGCATGACAGTTGTGACAACAGTTATAAATTGTATATGCTTTTTCCGTTGTAGACAGCTGGTATAAAGTAGAACTAAAAGATAAAGTACAAAATTTACAGAAACTTTGAAAAACAGAACAAACTTCAGAAATAAGTATATGTCTTAACATGCTTCTGACTAACATTCTAATATATGTCCAACATTCTTTGTATTTTTAATTCTAAAATAATTTAAAATATATTTTCAAAGACCTTACTTTTGTAAATCCAAAATAAATTTTGGAATGTAGAGTGGCTCCTTTTCTGTCAATTTGTTCTTCTTTAATTTTAATCTTATTAACTTTGGTAACATGGATGTTATGCCTTGTTTAGGTAGAGATTCTGAAAAAAAAATGAAGGCAGTTTTACTGTTTTTATAAATTGCAGTAGTAAGAATAACTGTATTGTATTGAATATTTACTGATATCAAACAAGGTTTTACTGTTCCAGCATCAGTTGTTTTCAACTGTAAACTAAATTTATGATAGAATGGATTTAAATATTTTGCAGTTCTAAAGCTTAAATTGTACCTTAAAACATATCTAAAGTCAACTCTAACATTTTCTGCAGTCCTGTAGATTCAACATTTTACCCTTTGACAATACTAATGTTTTCTTATCAAAACTAACATTACGATCCCCCAACCATACAAAAAATTATCCAATATATGTAGATTGTCTGGAAACATAAATTTATTTGTACTTTAAAGCTTTAGAAATAAGACAAAAAGAGAGGCTCATAGAACTTTTCTCCTGTTTCGTAGCAAGTACAAATCAATTTTATTTATTTTCCTACACTATATATAAATGGTTTTTATCCTGCAGTTTGACCCTGGCACTGTAATTTAGTTATTTTACAGTAATTCCAAATCTTTGCTTTTTTTTTATAGAAGCCGACATGGTAAAATGTGGACTGCAGAGAGGACCCCAAAATGAACTGTTATGTAAACAATAATGTTATCATTACCATTCCCTCAAGATGAAAGCAAGATAACTGTTGACCTTATATGTACAATTAAAAATAAATAAAACATTTATTTGCATACCTGTTATGTGTTTAATAGTTGGCTAACTTTAGAATAAATAATAATACATGTACTGTCTAATCAAAACTGACATAATTTGGATGCCTTGTTTTGATTTAAGAAACATTTTCATTAACCTGCTAATACTGTTCATTAAACAATTTGGACTGAATAAAGTGCATCTAATGTGGTAGGATATATTGCTAAGGAGAATTCTTCTAGAAATGACATGTAATTTTGTAGACAAAGGAAAGTCTATTCAAATTCAATCAAATATCTGTTTATCTTTTTATCTTATTAATTTCTAAAAAAATATCTTAGCTCTATTGGTCAAATCACTAATTGCATATAAATGGGTATAATGAATCTTAAAAAAAAAAATCAGACTGAATATTAACCACCCAAATGTAATACATTCTATAAGATTTTTTATACGACCGCAAAAAATTTGCGTTCGTATATTGCTATCATGTAGTCGTCGTCCGAAGACATTTGGTTTCCAGACAATAACTTAAGTATAAGTGAATGGATCTCTATGAAATTTAACCATAAGGTTCAATAGCACAAAAGGAAGGTTGGGATTGATTTTGGGGGTTATGGTCCCAACTGTTTAGGAATAAGGCATTTTTCTAGTTTCCAGACAATAACTTGTGTATAAGTTGTACCACAAGGTTCCATACCACACACAGAAGGTTGGGGTCGATTTTGTGGGTTGTGGCTTTAATCGTTAAGAAACTAGAGGCCAAATAGGGGCCAAAAACAAGACTTTTTCTAATACTGACTAAGCTGGTTCTAACATAAATTATTTCTGATCTATATAAAGAAACAACAAACACTGATATGGCAGGAGATACACACCAAACAGGGTGTGTTAATTATTATATTTAGTTTGTAAACAGATTTACTAAGTATTGCGCAACAGCAAAGTATTGCACAACAGCAAGAAATCTTCAATTGAAAATAAATACAAATCTTTTAACAATTTCAATGAGGATAAATTTAAAGTCTTGAATTGTTTGAGGTTTTTACCATGTATTACTATATTGGATATTTGGACATTTTTAAATAGGTCTACATTGAGGTCCAAAGGGTCCAAAATTAGACTTTGTTTGATTTCATCAAAAACTGAATTCTGGTGGTTCTATGATATGCTGAATCTAACTGTGCATTCAGATTTCTAATTTTGGGACCTGTTTTCAAATTAGTCCATATTAAAGTCCAAAAGGTCCAAAATTAAATGTTTGAAATCATGGGTTTTTTTTTCATATGCTGAATCTAACCATGGAATTAGATTTTGGATATTGGACCATTAAGTAAATTAAATGTCCCATTTCAAATTTTTAAGTTATCTGACCACATTTATTCTGTGTCAGAAATCTATAATGTGTCAAATATTTAATCACTATCCAAATTCAGAGCTGTATCAAGCTTGAATATTGTGTCCATACTTGCCCCAACTGTTAAGAGTTGGACCTCTGCGGTCGTATCCAGCTGCTCCAGGCAGAGCGCATTTTAATTGAATAAAACCTTAACCATGAATTTAGTACTTTAACAACTGAATTTTAATATTGTAGTAAATAAACCATTTTAGGCTTTCAAGCCTACAGAAAATTTGTACTACATTTAACATTAAATTTGTGGTTAACCTGTAGCCCTTTCAAAAGACTCATTTACTACAATAATGTAATATATGTTCCCTATTGGAATTTTGAAACATGAACTTAATTTTAAGCATAAATACCTATTTCATTGTTTTCTAGATCTAAGATTTCTAGTTTACAACTACCATGTAGGAACTCCTCTGGCACAGATTTTATGTAGTTACAAGACAACTCTAGCACTTTAAGACCAGGCAAATCCAAAGGTTCCTTTGGCAATTCACGAATTTCATTACTGAAATATAAATCATCAATAAAACAAAATGTATAAACCAAACTTGCCTTGTGTTCTGTACATCAAAATTTTTCTCTTATATAAACTTAATAAATTTTCATATAAAAAAAAAAAACTAGCAGTTCAAAATTGATTACTTTGACCATTGATATTTTGGTGTACAGTGGATACCAATTTTCATGGATTGAGGACAAATTATATTTTCGTGGATATTTGATATCATGGTTTTGCTAAAGTTTGCATTCAAGCCTATAGAAAATTTGCATGTCATTGATCATTTAAATTTTTGTTTACCTGTACCCACAAAATCCACGAAAAATTGGTATCCCACAAATAATAATGAATCCACTGTATATTAATTTTTGAACTTTATTACTGATACCAAATAATTTAAATTATAACTCTCACTCTCAGATAAAATATCCACATTTACTATTCCTCAACTAATACACATGTAGTTTCAATAAAGTGTTATATGGAAAACTGTTTCTCTAATTTTTTCACTATTTTCACATTTCCCAACCGATTGTGAAAAAATTGTTCTCCTCACTAGTGAAATATCTGTTCTCGGCAAATGATTGGTCCAAATTTAATTATGAAGTAAAATTTTCTTGGTTTCTTCTGAATTTCCTATTGTGACGTCATGAAAAAAGGCGACCATGCCTGATGACGTCACATATAAAGAACACAACTTTCTGCAAATTTTTGAAAAGGAAGGATAAAAATCATTA
This sequence comes from Mytilus coruscus, assembly GCA_017311375.1. Taxonomy (NCBI): domain Eukaryota; kingdom Metazoa; phylum Mollusca; class Bivalvia; order Mytilida; family Mytilidae; genus Mytilus; species Mytilus coruscus. The sequence goes on along the minus strand of CM029595.1, from coordinate 84,204,757 downwards.
GAGAAACAGATTCCACCACCATAACTCATAACTTGTGTATTATGTTATTTTCCACTCTCAACAGTTAAATTTTAATTATTTAAAAAGCTCGGCAAGCCTCGCTCTTTAAATATCAAAATTTAACTGTCTCGAGTGGAGAAATATCGTAACACACTTGATGCAGTGTTGGAATCTATATTTCTTCAACCTATGTTGAATATTTCGAACTATAGGTATAAACTTTCACACTGAAAATAGGAAAAATCATTCCAGAAGAGAGATTTATCTAACATTGTACATTTAGTTGACAAAATGAGAAATGGAAAGGCTAACTCACATGCGAAGAGGTTGCAAAACATCTTTGGCCAGATAGAATAGATAAAAAAGTGACAAAAAATTAAATGTTACCAGTTCAAGAAGAAATGTGTTAAAGCTGGCAAATGCTGACAAAACAACTTTGGTATTCCAGTAATGCTGTTACTTGACAAGTCTAGGAATTTTAGATTTTCATTTCTCCACATATCATCACCCATTCCAATTTCGCTGATCTGATTTAAAAATTGTTTTTATAAATTTAAAGGATTTGACTTGTGTCTTTTAGTTCTAATTGTGAATGTAATGATAGAAATGTACGACTCTAATGCATTTTTAAAAATATCATCAATTATTGTGAATATTTATATGTTTCAAGACATTAGTTTTCTATGTCGTGCTTTATTTAGTTTTGTTTGTCTTTTGGTCATTTTTCATTATTTTCCATGGCATTATCAGTTTGTTTTTGACTTAAGAGTTTTCCCTTTGGTATCTTTCGCCTCTCTTCTTCAAGCTTATTAACTCTAAAAAAAACATCTGAGAAAACAAATTTTAATTAAATGTATATTTAAAAGCTATAATATATAATAAATAACACTATTACCATTCAAGATATTTCCAAAATGTTTATTTCTGAAGTTATATTATAATATATAATGCTATTACCATCTAAGAGATTTCCAACATGATTATTGCTAAAGCTATATACTATAAATTCACAAATTATTATGTGCATTAATATTTATCATTGCGATTTTTAAGAATGGACAAAATGTGAGATTAATTATTGCGATTGCAGGAAAATCTGAGTACAGAGATATGTATCTGATATCAGAACGCGAGTTCTTATTATTGCGAAAGTCCCCCAGTCGCATTATTCGCATTAATAAAAACCTCGCCATAATTTCTGAATTTACAGTATTAGTATATAACACTATTACCATTTAAAAGATTTCAAAAATGTGATAATAGATAACATTATTACCATTTAAGAGATTTCAGTGCTTCCTTCTCATTATATTGAATTTCTCCTGTTGCTGTGTGCCTTTACACAATGTGGTTAGAAATAATTAAGATCGCATGCATGTTCAATTGTTTCATGCAATAAATGAGCAATTTAAGGTTTTGTGATTTGTAGCTATCATGAACCTTTGTTGGTTATAGTAACATCCTTGTCCTATCTGGTTAAGGCTTTTAACATATATGAGAGAAACAAATTTTCTTCTGTTTTTTGGTGAGCTACAATACTTCTCCATTCAACAGTCAAAGTTAAGATGTTTTTAAAAGCTCTTCAAACATGGAGAGTTGAAATTCTTGAGGATTTAAATGAAATAATGTAACACATTAGTAACAGAAGGAGCATCTATTTTTATCCTATACTAAAATAGACATAAATTTTAGTGTAGGGTTATCAATGACTACATACCTTGTTGTCAGAAAGATCTAAATGTTTTAGTGAGTTATTTTCCAACAAAGACATGGGAATTTTTGTGATTTTGTTGGACTTTGCTTCAAACTGTTTCAAGGTTGGCAAGTTCTACAAAAAATAAATTTATTTTTATAAATCAGAAGGTCATGTACGTGTGTATGCATGTGAAAATTCCTTAGCAACAATAAATATCAAATGGGCTTAAGGGATGCATCGATTGCATTTTAATACCCTTGATGTCATTTATAAGTTCTGAGCATATAGATATAAGAAGATGTGGTATGAGTGCCAATGAGACAACTCTCCATCCAAGTCAAAATTTATAAAAGTAAACCATTATTGTTTCATGCAATAAATGAGCAATTTAAGGTTTTGTGATTTGTAGCTATCATGAACCTTTGTTGCAAAATAGCCATTATAAAGGTAAACCATTATGACATTTAATGTAAAGTTAAACAAATTCTATAAACTTGATCTTGAAATAAAAACAAAATTTTCACATGTTTCTTCCATAGCTTTAGTTACAGGCAACAATATTATAAACCCTTCCACATTCTTTATGTGGCAGTCTGATGTCAAGAGCCTGTAATTCAGTGGTTCACTTATATTTTCGTCATTTGAACTCTGGTGGATAGTTGTCTCATTGGCAATCATATCACATCTCCTTATTTTTATATAGTAATCACATAAACTTTGTAAAAGTGATTATAAAAATGAAAGTAAATGTTGTATTTTCATAGGGCACAAAGTCTTTTGATATTGCTAATTTAATTAAGAAATAATTCATGGGGGCTTGAATTTATACTGATTTTACCACGGGTTGGCTCTTTATGCTGAATATTTTACCACAAGCAACAGTGAGGGGTAAAATATTGACATAAAGGGCAAACCTGTGGTAAAATCAGTATAAATTCAAGCCCCATGAATTATTTCTATTCTAATAGGACAAATACGGCAATTCTTTTGGATTGAAGCGCTCTAGGTGAAGGCAAATATTTTCCGTTCCCATAAATAAACGCACTATTACATTGACGTAAAAGAACGGAGCAAACTGAACTAGTGACATGCTTAAACTATTTACAATAATGTATTAAGATAGGGTTGGATGAATTTAAATGATAATTTTTCTTATATATATATGAAAAAAAAAAGGCTTATAATACATTTTATCATCGTTTGTTTATGTTTCCTTGTTGTGATGATTTTTGGTTTCACAATCGTGCATTTTCCTGTAAAATGCTTATATTCTTACGTCATCGTTCAGTGACGTTGGGTAGCTCATTCATAAAAAAGTATATGATGTGGGAGTTTGATCAGAACAGCCCAAACAATATATTCATATTTTACCACGGGTGTGTACTCAAAGCGTTTGAAGAACGTTATTTGTTTTCATACTGCAAAATTCTTTAAAAATTGACCGATCTGTTTTCAGTTTTGGCATTTGGAATGCAATGAGAGTCAAAATGTTATCAGGTTCTAAGTTAAACTCCTAGTGAAATTAAATGATAAAGTTCTAAACCTTAAATAACTCCTCTGGTAGTGTTTGTAGTCTGTTATAACTCAAGCTTATCTTCTGCAGACATGTAAATTTGGCCCAGAATTCTTTGTCACAGTCTGCTAGATTTTGTATATCACTGATTTTATTACTAGAAACGTCCAGTAAAACAACTTCAATGTTTTTATTTAGTACCACATTTGATCTTCTAGATTCATTATCTGAAACATTATTAAAGTCAATTTATAAATTCACAAATTTGTAAATAAATGATGCAAATGCAGCAAAGAAAAATAAACAGCTGCACAAGAAGCTCATAATACACCCATCATATGAATATTGAAATTATTGCAATGTAACAGCCTCAGACCCCTTTAACAATTCTGACCTATCATCTGCTTTGATCATTGAGCTATACCTTTGTTTCAACATTGTATAGAAATCTATAAAACATGATATTGCTCCCAATTTTAATTCTTTTTGAATAACATAAACCTAAATTTTAAGTGTTTTCTGTTCAAAAACATCTTTTGTTTCTGTAATAGTGTCCTGTCATTTCTAAAAACCTTTGATAAGCTTTGTTCATGTATTGTTCTTTAGAATTCAAATTATTCTTTCTTCTCTGAAAGCACTTTGTTATGTTCATGTACCTGTTATTTCCTAATAAGAGTCTGTGCTTGAGTTTCAGATTTACCTGAGAAAGAGAGTCTATGCTTGAGTTACGGCTACCATCAAGACATTCATTGATTCTTCTTACAAGACTATTGTCATTCAAATCACTTTCATTTCTGACTAAAGGTTGGTAAGGCTGAAAAATAAATAACATTACTTTAACTTCATGATTGTTTACAATCAATGATACCAAAACGATAGATTTACCAATGCTCTTAAAAGTGGCCAATATGATTTAATTTTATCAAGAGTTATGTTACATTATGTTCAAATAAATGATGCACTTAAGTTAATGCAGGCAAATCTAAGATTAAAATGCATGGATCAACAAGCTTCCCTAGATCATTAATGATTTATATGTATAAAAAAATCTCAAGGTCTTGATTTTAAAAATTCATGTGTACAATTGCATGACAAAATGCCAATTATCAGATTATTTGTTTTATCTGATGTAACCATGGTAACCTGGTTTTAAGATAATAAAATATAACAGGAAAAAGTAAGATTTTTTTCCTATGTAATGCAACTTTCCAAATGATCTAAAATAAAATTTCAGACAGACATGTATGTGGATTTTATAATGTTGTAGGGCTGTCGTCTCATTCATGATCATTTATGTATGCTCATATCTTATTTATTCATACTATATAAAACCTCTGCTGAAACTAAATAGTCTCACCTGATGCATGATTTGAAAATAAGGTCAAGTTCAAACAAACTTATCAGTTGTGTATGTCCCCATTATAATGATTTCAATTACAAAATATTGTTGACCTGTATAGTTTCTGTGATAAAGACCTTATCCAATATTTTAAAACTGAGATATGTCAGACAGATATTGTAACAAATCAACATACCATCTAATATTGATTTGTCATGCACAATTACTTGGCATTAGACAAAACCTGATCACTAAGTACAAAAAAGAGGTTAAGGTCATAGTACATCAGTCTAATAGACAAATATTTTTTCAGAAGACCTGTAATCCCTTACATAAGAGTGGAACTTTGCAGTTTGAAAATTAATTTTGCAGTGAAACAATTTTGATAGTAAGCAATATTATTCCAAAATATGTGAGTATCTATTGAAAAAATCAAAGCATTTTAATAAATCGTTCAAGGATAACCTATTCCAGTATCAGACGTTTTTTTCATTTTAAAGTTTTAAATCTTGTAAGCCCATGATATTGAGGAAATTTGACTCAGTTGTGTTTTAAGATTGTTAATAATGCCATAAAACTTAAAGCTTTTGACAGAGAGAGATTTTCATAGTAATAACAATATTGTTGTCATATTTCTAGTTCTTACCAGTTTAGAATCTACACCAATGAGATCCAATTGTTCATAGGAATTATTCCTACTCATACCAGTTCTTGGTGATGGACTTCTGGATTTTCTAGACCATGGTACTAAAATCAACACATAATAAGTAAAAGAAATTAAAGGGAGATAATTCATTGTTAGTCAACAGAACGTTTTAATAGCATTATTAAACTAGAGATACTGTAAAGTGATACCAAGCCACTTAAGAAAAGGGAAAGTAAACCCCAAAAATAATTGATATTGAAAACAAAATAGAAGGTGCACTTACGCTTTTAGGAGGAGAATGGGATATAAATGTGTACTGTAGTGTGCACATGATTTTTGAAGAAATCCTGGAAAATGATTCTGATAAAAGACAAAATAGAAGGTGCACAATAGCAATTTTCTATGAAGTGAAAAATAGCAATTTCTACGAGGTGCACAATAGCAATTTATGGTTAAAATTGTGAGATAGTTTCAATGAATATTATTAAGGGGTCCAGTAGTAATACCACCATTGTTTTTTCCCTATTAGTCTTTGTTAAATTGGCACTTTTCAAAAATTGTGCAGAATTTATCTTTGTTTCAAATACAGAAATACTTGGCATGAGTAAAGTTTCATCCTGTCCAGTACTACAGACAGAATTTCACATAATATTTCATTGCATATAAGATAATAACCATCACTGGAAGTTAACCAATCAAATTTTCACCCCTTTTTTTCCTATTTACGAGCTTTAGTAGCCATGTAACCTCAAAGTTTCGATAAAATATTTTATAGAAGCACCAAATAAAAAAAGAATGGTGCTCTGAAACACGCAGGATATATGTTTATGACTTCGAAATTTTTTACTGCAATGAAATGTAGAATCAATTTCCTGCAACTGTCAAATTCAAGGGAATATTTTTTTTTCGACCCTTTTTCGTATGAAAAGGGATGTGACATACTATCTGTGTTTCAAATAAAGAAATACTTGGCATGAGTAAAGTTTCATCCTGTCCAGTACTACAGACAAAATTTCACATAACATTTCATTGCATATTAGATAATAACCATCACTGGAAGTTAACCAATCAAATTATCACCCCTTTTTTCCTGTTTACAAACTTTAGTAACCATGTAACCTCAAGTTTTCAAAATATTTTATAGAAGCACCAAAACCAATAAACAACTGCGCCATGAGCGCATGATACGCCCGTCGTCTTGTGTGTGAATTTTTATGCAATAATCATAAATAGTTTCTGACATACGGCCTGACATGCGAAAACCCCCTTTTTAAAAAAAAAACTCAATATCTCTAAAATAAAATTTTGAATCAAAACCAAAAAGTATACAGATCTGTAGATTAGTATAACTAAGAAGTGTTTAAAATTTTAAGCAATAATCATAAATCATTTTTGAGATACGGCACGACATGTGAAAATCCCCCTTTTTAAAAAAAAAAATCAATATCTCAAAAATAAAATTTTGAATCAAAACCAAAAAGTATACAGATCTTTAGATTAATATAACTAAGAAGTGTGTAAAATTTTAAGCAATAATCATAAATTGTTTTTGAGATACGTAGCGACATGTGAAAAACCCTCCCCTTTTTACAAAATACTCAATAACTCAAAAATAAAATTTTGAATCATCACCAAAAAGTATACAGATCTTAAGATTAATATAACTAAGAAGTGTGTAAAGTTTTAAGCAATAATCATAAACTGTTTTTGAAAGAATGATGCTCTGAAACACCCAGGAAATATGTTTATGACTCAGAAATTTTTTACTGCAATGAAATGTAGGATTAATTTCCTACAAATGTAAATTCAAGGGAATATTTTTTTCTACCCTTTTTCGTATGAAAAGGGATGTGACATACTATCATGAATTGGTGGTATTACACCTCTAGGAGTTGAGTACCCAAATGTGTACTATAGTGTGCATATATGACTAAGTCCATGTCATCCCAAAGTAAACACAAAAATCATTCAGATGAAGAAATAAAATAGGAGGTGCAAAAAACATGTGCAATGTGTGATTAAGATACTGTGAAAGTTTCACATAATTGTGTCTAGCAGTTCAGGAGCAGTTGAGGGTACAAAAGCTGGAAGAAGATGAAGAACTTCCCTATCACTGTAAGCTCCCTTTTAGAAAGTGGGGTATAATAAAGTTCATTGTAATATTTTATTATATTTTCTCTTTATAATTACATTATGTAAATAACTGAATATTTTGAATGTTTTCAGTGTTTGAAACACTCATGGGAAAATGGTCTGTTGACTGAATAGGGCAACAGTCTCTTGCCTGCAGAGGAATGGGCAGTATTTTGCCAATGTCCAAAATAAGATTTAAAATTTTGTTTGGAGACAAAATACGGCAGCTGGTGATATTTCTGGTGACAGGGCCTTTATCTCTCCAGCAGATATTTGGAAAGAGGTTCAAATTGTTTAAAAATGATTTTAAAAGGATAATTGATATTTGCAAATGGCAAATTTCATAAATCAGGACATAAAATTGTATGTCAAGCTTGATTGGCTTAAGGATGCTTGCTACTCTTTTTCAAAATAACAAGCTTGTTAAAAGACTTTTATAAATTGATAGTATATAAATAAAGAAACTAAAATAGCAGAAAAAAATGAAGGGTTCGTGTGCTTGTTTTTGAGATATGAGTTATTGAAAATTTGGCGGGAAATAATTCTCTCTAGATTTTTCATACACTTAACATTGGCACCTTTTTTCTTTCAAAATGATGAAAAAATAACAAGGTTTTTATAAGATTTTCAAAGATGACATTTCAAACTATATGTATTCAAATTATGGAAAGAAAGTAGGAGTTAGTGGGCTAAAATTTTTATTAGTGCTACATGGATAAAACCAGAGAATTCCGAATATCTGGCAAAAATTCAAAAATGAGAGGAGCAAACATCCTTAAACCTTTCTAGGGTACAATTATGAATTAAATTAAAGATAATTAGACAATTTTTATAACCTTTCAATCAAAAGAGTGTCAAAATTATGTTTTGATTGATGTAAATCATTCAATTAAGGGCAAATTTAATTAAAGGAAAAGTTTCAAATTTTCTGTTTTTCAGAGAAAAGTTTAGCATTTTAGACATTGGTCTCATGGCACTAAAATATGGGTGAAAACAGGTCATTTAATGAATTCCTGGGTTATTTGATAACCCAGGGAGTATTGAAAAATCTCAGGTGAGCTTGTGAATTCACAGTCACACACGCAAAATATGTGTCAGTTGACAGTTATGCACTATGTCTAGAGTAAAAAATAGCTAGAACATGCAAAAAACTAACAAAAATTTGTAACCCTTAAAAATGTGGTCGCGCACTTAAACTCAGGATTTCAAAAGGTGGCAGGTTTGTTATTCAGTGGTGTAGGCCATCTTACTTTGTATGTGACCTTGCACTTCCCTTTTGAACATTGATTTGATTTGATTTTTGGTGTTTTAACGCCACTTTTAAGCACCGCTTTTGGGCTATTTTGTGGCAGCCAGTTTTTATTGGTGGAGGAAGCCGGAGTGCCCGGAGAAAACCACTGATCTTCGATAGGAAAACTGACAATCCTAATCAATTAAGATGGGAGTCGAGTGCACCCGCACGAGTGGGGTTCGAACTCACAACCTCAGAGTTGACCGGCTAGTGATTACAGTAGTAACTACTTAGACCACTCGGCCACCGAGGCCCCTTTTTGAACATTGAGCAAAGACATTAGTTTGTTCATTTAAATTTCAGATGTCCTTTGTGAAATCTCTTGAATATTTACTCTGTATCCTTTACTCTATAGGAAGGCATTATCTCTTCTTACCATTAAATTTCTCTGGAACATATAGCTTTTCTGTGGATCCTTTATGTCTAGGATCAGCTGGGTTGTATGGAACATTGGCTCCTGTCAGAGTTGTATATTTCCATTCATCTGCTTCTTGTTCAGAGGATTCAAAGACAGGAAATACAACTGATAAAAAAACAATGAAATTGTTTCATTATTATAATAAACAGCAGCCCTATATGTGCATGACATGCTCATTCCATAGCAGTAAAAAATAAAACAAAAATTCTCATACAAAATGCAAAACAGCTGCACATATTAAACAAGAAAACTGACATGAGCAAATGCCCCTCTTGCACATTTTGGAGTAAGGTACAGAAACAAGTAACTAATACTGATGCAAACAAAGTTATTCATGTTCATAAGGTATCACTTTTTTTGTTAATTTTCATCACCAGGTATTATAATTTCATGGTGCATTTTAATTTTGTCATTAAAAAAAAAAAACTAAGTTTTTACCACATACAACTCCAAGAATAAATTTGGGATAAAATATTATACCTTTACATCAATTTTTGTTTAAAATCCTAGCATTAAAAGACGTTTTTCAAAATTTTTGATTTTTTAACAAAAGGTAAGTTTATACCACAATTTTCTATTTTTTAATTCTATTCTAATTTTTACTGTATTACATACCTAAATTGGTGCTAAATATCAATTTTTGTTAAAAACCTTGAACAAAAAGATGTTTCTCAACATTTGTGATTTTTAACAAAAATTAAGTTTTAACAACCAATCAACCCCCAAATCACCCCCAAACCAATTTACACTTTCTTCAAATTAGTCAACATGAATTTAAAAATGCATATTATACCTAAATCTTATTTTTTGACTTGAATATGACTTCATTAAATTCTACAGCAAAGGTTAAGATATTTTGGGCTTATTTGTGTAAATAATCACACACAAAAATTAAATACTTGATGTCATTACTAATTACATTTTTCAACGTCAGAAGAAAAGCTTTTAGACAATGTGAATATAAGCCTAGCCTCAATGACAAAATTTTACTGTGGCGTCATAAACAAGATTTGTCAAATTTTTAACTACAATTTGCGAATTGTAAAAACATTTTGGCTAAATTAACCTAGAGCACAAAAGTCCCTCAAAAATTTATGTTGCCAGTGAATAGATAAACACTTACTGTTTAGAGATCTTTTTGGGCAACAGTTGTGCTCTTTATTATTCCTTAGCATGAACATGTCAAATCATCAAGATTTTGCATATTTTAGAATTTTTTTTTTTATTTTAGGGCCAATTTTGCTCCAAATCATACCTTGTATTTTGATATCTATTCAAGGAAGTTGCAAGTGGTGAGTGCCATTGAATCATGAACATGCATATTAAACATGTTATTGCATGTATTGCATATTTAAGCAAGACAAGTAAGCAAGGGTAAGATAATTGAGAGGTCCAAGGATAGGAGGAAATTTCACAAAATGGTGTATTCAATCCAAATGTATTAGTTTGCCTTCACTGGAATTTTCATTTAATTCCAATTCTTCCTTTAAGTTACGATCCAACCACTCTATGCTGGTTCTGGGGCTCATTATAGGTGACAATTGATTAAAAGCAGGTAACTGTTTTCCCTTCAACTTCAGCATACTATCAGAATTTGATCTAGCCATCTTCATCATAACTGGCTCTGTCTTTACTATTCCTTAACAACAGAAAAATAAATAAACAGTAATTCTGAAAGAACAGATTTCTATCCATTACATTTCATCGTATTGTTACATTACAGTCTTATTGACATTTATGGTCTCATTACCTTTAAGTGGTAAAGGAATTTTTGAATTAGTAAATAAAATCCAGGGTTTCCGCTGGCGGTCACCATTTTTGCATGTTGCAAAAAATTAAAATTGTGGCGATTAAAATTCATGATTGGCGAAAGAAATAAATCCGTTTGACTTCGTCCATCTTGTTCATTTATTTTCGGATTTCTCTGATTTTTTCCCTGATCAGAAAATACTGGAATTTCACCTTGAACTTGTCACGCGTTACGATTTTGACAGAAAATCAATAATCAGCTGATTGCATTTTATAGTTTTAGGTGACAAAGGACTAACCAATAAAGGTGTTGATTGTATTGATAAATGAAATTATGTGGTTAATGGTGTCACATCACCTAAAGGATTGTTCTTACAACTTTCATAGAAGTACATTGGTAATTGTTTTGAAGTGAAAACTGCACGATTGTTTTAGCGAGGCATGTGTATGAAGCATAGTTTTACTTTACTTCTGAACTATTTCTTTTCACAAAGGTCCAGGAAAGAAAACTGTTGTTATGAAGAAAAAAGTGCAAAAGTAATTAAAATCTGAGACTGACTTTAGTCATTATCCTTCAACTTTACAGGATGTATCCGATAAACTTATATTCCTAAAAGTCAAATATGATAATTTCATGATTTGTATTGCAATTTTACAGTATATTTAAAAAAAAGTAAATCAGAAATGTTTGTTATTTTTGTGTGTTTATAAAAATAAGAAGATGTTTTTAGATTAAAAAATAGAAGAATTATAATAGATTATACAACAATACTGCAAACTGAATTCTTTTCGTTCAGTAGAATAAAAGGAAAACTTTAAACAAAAAATCTATAAGTAAGTTGGCAAAAAAAATTGAAAGTGGCGAAAAAAATATTGCTTTGGCGAAAGAGGTGGCGAAAAAGAAAATTGATTCAGGGGAAACCATGAAATCTATTAGTATGCATTAAGATTGCATGTCAATAATTCAAAACAATCTGAATCTTTTTTAAAATCGAATCAGGTCAGTGGAGAGATTATCAAATTATTAAAATTATCAAATCATAATCTAGATTACATACCTTGATCTGGACTTTCAGATTCATCTTCCTTTAGAAGTACTGAAGAATCTGATTTTATCTTGTATCTGAAGAACTTGTGTCTTCCAAATGTCTTCATCATGTCAGAATCACTCTTAGTATATGCCTGAAGTCTATGGTTTTTTCTGTCATGGCTGTTTTTTATTCTGTAGGCTAAGTGCTTGCTCAAATCTAGAATGCAAATTATTTTTTATTTAAAAGATTAGGAATAAGAATTGCTTTAGTACACAGTAGTGACTTTTTGTTGATTCTTTCCAAATCTATTGATTGATCACATTATTTTTGTCTGTTTATTGCAACAATGAGTTGAGGCATTGATTGCCTATAGAATACTATGAAAGCAAATATCAAATGATTTTTTTTCATGAAAAGACTTATCAAATTAAATAGATTAGTTTATAAAGACAATAGAGCTAAAAGATCAACTGATTACAAGATTTTATTCCTGCTGACTAAATAACATTTTCCTGTAATGCTAAAATTATAAGCAAATATGTAATTTCTTCTGATGATAGAATTCTTAATATTTGTTCTAAAGGTGTTGTAGAAAATTTCTGAAGGCATTTCAAACATTTCAAAAATACGGTAGATAGTAAGAGTTGTTGCTACATGCTAGCACCTATGTGCAGTGGCATATTTTGATCAGATTTATTTTTAGATTTTATGAAACCCATTTCTTATTTTCACAATCTACTTATTTGTTGTGAATTAAATCTATACAAGATATCAACAAAGTGAAAATTCTAAGTACAGGACGCTCATATTTTCATTTCTTTTTACCTGAATCATTTCTTATTAATTTGGCAAATGCAACAGTCAACCAATCCGCCTTTAACGTTTCTAATCCCAGATTGTTCCACAATGCCTGTTTTCCTACAAGGATAAATAGTTATAATTTATTTCATGACTGTAGGTGAATAGAATATTTGTAATTAACTGTTGATCTACAATTCGGCAGCATCAAAATTATCCTGTTTGTCCTGTAAAAATTACTAAATACTTATTTTTGTTGGAAAACATCTTTGCACCATTGCAATTCCCTAAAACAAAACTCACTAGTTTTGGAAACATGATTCATTTAAAAGCTTTCACTTTATCATATTTTATAAATGTTCTTTATAATGTCTATGACATGAGTATGCATGATGATTATCTGAGAATTCTAATTAAGTTACCATTGCCAATGACTTTAAAATCCTCAGTAGGTTGAAGGTACTTCACTACATTTTTAAGCATCTGCTATTATTAAAACTTAACTGTTATCAAAATATGAACAGCACATTAGAATAAACTGTAAAAATCAGTTGGAAAGGGTGTGACTCATCAGATCAGATGGGATTAATGTCTCATAATGACATGCCACAGTGTGGATACGCATGGTGGACAATGCATGCATAGCAGGAGACACTTACCCTGTCAATGCATTGTCTCATTCCTTTTGGAGTTACTGAGATTCCTTCCTTTTTTGTTTGTTACTTTGATTTTTTGTCTCTTCTTAATCAATTTACTAGATTTGAACACCAGTAAACTTATGTTGCCTTAATTATACAACTTTTCCATATATCCAGCATCGTATTTACCTGATCTGTCACCTATGCAGCCCAATATATGACCAGTTATAACATTTGCAACAACAGTATCTTGTTCAACCTCTAAACTCAGCTTCAGTGGCTTGTGAAGATTGCTGATGTCCTATATCAAATATATAAACTTATACCCTAAAGTTTTGTGGTAATAAGCATTGTGTATACGTTTCATAACATTTAGTTAAGGCAAACTTAAGTTAGAGAACAGAAACGAAAAATTCAGCAATTTTACCATTTGTAAAGGGGCATAACTCTAGAACAATAAAAATGATGCCACCAAAATTCGAACTTGATCTGTGTTTTGTGGTAATTAGCATTGTGCATAAGTTTCATAACATTTGGTTGAGGCAAACTTAAGTTAGAGAACAGAAACGAATATTTCAGCAATTTTTCCATTTGTAAAGGGGCATAACTCTAGAACAGTAAAAGTGACGCCACCTAAATTCAAACTTGATCTGTGTTTTGTGGTAATGAGCATTGTGAATAAGTTTCATAACATTTAGTTGAGGCAAACTAAAGTTAGAGAATGGAAGCGAAAAATTCAGCAATTTTTCCATCTGTAAAGGGGCATAACTCTAGAACGGTAAAAGTGACACCACCAAAATTCAAACTTGATCTGTGTTTTGTCGTAATAAGCATTGTGCATAAGTTTCATAACATTTAGTTGATGCAAACTAAAGTTAGAGAACAGAAACCAATTTTGGGACGTAGACGTACAGACGGACAAGGGTAAAACTTAATGCCCCCTCCACTATGGCGGGGGCATAAAAATACATACTCATGTTGGTTCTAATACAAATGTATCTGTTTCACTGATTGTGGCAAATTACATATCTAGAGACTCAAAAGAAATGTCAATATACATAAATAAATAGATGGAGAATGTGTCCATGGGATACAGATGATGCCCCTGCTTGCATATAACGTTATCAAGGGGCATAACTCAAGAATGGTAAAAGTGACGCCACCCAAATTCAAATTTGATCTGAGTTTGTGGTTATAAGCATTGTGTATAAGTTTCATAACATTTGGTTGAGGCAAACTAAAGTTAGAGAACAGAAATGAAAAATTCAGCAATTTTTCCATTTGGGATAACATATGACACCACCCAAATTCAAACCTGATCTGAGTTTTGTGGTTATAAGCATTGTGTATAAGTTGCATAACATTTGGTTGAGATGTAAGACACAAAGAGATATGGATAAACTGGAATAACCATTTCATTATGCCAAGTAAATAAAGAAATCAGCTCATCAGCAAAGCCCCTAAATGTTATTTGTAAGATATTGTCCTTGTCTGTTCCTAAAGTCTTTTTTCTTTAGTATTTATTAAGCTATATCAACTAGGCCAAGTGAGCTAAAACTGGTCATATTTGTTTTAAGGGCAATAACTCCTATAAGAAGTCGTCTGATAGTTTGATGTAAATGATCTCACATCTTGAATATTTTGGCCCGTCAAATTTTCTCTATCTATATGGGTTTTCAAGATAATAAGACAAAACTTGCATTTCACCCTGTGTTCTATTTTTAGCCATGTTGGTTGGCAGGCAGGATCATTGGACACAATTTTTAAACTAAATACCCTAATGATTTGTTGTGACCAAGTTTGGTTAAATTTGGCCCAGTCGTTTCAGAGGAGAAGATTTTTGTAAAAGGTAATGATGACGATGAGAGACCTGTGGGCCAGGTGAGCTAAAAATGAATAGCTACAAATCTACAGGTCAATGTATAGTCTACAACAAAAGCAGAGCTCCTAGGTTTGTGGGACATAAAATTGCAGTAATTGATATCTAAAGCTCACATGTTTAAGAAAGAGCCTGACAAGATCTTCATCCTGCTTTATAACAGCATGACAAAGTGGTGTAGTTTTTCCATCAGTGTAATTTACATCTGCTCCTAATTCTAACAAACATTCAGCTCCCTACAAATTAATAAGTCTTCTCATTATTTTACTTCAGATTTATCACACCCCTTCCCTCCAAAATCACAAGCAAACAATATCTCTGAAAATAAACAAGACCAATTTGTTGTTGTCTCACATCAATTACAGTACATACATATAGTTTTCATGGGGAAATCTTTTGGAAAACTATCGACAAGGCTCACTTTCAAATAAGGCTATATAATAATTTTGTACAAATCATTGAGAAAAAAAAACAATAGTTTAGCATTTACATAAATTTGTCATATCATATAAATTTACAGGGGTAGACCTAACCTACCAAATGTTATCAGGACCAATATAGATTTGAGTTGAGATATCTCATATAAAAGTCACTGATGTCTAAATAAAACTTAAAACCAAATGTTGACCCTGGCAATGATAGAATGTAGGATCATCTCACCTTCATGACTTTTGTCACAGGGGAGGCAAAAATTGGCAAACAATACTGTTTGGTACTGCAGATTCTGTGAAATCAAGTTTAGATTATGAAGAGTTGCAGTGCCAAAAGTGCAGGCAATGACCGAACATATAAACAAACAACAAAAAGACAAAATGATAACTTTATGCTGGCTCTTAAAACTTACCACCAATACTCCTTTAGTACAGCTACACAACATTTTCGATTTTAAATCCTGTGTCAGTCCCATCACATATAAACATTCACAGATCAGATCCTTTATTTCTGAAAAAGAAACTCTTTTATTGAAATTGGTTATCAGGTATCAAAGCATTTACCTTCAGCAAAATAGATCCAAAATTTCAAAAAGTGATATGACAATGCTGTCATCTGACATCTTTAACTGTTGATGCTTCAAAGCTTTACTTCTTCATAGAACAGAACATTAATCAAAATTCTTCAATTTCACTCATATGCACTTACACCACTGTCCCAGGTTAGGGAGGGTTGAGCACTCAGAAACAAGTTTACCCATGCCACATTCTTAACATGCCAACCCCAAGTCAGGGGTCCCTGTGGTTCTTGTTGGTTGCTGCCTGTCATATTTGTTTTTCATTTATTGTTTTGTCATAAATCATGCTGTTGGGTTTTCTTGTTTAAATTGTTTTAAATTTTGTAATGTCACAGGTTTTGCTCATGGTTAAAGGCTGTATGATGATAGCTGCGTTACATCATGGTAATTCAGACACTGGTGGAGAGTTGTAACATTGGCAATCATGCAACATCTCCTTTTATATTCATAATTTATCAAAATGATCAGCATTTGTCTAAATGACATTTTTCCTAAATTCTTGTCTTCCTAAAGTCATTCAATGTCAACGAAAAAGTTGAATCACCTACCTGCATCTTCATCTGATTCCAGTAAATTAAACAATATCTGATGACACCCTTTTTCTACCAAACTGTCACATATTTGTTTTCCGGTTTCAGCTAGAATTTGTAGAGCCACACAAGCCTGCAATGCAATTGTAGTATATTACATATAGAAATGCATATCTACCATGATTAACATCTCTGTCAAATTTGTTATAAATAATTTTAAAATTTTCAAAGATGAAAATGATTTTTTTTTGTTTTGATATTCATTGTACAATGTATCAATAATAATACTGACTAACTACAAATTCTTTTTATATAATGCTAACACAGGCAAAGTTCAACAGAAGTATACATTAAACCAGGAAATTTTTCTTAAAATTGTTTGAATCTAAATACAAATTCACCATATCCAAGTATCCTAAGTATATTTTGATAAATGATTTAGAATCTTTACAGTGGTATGTGCACTTTAAATTGGCAATCAATTTGTATGTCTGTTGGAGTTACCGTTACATGATATGGATATTAATCTGAAAATCTTTGGGTCTAAACAAAGTGAACAGTTTTCATCATTAATGTACATCCAGACATCTTTTACATCCAATACGGTTTTCAATTTTGAATAATTTCTCAAAAAAAGTAAAAATTTGACAAGGATCTTAGATTAAGTATAATAAAACCAACTGAATTCACATTGGCATGTAAAACATCAATGATGCTAGTATACATTCATGTTTTGTCTTCGTCCCATGAATCAGGTTTCCTTGAAATTTTCACAGTAATTTAATTTTCTTGTATGAACTCTTCTCACAAAAATAGCATAAATAAACTGCCATGAAAATTTTCCTGTTTCAGTAAATAAAAAACTTGAACATTAAATATGACTTCATGTTCTAAAATTTTCAAATCACTTTTTTATTTAGATGTTAATTACACATTTGAATGCAAAGTCTATTCCATTTTACACATATATAAAATTTAAATCCCTGAAACATTAAATGTTTAATAAAAAAATTTAAAAACAAAAATAGCTACAAAGAGTCCATGAGTTAAGATACATCCCCAGATGGATAGATATACAGATGGACAACAGCATACCATGATATATCATTATCAGGAGTATCATCTATAAAAATGGGAAATTACCTCTTTCAAAACACCAATATTATCTGAATGTGTAACTAAAGATTTGTATAAAGTATCAGCTAGACCAGTACATATTTCTATGTCTCTACACATCTTCTTGTCAGCTAACAGCTGTATTAGTATTAATCCTTTCTTCTGTAAATCTACAAATATATTATGTTGTATGGAGAAAACTTTTTCATAAAATCAATTTCATTATTGCAACATATGCATAAGACTGAAATATGTATGAGCCTACAAGTCTTTTTTCTTACTCCTGAATGCCATATGATTACAGGAGCAGTAAATTCCAATTTAAAGTATTTGGTTTGACAAAGCCAGGGATCAAACACACCTTTCACTCAAGGCTCAAGACTGCCATATTAAGAAATCTTTCATTAATATTAAATAAACTGAAAAGTGTTCAATGAACTCAACAAAGTGATAATAATGCAAGACTGATGCATAGAAGGGTTTACTGAGGTTCATTGTAGACAATATTGTCAGATGCAGTTTTATCATTATTGATATGTATTAAAGATTTAAAGAAATAATATTCAGAATAAACTAGTCATCATTGAAAACTACAATTATTTGATCTTAAAAACAAGTAGGAATTCTGTACTTTCAGAAAAGATGCATCTCATAAATAAGAAATCTTCATTTCAAATCCAAAACAGCAATAAATTCTTCCAAAGATTTTAAATGTTAAAAGACAAGCATTTTCAAAATTTGTGCAGAGTTATCTCAAATTTCCTTTGTGAGAGTTACAAACTTTGTCTTTTTAACGTTTGAAAAATGAACAGTTTAAGCTTACAAAAACACAAAAATCACAATTTATTTCCTAAAAGGTCATCAAATTTACTTACAAACCAAATCAAGGTATTTCTTCAATACTGTTATAACATGTTGTGTAGCTCCTGCCATGTTTAACATCTCTGCAGCATTTTCTGACAAAACACAATAAACTTTGTTTGCAGTTAATTTGTAAACTTTAGTAAAAATACTGAGAGTTTAAAAATAAGATTTTCTATAAAACTATTAACCACAACCATAGTTGTAGAAAGTTAACATAATCCATAATATATAAATGCATCTAACAACTACCTCAGCTACACAGCTACTTTGAATATGAATGTAAGTTTGTACTAGCTTTGTTCATAATATTTTTACCGTTTTCACATCTTTCATGTGTAGATTATTATTCTGTAATCCAGAAAAGTGCTTCGGAAGCATGAAATCTATAAAGCGTTGTTTTCAATTTTTTCTGAATGTGTGGTTTTATAAATATTGGCAACATATAGTTAAAAATAAAATGTTCATTAGATACCAAATTTTTGTAGATTTAATGGATAGGGGAACACCATAAATTTAAATCCTTGACAAAAAAAATGTTAAATGTTAACACCAAGTTAGATTCTTTGATGCAAGCCAATGTTGAAACCACAAAATTATGTACCCTGGAAAAAGCAAAACTATCTCAAAAGAAAGAAAATTGATACCACTGAAAATACATTAATCCAAAGTATGTATAACTTAATCACTATAAAAAATGAATTTCTTTTTCAAAAAAATAAATATTGCAAAACTGTCTGTTTCAAATGTTTGTCCAGCAAGAAAGGCAAGTAATTCATATTTTATCACAAAATTGTCACAGTATCACTGCAGACTTTTTAATATGGTTTACCCGAGAATCCTGGTCCTACTAAAGGTGCTCATTTACAATATATACCTGCAGCACATAGGACACTCAAGCATTCAATTCCAACTTCTTGTATTGTTTCATTATCTACAAATCTTTCTAAAGACTGAATTACTTTTATATGTATATCTTCTAGGAAACACTGGTATCTCACAGAATCTGAAACAATCATTATAAACTATATAAAGTCTTTGTTCCAAGGGTAAATATATTTTGAAATTATAATAAAGGTAAAAATATATTTTGAAAATATAATAAAGGTAAATATATATTTTGAAAATCTAACAATTGGTCTTTTAAAAACAAAAACAATTGAATAAATGCAGTGTCTTCTTTAAATGTAAAGTATTTTCACCATAAATACATCTTTTATGGTAATATTCTTTACAAAGCACAAAAATGTCGGCATTCACCTCAAAAGCTAACCAAACCTTTAAAAAGACTTATTCGAAAGGGTTATAGTTACAATACTGTTGTCAGGTCATAAAGGATTGCATATTTTGGTATTGATATTGATTCACTCATAGGGTCTTTGCATTGGAGATAAACACATTTATTCTAAAACCAGTTGTTGGCATGATACAGGTTATGTTCTTCTCATATATTTTTTGATGGTATGATACTAAACCACTAACGGGAGGGATTGTACTTGATTTTCATATGATGAAGACATAATCTTTCAATCAGTTTAATTGAGGTCTGGAGCTGGCATGTCAGTAACTGCTAGTAGTTCTTTGTTAATTTATGTATCATTGTCATTTTGCTTAGTTTCTTTTGTTACCTATTCTGACATCGGACTCAGACTTCTTTTAAACTGAGTTTTACTGTGCGTATTGCTATGTGTTTCTTTATTCTACATTGGCTAGAGGTATAGGGGAGGGTTGAGATCTCACAAAACATATTTAACCCCGCCACATTTTTGTGCCTGTCCCAAGTCAGGAGCCTCTGGCCTTTGTTAGTCTTGTATGTTTATTTTAATTTTAGTTCCTTTATGTTTTGGAGTTTAGTGTGACGTCCATTTCACTGAACCAGTACACAATTTTATTTAGGGGCCAGCTGAGGACCACCTCCGGTGCGGATTTTCTCGCTGCATTGAAGACCCATTGGTGGCCTTCGCTGTTATCTGCTCTTTGGTCGGGTTGTTGTCTCTTTGACATATTCCCCATTTCCATTCTCAATTTTATCTTTTAATGATATTGATATTAAAATATTTGATATTGAGATTTATCATATTTAATGACAAAACAATAAAGATTCCTAAAAAAAAAAAATTACTATTATAAACATGATAAATCATGGTTTTAAATATATTTTGCAGAAAATGTGTTTAATGTACATTTTAAAGTTATACATTAAAGTAATGTTCATAATTTTAATATACAATCAACATAAAAACAGTGAGTACCTATATCAGCAATACATGCTAATGTACTTGTAGCTTCAAGCTGAATTCTCAATTCTAGTGGAAATTTGTCTAATATTTTGCTGATCATGTTAAAAATTCTTTCATCTGCCACCAATCTTCTTTTGTTCTTGTCACTGCAGAGAAAATTAGATACAAGCTTAAAATGTAAACAAGAAGATCTGTTAAAAACACTGCATTTTAAAATGCAAGAGTGTTCAGTTTAAACATGTTAATCTCAATCCACTGAAAATTGTTCCTAAAAAAGGTTGATGAAATCTAAAATTCTGTAGCCAGTACATCTATGTAATAAAAAATGTATATTTATGGAATAGCCTGCCTTCTAAACCTATTCCAACTTCCCCAGTGCCATATTCTTTTATTTATACTTACAATGGGTTCAAATTATTCTACTGTTGTAAGATTTAATAGCATGCGACCTGAATCGCACAATCGATAAATTTTCTTAATACCTGGAAACTGTTCTATACCTTGGGTTTTGTTTAGCTTCTGAAATGTTTTAACATGTTAATAGAGTAAAAACACCTATAATGTATATCAATATCAATTTGCATATAATGTGAGCTTACTTAAATATACAAAGTCCTCTCAAGGCTTTAAGTCCAGCTTCTACAGCTTTGGGAAAATTTATATGAAGCTTCAATCCATCCATTACAACTGTGTGAACATTCTTGTCCATTAAATTACTGCAAAGTCTCTCTGAAATAAAACAAAGTTTTGTTCTCTGTCTCTAAACAACTAATCAAAGTATTATTAAGTTTAAAAAAATATACTTATACAGCAATTCATATTGGTATATGATTATACACTTGTATTTTAAATAATTTCAATATCTGAAACATTTTTAAAGCTGCTGGTTAACTTGTTAAAGTAAAAATAAAATTCTCTATCCAAGCTAAGTTTTAAATTTTCATAAAGTAACAGTTTACTATTTTCATCATAACTATTTATTCTATTTTCAAAAATATTCTTATGTTTTTCTTTAAATTTATTTTAATCA
Source organism: Mytilus coruscus (assembly GCA_017311375.1). Taxonomy (NCBI): domain Eukaryota; kingdom Metazoa; phylum Mollusca; class Bivalvia; order Mytilida; family Mytilidae; genus Mytilus; species Mytilus coruscus. The sequence goes on along the minus strand of CM029595.1, from coordinate 84,182,840 downwards.
AGGGCTTTAAAGAGTATACTTCATTTAAGTTCCTATAATTTTAACTTTATCTAAAAGGTCTGGGTTGGACGAAATATTATACAAAAGAATAAGTACCATGCAAGTCCAGCTGTTTTGACAATATAAATGCTACTTTAAGTAAAGGATTTATAGTTTCCAAATTCAGTCTTGCTAGGTAAGATAGAAACTGAAAAAATAAAATGTTCCAGGGGGATTCTTCCTAGTTCTGCTCAGACTGCTATATTTGAAGCTGTTTTTCTGGTGCCCAGTAAAAATTTACAAAAAGTAATGTGAAACCTTTTCAAATTGAGTTTTATCAATAAATGAAATAAGATTCAAGATAAAATAGTCATCTTTGAACATAACAATTACTTGATCTTAAAAACAAGTAAGAATTTTGTACTTTCAGATAAGATGCATATCATAAAATACAAATCTTCTTTTCAGATCCAAAAACAATAAATCCTTCAAAGATTTGAAAAGTTGAAACAAAGGCATTTTCAAAATGTGTGCTTAATTATCCTAAATTTCCTTTATGAGAGTTACAAACTTTTTCCTTTTAGTGTGTACAAATGAACAGTTTAAACTTATAAAAAGACAAAAACCATTATTTATTTCCTAAAATGGCATCAAATTTACTTACAAACCATATCAAGGTATTTCTTCAATACCGTTATAACATGTTGTGTAGCTCCTGCCATGTTTAACATCTGCAGCATTTTCTGACAAAACACAATAAAACTTTGTTTGCAGTAAATTTGTAAACTTTAGTCAAAATACTAAGTGATTAAATATAAGATTTTCTAAATATCATTAAACACTACCATAATATTTGAAAGTTAAAATAATCCATAATATATACTGTAAATTCAGAAATTATTGCGTGCATTTATTATATTATTTTGTCATTTTAGACTAAAATGACGATTTTTTTTGCAATATTGAGAAAATCCTGTTTAATTCATATAAAAGTTTCAAAATGCGAGTTTAAATTATTGCGATTATTACCCTGTCGCATTTCTCAAATAATAAAAACATATAATTTCTGAATTTACAGTATGCATCAAACATCTTCCTCAACTACACAGCTACTTTGAATATGAAAGTTAGATTATATGACCTTTTTTCATAATATTTTAGTTATTTCACATCTTTCATGGGAAGATGATTATTCTGTAATCCAAAAAGTGCTTCGGAAGCATGAAATCTATAAAGCGTTGTTTTCTTTTCTTCTGTATGTGTGGTTTTATAAATATTTGTGGTAAAGTTAAAATAAAATTATTCATTAGATACCAAATTTAGTGGATTTAATGGGTAGGGAAACACCATAAATTTAAATCCTTGACAAAAAAAAATGTTAAATGTTAACACCAAGTTAGATTTTTTGATAGAAACCAATGATGAAACCACAAAATTATGTACCCTGGAAAAAGCAAAACTTTCTCAAAAGAAAGAAAATTGATACCACTGAAAATACATAAAATTTTGTGATAAAATATGAATTACTTGCCTTGCTTGCTGGACTAACATTTCAATATTTATTTTTGGAAGCGATAATTATTTTTCATAACTTAATCACTATGAAAAATAAATATTGAAATATTAGTCCAGCAAGCAAGGCAAGTAATTCATATTTTATCACAAAATAATCACAATATCACTGCAGACTTTTATCTGTTGACCGAGAATTAATAGTGCTATTACAAAGGTGGACATTTAAAACAGACTTGGTCAGGTAGTAGGTATTCCTATTGGCACTAACTGTGCCCTTTAATAGCAGATTTATTTCTATATTGCTATGAATCTCAGTTTATGACCAAACTCAGTAAAGAACTATGTCTTTGTTCAAAGGGTAAATATAATTTTGAAATAATAACAAAGGTAAATATATTTTTGAAAATATAATATTTGGTCTTTAAAAAAAAAAAATGGAATAAATGCTGTGTCTTTCACTTATTTTCACCATAATTACATCTTTTACAATACTGATATTAAATATATTTGATATTGAGATTTATCATATTTAATGACAAAACAATAAAGATTCCTAAAAAAATTACTATTATAAATCATGGTTTTAAATATATTTTGCAGAAAATTGTGTTTGATGTATATTCTAAAGATTATAAATTAATGTTCATAATTTTAATATATAATCAACATAAAAACAGTGAGTACCTATATCAGCAATACATGCTAATGTACTTGTAGCTTCAAGCTGAATTCTCAATTCTAGTGGAAATTTGTCTAATATTTTGCTGATCATGTTAAAAATTCTTTCATCTGCCACCAATCTTCTTTTGTTCTTGTCACTGCAGAGAAAATTAGATACAAGCTTAAAATGTAACAAGATCTGTTAAATACACTGCATTTTAAAATGCAAGAGTGTTCAGTTTAAACATGTTAATCTCAATCCACTGAAAATTGTCCATAAAAAAAGGTTGATGCAAATCTAGAATTCTGTAGCCAGTACATCAATGAAATGAAAATGTAAATCTATGGAATAACCTGCCTTCTAAACATATTCCAACTTCCCAAGTGCCATATTTTTTTAATTCTTCTTACAATGGGTTCAAATTATTCTACTGTTGAAAGATTTAATAGCATGAAAACTGAATCGCACAATAGATAATTTTTTTTAATAAACGGAAACAGTTCTATACCTTGGGTTTTGAAAAACACCTATAATGTATATCAATATCAATTTGCATATAATGTGAGCTTACTTAAATATACAAAGTCCTCTCAAGGCTTTAAGTCCAGCTTCTGCAGCTTTGGGAAAATTTATATGAAGCTTCAATCCATCCATTACAACTGTGTGAACATTCTTGTCCATTAAATTACTGCAAAGTCTCTCTGAAATATAACAGAGTTTTGTTCACTGTCTCTAAACAACAAATCAAAGTACATATTATTTAAGTTTTAAAAAATACTTATACATCATTTCATATTGATATATGATTATATTTTAAATAATTTCAAAATCTGAAACATTTTGAAAGTTGCTGGTAAACTTGTTCAAGTAAAACGTTTATCTTCATTTTCTTATAAAACAATCAAAAGTATGAAACCACCTAGAATTCCATCAATAATGCACATTTGATTAATCCATTTTATTCCATGGCATTATTTTAGTTTGTTTTCTATATGAATTAGATTTAGAATAAAATAGCATCACCTGAAGAAAAGCAATATTCAACAGGCTTAAAGTCACATACTTTTATATGTATAATTATGGTAAATGTTTGATGTACAATTGATTTTAGTAAATAATTGTCATTAAACACATTGTTTTATCTTAGAATATGAACTAAAACAATTATATTTAGATTTAAGTTATCAGATAAAATTTAAAGTCAGAGATTTTCTTACTTTTGAACATTTTGTCATAACAACAGATTTTTTCCAGACCATCGTTAAAAGAAAAGAAGAGACGTAAAATGTGCGTCGCTAAAAGTACCCACTTCAAAACAATTATTTCAATCAAAGTTGTAAAATATCCTTTAAGTGACATGTGAAGCCATTTAACCACACCATTTCACGAAACAATACAATCAACACATTTATTAATTAAACCTTTGTTGCCGATGGCTATAAAATGCAATCAGATGATTATTGTCGTAACGAGTTCAAGGTGAATTCCCAGTATTGTCTGATAGGGAAAATGCCCGAGAAACACGAAATAAGGTAAATAAGATGGACGCAGTCGAACAGTTATATTTCTTTCGCCAAATTCTTTCGCCAATAACGAATTTTAATCGCCACAATTTTTATTTTTTCGCAAAATGCGAAAATGGCGACCGCCAGCGGAAATCCTGGTTCTCTAAATATACTTCCGAAATTTACCCAAAAGAACTTACTTTAACTAAATCTAACATAAACAGCAACAGTTGCCTTTTTCTAGATTTAGACATTTTAATTTCTAACGGGAAACTACATACTAAAATTTACGACAAAAGAGACGATTTTTCATTTCCTATTGTTAATTTTCCATTTTTAGACGGCGATGTGCCTTTGGCTCCATCATACGGTGTTTATATATCCCAACTCGTTCGGTATGCCCATGTGTGTTCTGATGTCATAGATTTTAACGAACGTAATCAATGCATCACTGGGAAATTATTGTGTCAGGGATTTGGATACAATAAATTACTTAAAACTTTTACTAAATTCTTTCATAGATACAAAGATTTGATTAGTAAATTTGGCTGTACCTGTAGAAAACTTATTAAAAATGGTATTTCACATCCTAAATTTTACGGTAATATTGTACTTAAAGCGAGGAAATCACTATGTGATCCGTGTAAACTCATCGATACCTTTAAACAAACTTATAAGTAAGGGTTATCGTACCAATATTGTAATTAGATCTCTGAATATAGTTTACATTGGCACTAATATCGATTTTGTCATTAGCAAATTAAAACATAACTAAATTGTATCTTCTTTTGAGGCGGGATGTTTAGAGACACACACGTTAATTTTATCTCTAAAGTAGCTCCTCACTATCCTACTACCTGTCGATACAGTTATTTTGGCATTGCACAAGTCATGTCTTCTCTGACTGTTCATGACGTTAAAATACTAAATCCCTGGGATGTGTTTTAGTTGATTTTAGTCTCTGATGCATGATTTTTATTATTAATTGTTTTTGGCTTTTAACTAGCTGTCAGTAACTGCAGTACTCTCAAATCGTACTTTCTTGTTAATTCGACCTGTTGATACTATTTTTAATACTTTTTGTTATTTTATATTAATATGGATCTTGTCTGTATACCAGCTTTGATTATTTGGAATATCTACTAATTTTCACTTCTTCATACTACATTTGTATGAACATCAAGATTATTCTCCTTAAATCTGTACAGGAAGTTTTATTGTTGATATTCACCCTTATGTATCTAGTGTTAAATTAGGTATTTATATGACAGACCTTTCTTGGTATTCCTAATTATTGGAAGATTTTATATAGACAGAAGTAGTATACCTAAAACGACAAAGTTATTTTTCATTTACCTGTATATAATATTTTGAAAATCGGTTTTTTCAAAAGTGATTATTTTCTAAGGGTTAAATATTTCGCGGTGGTGTCTTGCCATGGCTTTGTTTGGACTTGTTTGTTTGCTTTTTGGCCTTGAATGTTTGTCCCTAATATTTTATTAACTATGTATTTACTTTCAGGTATCACAGATTGAATTTATTCGTTCATAGTGTGTTAATTTACGTTTTTTGATTGAGTTAAGCCTTCCAATTGATATTTTATCGTGTGTTTTTCTATGTTGTGATGTTATACTATTGTTTCAGAAAAAGGGAGAAGGTTTGGTACCATTAAAACGTTTAATCCCTCTGCAAATGTTTGCACCTGTCCTAAGTCAGGAATCTGATGTACAGTAGTTGTCGTTTGTTTATGTAATTTATATGTGTTTCTCGTTTCTCGTTTTTAAAATAGACTAGACCGTTGGTTTTTCCCGTTTGAATGGATTTACACTAGTAATTTTCGGGCCCTTTATAGCTTGTTGTTCGGTGTGAGCCAAGGCTCCGTGTTGAAGGCCGTACATTGACCTATAATGGTTTACTTTTATAGATTGTTATTTGGATGGAGAGTTGTCTCATTGGCACTCACACCACATCTTCCTATATCTATTGGTAAACAGTGTACTATAGTGTAACATAGATATAAAACAACCACTGGAAGAATTCCAGGTTCTCCTGATAGAGGGAGGATTTACAGAAGGTAACAGGTGACATATACTATTGGTATCGGATTCGACCTGGAACTTGTTAATTATTGGTAATATTAATTATATAGAAAGCAAAAGGGCTGGGAATGGTGTAATTTTTAAACAACACCACTGTTCTATGTTAGTTACAAATGTATATATAAAGTTGAATTCTTTGATTCATCGTATTTACCTTGTGCTGACTAAAAAATTGGACCTCATTATTTTAGTAGTATAGATATATAGATACTGCATAAATGAGTCCATACTGAATACAGGGTACCTATAACCAGTTTCACTCAAATTTAACATGCACAAAAGGAAGGTCAAGGTGACAATATTTTTTGCATCAATTGCTTTGATATCTAAGATGCCAATATCTAGTAGTTTTATTTTTTCTAGAGGTCACAGTTTTTCTGCAATAGCAGATTCACTAGTTAATGTGAATTCAGAAATTATTGCCAGCTTTTAATTAATGCTAATAATGCGAGTGGATGAAGATCGCAATAATAAGAACTCGCATTTTAATATCTGATACATAAAGCTGAATGGCTTAAAGCTGAAATTGCAATTATTATTGTTGCATTTTAGTCCATTCTTCAAAAAATCGCAATAATAAAGGAACGCAAAAATTTCTGAATTTACAGTAGTTCGTATGCTAAATGGTTTGCTCAATGAAAATTGACAATTGCAACTGAAAAATAACAACCCTGTTTATGTGGTTGTCCAGAAGCAGGAACCTCAGCAGTGGTTGTCTTTTATCATATTCTAATGCTTTTGTCATTAGGAGAAAGTGGTTTCTTTTTAATTTATTCACACCTTTTTTAGACTCAGACTGATTCAGAACTTGACATATTGATTAGACTCAGTCCATTTGAGGACTGTATTTTGACCTCTAGATGTGTTTTAATTTTAAATGTAGTTAGGTTGCTGATTTATATACCTCCTCAACTTCTTGTCATATCAGGACAAGAACATGTTGATATGACATGAATATGATCTCTGCTTAGAACTAGAGCAACATACTGAGTCGGAAGTTAGTTAGTGAGGTAAATGTTAGAAGACATGTCAGTCTACCCATTCACATTATGTTGACTCTGGAGTCGACCAGTCTTTGCTCAAAATCCTAAATGCCACAGTAGAGAAGCAGTAAATACAAACTTTCAAATCTATGGTTTGACCCAGCCAGGGATTTAACTTATTAACTCCTGTACTGAAGGTAGACATGCTTTTACCAGAACATCAAGATGGTTAAATCTGATTGGAAAATCATATAATCTATATATAAATTTAAATTGAATTGAATTATGCAAGCCTCTTAACATTGAACTTTGCATGCAAATTAACCATATCCTTGTTTAATATGCCATTGTAGAAATGCAATGAATAGGGCCGTTGGTTATATTCTCACAAACTTTACTTCACTTTTGAAAATAATAACTACTTACTGTGATATTTTTTCCTGAGAGTTTTCACCAATCCAAATAACACTATTATGTCTATTTTCTATCATAGTAGCCACAGCACGACACCCATAAGCCTGGAATAAAATAAATTTTTAAAATCATTGTTTGAGTATTCAATCCTCATTCCATTCTTACATTCTCTTTCCTTACAAAATATGACTTATAATGATGAACAAGCTCACGTATCTTGAGATTGTCCCAAAGCTTCTAATCAGTGTACAGATGACTCTATCCGGTCATTGTTATGTAAAAAGTGTCACCTTTTCATTCTTAACAACCATATTTTCAAAATTCAAGCTTTAATTCGCCAATATTCTCACCTGTACAGAGGGTCTTCTAAATGCCTTGACATTGCTTCATAAACAGTCTTACACCATCTTGATACAAACTCATCAATACTTAAAATCCCTGACATTTTATCTGGTGCTAAAAAATCAAATATCATGTACATTTATAAACAATTGCAGTAAAGAAGTCATCTGTAAATTTACTCATTGTGTCCTAATCCTCATTTTTAATCTTTAATTTTATACCTTTTTAATAGACTTATGAGATTTGAACATCGATAATCTACAGTTGCTTCATTTATAACATAAATTGCAGTGTGGGTATCCCAATATTATTTCGATGGAGGTGTCAATATCCAAGTAGCTCATTTAAAGAAAACATGTGAAATGACGAACAATTAAGTTAATTTTTGTGTGTGCACATTGAGAAAATTAGTTTTCAAAATCAGCAATAATAAAAGTAAAAAATGGTGAAGTTTAACATACAAAACAAAATAGATATTTCAATTTAGGGCCAAATTTTTTATTTGAAAATTTGTTGTTTTTTTTTTTCTCTGTCTTTCTGTGTTTAGATACTCATTCTATTTCATATCTGTTTACTATGGTTGTAGACCCCAAAAATACCAAAATTTTGTTATCAAATGATGGCAATATTGTGCCACATCCCCTATTCTAAAGTCAGCGAAAGTTCCATGAATGAAAGAAAGTCTACAATATCAAATTTACAGTAAAGATACCTGTAAGTATAAACAGCTTTAATCCTGCAATCTGTAAACCTGCATTATCTGACCACTTTCCCATTGTTGGTATCAAGATGTTCTTTAAATAACCAGACTCAAACAAAAATTTCTTCACAGCATCTAAAATCATGTTATAATTTCAAAAAGAGTTATAAAAGATGAATCAATTCTTGAATTTGATCACAGATACATCATTATACAAAAGAGAGATGGACTTGTTTCACAGAAATACAAATATGAAATGCATGCTTAGTGTAAATTTTTTGTTATTTTCAGAATTAATATATAAAACAAGAGGCTCTGAAGAGCCTGAATTGCTCACCTGATTTGTTAAAGCTTATTTCATTCATCAATCATGATTTATATTTTTGAGTAATAATGTATATCGGTGTTTGCTTAAAATGCACCTTTTTTTTTTGGGGTCATTGTTCTGAACATGTTCATGCAGATAGATCAATACTATTTTTCTCATTTACACTTTCTTCTTATCTACTATAATTTTCAAGAAAATAATCAAAATCTAAAATTTCCTATTAAATAACTACTTCTAACAGTAACCCAACAATGAATTTTCCAAATTCTCCAATTGGCATGAAAATTTCATAATAGATAAATATTTACCTAATCGTCTCTCTAACTCTCTTTCACGTTTGCTCTAACTGCTTTAGTTTTTGAGATGTAAGCCAAAAACTGCATTTGACCCCTATGTTTTATTTTTAGCCATGGCGGCCATGTTTGTTGATGGATCAAAAACTTCAGATACAATTTTAACCTAGATACCCTAATTAACATTTATTTAAAGTTTGAATGTATTTGGCCCAGTAGTTTCAGAGAAGAAGATTTTTGAAATAGTTTACGACGAGAGACGACAAAAATTACCAAATTAGTGGCAGCAACCCAACAATGGTTTGTTTGATTTGTTTGAAAATTTCAGGGCTGGTAGATCCTGACCTGTTTAACATTTTTACCCCTGTCAGATTTGCTCTAAATGCTTTACTTTTTGATATATAAGCAAAAACTGCATTTGACCCCTATGTTCTATTTTTAGTCATGGCGGCCATGTTTGTTGATGGATCAAAATTTCTGATATAATTTATAAACTAGATACCCAAAGGAACATTCATTTAAAGTTTGAAGGTATTTGGCCCAGTAGTTTCAGAGGAGAAGATTTTTGAAATAGTAAGACAGAAAATTACCAATTTAGTGGCAGCAACCCAACAATGGTTTATTTGATTTGTTTGAAAATTTCAGGGCTGGTAGATCTTGACCTGTTTAACATTTTTTACCCCCATGTCAGATTTGCTCTAACTGCTTTACTTTTTGAGATATAAGCCAAAAACTCCATTTGACCCCTGTGTTCTATTTTTAGTCATGGCGGCCATGTTTGTTGATGGATCAAAATTTCCGATACAATTTATAAACTAGATACCCTAAGGAACATTCATTTAAAGTTTGAAGGTATTTGGCCCAGTAGTTGCAGAGGAGAAGATTTTTGAAATAGTTTACGACGACAGACGACGACGGACACAAAGTGATGGCATAAGCTCACATAGGGCCCTTCGGGCCGGTGAGCTAAAAAAGAGATGTATTTATGATTGCCACAAGAAAACTATCCACTAGAGTCCAAATGATGTGTATGTAAGCAACTCTGTACAGCCTTAACTGTATAGTAAGCTAAAAAATTAAAAGGCAACCCAAATATAAGTAGTTGTCTTCAACAGTGTCTATACTATACCGAAAAATATCTAAAAGTTAACATACATGTATTGTCTTCAATAGTGGGAAATTGTCTATTACAAAAATAAAATTTTTAATTGGTACAGCTAGATCAGACAGGCTGTAAATATAAACATGAAAGAGACTACCAAAGATCTGTCATCAACACCAAATTCTTCCAAAGCCAAAAAAAATCATATTATTACAGTTTAAGCAACAAATACTACTGATGAGGTGAAGACTAAGGATAGCCATATAAGAGTATTTAATTTCCTTTTTACCCTTTTTATCTCAAATAGTGGAATAACAATATATCAGAGAAGATCATACAAAAGATATCAATGAACAGGGCTCACACTACTTCAGAATCTTAGGGAGAAGTGACTTCTCTTTTTGAAACTGAGAGAGAGAAGTGGTGAGATTTGATATAGAAGTGCTCATTTGCTCGCGGCGCTACAATGTTTGGTTTTTGCTATAATACAAAGGGCCATATATGTATCTTTTTTTTTATGTATTGTTCAATTTGCGTCTGGGTATAGAATTAAAGTAACAGTTCAAATTCGAAGTTGTTTAATTTTTTCATATCTAGTTGCACAAAAGTGTCAGAAAAAAAACAATTAAATATCTGGCAATAATCAAAAAGAATTTTTTTATATCAAAAGGAAAAGAAAGATGTTATATCAATTAAAATTCAATTAAAAACTACTCTGTTATCATGTTTATAAAAATAAAGTATTTCTCATTAAAAGACATATAAATCTAACAGTTTTATTTTACACAGTTAAGCTTGGACATTTTGAATTTACATTGTATCATAGGTCAAATTTATTTGTTCAGTGTATGTTCAATGGTGTTACTATGTCCTTTGATTGAGTTAAGCTATTTCAGTTGATATTTTATAGTGTGTCTTTCTATGTTGTGATGTTACACTATTGTTTCAGAAAAAGGGTGAAGGTTTGGTACCATTAAAACGTTTAAACCCGCTGCATTTGTTTGCACCTGTCCTAAGTCAGGAATCTGATGTTCAGTAGTTGTCGTTTGTTGATGTGGTTCATAAGTGTTTCTCGTTTCTCGTTTTTTTATAGATTAGACCGTTGGTTTTCCCGTTTGAATGGTTTTACACTAGTAATTTCTGGGACCCTTTATAGCTTACTGTTCGGTGTGAGCCTAGGCTCCGTGTTGAAGACCGTACTTTGACCTATAATGGTTTACATTTATAAATTTTGACTTGGATGGAGAGTTGTCTCATTGGCACTCATACCACATCTTCTTATATCTATATAATATAATTATATTAGTGTAATAGTCCCAGAGTTGAGCAACTTTAATCTATAAATTGAAACAATACATAAATTGCATATACATGGAAATATACACATAAATCAAGGAGATCTAACCAAAAGTATGTTAATGCGTGTGGAATGCGTAATTTTTCCTTTTGGGATCAATTTTCTTCTGTCAGCTGTGCCATTCATGCGTCCATAGTCATTATCGTAAGAATCCAGATTTTGGTCATAGCTGGTCCATTTTCGACTCCGTTCCGTAGTTGTACAATAATTTGCCCAATAATTTCAATGGCGGACAAAGAAAAATTACAAAAATAAACGACGTTATTTTGCTGAAAGTTAGACTGATTTCATGTACGCTCTTGAGTAACAAGTACCGGAAGTGATAAAAAATTGTTTTTATGAAAATAACATGCAACCAACTTTAAAATCAATGCTTTAACCTCTTTTCTAAAGAAAATAAATCGTTTATGATTTGAATTTCTTTACTTTTAAATGGAAAATTGCTGTTTCATCGACTTGGTACATATTGAATATTGCTGATGACGAAAGCGACTGAAAGTGAGTATCGTGAACAACAGGGCGACTAGATTTTGCTTTTGACGGTCATGCAAAGCGAAGTGGCGGACAGGAAAGCGACTTTGTTGCCCCAGTTGCATGCTAGCATGAGCCCTGAATGAAGAAAAAAAATTAAAAAATATACAAGAGACACAACAAAAGGGAAGCGACAAGAGTGAAATACTCACCAATAAACAATATCAAATAATGTGTGATTCAAAGTATTTAATCTGCTGAGTACCCCTTAATTGGTAAAAACAGAATGGCAATCATACCACATAGATATAAGAAGATGTGGTATGAGTGCCAATGAGACAACTCTTCATCCATGTCAAAATTTATAAAAGTAAACCATTATAGGTCACATCTCCATATTTATATATAGTTCTCATAATAAACATTTTTATCATAATCAAAAACTAATGAAAGCTTTCTGAAAGACAAAGTGGAATATCTGCCTCTTATTTTATTCTTCCAGTATCCAATAATATTACGAAAATAATTATTTAAACACTGAAAAATTTGTTTTTATATCAAATGTAGTCATCATGTAGGTAACTTAACTACATGCATATATTGAGTGGATAATTATGTTCATTAAAAGTCCTTCAAAAACATAAATTCACAAAAAGGAAAAAAGTTAGTCTCTTACCTTCTTTAGTAAGTTGGACAAGATATTTCAAACATTCTTTCACAATCTCTTCATCATTACTCTGCTGAAGTTGTCTCATTATCAAATAGTGTATATCATAATCAACCAAACATTGTCTGAAGTTCCCTGTCAAATATACAATAAAAGTTAGTATTTTAGTTATTAGTTTCTTGATATCTTGCATGGAATGTCCCTTTTATAAGGCTTGTAAAATATAATTAAATCTCAAGCACTGATGCTTAAAGGGGCATAAGCATAAGCAGTTTGGTTCAATTTTGTCAAAATGAGCTCAAACACATAACTGATGTATTATTGACTTGCAAGTCAATAATTGAACATCATTTGAATCCATTTTCATACTACCTTTATTTTCACCTTTTGCTGGAGATGGGTTATGCATGTGCTAAGTATGTTCAGCTATTAAAAAGAAAGGAATGTCAACACTGACAAGTAAAACAAGGAAGCCAACAGGATAAACCATTTTATTGACAGATTCTGCCCACAAAAAACCATTCTTATACAGGTAAAACAATGATTTACATATCTTTTTAATCTATGACATGAAATCAAACAACTTTGAAAAATCCTCTGAAAATTGCAAATGCTTGTCTGAATATTTATAGTTACCGTCTTTAGGTGTGTATAGTACGCATTTTTTTTACCCCCAAAAATGTAGTTGGTAGAGGGGATGCATATCATACACAACTATAAACATTTTTTTTTTTTATTAATATCGTTTTTTTCTTCATTATTGTATAAATTCAAGATGTTTTTTATTTTATTTTTTTTATTTATTTATTTGTAAATAAGTTTAAAAACTTTTTTTTTCTTCTTTATTGAATACACACGTACTGGTGTGGTATCCTGCATGAAAGAGATTAAAATGTAATTAAGGATTAAGTATAGGTGTGTAGCAGTTAAATAGTCATGTCAACTTTAACAGGTGTTCAATATAATAACCTAAGGCAGTGCTCAAAAACAACATGATCAATGAAAAGGAAATGTCAGATTAAAGAGTTATTAAATTCTAATTACTGCTAATCAATTTAGAAAATGTTTGAGGTCATATTTCTTTTGTTCCATTACATTCCAATTATTTCTTCAGTGCATCAGCTTGGACAAGCTTAGACAAACATTGATTTCAAAAGGGATCTTTAATTAATAACTTTACTTTTATAAAATTAATAAATGTTAATTATATGATAAAATCTCAATCATTTAATTGTTTATGACTATAAAATTATTTTATTAAACAATTTGATTGAACAAATCAATCTTATTATTTTTATCTTTCAATAGACTTAAATAAATATTAAATACATGGGTTAATTGTTCCCTATTAAAGGCTTTTTAACTGAGAAGTAGATTTTTACATTTTTTACAAATTAAAAAATTTTTTTTCTGTATTTATATTCTTTTAAACCTTTTTTTTTTAAACCTTTTTCACGGTTCTGGAGGGATGAAAAGGGGAAGCGTATTATACAAAACTGTGTACTATACATGGCTATATGCGGTATATTGAAGTTTACATCGGATCATACACCATCAGCAATCTTCAACGGTTATTTGGATGGTTAATTAGATGTTGTCTAATCTAAAATATGTACACACTGCTGATACATTCATGCATTATTATTGTAATTTTGATATATAAGTTTTAGTATGTTAATTTGGCATATATTTTTAAGTCCACACCAAAATGAACATGTGTGTACTAAGTTTCAAGTTGATATGACCAAAACTTCATGGTAAACTACCTTTAAACCAAAACTTAAAACTGATACAGGATCGGCCATTGAACAGACAAATGGTAGGACTATCAGAAAGACTAACCTGCAAACAAAAAGATGAACGAATAAGGCACAGACAGGAAAACATAATCCCCCCAACAACCATAGGCAGGGCATATATAAAAGACATATATAAAAGGCATATATTTGCTTCTGCTGTTCTATAACTTAGCTTCTTTCATGTCACAATCTAACTGGCAATAACTTTGAATTTCAACCTACTTCTAAACAATTACAAAAATTAATTGATTACCATACTTGACAGTCCAGTTAATCAATGATCAATCTGAATTCTAGTCGAAAACCTAAAGATCAATTAGACAATGTGGGTTTCAACTGGATCAGTGGTTCAAAGATCATTCTTTTACCATCAATGGATGAATACTTATTCTATCTGATAGCATTAACCTAAATGTACATTGTCCCTATGTAAAAAGCTAGTTTATAGGTATAGTTACGTTCATTCTCATCATCTTTTCTCTTCAAAGTTAAATATGCAAATATCTGTAGAATTTTCAGCAATATATCAGAACAATCCACTTGTGATGCTGAAAAATTGTCCAACATAGTCTGCAAGTTTTCTCTTTTAATACAAACTTCTTTGACATCATCGTCTAAAAATAAAATTCATCACTCATTAATTATTTGGCTTTTAAATTTTAACACACAATATCACATGCATATACAAATATGCAAGATTAGACTTAACAATAGAATGAATAATAACATACATCATCCCTCCACCAAAGAGTAGGTATAACAAGAACTATCAGACAGTTCATCATATGAAAATTTGATGTCAGTCAACCAAAATTAATTATTTCAAATTGTAACAATCTAAACAAGAGTGCACACGCTGAAATGACTCGCCTACTATACTGACCATTGATTTTATGTTGATAGTCCTAAATATAAAGTTTTACTACAAGTATCACATTAACTTTTATGATCCAAGAAAATGAGGTCAAGGTCAGATAAACCAAGCCAGAAATACATGTACACCTTTAATACAATCATTTTATTCACCAAATATAGATAACCTATTGCTTATAGTATAAAAGAAACAAACCAAACCATGGAAATTTTATATTGACCCATGAACCATGAAAATGAGGTCAAGGTCAGATGAACCCTGCCAGACAGATATGTACAACTTCAAATTATTCCATGCATCACATACAGTTGACCTATTGCTTATAGTATCTAAGAAACAAAGTTAACCAGGAAAACTGAACACTGACCAATGAACCATGAAAATAAGGTGAAGGTCAGATGATACCTGCCAGACAGACATATACACCTTACAATCATTCCATACACTAAATATAGTTGACATATTGCTTAAAGTTTAAGAAAAACAGACTCAAACATAAAAACTTAACATTGATCAATGAACAATGAAAACAAGGTCAAGGTCAAATAAAACCTGCCAGACTGACATGTACATCATAAAATATTTCCATACACCAAATATAGTTGACCTAATGCATACAGTATTAGAAAAATAGACCAAAACACAAAAAACTCAACACTGAGCAATGAACTGTGAAAATGAGGTCAAGGTCAATTAAAACCTGCCAGACTGACACGTACATCGTAAAATATTTCCAAACACCAAATATAGTTGACCAATTGCACATAGTATTAGAAAAACAGACCAAAACACAAAACTTAACTTTTACCACTGAACCATGAAAATGAGGTCAAGGTTAGATGACACCTGCCAGTTGGACATGTACACCTTACAATCATTACATACACCAAATATAGATGACCTATTGCTTATAGTATCTGAGATATGGACTTGACCACGAAAACTTAACCTTGTTCACTGATCCATGAAATGAGGTAGAGATCAAGTGAAAACTGTCTGACAGGCATGAGGACCTTGCAAGGTACGCACATACCAAATATAGTTATCCTATTACTCATAATAAGAGAGAAATTAACATTACAAAAAATCTAAACTCTTTTTTCAAGTAGTCACTGAACCATGAAAATGAGGTCAAGGACAATGGACATATGAAAGACAGAAACTTCATATCATAAGGCATCTATATACAAAGTATGAAGCATCCAGGTCTTCTACCTTCTGAAATATTAAGCTTTTAAGAAGTTAGTTAACGCCGCCGCCACATCACTATCTCTATGTCGAGCTTTCTGCCAGAAGTCGCAGGCTTGACAACAAAACAGCATTAAGGATTACATCACAGATGCACAGCTTTTAAGCAGAGGACCTTCGTTTAATCATATTCATGACTAGTCCAAAATTGCTTTGATGTCTAGCTGTCTTTTTAGGACTTGATGGGCCCGTCAGACCTCAGAACACAGTCCTTTTAGAAAACATTGAAATTGCCGACAAAACTTTGAGTGGTAAGTATCTATCTGTCTTTAAATCATAAGAGATCTTCTTTCAAGGAGATAAATCATACATCGTTATTCCTTAATTATTTAACCCCAGAAATATGTAAATTTTCTTCAATTACTAACCCCCTGTAGTACAAACAAAAACCTTTATTTCCATTAACCCACCATTTTCAGTAATATACTTTCAAATTGAACAAGGTATTGCAATCTTGCAATATTTCCTTACAGTACTTGTATTCATGATAGCTAATTAATGGCAACAGGTTGACATGTGCTACATTTGCACATGGCAGATTGGATAAAGAGCAAAATCTTTTTACTATATGCAGGATCATATGCATAAATTACCCAACATTCTATGAGTACAGAATGAAATAATGCAGTCACATGAATACTTGTTCAAAGTATAAGAATGAAGCAAAAATTGAGGGTTGAAAGGAATAATGTTTTCATTTGTGCAACAAGGGGTTAGTACTGGAATAAAATTTATATATTCGTTGAGTAAAATGAATAAGGAATTCAATGATGTATGATTTATCTACTTGAAAATAGATCTATTACGATTCCGAGACAGAAACTTCCAGCAACATTTCTTGGTTGGTAATTTCCATGTTTTCTATAAGGACTGCCCTTTGACGCACTGATGTCCCACAGCCCCAGAAAGTTAAATAGGCCATGAGACTAATTCAGGATGATAATAGTTATTGTGATAGTAATATGAACCATACTTTGCACTATAATAGAAAATAAAGGATATGGGTATCAATCCATATACCTTCATATTGAGCTGATTTTTTAATTTGCAAACAAAGAGTTCTGAAATATGTTAATGTAAAAATAAGGAGATGTGGTATGACTGCCAATGAGACAACTATCCACCCAAGTTCAAATGAAGTGGATGTAAGCAATAATAGGCAACCATACAGCCTTCAACAATGAGAAAAAACCCATACCGTATAGTCGGCTATGAAAGGCCCCGACATGAAAAATATGAAACAATTCAATTGAGAAAACTAGCGGCCTAATTTATAACAAAACAATTTACGAAATACAAATATGACAGACATGAACCAACGACAACCACTGAACTACAGGCTCCTGACTTGGGACAGGCACATAAAGAATGTGGCGGGGTAAAAGATGTTTGTGAGCACTCAACCATCCCCCTAACCTGTGACAGTGGTGTAACATCACAACATAAGAACAAACTATAAAAATCAGTTGAAAATGGCTTAACTCATCAGATCAATACAAAGCAGAAAAATATCTAACAAACACACAGACCAGGGCTCTCGGTCATAAAACTTTACTCAGTACTCGGTACAAAATTATTGCTCGAAACACCAAATCCATGATTTTGATTGGTTGATTTCTGAGTCTGAGTACAAAATCGTGCTCGAAAGTTTTATGACTGCAAGGCCAGACGTAGCAGGGTACTTATACATGCCCACAACAAAAAAGACACTAAGTACTGAGAAAAACATGACCTTGTGTATTTATGGTAGGTCATTGAATCTATTAGCTAGTCTAATCAAAGTGTAGACTTAAGAATTGGTATTTGTTGCTCTTAAGTCAACCATGTACAATTTGGGAGTTAAGGCACTTTGATCAGCTTGGAATCTCTTTCTGCAGACTGTTACCACCTCTACTGTTGACAATGGAAAACAAGGAGACCAGAGTTAATATTGATGCATTGAAAGTACAATGAATCATATCAAACAAAAATTGTTACCTTCTTCCTCTAATAAAAGTTTTAATATACAATAAGCTGATCTTTTAATCTCCTGGTTGTCATGGTGTTTGTGTAGGCTAGTAAATACTTCATTTGCTATATTTACATTATATTCATCCAGCATCACTTGGTCTAGAACTTCTTCTGCAATACAAATGTACACTACAAACAGTTTCTGTCACACAGACATGTCTAAAAGAATTGACTAACTTAATTAAACTAGAGGCTTTAAAGAGCCAGTGTTGTTCACCTGGGTCTACGTATATTTCAAATATTGAATAGATTTTGAAGTTATCTAAATAAAATTCATGACTAAGATCTCTTTTTGTTGATCTTGTGAATATATTTTCTGGAAAAATCCTCATTCTAGGATAATAACTTCTATAAGAAGTGAACTGACAATTTTGGCTTTGAGGATTGTAGATTTTGCCTTGCTGATCCTGTTTGTTATTTACAATTTTTCATTATCTTCTATAGTTTTTGCCCATCACATAAAAGGAAAAAAACCTGAATTAAAGGCAATAACAACAATAAGGAGTTGAACAGCAATTCCAACTATGTTGACCTATTTGTAGATCTTGTCTTGCTTATCATTTTTTGCCTTCACAGTTTTTCTTTACCTATTATAATTTTTGTTAATATGCAAAATATGTGTATAAATTATCATAAGAAGGCAAAAACTCCTATAAGGAGTCAGCTGACAATTTCAGCCATGTTGATATATTTGCAGATATTGTCTTGCTTATCATTATTGCTGTTTACAGTTTTATTTATCTAATGTTGTTTTGGCCAAAAATTTTTAAAAAATGGGTAAAACCGGGTCATTAAAGGTACATAATTTCTGTTCAGGCCGGGTGAGTTAAAAATTAAAGATTGAGCAACTTACACCAACAAAAACATGGTTCACTCAGGTGCCCTGGAAGGGTAACAGTTTTTGCTCAGCTGGTGCCAACCATTGTGCTGCACTTTGCATGTGAAAATCTAGTGACAGTCGTATGGGTTCAATTGATGCAGTTTTATTGAAGTAATAAATTGTACACTATTTACCTTTTCCCATCAGCTTTTCTAGTAGATTTAGAGCAGAGACTTGTAATATCAGATCTGTCTTATTTTCATGTAGCACTCTTACAATATGTCTGAAATTTGACAAAAAATATAAACTGTTAGATTTCAGCACATTCCAGTTTGAACAGATTGTGTATTTCCAATGGTTTATGATTGGCATAGCAAACTTAATTCAACATTCTTGCTTTTCCTTTATAAAAAATATGCATTTTATTTATTTGCTAAATAGTTTAGTGAACCTTACAAAAGGTTTGCCTGCCCGCAAATATGTTTGTTGTCCTGGTTGTCGTTTGTTTGCTGTATTTCAATATTTGTTTTTCATTTATAGTTTTTAACATAAATCAGGCCATTAGTTTTCTTGTTTGAATTCCATTACATTTGTCATTCTGGGGCTTTTTATAGCTTGCTATGCTGTATTAATTTTGCTCATTGTTAAAGGCCGTACGTTGATCTATAGTTGCTAACCTTCTATGTGATTTTGTCACTGTTGGAAAATTGTCTCATTGGCAATCATACCATATCTTCTTTTTTTTATATTTACAGATTATTCACATAATTACACAATAAAAAAAGTATATCACCAGAGTTCTCCTAAAGGACTTTAATCAGCATGGTAAATAAATGTGATGTGATCTTGTTCGAATGTAATGTTATTTGAAATGATTTTCTTGTTAAATCTGGTGTAACCATGTGATGGTATTTCAAAATTCTCTGTTGACCAGGATGCTATACGAAAATTGTTGGGAGACCACTGGTAACCTTCCCCTACCCCTGTCTAAGGTAGATACCCGGTATACATGATGTATTACAAATATGCAGAAAAGTCTGATAATGAGTAAATATATATGTCACTCTGAACAAGATATTTGTACCTGTAAGTATCAACTGATATCAAACTCATTTGTAAATCTTCATTTTTCTCAAAAAATAAATCTAACAGTTGACACCCAAGCTGAAATAAGAAAATTTATGATTTTTTTATTGATAACATTAACTATTTCACATTTAATAAGTAGCTTAATTTCCTTTGCTTCCTTTTAACACAAAATAACATAGAGGAAGGATCTATAAAGCAACCATACAAAACAGCCAAAGTAATTCAGTTCAAACAATTTATTTTTTGCTTCGCATCACAGTGCAAAGCTATTAGTTTCATATGGTATTCATGCCATCTTGAAATTATAACATAAGAAATATCGGTTCTCATTGGTTGCCTTATGATGTGGGAAATATTCTATTGGCTAGAATGAGATACAGAATTGGGAACATGTCCCAGACAGGGAAAGATATTAGATAAGGATAAAATTACAATATGAGTATTTAAGATCCGATAAAATACCAGACAAATGAATAATTTTGCTCTTCCTGCATTACCTTGCTTTATAATGTTGTGTCAACTTAAACTTAATAAATAAAAGGGGGGACTAAGACGAACAAGTATCTGAGTGCTTATCTGACTATATATTTATGTACACCAACACATATTACTGCCAATGATCTTTTGTTCGAATACAATAAGTCCATGTTATAAAAACCAAATGATTTATCAAAACCACAGGTACCCCGAATTGTGCATCAGAATTGTTTTGACAATGATCAGATATCCAATTGCAATTAAATATTGCATCAAAAATGACAAACACGAGCTTAAAATACCACACTTATGAGTATATGAACATAGGAGGTAAATCACTCCTAAAACGAAGCACTCAAAAGCATTTTAGAAAGCTAAAACTTGTATACTGTTAAAATTAATTTTATTTGTTGGGCATCACATTTGATGGATAACACCTTTATTGAAAATCACAATTTGTAATGCCTCACAAAAACATGAAATAAAATCAGTGGCTGTAGGAGTCAAAATCACTCACCTAGATTCCTTTCATTAAAAATTAATATAACAAGAGTAACAAGTGGTGACCCTCTAGTTGCTAACCTTCTACGTCATTTGGTTTATTGTGGAGAGTTGTCTCATTGTCAATAATACCACATCTTCTTATTTCTATATTTCGTAAATGAGATATTAAATGCTAAGGATCACATTAGAATACAGAACTCTGAAAATTTGCCAATTAGAATCAATGATTGCCTCTAGTGGCTGTTTTTGGTCTGATCAGAATCAAATGAGAACAAATTGTACAGGTCCTTCTTTAGTTAACACCATTCCTGCCAACATATCTGCACTGGCCCACTGATTTTATAGTAGAAGATGACAATATGATTTTCTTACAGTTTCAATAGTAACTATGTTCCCTCAATTCAGCCATGTTTCCCAACAGATACTCCAACAGCAACATACTTATTAAGAGTGAACAAAAAGGATAATTTGTAGAAGCCTTAGAGCCAGGAGAGCTAATAAAGCAAATATCTACCCAACAAGCATCTGAAACTACTCCTTTCAGAAAAGTTAAATATAAATTCTACTCTTTTATGAATGAACTGCATAATTTAGATTATATTGCATTACAAGTTGTAAAAAATTGTTTTTCTAGAATGTGTAATTTCTTATAAGCATGTACACACATTTCAAATAGTTTGTATATATGAACTCACCACTTGAACAGCTATATCATCAGGTAAAATTTCCATTGCTTTCATCACAACTTTATCTATCTTCTTGGCAACAAGAAAATCTTGGAAGTCATCTTAAATTTAGTATAAATAATTCTTATCAATCATGTTAATATTTTTTTTGCTTGTAGGGAGTTTGAATCATTTGTATAATTTCATGGCAGCAACTTAAGGAGAGGAAAGTGTAGTACCAGGTACACCATTGATCTTCACTAAATAACCAACATTTCTAACACACTTAATCTGATAAAACACTGTCCCTAAACAGGGGTAGATTTATTAGGTAGCATCAAGTAGTGTCCCACAAATTTTACAATTAGCACTGCAATGGACCACATGGAGCCTAAATCAGTCCCAAAGCTATTCACTTATTCGTGTTACCGCCTCTTTTTCAAAAACCTCAACTGACTTTCAGAAAGAAACTGACTGGCAGTATATCACATACCAGTGTTCATGAAAATGGACTGTTCTGTTGGTTCTGAACACCAAAGAACCTGATGTCCAACTAAAAGTTTAAGGTTGTCCTGAATAAGCATGTAAAATATGCTGCTCAATGTTAAGCAGCCACTGATCAATTAGTACATCTAAATATAAAAAAGGTATATTTAATGTTTTCTAAGGGAAAAAAGATACCTTTTTGAAAATACATATGATGAAGACATAATCTTTCAATCAGTTTAATTGAGGTCTGGAGCTGGCATGTCAGTAACTGCTAGTAGTCCTTTGTTCATTTATGTATCATTGTCATTTTGCTTAGTTTCTTTTGTTACCTATTCTGACATCGGACTCGGACTTCTTTTAAACTGAGTTTTACTGTGCGTATTGCTATGTGTTTCTTTATTCTACATTGGCTAGAGGTATAGGGGGAGGGTTGAGATCTCACAAAACATGTTTAACCCCACCGCATTTTAGCGCCTGTCCCAAGTCAGGAGCCTCTGGCCTTTGTTAGTCTAGTATGTTTTTTAATTTTAGTTCATTTATATGTTTTGGAGTTTAGTGTGACATCCATTTTCACTGAACTAGCACACAATTTTAGTTAGGGCCAGATGAGGACCACCTCTGGGTGCGGGATTTTCTCACTGCATTGAAGACCCATTGGTGGCCTTCGGCTGTTGTCTGCTCTTTGGTCGGGTTGTTGTCTCTTTGACATATTCCCCATTTCCATTCTCAATTTTATGTACAAAACTTATAATCTATCTTCATGTAAATCTTAGTTAATGAAAGGATGACAACTAGGTTTTGGATACTTAAGGCACAACAAAATATTTAAAAAGAAAAGTCCCTTGTGAATCATAAACAATTTGGTTAACTAGCTTTCAACTTCAATCATAAAATTTTCTGTGAAAAACTTCTGGCCTTACCATAATGAAAGTGTTTCTTGATGTTTGATAAAGCCAAGATGACATAACCAGGATCTGACCAACTCTGTAATGTATTGATAACAGAATGGCCAAGTTTTAAGAGGTTTTCTTCATTTTTTCCGTAATTAATCGGTACAATTTCAAAGTCATCTAAAAATTCAGGTGATGCTGGATTAGTGATGATTTCACGATTTGCAAAATGGTCAGGAAAGAAGTGTTCCATGGTTTCATCATCTTCTTTTATTATCCTAAAATGTGCAAGTAGAAATATGTCAAAAACTACAGACTCAAAGAACATGCATGACATCCCTGGAATTATGTCTATTGTCAACAATGGTCACTCTCCATACCTTTTAAACCCATATAATCATACTTGACCACATTTCTGAATTAAAATAATTATTCTATCAATTAACCAAACTTTGATAGCCATTGTTCTCTGGACAATTTCAATTTCTCTGAGACTTGCTTAATTCATCAGTTCTTTACTACGATCTAAATTGGATCTCTTATCAGACTTGTTTCAATTTGATTAGTCTAATGAGAAAATTAACCATTTACCCCTCCAAAATAGCAGCCAAGGGAAATAACTCAAACTTAAATTACACCAATGGAAACATATCTATTCATCCATCACATGATTATTTTAGATTTTTTTTTATTTAAATTTTGTGCTTGTTGATTCCTCCTTTAGCTAAGTTAGTGTAGAAGTAGTTTACAGTTTCAGAAGTTCCATGTTAAAATGGATAGAAGATTTTCTCACATCTCGCACACAAACAGTAATCATTGATGGTGTACAATCACACAAATAATGTGACATTTGGTGTTCCTCAAGGAACAGTTTTGGGTCCTACTCTTTTCCTTGTGTATATTAATGACTTCAGTGAATACATCAAACACTTCACCCTAAGATCATTTGCAGATGACAGCACCATGTACAACACAATACAAAACAAAAGAAAAAACTTACACATCACATGCAAGACCAAAGCTAGAAGATAGCAGCTGTGTCTGGGATCCATATACCAAATCACAAATACTAAGTACACCAACTAGAAATGGTACAGCAGAGCAGCTGGTACACCTGCAGTAGATACCACAACACCAGCTCAGTTATTGGAATGCTGCACACACTCAACTGGACAACTTCAGAGAAAAGGGGATTAAGAGCATCGTCACCTTTTTCTACAAAATCATTCACTACCTTGTAGCCTCATACCCATCAGATTTGCTTATCCAACACAAGAACAAGACAACATTCACGCAATCATTCTAACAGACCTATACAAACCACTGATGATTCATATAAATATTCATTTTACCCAAGAACCTCCTATCTGAAATAAATGTACTACACTTGAGTGTTTCCCAGAGAATGTCCTAATATCTGTTCTCAACAAACATCTCCACATCTAAATAAACCTACACTGTATACAGTTTTAACCAAAATGTATGGTACAAAACAGACGGAAACCACAGGCTATTTAGGGCCTGTGTCACTCACCTAGATCTATGTGCATCTTCAACAATGGACACACTCCAACATTGTGGATAAGAATATAATTCATGAAATAAACGTGGAATGTGTCCATGGGACACAGATGATGCCCCCGCTTGCATATCTATAAAGTTATAAAGGGACATAACTGAAGAACAGTAAAGGTGACGCTACCCAAATTTGAACTTGATCTGAGTTTTGTGATAATAAGTATTGTGTATAAGTTTCATAGCATTTGGTTGAGGCAAGCTTAAGTTAGAGAACGGAAACAAAAAATCAGCAATTTTTCCATTTGTAAAGGGGCATAACTCTAGAACGGTTAAAGTGACACCACCATAATTCATACCTGATCTGTATTTTGTGGTATTAAGCATTGTGTATAAGTTTCATAACATTTGGTTGAGGCAAACTAAAGTTAGAGAACAGAAACCAACTTTGGGACATACGAACGTACGGACGGACAGACAGACGGACATACGTACGAACATACAGACGGACAAGGGTAAAACTTAATGCCCCCTCCGCTACAGCGGGGGCATAAAAATTCTAATGTTTATTGACTTATTTAGATCTTGTCTTGCTGATCCTTTTTGCATTTTATAGTGTCTATCTTTTATCATTTTCAAAATAACAGGCAAAAACAATAAAATTAGGTATAAATGGTCATTAAAAGCAATAACTCCAATGAGGAGCGGACTGACGATTTCAGCCATTAGACTTGAGGTAAATCTTGTCTTGCTGATCATTTTTGCTTATTTAAATTTTTATTTATCTGTTATCATTTTAAGATATTTGGCAAAAACACCAAAATTTGTTCAAAATCATTATCAAGGGGCAATAACTCAAATAAGGAGTTGTAAGACATTTTTGGCTATGTTAATCTTATATGTAGATCTTGTCTTGCTCATCATTTTTGCATTTTAAGGTGTTTATCTATCAATTTTCAAGATAATAGTCAAAAATACAAAAAATGGGTAAAAATGGTTTTTAGCTATTTAAAGTTTCTCTAATAACTATCATAGTTTTTAAGAAAATAGGCAAAAGGTTTTTTTTAAAAGATAATTGTCATTTAAGAGTGTTATTGCGTTTTGATTAGAAGTCGTCTGTAATCTGAACACTTTGAACATTTTTACAATGTACTTTGTGACAGATTTTCTATATTTACAGCGGTTTTTAAAAATTTAAATAGTAGACATAATTGCATTTTACCCCCATGTTCTTTTTTCTAGCCATGTCAGCCATGTTGGTTTGACTGGCAGGGTCATGGGACACATTTTTTTAAACTACATACCCCAATGTACTGTGGATTCATTATTATTCGTTGGATACCAATTTTCGTGGGTTTTGTGGGTACAGGTGAACCACGAAATTCAAATGTTCAACGAATTACAAATTTTATATAGGCTTGTATGAAGAAATTGACAAAGCCACGAAATCAAACATGTCAAATATCCACGAAAAAGGAAGTTTTCCTCAATCCACGAAAATTGGTACCCACGAAAATAAATGAATCCACAGTAGTCCAAATAATTATGACGTCTTGAAAAGGTTTTTTTTTTTTTCTTTGACGCCTTCCTAACACGTAGGATATTTTAATTTAGGCGTCACAGAAAAAAAATTAAAATAGCCTTTCAAGACGTCATAATTATTTGGAAACCCCAATTATTATTTTGGCCAAGTTTACTTAAATTTTGCCTAGTAGTTCCAGGGGATGAAAATCTATAAATTATTTCTTATTGGACTAATATGAAATTTTTATTTGTATAATCTGTATATTTCATTATTTAGCTGTGTCAATGTGTGTATAGCAATTAGAACTGACATATGCACAGCATAATAGTGACATCAATGCCCAAAACGTTATCATCAGTATGTTGATGGGGTCTTGAATGATAAATAAGAAGAAGATGTCCTTCTATCGGCTGAAAGTCATGACAATGCCAGCGAGCTGTAAAAGTTTTAAAAAAGGAAAATCATATATCTATAATAAACCTTTATACCTATACCTTTATACCTTTATCTTCGGATCCTTAAAAAAGCCAAAGGCTTCTACTGACCCCTCATCCTGGATTATCGTAATGCAATTTCTCCTCTCATAAAAATATATATATATATATTATACTTATAAAAAATAGAACTTATTTAGGTGTGCGCAGCTTAACAATTAACATGAACATATAAATTTATACAGGTTCCAATTCTCGCCATTTAACGAAGACTTGAAATTATTCAAAGTCTTTGCCGTCACTGTTAAATCTGACAGGTTATTCCACTGATCCACTACTCTAATTGAAAAAGTATTTAGTCTATGTGTCGTCTTACACTGTTTCTTAAAGAGTTTTAAGGAGTGACCTCTAGTATTATTAGATGGTGCTAAAGTAAATAGGCTCATCCAGTTTATATCATCTATACCATGCAACGCTTTATACACTTGTATCATATCATTTCTATCCCTACTATATTCCAAGGTTGGCAATCCCAATGAGCGTAACCTATCTTCATAACTTAAATGATTTATATTCTTTACGAGTTTAGTGGCCCTTCTTTGGACAGATTCCAATTTACGAATATCTTTTTTAAGGTGCGGAGACCAAACACATGTAGCATATTCCAACAGTGGACGAACAATTGACTTATAAAGAGTAAGAAACATATCCTGATCCATGTAATCAAAGGAATGATGAATAAGAGATAAAACTCTCTGTGCTTTATTAACAATAGTACTAATATGTTTTTCAAACTTTAAATTTGACTTGAAAGTTACTCCAAGATCCTTTTCTTCATTCACCTTAGATAACATAATAAAATTTTCTGTATCATCCAACATGGTATAACGGTATTGTTGATCATTGTCAGGATTAATATGTAATACTTTACATTTAGCAGCATTAAATTTCAATTTCCACGTATTTGACCATTCACATAAACTGTCCAAATTTTCCTGTAACTTACAGCGCTCATTATCTGACGAGACTTTAGAATATACTTTACAATCATTGGCAAAAATTTTCACTATGCCCTCTACTACATCAGGAAGGTCATTTATAAATGTTAAAAAAAGAACTGGTCCTAGAACACTCCCCTGAGGTACACCACTCACAACATCTGACCATGCTGAAGTTGTATTAATAATCATGATAATATGAACACATTGCTTACGCCCGGATAGAAAACTTTTTATCCAATCCAAAATGCATCCCTTTATTCCAAGTTTTTCAAGTTTCAAAAATAAGTGCTGATGAGGCACGGTATCAAATGCCTTGGAAAAATCAAGGTAAATTGAGTCCAGTGGAAAACCATTATCAATTAAATCTGACCACTCATCCAAAACCTCCAAGAGTTGAGTAACACATGATCTACCTGGTCGGAAGCCATATTGACTACTTGTAAAAAGATTGTTCATGAGAATATACTTCATAATATTGTCTCTAATAATGGCTTTACAGATCTTACATACTACGGATGTTAAACTAACAGGTCTGTAATTACCAGGGCTCAGCTTCTTCCCTTTCTTAAATATTGGTGACACTATGGCGTTTTTCCAATCATCTGGAACTTTACCCTTTTTGATAGAATTATCAAAAAATTTTAAACAAGGGATAAAAAATTGCATGTCTTACTTCATATAAAACTTTCGGATGTAGACCATCAGGTCCTGCAGATTTATCTATCTTTAATTTATTAAGTTTCTTTAGCACATCTTCCTGACAAATATTAATATCATCTAAAAAATTGTTTGACTCTGAATTAGTATCATAATCTTTCAAATCATCTGTATGAGTAAACACACTAGTAAAAAACTGATTTAAAACTTCCACTTTATCAGCAGTACTGGACGCTAAAGTACCATCCGGTTTCTCAAGGATGCCTATTCCTGATCTAGTCTTGAGTTTACTGTTAACATAATTCCAAAACGACTTAACATTAATCTTTGATTCTAAGGCCACTTTTTGCTCAAAACTAAGTTTAGCATTCCTATTCTATTGTTAAGTACCAGGCAGCAGGGACATTGTCTCATACTCTCTGGTACTAGTAAGACGAGACAGAAAGAAAAAACTACAATACCTCTGTGTCGAATTTGGACTTCCAAGACTTGTATACCTTGTTAACTTTAGCTGTTACTAATTATGGAACACACATCTCTGCTGATTAGATGGGGACTAAAGGCGTCGGGGAAAGAAACTACCAAAGAATTCTTCCAGTTACATGTATCGGAAGAATCTGCACAGTCTAAAAAGGACAAAAAGGTGACAGATTTTGTGTAATGACAGATTTAAGGGGACAGACAGAACACAGGCACTTGTGTCTCTGAAAAATAATTTCCCTATATATACCTTAAACATGTTAAAGTCATATGAAACGAGTTTCTTGCTATTTTAGTGTTATCGAAATTATTGAACGAATGCATGCATAAATACATAACTAAGTCCTGTTTGCACTTTTTTATATTTAGGTATTATACGAGTTTATAGCGTATATCGAAAAATAATATATAGATCTATCATTCAGTGATTGTTAATCCCAATTTCGAGTTTGTTTCCAATGTTTACCTGATCGTGACGTTGATAAACAATTAACACAGAGCATATGGAGCACTTGACAAATAAGTGATTTGATAGAGCTATGATATTTTTTTTATATTTTCCATGCGTTCCTATTTGTTAATTATACTTTCCTTGACAGTTGTAAAACGTTTTGTTATTAAATTAGTTCTTTAAGAATCAGTTATCATTATTTACCTTCAATTAAGTGCACGTTTGTTTACATACTTTCATCACAGGTTTTCCCTCGCACTTGCGCTGTGCAGTGGCCGAACTACTAACGAGAGGTCTCGTAGTTAAGGACATGCATACATGAAAATATCGGAGAATTAGTGTACGGGAAGACAATAATTCAATAGCAGTACATTTATGAAGATTTTGATAATATAAAGGATTTTCTTTTACAGGAAAGTTCACTAATAAAACGTAGCCATTCAAGTATATAATACCTGGGAACAGTATATATGTTGGTATCGGGTCCGTTCGCCCTAATTACATGTTCGCCCTAGGTCCGTTCGCCCTGAGTCCGTTCGCCCATAGAGTCCGTTCGCCCTGGGTCCGTTCGCCCTAATTTTTAGTCAGTGACGCTCGAATCAAAAAAGTTATTAAGGCCAAATAAAGTACGAAGTTAAAAGGCATTGAGGATAAAAATTCCTAAAAGTTTTGCAAAATACAGCTAAGGTAATATATTAATATATTTCTGAGGTGGAAAAGCCTTAGTATTCCGAAAATTCAAAGTTTTGTCCTTTAGAATGCTGATTAGATCTGATTACGATGTGTTTGATCTCACTGATTGTTTTACAGTAGTTATTGTTTTTGATGGATTAATAATGAAATTGTTTTTTTTAAATAAACAAGTCAGTTTGGAATGAGTTAAAACAATGACGTAAGAATTGTAAGACATTAAAGAGAAATTGTTTTCGCCGCTTTGGCTTCTTTGATCTCAAGGTGTTAAGTGAGTTGGATCTTGCTATACCTGTTTGGATTGTTTTGAAATTGTTACAAGGTTTCAAAAAAGATAAATTCATACAGATAACTTGGTCTCCAGTTCCTGAACACATCTTCTTTTTCTTCTTCTTCAAAATACTGTCCACATTCAACATGATGAATATTCTTGTCAGAATATTCAATGCAAATCAAAAGAAAATAATTATCTGGTAGCAGCAATACAACATAAATTATTGGCGGTATTTTCAACAAACTTTAACATAATTAATTCAAATAATTCATATTATACAAGACAACAAAACAAAATAGAAATCAGGGCGAACGGACTCAGTGCGAACAGGAATTAGGGCGAACGGACCCAGGGCGAACAGGTATTAGGGCGAACAGGTACTAGGGCGAACGCGAATCAGGGCGAACGGACCCGGATTCATATATGTTCCTGATAATACATAATCCAACCATGCAGAGACATATATATATATATTCTTAATTACTCTAAATATCAGCACAACAATCTTAAATCTGCGGAAGCAAATTTTTGTTCTTCCCTCGTCGGGATTGGAACTCATGCTATTGGGATATCGTGACAACACCGCCTGCACTGTGTCCAGCGCTCTAGACCACTCGGCCACCTAGACTGAACTAAAAAATCAGCTTTCGGTGGCCTAGTGTTACCTTTCCTCGTCAGTAGACTCTAGAATCCAACTGAAACTTGTGTATGTTCTAAACTTCAAATCTACAATTTAAATCATCTACAAAATGATGTATGACACGCTTATTTCTGTTGTTGGAAAAATCCATAGTCGAAGCTGGGAATAGAATACTAATAATATAGCATGTCCCAGGTCGAAGGAATACTGAATATAGCATGCATGGTTAAAAAACGAGAAACGCGGAAAAGACAAACAACAGTCAACAAAATACAGCGTGAAAAAGGAAGACCAAGCGGTAATCTCATATGCATTCCGTCAGAAGGGAAAAACGGGTTACGCAATACACACAGACGTTACACAACACAACCTGTGCCATGTTCTTGATTTCTTTCTGGTTTCGTAGTTTTCCTTTGAAGAGGTCATGGGACCTGGATAAAAAGATGCTGAGGAATTTTTGTTGAGAGATAATTGGTCCCGTTTAGAGATTATCCATATATTTAGGCCGGACTGTTAATTAACAAGCTGGGACATACATGCAATATAACGTTCATATTAGGTTCCAGGCGTAAGGAAAGTTCTTGCAAATCATGTAAATGGTATACTTTTGAGGTCGTCGAACAGTGTGTATGTTTTAAGAATTGAAATGTATCGTGACCACAAGCCAACTTGCTAAATAACATAGTGAACTATATAGAGTTTAGAGACAAGAAGTGGTATTAGAATGACAGACATTTCTTCTGAGCGGTACCAACGAATTGTACATATATGGTCATATATAATTCCTTATTGGCTGTAATTATATAAGTTTACACATTTTGTTCAAATTACATTGAGTCGCTTGCTGTTGTAACCAATATTTTAACTCTGGAAATAAGGCAGCTTATTATAATGATAACCTGAGACATATAATATACAATATATATGTATATGTCTATGTGATAACCCACCACGTATATAGTATCTTATGTTGACATTTATCTATACATATTTCATTGAATCTTATTTATACAGAGAAGTTGTTCTTTGAGTTTGATAGCGGGAAAGCAAAAGGCCATGGACTAGTGTTTGTATTTTCTTTCCTGTTCACAAATAAAAGAATGCGTTGTGGATTAGGTTTAGGAGAGTTTATTAGGCTTCTGAATCGGAAAACGTGGAACGTAAATGTTATATTTACCTGAAATATGAATATACACACCATGATTGGTTTGTCCATTTCCTGTGTTATAAATAAAATCCACCTGATTTTAAAGATCATGTGAGATAAAAATTTAAATAGGTATCCGATTAGTCCAAATATATTTATAGCATTTGTACATACGTACCCACTGTTGGTGATATTCAACATGTTAAAGGGCAAATAGTATGACTAAAAAACTATATTAACATGTGCCTTTATACGACTCCTATCAACATCAAGATTTTGCCCTTTCGGTTTAAGTTTAAGGTATTTTTTGTTTATTTTCTTTGTTTGCACTCATTTTTAAAGAGACATTTTTCTTTTGACATTCGAGATCTCAAATTTAATTTATTGTAGTCTTGTGAATATAAGGAAATAAACTATGTAACAGTTTTATTAGGATCGGAAAACAAGTGAATTTTCACTTTTACAAATCATTTGTTTTCCATTCCTAATAAAACTGTCATATTGTAATGTTTTCGTTATTATTTTCACAAATAAAATATTGTTTACATCAAGATATAAAATAAGGAGATGTAATATGATTGCAAATGAGACAACTATCCACCAAAGTTCAAATGAAGTGGATGTAAGCAATTATAGGCAATCGTACGGCCTTCAACAATGAGAAAACCCCATACGTATAGTCGGCTATAAAAGGCCCCGACATGAAAAATATGAAACAATTCAATAGAGAAAATTAACGGCCTAATTAATAACAAAACAATTTACCCAACGACAGCACTGAACTACAGGCTCCTGACTTAGGACAGGCGCATAAAGAATGTGGCGAGGTTAAACATGTTTGTGAGCGCTCAACCCTCTCCTAACCTGGGACAGTGGTGTTACAGCTAAACATTAGAACAAACTATAAAAATCGGTTGAAAATGGCTTAACTCATCAGATCGATACAAAGCAGAAAAACATATAACAAACACACAGACCAGACGTGGCAGGGTATTTATCCATCCCTCATCCCTAACAACAACAAAAACACTAAGTACAGATTTGAGAAGACTCGCAGTTACTGACAGTTAGTTCAAAGCCAATTACAACTAATAAAAACAACTTGTTGAATCTTGGCGTCAATTTCATGAAGTAGTTTTCCCATAATGAGCTACTCCACTTCTCCTTATATTCACAAGACTACAAACTATCTTGAACGATGGAATATAGCCCGAGGTCTAGAAAATAAAAAAAATGATAACAACTAAAATATTTAACTAAAAAATGAAAATTAAAATTTGCAAGATTTATCAAAACTAGTCTTGGTAATGTCATGAAACTAAAGACAACGGTTACTGTTTACATGCTTGATTGTTTAAAGAAAATCTCGATTATTTAAGAAGAAATGTACAGTGGTCATTAATTTGGCCCTGATAAAGTTAAGCTATAATTTACATTTCTTTTTATATAAAGTAAAGAGATGTGGTATGACCCAATGATGTAGATGTTAGCAACTATATATAAAAATAAGAAGATGTGGTATGATTGCTAATGAGACAACTCTCCACAAGAGACAAAATGACATAGAAATTAACAACTATAGGTCACCGTACAGCTTTCAACAGTGAGTAGAACCCATACCGCATAGTCAGCTATAAAAGGCCCCGAAATGACAAATGTAAAACAATTCAAACGAGAAAACCAACGGCCTGCTTTATGTACAAAATAATGAACGAAAAACAAATATGATATACAACAACAAACGACAACCACTGAATAAGAAGCTATAAAACCAAGAGTTCCAAGTTGAAATCATCCCTTCGTAAATTTTACGGACGCCATCACGAGTTGGTTGACCGTTATGGAATATCTGTTTCACAGATGACGACGTAAATGTTCCAATTGTCGTAACTACAATCTCATCCCCTTCCCCCAAATGTGACCCGCCGAATTAAAACATATCACCGGGTTTGTACTTACATGAGCAACACGACGGGTGCCACATGTGGAGCAGGATCTGCTTACCCTTCCGGAGCACATGAGATCACTCCAGTTTTTGGTGGGGTTCGTGTTGCTCAATCTTTAGTTTTTTATGTTGTTTTGTGTACTGTTGTCTGTCTGTTTGTCTTTTTTTTTTTAGCCATGGCGTTGTCAGCTTATTTTGGACTTATGAGTTTGAATGTTCCTTTGGTATCCTTCGCCTCTCAAAACAATTCTAACGAGAAAACCAACGGCCTAATTTATGTACAATGCACACTTCTTTTTAACAAATATTCTTCCATAACAGATTAGGCAGTATCTATTTTTAATTCGTTTTGCTTTAAGTCAAATATTCAAAACTTACCAGCCATCCACTGTGGACAGGAAAACACACACACTTCAATAAAAAAAACATTTATAATCGCATATAATGTTGCTAAATAGAAATGAAAATTTCCCAATTGGGAAGCTGAAATCGTCTGTTTCTGTCGTTACATGTTGGTCGCAACTGACTAAGGTTCAAATGTCCACCAAAACCCGAATTTTTAATATTTCAAAAGATTATCTGAAATATTTTCGTGTGTTTTTATTTTAGCCTCAGAACTAAAAAAAAAAACAAACAAAGAAAAGCACAATTTTGACCTTACAATATCAATCAGTAAATTGTAATAAATATAGAGATTTATTGTGGAAGTATGTTTTCACTTAATTGTAGGAAATTAATAAAAAGTGGCATTTCACATCCAACATTTATACAACGATACCATTTGTAAAACTAACATTTAATTTACTGCTGTTGTTCAATTATTGATACATCCTGGTATATATTGTTTTGCGATGAACATCAAAACTAAAATGTTTCTGAATGTTTTTGTTATCAAAATTCCATACCGGTTTGTTTTTGGCCATGTGTAGAAGATCGTATCTTCGTGTATATCAGCAAGTTATTTTTCATGAACTACGAGCAGTCTTCGATACGGGTTTGTTTAGTATTGTTTCGTTTGTAGTTGCGATTTTATTCAGCTATTATGTGTAGATTATAGGAGACTTAACAGCATCACTTTAAAAGATGGATATCCTCTTCCTCACTTGATTAGTAATCAGGAGGTTCATGACATACTACCCTGGATTTAGATACAGATTCTGGCAAGTGGAGCTCGTTGAAGAAGTCGAACATAAAATGCTGATGTTTTAATCCTTTGCAAACAATGTGCATGGTAACAAGATGGGCCGTGAAAAGGAAATAAAATCAGACATATACAACAAGGAAACTGGGTTAAGAGTAAAAGAAGGAAGTTTTCGCGAGAATATAATCTCAATTATGCAACTACAAATAAATCATTCAGATAGTCCCTTTAAAATGTACTGATTTCATCTCTTATAACAGACAACCATAAATAATTTGTATATGAATTCTCATTATCAGTTCTTAAACAGTTAAAGTTTTTTTTTTTTTTTTAAATTTTTCATATTAGTATGACCTACATTAAGAATGTCAACATTGAATTGTGTGCCGTTTTTAAGTTGGGTATATATTTTAACTTGATAAGTATATTCCATGAACGTCTTACTTGTTAGATTAATGTAATTATTACTCAATAACATGCCCGTCCTCTCGTATTTACCAAATCATGGCTTAGGTCCGGAAATGCCAAAAGTTTCTCGTCATGGCCATGTCTTTTTGATTCAACTTAGAGGCAAACTGTTGTTTAAATCTCATAAATTCATTCAGAATATAAAAATGAGTGGACCA
Source organism: Mytilus coruscus (assembly GCA_017311375.1). Lineage (NCBI taxonomy): Eukaryota > Metazoa > Mollusca > Bivalvia > Mytilida > Mytilidae > Mytilus > Mytilus coruscus. The sequence goes on along the minus strand of CM029595.1, from coordinate 84,147,033 downwards.
AAAAAAAAATCAAAAACCTGTGATATTCGCATTAACTCTTTAAAGATTGAGACCGGTTGCGAATCCACACTTTAACAAAATGTCACAATAGGGATAAATATTAAAAGAACATATTATAATATGGTATGATTGCAAATGAGACAACTCTCAACAAGAGATCAAAATGACGTAGAAGGTAAACAACTATAGGTCACCGTTTAACTATATGTTTCGTGATTTCATACGATCTAGGCTTCGAACACATTCAGCACGAAATTCTGTACACGTCGACGCACCCAGTCGCTTCATGGGATTTCCTCAGGTTTTTTAAAAAAAATATTTACCTTGATTTTTCAATTATTCTTACACAACAGTATCCATTTGGATTATTGGATACACAAGATTATGTAGTTTAACACTCAAACTGTTCATTCGTAATATTATTCTTAAAAAAAAAAAGGAATTACGTAATACTTGTAACCCCTAAATTCAAAGACGATACTTGAGAACCGAACATTACAACGGTGCTTGTAAAGCAACTGTTTTCTAAGTACACGAATTGTTTAATGTATGTTATTGAGTATCGCCATGAGTGATCAAACCCATTTTCTCGACATTCATGATAAAAATCACTTCCTTTTTTACGATATTTCGAAGTTTTATCTATCCCATGCAGCATGGAATTTTTCGTGAATGTTTTCTTGTCTTGTGTATTTCGTATTTGGTGTAGAGTTGATACTGTGGTAGTTTATTTTGGAAGCGAGTGGGGTATACTTTTCACAACATTACGTTCTATCTTTTTTATTTGTTTTCATTTGTTTGGTGCAATTTATTTATTGACAATTTGATTTGTGACCATTACTTAATATAAAAATATATTAGACGAACAAAATAACTAATTTTTCTTTTTATTATCAAAGCTAAGTGAATTATAATACTTAAGTGAACATTTGTAACTGTCTACGGGAGAGTACAAAGGTTTATACTGCAACATTTTCCTAGCTTTTGAATCGTCAAAAGACAGCGCTAAATTCGTATATAGTAGTGTTGTTGTGGTTAATGGAAATTGCACTTTCATCAATGGCGAAATTAAAAGCAGTAAAATTTGTATAAAACTTATAAATACATATAAAATCCAATAAGGAATAAATGACCGATACAATGAAATATAGAACGAATCAAAGTATGGTTTACAAAACTGGATCATTGATTTATTAGGACTGTTATCTTTAATAAGAAATGCTTCTCCTCCAAGCGTTTTATCTGACCTCATTGCGTTATAAGCACATACAAAAGCCCAAGCTACATTTCCGACGTAAACAAGACAACACGCTCCTTTGCCACAAAAATCAACCATGATTTTTTTGTTTTGTAGTCCAGCTTCTATAGCGTTAGGTATAAAATGTTGATCGAGCTCTCCATAAATTACCATTGGTCGCAAAGAAATCGTTCTAAATACACCACCTGTAAAGACATACACATATATATACATATATACAAAGCTGTTTATAAAATTTAAGGAAAAATCTACAAATAAAAGTGTATGCCAAAATGCAGCTTACTGTCAGTCAACAAACACCTCTGAAAACGGATAAAAAAACTGCAGTTTTAAAGAAATTTTCCTATCGACGAATGTAATTCAATCAAAATACGTCAATTCAAAATGAATCTCATATGTAATCTGAAACAACTTATGATCTGTTTATCATAGATTTGTTTTTCGCTTTTTTGTTTTTTTTACATAAATCAGGCCGTTAGTTTTCTCGTTTGAATTGTTTTACATTTGTCATTTCGGAGCCTTTTATAGCTTGCTATGCTGTATAGGTTTTGCTCATTGTTGAATGCCTTACAATTACCTATAGTTGCTTACCTTATACGTGATTTGGTCCGTGGTGGAGAGTTGTCTCATTAACAATCATACCACATCTTCTTACTTTCATATTATAACACAACCATAAAATAAATCGACTAAGTATTCATTATTGATTCACAAACAGCTACCATATTTCCCATTTAACCCAACTGTGATTACAAAAAGGATGACCATGTTTGTTTATCGGCGAACATCGGATATAAGAGTAAAATCAGATACCCAAAGTTGTGTCATTTTTGGTTTAAACTGTCAGAGATGGATAAAATTTGATTTCACACACGCAGACGACTGCATATGCTGTGAGACGTCGCAAGATATTGGTGCCACTTACCGTAACTAGCTTACGACGTTTTTGATTTTGACATATGCCGTTTTATAAAAGTAAGAAGATGTGTTAGATTGCAAATGAGACAACTATCCACCAGAGACCAAAATAACACAGAAGTTTCACTTGTTACAAGTTTGCATCTTTCTGTGGTGTGAATACGAATTATACGATTTATACGATTTAAGCATAGCCCGCGGCTGTTTCGACACAAACATCACATGTAATACATGAAAATGGTTTCACAAGTGGAGCCAATGTTTTATTTTTTCCAAACTTAGGAAGTTATTTGTAAATCATGTATTTGTATTAACATCAGTCATTCATGTACATAATGTGACATTCAAGTGTCTCGACGTTCAAGACGTTACAAATGAGCTCGGGGGACATTGGATTGGACACAACTGTTTGTTAATATCTTTTGTGTTTTGTAGCGCACTATCAACATATATGTACCAATACGTACTTGAGTATTTGTACTGTTCAAGTCTTGGGCAAATTTGAATAATATACCTTGTTGAATGCGTTTTCTGGCACTGAGAATACACATGTAACACAGCAACGTACATTTTGTGTTAAGGGGACAATTCCTTGGACATCTATATATATTTAATACAAATATCGTAACACAAGTTTCGTTTGAATTTTCGAAGTGAGAAAAAGTACAGTAAATGTACATTTTGCTGGTATTAAAACATCCTACTTGCGATAATTTTTTATTTAGCAATTTTATCTCTAAATCTGATATAACGTTAAATTTCGCAAAATTAACTGATGCAGAGCAGACCTCGTGCGTCATCTGATTCCCATATTTTTCATTCCGACCGCCTGTGAAAAGAAAATAGATATTGCGTTATGAAGGTGTTATAGCGTTTATGAACGGGGAAACAATTGGAGCTTTTCGCTGAAAAAAGAATTCATTACATTCGTTTTATGTCGAACAGTATCATGCAAAATGTAACGCGGGACAGGACACACATAACAATTTTACTTTTGACTATTATTTCTCATAAATTCATCATCGCACTGCATAATACTTGCAATATTAAAAAAGTAATAACAAAATAAGCTTTATTTTGATATATCGCATGTTAGCAGTACATTTTTATATTAATACTGAAACATGTTTTAGAATAGGGAGAGGACGTTTTTTCGAAGTAACACCAGTATCTTGCGACGTCTCTAAGGCTTTGACCAAATTTTGAAACCGCTTTAAAAAATCTTCTTCAGTAAAATAAAATTAAAATTGTGCACTTCACTGTAGTCGCAAGATTAATCAAATGTGAATTCAAACTCGATGTAATGCTAAGTTAAAATCTAACTTTAACTCGATCTTTGACCCAAAGTATTACTTTAACTCAGCTAATTCAACTTGAACTAAACTCAGTGTTTCTGAGCACTAAACCGTACCAATGGCAACAGAACACTTTTTACAATTTAATTCACATACCGTTTGAAAGGTATTTGTTGTTCATACTCAGAACGGCTCTTTCGCCTGCTTGTTTTGTCCTGGCATATTCACCAAAAAGTAATCTATCTGGCTTTGTATTTGCTTCGTTACCATTGACTATATCATGATATCCTTGCATAACGTCAACAGTACTACAGTGGATAAACATCTCGACTTTGTTCTGATAGCAAGCTTCCAATAATAGTTTCGTCCCTTCATAAATAGAAATCATATATATGTACTCCACATGAAATAATTATAAAAGGTCATCTTTGTAATGAAGATTTTAGGAGTCAATGTAGGGATATTGTCTAAAGAAGACGCAATACCAATAAAATGGTCTTACTGAAGGGCAGGCGATTCAAGGAAAGTCATGTTTTCATATAACTGAAGGGAAATCATATAATTAAATGTTTTTACAAGTTTGCCGATATTAAAGTTATGTGATACTTCAAATTTCACAAAAAAGACGATTTTTTTTACACTTGAAAAGTTAAGTTTTACTGCAAAACACGTGTACATTTCTTTTCAAAGGAAATCCTTTATTTTATCCAGATCTTCAGAAATGTACAGCTATTTAATTGTTGTCTTTTCGCCGACAGCTTTTCCGAATGCAGTGACCTTAATCATGACACATTTCGTTATTAGTTCGCCAATCGCACAGCGCAAGTGAGAGGGGAAAACTGTGATGAAAGAAAAAGTAAACAAACGTGAAAACAAGATAGTATTAATCGATTCTGAAAGAAAATTTTCAAAAAACACCAAATCATATTTCAACTGTAATGGCAAAATTTAACTTACAAATGGGAACGCATGGAAAATAAAAAAAAAACCAATATAAATCCCTCTATCATCTCACTTATTTTTTCATGTGCTCCATCATTCTGTGTTGATTGTTTATCAAAAGGTAACGATTGGTAAACTTCGACATCAAAGCCCGAAAGTTAATTAGCATGCCGAAGTTTTCGATCAATAATCACAGAATGGACCATATTTTTTGTCTATTTAACGATATGGATTCGTAATACTAGTAAATGTTTAAAAAAAACCTGAACAGAGGACTTAAGTAACTATATATGCATGCATTGGTTCAATAACTTCCTTAACATTAGAATTACCAGAAACTCGTTTCATATGACTTTAAGCAAATAGAAAAGGATTTGTATTATCATTTTACAGGACAGAGAGAACATACTGTATGTTCTCTGTCCCGATGAATTCACCTCTAGGTGAAACAAAAGAACCTCAATAAATTATAGCGAAGCTCTGTTTTCTGTACATACCTTTTCTATTGACTATGTCGAGTTTTTCTTTATCTGGAAATAACCTTACATCAACGTAAGCAGCCGTATGTATAACACATTGAACGTCTCTAGTGACCTTGCCCAATAAATCAACATCTGTTATACTACCAGTGGAGCATACGACTGGTATCTTGTTTTCATATTCTGCAGAAGTCAGAAATTTTTATACTTAGTTTCGTGTCATTTCTTAGCTTTCGGGATCTGTCGTCTTTCCGATGTACTGATGTTCACTGATAATTTATTAGCACCCCTTAATGAATTTATTTAGATGTATTTGCCAATATCAGGCAAATTAAGTAATTGCAAGTATTAAAATTATTTTTCTAAAAGGCTAGCTTGCTAGCTGTCTCATGACTTTTATGTTTTAAATATATATTGATGTTGAAATTAACACAAAACATGTTATTACTCCAGATTGTCTCGTGTGGTGGGATTCCAAAGTTTGACCCAGGGTAAAGAGCTTACAGTTTTTCCGTCTAAAGGGTATGTTTACAACTCCAATGCCTTCACCGTTCGTGTTTAGCTGTGCGGGATTTATAATTACACAAACATGTCTGGTCGGAAAGCCGGGACTTTAAATCGACGATTTCTCGTAAAAGGAAATGGCATAAAAAATGAAAAATTGAAAGCAGACTATTGAACCACAAAAAAGCTTTTTTTGGCTTTTCACATTCAGAATTTCTCCAGCTGTAACAATCTCTGAGGTTTTGCGTAGGTGACCTGTTGCAGATCAAAATTTCTGTTATCTAGCCGACCATCCTTTTCAAGAAGAAGTCTACATTTCCAGCCTTTCGTTCTAACATCGACATACATACACATTTGGTTCATTGTTAATTTATTCTCGTCCTGATTATGCATGCAAACATGACGTTTCGGATTTTTTTTTTAATCCCTGGGTTATTCGTGTTTTGACTGTTAATACCGACTCTATTTCAGGAGGTTCTTATCGTGACATGTATCCTTTGAGTCGTTTTGATTCAACCAAAGAGTGAAAAGGACTGAATACCCGATACGCGTCTGATAGCAACATAAGAATAAGATATAATTGACACATTGTTATCACTGTATGAATAATGACTTGTGTCAGTACTTATGTCATATTTTAAACTTTATGTAATGTATATATATTTTTTCTACGAAGACTGAGTGGAATTTACAGATGTTCATTTTATGTAGTACCTGTTCAATTTAGTATACAAACCTAACTTCTGCTCAAATTTCTGAAGATCTAGAACTCTGATTTCTTCAATGCCCTTTACATATTCCTGGAAGTGTTTGATTATGTGCTGGCCAACACATCCACTTCCCCCTGTTACCAAGATTTTCGTCATATCAAGTTCTTATGTTTAACCTGCAATGATGTTAATAGTATGATCCAAATATGTTTTGACAATAGACAATCATGTGAACGAATATGTAAAAAGACTGTATATGCCAGAAAGTGACAGAAAAGTACAAAACAAAGCAAACAAAGTGTAACGCAATAAAAAGTATTAACAAAAATACCGAACTCAAATGTAAATTCAAAAAGGGGAACGTCCATAAAACCTGACAAAACCAAACGATCCTTTATATCACCCATTGCACCCTTACATAATTGAAATGTTTGCAGAAAACATGAAAATAATGTTCGCAGATATCTGCAGCTAGCTGCAATCCACCTGCAAGCATTGCAGCTTTTTGCTGCATGTTTGCAGGAAGATTGCAGGAAAAATGAGAATATTTGGGATGTTCCCAGCTAGCTTGCAGAAATCTTTGACCATTCTTATGTTTGCAAGAGCATTACAAGAATCACATTAAATGAATGATCATGCCTACTGGTAACTTCCTGGAAGTCAAAAACTTGAAATTTGGTGCTTGATCATGTTGATCGAGTTTGAGTAATGTATTATCTGACAGTCCAGGGGGGCATTGTAGGTGCCTTAAGTTATTTGATATTAAATATGTAGTTTTCATTATTTGTAAGTACAATTTATTCGTAGAAATGTAAACTTATGACAATACTCATTCATCACCTCCACAAATACCTTAGGTTTGAAAAACATGTGTAGACAAAATGATACTGGTCTGCAGCAAACACTCATTTGAATTTAAATATTTACTGCAGGTTTGCAGCAAACACTCATTTGCATGGTAAATTGTTTACGGCAGACATGCAGCACATTAAAATTTTGCTGCAAACGTGCAGCAAATACAGATTCTATTGAAAATTATTCTTGTGCTTTCTGCAAATGCACATTAAATGTTTGCAGGCGACAGATTTTTCAGTAAAGGCAACAGAACGAATGGAACGACTGTCATATTCTGGACTCATAATTGGTACAGGCATTTTCGGAAGAAAATAGTGTATAACTTGATCTAACTTCATTCTTTTTTCAAACTGGAAAATAGTTTGTCGAAAAATTATTGTATGCACATGCGATATATTCCAAGTGAAGTGCTAGTATCTGTTTTTACCTTTGAAGATACACTTACTCGTTTTAAATGTAAATCTATGTGTATAAATGGGTACAATAGTCACATGATAGTATTGAACTACAAAAACAAACGGGAACAGGTTTTGATAATCTGTCTTTATACTGAAGTATGTTTCGTCTATGAACAATAGTAAATCTTAGTAATGTGGTTTTTAAATAATGCGTTTTCTTGTCAAAAATTGACACGCAGGTGGACAAGTCTCTATGTCTTCTACAAAAAATATCAAAATAATTGAATTGCCTCCCTTTATGTGAATGCATTATGCTCCGATAATTGTTTACTTAAACGTCATGTGCAGACTTCCACTCTGGAAAATGATACAATTAACGATAAGTATATTTTAAATTGAAATATAAAGCTTAAGTTGATTAACTTACGGGTGTTGTCAAGCAAGTGTACATGTGGTCTGTAAATTTTAGCCGTACGTAAACTAAATAGTCCTAAGGTTAATATGTTATATTGGCGCGTAATTTTAAAGTCAACCATACTGAATACAAAGGTATGGCTTTAAGTTTTCATCCAGACAAATGTACACTGCTAATACATATAATATTCAAAAAAAAAAGAAACAACCTATTCATCATACAAAGTGGTATGATTGCCAATGAGACAAATATCCATCAAAGTTAAAATGAAGTAGACTGTAATCAATTATAGGCAACCGTACGGCCTTCAACAATGAGAACACCCATACCGTATAATGGGCTATGAAAGGCCTTGAGATGAAAAATATGAAACAATTCATTTGAGAAAACTACATGTAACGGCCTAGTTTATAAAAAAATAATTTACGAAAAACAAATACTGAGGAGAGATATAAACCAACGACAACCACTGAATTACAGGTTCAGGGGCGGATCCAGGATTTTAGGTGGGGGGGGGGGGGGGCAAACTTAAATTTTTTGGAGGTAAAATTATCGAAATATTTTTTATTGAGCCGAGGACAACCCATGCTTTGCAAATTTTAGGGGGCGCACGCTCGCCACGCCCCGGACTGAATCCGCCCATGAGGTTCCTGACTTGGGACAGACACATAACGAATTTGGCGGGTTAAACATGTTTGTGAGCGTTCAAACCTCTCCTAACCTAACTGGGACAGTAGTGTTACAGCCCAACAAAAGAACAAACTATAAAAATCAGTTTAAAAGGGCTTAACTCGTCAGATCGATACAAAGGAGAAAAACATCTAACAGAAGACCGGACGTGGCAGGGTATTTCTACATCCCGAACAACATAGAAGACACAAAGTAGATCTGAGAGTATCTCGCAGTTACTGACACCTAGTTCAAAGCCAATAACAACTTGTGTTTTATGATTGATGTGTACTGATTGATATTTTAGTTTTAGATACGGAATTTTTTATAAGTTGTTATTGGCTTTGAACTAGCTGTCAGTAACTGCGAGTACTCGCAGATGTGTACTTAGTGTCTTTTTTGCAATGGGGATGTATAAGTACCCTTCTACGTCCGGTGTTTGTGTTTATAAGATGTATTTCTGCTTCGTTTCGATCTGATGAGTAAAGCCCCTTTCAACTGATTTTTATAGTTTGTTTATATGTTGTACTGTTACACCACTGTCCAAGGGAGGGTTGGCGCCTTTTAACTAGTTTAACCCCGCCACATTCTGTATGTGTCTGTCCCAAGTCAAAAGCCTGTAACTCAGTGGTTGTCTTTTGTTGCTGTATATCATATTTGTTTTTCATTTGTTACGTTGTACATAAATCATGCAGTTAGTTTTTCTCGTTTGAATTGGTTTACATATGTCATTTCGGGGTCTTTTATAGCTGACTATGCTCATTGTTAAAGACCGTAAGGTGACCTATAGTTGTTTATTTCTATGTCATTTGGTCTCTTGTGGAGGGTTGTCTCATTGGCAATCATACCACATCTTCTTATTTTTATATTATGAAAAAAATATGTATCTAAGACTAAAATATTAATCAGTACACATCCAACATCCATTGAATTTAGTATAAAGACGTCATTAACAGTCTGAGAAAAACACGATCTTGTGCATTCAGCATAGCAACGTCCTACATAACCGTAACCTTTGCTAAATATCTTGGTATCAAAGTACATTTAAACCTCAAATGGAAAAAACAAACATCTTTCCACATTTATAAAGGTGACATAACATCCATAGATAATAAATCACAGGGTTTCCTAAAACGTATATTTTCAGCTTCTGCTCTATACCTTTGTTTAAAAAAGCATAAATCAAGATTGTATAAAGTTTGAATCACAAATTTTGTTATTTCTATTGCACTTACTAATTATTTTCTATTTAAGTTGAGGTAAATATTCCACGTATGCAAACATTACCATGTGAAAGGATTGTTATTCTGTTGGGTGTATATATAATTATGCCTCTTTCACCTTAGAAATTTTAAGAACCAACCTTGTCATAGCATCTACATGAAACTTTGTACATGGTTAGATCCTGTTATGTAGATGTTCATGTGGTTTGTATTTTCTATCCATTGAGTTTTTGTTAATTATGCCTCTTTCAACTTAAGAAATTTTGACAGAACCGACCTTGTCATCACAACTCCTCCTACATGGTTATCGTTTATCAACATGTAAGTTATACCGGTACTACATGGTTAGATGTTAAAATGTAGATGTGCATGCGTTATCGGAACTTCTCCTTCAATTACAGGCAAGACACAGAGTTTGGCAGAACCCTTTACAAATTTTATATTTATGAAAATTAGTAAATTTTTACTTCTTGATGTACTTAGGATTTCAGCAAACCACCAAATTACCAACTCGCCAATTAGGGCGTTTCCGTTGGTCGAGTAATGCCTATTCCTCATCTACTTTATCTAAGGGTTCAAAACTGTTCATGATTTACTATTGCTGTGCATGCGGTGTTGCCACGATGTAATAGAAGCATGAGTACAAATCTTGAACGCAAATTTGCAAATATAATATTGTTATAGGCTTATTTCCAGACGAAGTATTATATGTTATTTTTGGTGTTAGTTTAGTATAATCCAAGGCAGATGATTTCAACATTGTATATTATATTTCTGCCCAATGTTATCCGATGCATGGAGAACATTTTTTTGTCACATACTAGTATTCAAACGTATGTATAAACAGTCAGAACAATTACTGAAAAGACTTCGTCAAATATAAATCAAACCTTCAGATTCGCGTACATTTACTTTTATCATTTTTAGGTCATTGCTGCCGGCTTTCCCTGGGGGCTTACATCAGTCCTCGGAAAGATCGGCGTGATGTACGATGGATCAATCGCTTATGAACTATTTTCATCTTCCATGCACATGGTTTGTACAGTCGATTTACGACAATGTATGAAAGGATATCGATCAGTCTGATATAATTGAGTGATTGATTGATAAAATGACGCCTGGTTAGCGTTCAGTGGCAAATATTTCATGTATATTCAGGACAACAAGAAGTTAACAATAACTTCATAGGTAGGTACTACAAGGCAAGTTAACCGGAATGATGGGGAAAAAGTTTGACAGTCTCTGGAAAATGATAGTATATGGGATTGAAGTAGATACTTTGCTTTGCAACATGTCACCCCATAGAGTGTTTTTGAATGGTTCTCAATGTTAATATACTGTTTGGTATTTAAGTCTTAGATGCATGATTTTTTATTAGTTGTTATTGGCTTTGAAATAGCTGTCAGTAACTGCAAGTACTCTCAGATCTGTACTTAGTGTCTTTTTTGTTGTGGAGATGTATTATAAGTAACTTGCTACGGCCGCTCTGTGTTATTGTTAGATGTATTTCTGCTTTGTATCGATTTGATGAGTTAAGCCCTTTTCAACTGATTTTTATAATTTGTTCTTATGTTGTACTGTTACACCACTGTCCCAGGTTAAGGGAGGGTTTGCGCCTTCAAACTAGTTTAACCCCGCCACATTCTGTATGTGCCTGTCCCAAGTCAGGAGTCTGTAGTTCAGTGGTTGTCGTTTGTTGCTGTGTATCATATTTGTTTTTGGTTCATTTTTTTGAGGCCGTTAGTTTTTTTTCGTTTGAACTGTTTTACATATGTCATTTCTGGGCAATGGCACTGCAATATGGGTTTTGCTCATTGTTGAAGGCCGTACGGTGACCTATAGTTTTTTAAATTCTATGTCATTTGGTCTCTGGTGGAGAGTTGCCTCATTGGCAATTATACCACATCTTCTTATTTTTATATAATTATTTTCTTTCAGAATAGAGATGCACTCATCCTACATTGAGCATCGGATGTAACGTGAAAGTTACTAACTGATGCGGATGCGAATTTATACATCCCGCACATTAAAACGCACGCCAACTTAAGAAACGAGTTTACTGTTGAACGGGAATAGTTCAAGAATGACCATATTTATTTACGCACGTCAACCCTTTAGGTGCCAAGACTGAGATTATCTCTCCAATTGTTTCAGAAAGTCATATAGCAGTAGTTGTTCTAACTAGAGAGATTGAGAGTTGAAGGTTCTTTCCCTTGAGTGCGATTTAAAATTATACATTCGTTTTGTAGTACAAATGAGCTAAATAAAACATTTTTGAAATAATAGATGTCAAAGATGTAGTATGCACATTGTGGTGAAATTTAGATAACGCTGATTGCATGGTTAACAATTCATTTTCATTCAAATATTATTTATTGTTATTCAATTTTTTTCATGAAACATTGATAAAAAGTTCATTTTCTTTACCATGTGATTCAATCTTACGGGCTAGAATAAAGAGAACAATATATATTATAATCAGACATATACTGAAAATAAGCACTGCATATGAAAACCACATTGGTGAATACAAATCTATCAAATATCCAAGAAAAATTGGCGTAAGCATTGATCCACTCGATCCTGTTAGCATGAATAAAGATACCATTTTACCAGAAACTTTAAAGAAATCCTGTTCAGTCCAACACATGAGTGAAGGAAAAAGAATAGATTGACAAAATCCTGAAATTGGAATAAAAATCCAAATGCCAATTTCCAATTTCAACAAATTTGTAATTAAAAGACATACGGAACACACGCTATGCATAAAGATATACAGTCCGAATATATATCTTATTCTAAATCGTTTTGTAATACCTATTGCGGTAAACCTTCCAAATGCATGGGAAGCCCAGAATGCTGACGTTGCATAAGATCCTAGTGCTTTTGGCCAGGCGAAATGTTCAACCGTAAATGCTGTGAGGTAAAATACAATCGCCTTTTCTAAAACCTGAACACAGAAAAATGTAATGCATACAATAACAATGGTTGTCAATCTAATAGATTTGGGCAAATTCGAGCTTAAGCGAGACGTTTGTGTCTGTTCTACGTTGCTGTTCGTTTTATGAAACAGAAAATACGAGAATGATAAGCCTGACAGCAGTGTTATGCCAGCAGATATGACAAATGCTCCGTGAATATTTGAATCTTTGTAAATAGTTTCTTGGTGATAACAATCAACATTCATATATATGTCTGCCGAAGAGTTGGAATTATTGGTTGAATTCATTGTTGAATTTCGTAAACATTCCTCTTGTGTCATCTTCGAATCATCTTGAGGAATCTGTGAATTGAGGAAAGGTGCCATAGCAAGAGGGGAAATAACTGCGCCAATTGCAAATGAAAAGTGCATAGCCTGCATGTATGGCCCACTGTCTGTACCCCATATCTTCAGAATATTGATATTACCTCCTGCAATATAAGTAATTTAATATACATGTATACAAGTCTGACTAATGATACAATGCTAAAATTATTCGTTACTTATTGTCCCTAAGCTTGTTAATTCAAACAACTATACTGCTTTCAATCAAAGTTAGCCACAATTGTTCTTGGAGAGTAAATTTAGTTCTTAAAATGTGTTCGATATTCTAACCAACATAAATGTCATTATAAAAAAGCACAAACGATTTAAAGGCAGACTTTGGTATCCTGATTAGTATTTAAATAATTTTTGTATGAAATTGATACAAATTAAAAAGAGTACATATAAGTTTCTTTGTTAGGGTTAGTCGACCGATTGCAAGAAAATGAGGTTTTCTGTGTTTTTTCCAGCAATCATTGCGCATACTATGCTAACCTAGTGATTACATACGCAAAAAGAGTTTTATTTACTTTACTCACATTTTAGTTTATTAAGACTTTAGAACGATTCCATGGAAATTGGAATTTTCTGTTCAGTTTTTCAGCTTAAACGTGTGATAAAATGTTAGTGTGCAACAAAGTATTTTAGAAACAACCTTCATCGTTTACGCTTGATACCAATAGTTTGGGTGGGCATATAAAAGTTTATGAAGATCAATACCAAATTTACCTTATAAGGACCAACCAAAACCGTCTTAATGTTAACTGTTCCAGAGGGAGTTTGAAAAAAGTGGATATGGGAGCAATCAAAAAGCATAAGTCGAAGAAAAACAGATAACACAATGACCAAAAGAAAAACGACAAAAAAGACAAATAACAGTCATGAAAATACTACTACACATAAAACTTAATATTGGTCAACACGAACCCAATCCATCGTGTTTAGCCTCAGCTTTAGTACAATAACATACTTTATAAAGTCATAATTTACAGTCATGTTTTTCTTTTAATCTTTTAATACCCGCGCAGCCGTATAGCTTCTACAACGGTTGATGGTATTTCGGGGACTGCTAGTCTACCAATAGCGGTAGCGACCAAAGTGGTTGCAATTTTACGCTTTAATTGTGCTTTGTGTTATTATTTCATGTTTGATTAGTAAAAGCCCAAGGGTGACTGGGTATTAGAAATATGGTCACCATTGGTCTTTCTCCGACCGGAAATAAAACCCTCGCCAAAGTGGGGCATCCGTTTGGCTGTGCGGGATATACAAGTATGTAGCCACGTCCAGTCAGAATGCGGACGTTAAATCCGATGACTCGTGTAAAGAGAGTGCCACGCTCTCTGCACGTTAAGAACCCTTGCAACAACACATTGAGGGGTCCTCAGGTGACCTGTTGCAAGGCAAAATGTCTGTCCCTATCCAATATACCCCCATTTTGCCAGTAGAAGTCCAAATTTACCAGACCTCTATCCCGAACGACCTCTTATACAGGACCTACCTATTTTATTTATTGTTAACTTGTTCTCATCCTGAACATGCATACAATATTTGTCACCGGACGTTAAGTTATAAACAAAAACTTTATAATTGTTTAAGCGAATATATCAATCAAAAACCAAAGGAATATTGGAACATTTTAAAATCACTGAAGAATAAAACAGAAAAAGATGAAATACCAGAGGTATTAAAAGATGAAGAAGTTTTAATAAAACATTTTCAAGTCAAGGTAAACATTCATCTATAAATAATGCTTTTATGATAGACATTGAATCACAATTAAAGCTATTAGAAAATAATATAGACTTCAAAGCTGAAACAGATGCTCCAATATCTTGTTCAGAAGTAAAAAGGGTAATCAGTGGACTTAAACTTCAAAAGTCTGCTGGACCAGATAGAATTATAAATGAAATAATTAAAACCTCAAATCAAGTGATAATTAAGTCAATTGTTAAAATATTTAATTTAATTCTAAAAAAGGGTATATACCCAAAATCATGGAAGGACTCGTATATAATCTCACTTCATAAGAAGGGAGACAAATCTGATCCCAATAATTACAGAGGTATATCTTTAATCAATTATCTACCTAAAATATTCAATGCTGTACTCAATAATAGACTAATCACAGTTGTGGATAAACAGCTGAATAACTGTCAATTTGGCTTCAGAGAAAACCACAGAACTGCTGACAGTATTTTCAATTTTCAAATCTTTAATTAATAAATATATACACAAAAATAACAAAAAAATTTATGCATGCTTCATTGACCTAAGAAAGGCATTTGACCCTGTATGGAGGACAGCCCTTCTATATAAATTATGCAAAATGGGAGTAGGAAAGTCTTTTCACAGAGTAATAAAGCAACAATATTTAAATACAAAATCCTCTTTAAAGTATAAAGATCACATTTCTGATTATTTTGACATTACTAGAGGTGTGAAACAAGGGGACTCATTAAGTCCTACTTTGTTCAATATTTTTATAAATGATATCACTAAAGGCTTGGAAGATGACAACTCAAGTCCATTGGAGCTTATAAATAGTAAACTAGGCTCCCTCCTGTTTGCTGATGATCTGCTTTTACTCTCAGAATCTAAGGAGGGTCTCCAAAATAGTCTAAATAAAGTTTCCATGTTTTGTGAAAACTGGCAGCTTTCTCTAAACATAAATAAAACAAAAAGTATGGTCTTTTCAACAACAAAGCAAAAACCTGAAACATCTATACTTGTATATAAAAACAAAAAAATAGAGAATGTTTTAGAATATCCTTACTTAGGTCTGCTGATTAAATCAAATGGTAATCTCAGTCATAGTACAGCTGAATTAACAAAAAAGGCAAAAAAGGTTTTGTTTTCTATTAAAACATATACTAATTCTCTTGGCAGCCTTCCTATCAGAGTACCTTAAAGTGAGACCTATATTGACTTATAATTCTGAAATAACATATTTAGACTCATATATAACATATTTCAAAGCTAAAAAAAGAGCTTTGGTTTCTGGAAAAAATGTGGACCCATTTAATTTTATTGACAAGACTCCAATAGAAAACTTGCATCTTGGTTATTGCAAGTTTACCCTTGGCACTAACAAGAGCGCCTCAAATTTTGGTACAAGGAATGAATTGGGAAGACTGCCTATTGAATGTCATATAAAAATCCAAACTATTATGTATTTAGCAAGGCTTTTCACCTCAAATTTGAATCCCTTATTATATGAATCTTTTCAATTAACTAAAACTTTGGATTCTAGTGGGTCCTATTCATGGTTCACTTTTGCAAAAGATATTCTTTCTGAATCTAACATTGATATAGATAGACTAAAACCTGTGATAATTAAAACAATTAAAAATATTAAAACTATATTAAACCCCAAATAAACTCATACTACAACAACCTGTTGATGGATAAGTTGAGATCTATTGATGATAAAAGTAAATTAAATTTTATTAAGGACTTGATCCAAATCTATTGATAAAACCTTACCTCTCTAACTCAAACTTTGAATTGAGAAAATTAATTACAAAACTTAGAATCAGTGATCATTCATTATTAATTGAAAAAGGAAGGCATTTTAAAATTCCTCGCGAAGAGAGACTTTGCAAAAAATGCAAAGTACTAGATGATGAGAAACATTTCTTAATAAATTGTTCTCACAATTCAAATATTAGATTAGCATATTTTAATTGCATTAACATAGAAAATAATTCATTTGCAAATCTCACTGACTGGCAATGACAAAGTTATATATATACTTAACCCATCAACACCAACACAAGTGAATAAACTAGGATCCTTTATAAAAAAGTCAATGGAACTAAGGACAGGGGACCCTTTAATATTTACCTGAATTTTGTATATATATATTGAGTTACTTAGTTATTGTCTTCATTTGTTTTTGTTGTTGTTATATGTCACAAACTGTAAAGTTTATATGGCAATAAAACTTTGAATTGAATTGAATTGTTAAGCAACCAACAATCAATCAATCAATTGATCAGTAAAAATCCAAATGTTCGGATTTTAAGCCAAAAGAAATCTCGTCTTTTCTTGTCGTACATGCCAAACGGAAGTCCGATTCCAAGCCATAGTTGCTGTAAGGGTCCTCAACGTACAACATTGAAAACGTTAAAAAATACTACTCAAAATAATGAATGTGTCTAAACGCATATAAAACCAGATTCAATCGTAGTTAGGGAGCTACCATTTGATTTTTATGGGGGCTAGGATGAAATTTGAAAAAAATAGGCAGGACAGGAGTTTTGAGTAAAAAGAAAAGGCAGGATGAGACACTTGCAAAAAAAAAAGTCAGGATGACAATTTAGGTAAAAAAAAGTCAGGATAAACTTTAAAAAAAAAAGGCAGGACAGTGATTACAACTAAAAAAAAATGCAGGACAGTGATTACAACTAAAAAAAAAATGCAGGACAAAATTTTTCATCCTAGCCCCCATAAAAGTCAAATGGTAGCTCCCTTACTTGAAATTTATTCAACAAAAGAATATTGTTATACTTTGATATGAAACACACAAACGTACAACAAATAAAAAAAAATGGAAATGAAAAGGATATTTTTCTTTTACAATATTATGATACCAGGTGTAATATGAATGCTGAATTTGTTTTTGTGTATGGGGTTTTCAGTTAAAGTAAAGAAATAGCATGAAGAGGCTCAGATACATATGACTTCATTTAAGGCAACAATAAAAAGAGATGAGACAGGTTTACACTCAGAAAGTAAATACGCCTGTCCGCTTTGTTGAGATTTTAAAAAGGTTTTTTTTTTAATCGAAATGTGTTTTTTTTTATTTATAGATGCATAAACCAAACATATTCCAGGATTTGATGTCAGATAAGATGTCAAGCGAGTCAGTAGACACTGAAATAGGAAACAGCCACTATAAAATAGAAAAGCAAATGTATTGTTCAAGTTACATCTCTAATTTCATGATTGTATATAAACTATCGTAAAAAATCCAGCATGCACCTACACTTTTTTGTTATGAATTAGGTAGACGCAGGGAACCATTGACCATATACCTGTGAGTTTAATTAATTGCTTTAACCGTTGCGTTTAAATTTGGTATGTTTTTAAAGAATGTGCTGTCCTATTTTCTATTCCAAACTATTATTTTTTTTTATTGAGGAAACATTTAAAAAAAAATCTTAAATTAAAGATTATACAATAAAAGTTCTCAATTTAAACTGCATCGACCTGCATGGATATTACACGGTGACCTTGCATTAATAAGTTTTCAATGTTTTATGTTTCCAATTCCTTCATGCAATGTTGACAATGGACCATTGAGGCTCGTCTGTTTAGGCTCTTTTTTTGTTTATGCTGCTTATAACGTGTATGTGCTTGGCTTAAAAAATTTAAGTCTCGAGCGTACATAATGAAGGTTTAAATATGTTTCATGCGCACTCACATCTGGATTCCTCACTTAACTTTCACGGTATTGGAAGAAAAAGGTTTCACTTCAGTTGACGAGTCTCAATTGAAATTTACAAGAATGCTTTATGACATATTTTAATCAAAGTACTGAAGTACTGAACATCGGATGACCGCAAGTTCTTGTGGATGGTCACAAGCACTTGTTTCAGAAAAAAAAAATCACATCTCTATACCTGAAAGTGAGGTTAATGTACAGATATATTTTTTTTTCTGAGACAAGTTCGTGCGTGGATGATAAATAAATGACAGGGAATTCAACCTCACCATAATAACTATTATATTGTAGTGATACAAATCAGTATACTCTTGTTTGTTGTTATATATTATATTAATATTTGTATATTACAGTGACATGTATATATAATTTGCATCCATTTGTATATCATTCTATTCTACTATATTAATAATAGTGCAGTGCAAGTGCATGGTGGACACTCTTCTGTAATAATTCGATTTTTCTAATAGATTGGATTTGAGTAGGCATTCATATTTTCCCGCAAAACTTTTAATCTCCCATGAAGAGTTCTCGGTCCTTGAGAGAGAGCAAGGACCGATAACTCTGCATGGGAGTGCAGACGTTCTTGAGATATTCTTCCGCATGCCTTAACACAATTTTTCTGTACGTGTGCATAGATATTAATGATTTTTTACTTATATATATATATATAATTTAATTTTGGATGTAACGCGTCTTCTGATTGGCTGACGTTGTTTTGTTTATCATCTCATAGACATAATTTTGTCATGTGACCGTGACGTCATCAACGTTTTTTCATGGTTTACTCCAGTTTTTAATGGAATTTAGAATTAAATTATAAGAAATGACTGTAATATGTTTTCTGTCTATTCGAAATAACATAAAAAATGTGGTGCACACTTTAAAATAACCCGCTACGCGGGTTATTCAGTGTGCACCACATTTTTGATGTTAATTCTTCATAGACAAAAAACATATTACAGTCATTCCTTAAATAACAAAACACTTTCATATTATTAATTTATGTTCTAAAAACAATATTTTATGAGTATTCATTGAAAAAATGAATTTATAACAAGCGATAAGGAATGTTATTTTGCACTCGATGATGTCCGCGTACTTATAATGTTTATAGATCGGTTACCAGCCCAACACGAAAGTTACGTAATGTAAATATAGGAGACAGCAATACACCGGAATGCCCTCACGGTCATCCGATGTAAAAATAATAGCCCTGGCCAAAAATGAAATATTTACAAGACATTATTAGTTCCATATAAAAGTATAGTGAGCCCACAAACCTGCATCTGCAACTCCGTGTGCAAGTCCACGCACAACAAATACAACAATCATTAGCCCAAAGTATCGACACCATGGTGTAACAACTGTTACTATGGCGATACAAACTGTGGAGACGGTTAATACGATGACTCGATTAATCTTCCTGAATATCCATCCTGCTACAGACACTGCAACAAGAAATCCAAGTGAAAATGCTGTTAGGAAATAAGAAGCCTCGTCTAACCTAGTTGTTGTTATGATTTGCAGGTCCAGTAGGGCAGGTCCAAGTTGACTAACGTTCCATCCCTGTAAAAGTAACAGTCCAGTGATTCAACCGCATATTTAAAAAAAATGAAACCATTTAGCATTAACCGCAACCAAATATTAAAATAAAGGATATCTCCCTCTAAAGACTAGTTGCTTGACAAGCAGATCATAACTTCTTCTTTGCAAAAAAAAAATGATTTCCAAATCTTCTTCTTTCACACTTAAAGATAAGGAAATGTGGTAGGATTCCAACGATACAACTATCCACCAAAACTCAAATGACATGGTGTAAGCAACCATAGGTCACTGTACGGCCTTCAACGATGAGTAAAACCCATACCGTATTAATTATCAGCTATAAAAAGCCCCATCATGACAAAATGAGAATCAATTCAGACGAGAAAACCAACCGCCTGATTTATAATAGACAGCTGCAACCAACGACAACCACTGAAACACAAGCTCCTGACTTGGGACATGCACATACAGAGTGATGCGGGTAAATCATGTGTGTGAGCACTCAACTCTCCCCCATTCCTGGAACAGCGGTGTGACGACAACAAAACATAAGAACAAACTGTAAAAATCATGTGGAAATATCCTAACACAACAAATATAAGGACACAATTAAATTACCCATCTAAGAGTTCTCACAGTTACTGAAAGATATACTAAGTAGCTAAATCAACTTATAAATAAACCTTTTCCACCAAAAAAATTCAAACGAGAAAACGAACGGCCTGATTTAAGTGAAAAACAATAAAAGAACAAGAATGTGTCCATAGTACACGGATGCCCAACTCGCACTATCATTTTCTATGTTCAGTGGACCGTGAAATTGGGTTCAAAACTCTAATTTGGCATTAATATTAGAAAGATCATATCATAGGGAACATGTGTACTAAGTTTCAAGTTGATTGGACTTCAACTTCATCAAAAACTACCTTGACCAAACTTTTTAAACTGAAGCGGGACAGACGGACGAACGGACGGACGAACGAACGGACGCACAGATCGAAAAACGTAATGCCCCTCTACTATCGTAGGTGGGGCATAAACACAAATTTGATATACAGCAATTATTTAAACGACAACAACTGACTTCAGTCTCCTTACTTGGGACAGGCACATGCAAAATGTGGTGGGGTTAAACATGTTTGCTGGCGCTAACCCCTCCCTTTACCTGGTATAGTGGTGTAACAGTATAACATGAGAACAAACCCGGGGGACTTGCAAGGGGGAAATGGCTATATACATTTAACAACGGTTCCAAGTCAAATCTGGTACGTAGAGCACAGCGAATACCACAAAGAATATATATCTGAGACTGGAATTAGGAAACAATATTACAAACAAGTATGTTATATACTAGTATCGCTATGATTGATTGAATGTTGCCTTTCTACTTGCAGCAAATATTCATTATTAATACAGACAGTGTACTGTCAGAATACAACAAAAAATTTACGATCAAAAGAAGTCATGTAAAAAGATAAAAAGCTAATGCATCTGAAAAAGAAATTGGAAGCTCCAAGATCAAAATACATTTGTGTATCTCACTATACATAGCTCTGATTTGTTGAATGTTGTTCTGGTTTGGCTTTACATTCGGTCTTTTTTGTGTTATCAGCTCTTCAGCGTTAATATTAGGTTTTGGACCTTCAAATAGTTTTGATTGCTATTAAAAACAACGGATTTAGCCTTCGTGTACAGCAGATATATCTGTTTGCGTTTCCGATTGCCATTGCACTACTTTGTTTGCAATCGTGTGCAGCAGATTTTGACGTGTGTGATGTATTGCTTCTGCCGTACCGACAGCCGGTATTATCGAACCTCGGGTAAATTAGTGACAATGTGATTGGTTTATCGCCGTCACGTCGTCGTGGTGATCCCATATGGATCCGTAGATTTCGGAGAGGGCTATATAGCGTCACGTCTACTATTATTGTTATTGTATTTCATAGTTTAATTTTAACAGTTTGATCAAAACTTGGCAGACAAAATCCCTTGTGCGATAAATTCGTTATACGGTTCGCTACTGACACCTGATCCATGCACGGAGGGTTTGTAAAATCCAGAGGTGGTTCGGCCAACGTACTATCCCTCAATAGATCCGAAGGGGTTCAATAAAAAAAAACATATGTATAGGCATGTAACTTATAATAGGTTGTGTTTACTTGGACGTATATGTATTGAAATTACGGAGTCATTTGCATTCCTCAATTTATAAAACAAAAATTCCCCTTGTTCACAAACTGGTTTGATCCATTGAAGCATCGTAAGATGTAGTTCAGATTTATCTATTCCTTATGGGACGATGTACACGTTCTAGATGAATTGATAGGCCTACACAAATAAATTTGATTAACGTTTATACAATTGTAGGCCACTAGAATGCGAACTGAACTGAGACGCAAAACTTTATACGAGTAACTTAATAATAGAAAAATTTTTGGACTTTTTTTTTTGCTAAAAAACATAAAATAATTGTGAAATGCATAAATTGCCATATTCAATACAATACGTATTATTGAAATGAGATCACTCCCAATCCGTTCCAATATATTTGACCAGCCAAAGTGTTTCGGGTACCTATTTAGATCAATTATATATTTTAATTTGATTGAGGCCGTACCCTAATCAGCGACTCTAGCCTTGTATATAGGTTTTATTGTTCTTCCTATATGCAGAAAAAAAGTAATCAATTGTTATTACACAGAGAGGTGTAAGGAGTCGTTTTATTCTTTTTTATCAACCTTTGGTGATGGATATATCAGACCGAAGATCACCAAAGTCGTGGGAACAACTTGGAAATACAAGGGTTAACCTCAAGTGACCATAACAAATTAATAAACAATCTAACTAATTTCAAAGTGAAATTATTAGATAGAGGTTATGATAACGTGGAAACAGATGATAGTATTACTGATGCTTTATCAATTGACCGTACTGAATTACTACAACAAAACAAATCAAAAGAAAAACAAAATATTCCATTAGTTTCAATAACTAAATATAATCCATAAAAACGTAAAATAAAGAAACGTATTATGAAACACTGGCATTTATTACAGTTTGACGAAGATTGTGTACAAATATTCAATACAGCACCAATAGTTGCGTATAGCAAACACAAGAGTGTTGGAGATATGCTTAGTAGATCAAAGTTAAAGACTTTAACATAAAATTGACAGTTGGACCCCTGATGATGGCAGATCTGTCATAATAGCTAGATCTACTGAAGAAGAATTAAAATATAAATATATCAATATATACATGAATAACTTTCATATTTGGTTATATTCAAATAATGCATCTTAAAATGACCATCCCAAGCTTAACTGCCGAAACACTAAAGTAGTGTCGGGTCCTATCATGCAATATGGGATGCGTGGTTGCATGAGTGTTTTATTATAACAAGATGTTAGATCTGTCATAATAACTAGATCTATTGAAGAAGAATTAAAATATAAATATATCAATATATACATGAATAACTTTCATATTTGATTATATTCAAATAATGCATCTTAAAATGACCATCCCAAGCTTAACTGCCGAAACACTAAAGTAGTGTCGGGTCCTATCATGCAATATGGGATGCGTGGTTGCATGGGTGTTTTATTATAACAAAAAATTTTTGGACCTTTTTTTTTGCTAAAAAACATAAAATAATTGTGAAATGCATAAATTGCCATATTCAATACAATATTAGCAGATTACGATAGTTTTTTTTAAAAGGAGGGGGGGGGGGCGTACGCCCATTACGCCCTCACCTGGACCCGCCCCTGCATGCGCACGAGCAGATGGGTTGCTCAATTTGACTAATACTCCACGATTTGCGTAAGCTATTCTATAGTGTTCATAGAACGTCTGCAATTCTTAAACTAATTTGTAAACAGGCCTAGGTCCTTGTATGGCGAGTTTGATCCCTGATTAAAGAGAACTTAAGGGGACATCTGAAATAAACTTTTTCTAAATAAATATGACGATTATAAATGAGAAAATTCATTTCTTGCATGACCGGTTCCATCAAAATGATTCAATATAATAAAGATTTTCTGATACAGTTTATACTATTAAACAAAAACCAAGTTAAGAAGCCTTGAAATACGTGTATGTTTACCTTCGCTCCCTGGGGGCAGGTCCTCAGTTAGCTTCAAAGGTTACAATGCACCATATTTTAAGAACATGATATTCAGAATAAAGAGTAATTAAAAGTATGACTAATCCAGGTTGGTCGTTGTGCGCAGCCGATATTTTTTATTACTAGATACTCCGTGCACTACGCGTTATACACTACCTATAACCGAGTACGGTAGAAAGTGATTTTCCCCCGATTATAGTACTGATTTTCCTTGATTTTGTACTGATTTTTCATGATAAATTTTACACTATAGTTCTGTTATTTAATTTAAGTAGCTTGAACTAATCAATTGGTTAAAGATCATTTATTCTGTCTGGTCAGCAGTCATTAGTAAGTGAAATCCTGAGGTGGGATTGCTTTGAAGTTACATCATGACCTTCCTTATTCTTTGTTTTGATGCTGTTGCAGCTGATTTGAGTAAAAAAAAACTGTTTTAGTCTGCTTTTAGAAAACTGGGAGTATAAATTAGATTTTTTTTCATGAAATTTTTTTCAAATATAATAATCTGAAAAATGCAAGTAGAAATTTGGATAAAATGAGCATTTAAATGGGAAAAAAACTAGCAATTAAGCTTGAGCTTTGGTGTATAGATTGTCTCCGATCAGCTTGTGTTGATTACAGATTTTCCCTGATACCTATACAGATTGTCCCCGATTTTGAAAAAGCTAATCCTTCAAAAATAAAGCTAATATGTGGATCTTCATTACACTTAGGCATGTGCTAATAAAAATAGTGGAATATATGAAAAAATTTCCTGCAAACCTGTAATTCTACAATTTTATATATAAAATTGAATTAGAGATTTTTTTGTTCCTTGATATTTCATTGGTTTGTTCAGAAAGTTTAAACAGGTTTCTTCTTGCTTGGGGTTCATAACATAACTTACTGTTTGTATATTTCTGGATTAATAGTTTGGTGAATTTGATAAATTGTCTGAGATGGTTGGAGATTGTGATGATTTGCCTTTTTTGATCATCTTTTGTGGTGTATTTGTTGATAAGTTACAAATTATAATTTTTTCATCTTGTATTTTAATAAAAGTTTTTCCTTCTCTGTCAAGAAGTTCTGGAATGAATGCATGGTATGTTATCTTTCACCACCCTCTTCAAGTCTTCTCCAAATGATAAGTTTTTCAGATGGATGTGTCTTCTGATGGTGAGCTACTATTTCTTCAAAGATGACATTTTTAGAGAGCTATTAAAGCTATGTTGATATTTTCTTGCAAGTAACAGTTAAAAATAAAACTTAGAATGAACCTTTTTCCTTATGATACTACAAGAGAAAATCGGGGAAAATCTGTAATTAACTTTATCTTCTCTGGGACAATCTGTACACTGATAGTGGACAATCAGTACACTGCATCAGAAATTGAAAACAATTTTTTTTTAGTATTTTCCTAATCTCCTTAAAAAGTACTTCCAGCTCTAAGCTTACTTAATTTGCACATTTGAATAAGTATTCTATAATTAGAGAAATAACATTTAGATATTTGAATAATATAAGAAAATTACTTCCCATGACTTCCTTGCTTCGGAAAAGTTTCTATTTTTAGGATTGGTCATCAAAATCCATATTGCCCATGGGAGGTCAATGATAAAAATGTATGAATGAAAAGGAAGGTTGCATAATTATTGACACAGATTTTCTTTAATTCATATATAATTACCCTTTTGATGTTCTCTTCATAGGAAAATCGGGAAAAATCAGTAATCAATCGGGGAAAATCAGTACTGTAATCGGAGGAAAATCACTTTCTGTCGTATTCGATTACAGGCAGTGTTATATCAAAGGCAAAATAATATATTTTACTTAGCCATAAAGGAACTACGAAACCTTTTCAACGCTGTGACGAGGCACGTATTGTTTTTAAAGTCCAGAATTGATATGATAGGGAGATATGTACAAATTGCGTTAGGAAAAGCCACGGAAAACTAATTTTTTAACTTAAAAAAAATGACCTAATATATTTTTTCAATCTTAGCAAGGTTTCGTTCTAAAAATCAACTTTCTAAAGTCTTTATCTCGAAAAAGGCTACTATACATGTATAATGTCGCCTATGTCAGGCGCGGATCTAGGATTTGATGTTGGTAGAGGGGGCGGTATAATCAAGAGAATCAATAAGGAAATATAGGACCATATTTTTACTAAAAGTTGACTATAATTTTACCCCCGTCTGTATGGGAAAAACTAAATGTATTTTGGAATCTATAAATATATAAAGACCTAAAACACAGGAAGTGGTATAATACATGGTCAAACTCGGCTTATCGGAAAAATAATGGGAAAGAAATATACATACCAGGCATGCAAACATACAAAACAAAGCTACAGATAAAGATACTTTGTGCCGAAACACTACGTCCTTCTTCAGTCTATCAAAAAAAGATACTTTCTCATGTGGTTGGATTCTCGAGCCATTGTGTTCATCTATGACCTTCCGTTTTGAACCATTCTTATCGTCCATTATTATCTTGACTTTGATGTGTCATTGGATTTCTGACAGGTGAAATATTTCAAATGTACAATGTTCTTTTCCATCTGAAATACATAAAATATGTCGTTGATTTGTTGAGAAACAACACCTTAATTATATTCCGTATCAGGTTTCTTTGTTGGCTAAATATAGTTTAATCTTATTTAAATTATATCTTAAATGTGTACATATATAATGATTATTTTGCAAATTAGAATAATCTTGAGGACTTAATGTAATATAGGCTATTAATGAAGACGAAATTGTATGTTTCTTTTGGCCAAAATTGAGTTTAAAATTAATACTATTTTATTAAATTTTTATTATGTCAAATGCGGCGACTTTTACAATTATTAAACGATATGAAATATTACACTTATATTAATAAAAGTCTAGAGTCTTTTCATTAAATAAAAGATATCTCTTAGTTAAACAGTACTTTGCCAAACTGAATAAAATTGCCCCCCGCCAAACAAAAAAAAAAAAAAAAAAACAATTGATTCTCAATTCTGAAACGTAATTCGTTTCAAGTGTTAACCTGCATTAAGATTTGTTTATTTTCATATCTCCCTTCCCCTACCCAACACACACACACAGAGAAAATTATTTACATTTTGCGATCCCCGTTTAACATGTAACTTTGATGTCGATTTGTCAACAACGAGCATGACCGTCATGACAGATGCTAAAGTTACTGATTGGCACTTCAAGAATTTCAAATCAAGAACCATAAAATAAGATGGAACCAAACATGACATATGTATACAAATAAGGTTAGATATGATTGATAATGTGACACTAAACAGGGGCGGATCCAGCCATTTTTAAAAGGGGGGTCCCAACTCAAAAATCCAGAGATTACAGTGCGGTCGTCAACCATTAGTAAAGTCCATACCG
The DNA here is from genome assembly GCA_017311375.1 of Mytilus coruscus. Lineage (NCBI taxonomy): Eukaryota > Metazoa > Mollusca > Bivalvia > Mytilida > Mytilidae > Mytilus > Mytilus coruscus. The sequence goes on along the minus strand of CM029595.1, from coordinate 84,119,569 downwards.
TAAAAAAGCGATAAAAGACCCCATTGTAACAAAAAGCCAAACAATTCAAAAGAAAAAAACGAATTGCCTGAGAACAATAAAATATTTTATCATGGCAGATACACAGGGACATTGAATTCATAATCATATGAAATTAAAGAATCTGTTTTATCTGGCAAACAATTATAACCCTTTATTTAAGCTTACATAATTTAGAAATACATCTTTCTTGGATTTTAATGTCATTAAAGGTTAAAGATTTACAACATGACATTCTTGACCTTGAAAATACATTGGAAGGAAAATATTCTTTATCTATCTCACAATGTCTTGTCCTCACAGCATGCATTCTAATGATTTATAAGAGGTGAACTCAGAAGCATTATCATAATTACAGCAGATAAGAAACACAAGTGACCGTATCAAATTAATACACAATTAAAGTGAAATTATAGACAGGGCTAATGACAACCACTTGTTAGCATCCTTGCTGTTGTGGTAAGAGATATTAAACTGGGAATGAAAATTTTATCTGTAACCATGGTAACCGGACCATAGACCACAGATAAAAATCAACTGAAGAAGACACATGTATCATTCACATTTGTATAAGAACACACTTTTGGAGATCTGCATAGAGTGAAAATTATTTGTGCTAGGAATACCCTGATGTATTTTTGGAATATAAATAAGATTTAGATACTTGTTTTTTAGGAGAAATACTTATTTCAAAAATTTAGTTACAGAAATTGATAACTGAAAGTGACACAAAAATATGAAACTTTTCTTGAAGTAAGGAATTTCTTAAACTTTATGGTGTGTTTTTAAGAATCTTGAACTGCCAATTAATCATACATAATTTGATTTGTTATAGAATCATAAAGGGTTCCCTGAAAACCATGTTTCTTTCCGAAAATGTTGTTGCCAGTATGAAAGTTTAATGCTGTCTGTCAAAAAAATGTACAAAACTTTTATCATGGTTAACCTCTTATCTCCGAAGGAACTCTTGTCCATGTTTAAAAAAAATACCATGAGGATTAAAAAAATATTTAGGTTGTGAAATCTTATAATCACAGACTATACTTAAATGTTATTACTGCAAAATAAACTATGCCAACTTAATGGTAAAATTATGAAATATTGATGGATAAAATTCACATACTTCACAAGGTATCTCATGATTATGCAGAAGCTTATATATAAAAGTTTACTGAAATTGTTTGAAGGTTTCAGAAAGGCTGTTGATGCTTCAAAATTTTTACTTATACATAGCAGAGACTGTATATAAATGTTAACTCAAAAATAAGTCCATTTATCAGTAATATATTGAATTATTAAAAGAACTGTTTTTCTTAAGATGCTATTTCTGGATTATAAAGATTATAAGCTTCTTCCATAAATTCCTTATATTCAATAAAGTGTTGACAAAGGTATTTCTGTTTAAAGACACACACTCCATGCATATTTTAAAAATAAACTACTAAAGTTCATCAATCAGTAAAATACAGAATGTAAAAAAGATCAGTTTTATCTGAATGATGTCTTTTATGTAATGAAAAAGATTCTATACAAGTATTTCAAAGTTCCATGAAGGTGTGACATAGTTATTATGGTTATGATTTCTTACCCAAGATTGTATCTTAATGTGGGTGCAAAAAGACAACTAACCAGTGAGATAATGAAAATAGAAAATAAAAAAGATTTTCATTGACCTTGAAACGAATATGTCAAAATTTCTGAAAATCCCATTTAGGTTTTAAAATCTTTACCTATAATAAAACAAGAATGTGTCCATAGTACACGGATGCCCCACTCGCACTATCATTTTCTATGTTCAGTGGACCGTGAAATTGGGGTCAAAACTCTAATTTGGCAATAAAATTAGAAAGATCATATCATAGTGAACATGTGTACCATGGAAGTATTATATTGACAATATCAATATAATACTTCCATGATGTGTACTAAGTTTCAAGTTGATTGGACTCCAACTTCATCAAAAACTACCTTGACCATAAACTTTAACCTGAAGCAGGACAGACGGACAGACGAACGAACGAACGGACACACAGACCAGAAACATAATGCCCATAAATGGGGCATAAAAAACATAAACTTTGAGGACACAAAATGGTAGAGGGAATATAGGATTGTTATGTCTTGTCATATATGAAAAATTTCTATGTTTTAATTGTCTTTTTGAGAAAGACCTCGAATTGTATATCATTTTTATACGCCCGTTTATGGGACGTATTATGGTATACCTTTGTCAACATGTCGGACATCAACTCAAAAACGCTTTTTTGCACCAAACTTTGGTGAATTGTTTATATCTATTGAAGTGAACTCCTTTCATTTTTTATAAATTTTCTATTTTACGTTTCCGAGTTATGGGGTTTTATTCATTAAAAAAAGGGAGATTTTCCAGTTTTCGGACAATAACTCATAAATGCTTTCACCAATTTGCAAGAAATTTTGGGGAATTGTTTATATCTATTGACATTAGATCCCTTTCGATTTTTATAAATTTTAGATTTTACTTTTCTGAGTTGTGGGGTTTTATCATTAAAAAAGGGGGAATTTTCCAGTTTTCAGACAATAACTCAAAAATGCTTTTAGCAGTTCTCATAAAACTTTGTTGAATTGTTTATATCTATTGATGTAAGCTCCCTTTCGATTTTCATTAATTTCTAATATGATGTTGAGAAGTTATTGAACTTTGTTCTTTGAAAACGCACAGGGCGTATCATGCGCTCATGGCGCAGCTGTTTATTCATTGCTAATACACAAAATGTATCTGATTTTGCTTCCTTTGTTATAAGAATAAATTTCCAAAATATGCTCGAGACACAGTCACTTGTTTCTAAAAAAAAAATACCAATAAACCTTTTGCGGCCTGATGTAAGCAAAATTTGAACTCAATATGTTCTTAATTTTTTTATTCCAGTTCACAATAAATAAAACAAAATAGTCAATTTGTAAGATTAGACATATTCCTATTTTTCATCATTTCTAACTAATTTTAGTAATATTATTTAAAATCAAAATAAGATACTGAATTAAAATAGTCCTATTTTTAATTTCTGCATTGTAGTATTAAATTAATCGGGAAAAACTTGTATATTCTGTGTTTGTAAATTCAAAAGTCAGAAGACAGTTTTCCACTGGTTCTTGCCAATCTATTTTATGTAATGAAATATTTATGTATAAAAGTAATCAACAAAACAAAGCTGCATGGTCATTTTGCGTAAACCCCTGAGGGTTTACGCAGTATATATTGGACGACCTCTGTAGTCTTTCGGAACACCGGAAGTCTTTTCGGAATACATCTGTTCTTTTCTATGACCACCTGCGTAATAGGTTATTAATTGATCTAATGAATATTCATTAACGCTATACAGTTGTTGAAGAGATAAGTGTTTATCGAGACTATATATATATATTTGATATCCTCTGGGACTATTATACTAACATATTTTGTCACAGATATCCTACATCAGTAGTTATTGATAGAAGCTGTTGTGTAACGTTTTCTGAAGAACAAGCTGTGTTCCCATTTGGGATAAGATTTTAAGCGAAAAAAGTGACTGTCAGTGAATAGATAGGGCGTTTTTAGGATTTTAAAATTTGGCCATTTAACGAAATAAAAAAAAAGAGCGCAGTCCATTCAAGCAGGTTTAAATTCTTTATAATAACTGAATAAAGTACGACCATGCGGTTGCCAGTAATAGCTCACCTCCACTTCATTTCTCTACTGGATAGTTGTCTCTTTGGCAATCATACATATGTCCATATTTGTTATCAATCTTATATGAAAACAATGCCAGGTAATGCTGGAAATTAAGTCGAAATTTAAAAGGCACCTTTTGGGTGTGTTAATTCAGTGAAATATAATACAGTATTATAAGTGTCTGGCCAATTAAATGCAAAATTATGTCATATCGAAACATTTGATTGGTGAATACGCGTCTGACTAAGTCCTTGAAATTATTCTGTAGATCTATATAAAACGATTCACGAACACTAATCGATGACTTCCTAATTCTTTAAAACTTGTGGTCATTGCGATAAACAAAAATGGGGTTTGATATATTCCTCGATGTTTGCCATCGAAAACTATTGTAAATTACTACCGGTATGTGGTTTTCGAGAAAAGATTATCAATATTGTTTACGTACTTATTTAGTGATGATTATCTTATCAAGTCAGAGATCTGTTTGTTTTCTCTTTGTTTGGGGGAGAGAGAGGGTCGAGCTTTCAAAGGGACACTGACCTGTGTCGACTACCCTCTCCAAAAAATATAGTTATAAATTTAAAATCCATCCTTTTGTTTTTGTCATGTGAAACCCCTCCCCAAATAAACCTAGTTAAAACATAATGTAGCAGGTGCACAGCTTTGTGTCTTAAAAGTCTTATAGATGAAGTTTTGGGAATTCCGTCAATTCATTTACATGGAGTTGCGGCAGTCTGTATTTATAAGTCAAGTTAGAGGTCTAGTTGACAGATGCCCAGAGCGTGTTTGGCGAAAAGTTAGGACGATATGTTATAAGCAAAATTAAACACACACAAAAAAAAAAACAGCTTAGTACAAATTATTTTTCTTAAAATGAAAATCAATATCCATATTCAACCGACAGGCGATTGCAAACATAATATATATATTTTTTTAAATTGCGTACTGGACATGAACTACATGTAAACTGCATTGGCCTTTTCATTCCTGCTTCCTTCTCAGTTTTTCACAAAGCCGTATAAAAACAACAAAGCTACAGCTTCTTTTTTATTTGGGCTAATTTACAAAAGGACAGGCTAGAAATAAAAAAGTGAGATTCGTTTTAAAAAGTATAATAATTCCGGTTTCAAACTGTTTCACTCCAAAAGCTTGGTTTGAGTTTGTTGCCCGTGCATGGTATTTATAAATTAATCAAAAATATCGTGTATATGATAGCCAATGACCAAACAACAAAACAACACCAATTTTAAAAAAGAAAACATTAAATGTGATTATCTATAATACCGCAGTCCCACTAGGCTACGATCGCACTACGATCTGTGAAAAAAATGATCGTGCAGATCGCAGTAAGGTCGTAGTACGGTCGTGGTGAGGTCTTCATGATCGTGATGAGCGTGGCCAACTTTGAACATGTTCAAAACAATCGTGGTGCGGTCGTGGCGAAATCAGGTCGCAGTAGAAGCGTAGTGAGAGCGCAGTAAGGTCGTGGTAAGATCGCAAAGGTCGCTGTACCATCGTAGCGACAGCGTAGCGAAAGCGCGATTCTAGTCGGTAAGACTGTGCTACGATCTCACAGCGACTTTACTACGACCTCACTACGACCATCACGTTCTTACCGCGACCCAAACACGCTTCCACTACGACTATACCACGTTTATACCACGCTTATACCACGCTGTTCAAGATCATAGTACGATCTTAGCACGCCCATGCCGTCCTCATCCCGCTGTTCTTACGACCCGACTACGTTCATACTATGATCATCATGCTCTTTGTTATTGTCATATAAAATTTATAAAAGCTCTCCAGCTTTTGTTTGTCTGTATGTTATTTGGATCTCTTGTCCTTTATCTCAAACGGCTCAATAATTCTTGACACATCTGTGTCACCCTACTATCGTTCACTAAAACATCGTCATTTGATCTTGATGTACCAGCAATAAGTTGTGATTCAGGTTGGATTGGTCGGTCCGACATATATCTTCTGGATCGATCATGATTCGTTACTATCAGATCTTCCTCTGCCCCTACCTCTACCCTTACCCTTACGTAGATTTTGGTTGCATGACTGCGTTGTTTCCGAGAAACTCTACGTATCAATGAGAAATAGAAGGAATGATACAGTATTTATATGGAACACGATGTTGACGTTATTGGTGGGAGCGTAGTAAGATGTCGGTATGAACGTGGTATGATCGTAGTATGGTTGTGGTAAGAGCGTGCTATAATCGCAGTAGTAGCGTGGTAAGATCGTGTTGCAATCAGATAAATCGTAGTATGGTCGTAGTGGGGACGTGATGAGCGTAGAAAGATCGTGATAATCGTAGTGAGGTCGCAGAATAAGCGTGGTGAGAATGTGGTATAATCGTAGCGGGATCGTTGTAGAAGCGTAATGAAGACGTAGTACTAGCAACGTGATTGAAACGAAAATTTACATTTTCATGCCGCTCATACTGCGAGCTCACAACGATCTGAAATTATTTTCGATCGTGGTGAGTGAGGTGCGATCGTGATCTAGTGTGACTGGGGCATAAGCATTTCCGCGAGGAAAAAAACAAAAATTTGCTTCCGCAGTTGCAGATTTAACATTGTTGTTATGATATTTTGAGTAGTTTTAAAATATAAACCAATAATATATATATAAAATTGAGAATGGAAATGGGGAATATGTCAAAGAGACAACAACCCGACCAAAGAGCAGACAACAGCCGAGGCCACCAATGGGTCTTCAATGCAGCGAGAAAATCCGCAAATGATTCCTTTAACAAGAGTAAAACAATGCATCTTTATTAAACAATTATCTGATATTTAATGCCAACAGATATAGGAAGATGTGGTATGAGACAACTCTCCATCCAAGTAACAATTTATAAAAGTAAACCATTATAGGTCAAGGTACGGCCTTCAACACGGAGCCTTGGCTCAAACACGCATTTGGGTTTACGATTGCATTTCTTTTTAAAGAAAGCAACTTGTCTTATCAGTTATCTGGGATACCATGATCATAGGACAACTCCTGCTGTGAAGACACATTTATACAAGTGTTAACATGTGTGGCTGTATAGGTGTTTTATATTAACAAAATGAGGAAATATCAACTATCAAAAGCTGTTATTTAACAAAGTCTTAAACTTCAGTGGATATTACATGTTCATTTGATTTCCCGTGGATCAGAGTGTTAGGAATAAATCTTTCCCCTGAAAATCAAAGCACTATATACATGGGGTTTTATGATTCCTTCAAAAAGACATTATTGGAAATCTTTTTCAGTCAGCTGTAAGTGTACAAAAAGGGGGATTCTAAATGAGAATGTCTGATACAGCAGATATTTACACAGGTTGTTAATTGCAAATCTGCAGTATTCAAGTCTTTTTTAAGTCAGCTTTAAGAATGTTATTTGAATTTAGATATCGGATAGGAGAAGTTTAATACATCCTCTTAATTCTCATTCTCCTTCCCTTTTTACATCAAATCCTGGATCAGTGCCTGTATATATACAAGTAGTGCTTATTGGTGAACCTGGAATCTTTATCTATCAGAACAAAACTGAACGTATGAGTTTGAATTGATATTATTTCTGATTTATGTCCATTGATTTATTAATATTAAATGATTACAAATTGTCCACCCTTTTCCATTCCCCACACATGCATGCACATGGAAAAACTTATATAATGTTCAGTACTCTAAGATATCATTTCAATTAATAAATAATTATTGTGTTGTTCTTCCTCCCTTTCACCATGCAAAAGAAGGCAAATACAAATGCAGTATTCAGTTAATTTATTTAATTTATCCTTTGTTAACATCCTGCGACCCTAAAACAATTTCCTATTTAAAATCCAGTAAAAGCTATAGAACTAAAATTTAATGAACCATGCACAGTATTTTGTTTTGCCTTATGTCTGTAAATAGTTTCAATTGATACAAATATGAATAAAAGGTGGTGTGGGATAAACGTAAATATGACAGCAACCCAAAAAATATCTAGAAGTCAAAAGTTAAATAACAAAAATACAGAATACCGAGGAAAATTCAAAACAGAAAGTCTCTAATCGATTGGCAAAATCAAAAGCTCAAACACATCAAACGAATGGATAACAATTGTTGACTGACTTGGTACTGGCATTTTCTTATGTAGAAAATGGTGGATTAAACCTGGTTGTATAGCTAGCTAAACCCCTCACTTGTATGACAGTCAACATACTATCTTGTTTAAACTGTATGCAAAGTTCTAAATTAACTTAAGTCCAAAAAAGTAGTTATACATTTTTGCCTAATAACGAAGATACACTCACTAGTCATATATTATGTACTAAATGAAAGTTTACCAGGGATGGAAGGCATCTTCTGACAGGTTGAAGTGTCAGCAAAATTCTGAAGGTACAACCCTTGCAGTAAAAATTCTGATAGGTCAATTTTCCCATGAAAGCCCATCCACCCAATATGAACAGAAACTCTACATCTGATAGGTCTTAATTTTTAGATCTGATAGGTAGTTTTTCATGAACTTTTTTCTGATAGGTATAAAAAAATTTCTCCCCATCCATCCCCACCTGTCAGAAATTAACTGGAATGGCCCAATAAGAACAACCAATTATTGGCAGATAACAACCAAAGACAACCACTAGATTAATGCTATTCAAGATATTACAGAAATATTTCCTTGGGTTGTCTTTTACAAGTGTTAATAGTAGGATGGGGCTGGTTTTAGTCAAATCTAAAAACCGTGGCACTGTAGCGGAAGGGGGCGTGACCCTAATAGGGCGACCATACCTCGTACGAGTCATCTATCCCTATAAGGCCTCTATGAGCCAAGGTCAGAAAAAGACCTCTGTTTCTTTGAACTTTTGACTACTTATAATAATCCTTATGTGCAACAGAGTTATTTACAACTCATGATTAAATACATAGATACATTATTCCGAAAACTCTGGGGTGGGGTGGTGGGGTGGTGGTGGGGGAGGATGGGCATGGGATCGGCGTTTTGCATTTGCGCCAATTCATTTTTTCATTGGCGCCATTTTTTTTTATTTGCGCTAATAATTTTTTTTTTTTATTCGCGCCAATTTATAGGTTAACACAAGTCAAGAGAAATATGTGTTGTACAGAATTTCAATAGATATCATAAAAAAATACCCCTTCTGCCTGTCATCTTGTCCCTGCTCACAACGGGGAGTGGAAGTGGGTTTTCGAGCAGGATATGTTTATTGTAAAAGTTTCTAAAACTATATACATCACACGTAAAGTAGCTCTCTTTGAAATAAAATAGTAACAGTTTGATGTATAAAACACATTTGCATATGTATAAGTCTATCCTATTTTAATGCAACACTTCTGATGAACTGCGACTTTGTGATATCTTCTCTACCATAAATCTGATACTTTTCACTAACGCAGTCCTTTTTTTCCTTTTTATGCTTTCTAACGCCGGCTACTAGCATGATCTAGAGATCTGATTTGTACATAAGTTGTTAACTGGACGTCAAGTTTATGACATCCATAAAAATTTAAATAGTGTGGTGTTGTGAATAAAACTGTTTCTTGTAGTGCGAGTGAAACGATTCGGGGCCGTTGTTTGTTCTTTTACACTCTAAAATGTATCAGTTAAATTGGTGCAAATGAAAATTAATAATTGGCGCAAATGAAAAAATGATATTTTCAAAATTGGCGCGAAAGTCATACGTCCTGGCGGCAAACATCTGAATTTCTTTCTCTTTTTCAAGACCCCCTTCCAAAGACATGAAAGTTTCAGCCAACACTTTTCAACAAAAACTACGTGCATACAATTTCTACTTACATTATCATTATTCAATAAAATAGTTCATCAGAAGTTGAAATACAGCTTCAAATGGGGAAGTTGCCTGTGTCTTCAGGGAACTTTATTTAGATATGCCTGTTATGGTCTCATTGACATTTACCACACCTTCATTCAATTTAAGCACATTGTTCCTATCCTTAATTACAGAAGTTAGATAATTAACTTCAGATAAAAATACTTTCCAGGAAGAACCTGTTGAAACTAAACAATTGAGCCGAATGAAGCGAGGAAAAAAAACATATGTCAAAATATATTTTTTGGTTTTAAGGGGAAGCGTTGAGTGGGGGTCGCATATAACTCCTGTCTCCAGGTCATAAAGGAAAATTATTCACGTAAAAATATATTAAAAATGCCACATTTGACTCATAGATATCATCTTTAACCATTGAAAAATATGACAATCATGAATTGTACGATTAATATGAGCAATGTTTTAATATCATATGGAAAGGGCTATAATATTGAGAAAAGTTAAACCTTCGAGAAAACCGACAAAACAAAGACACCAAACAATTATCGCCCTATTATTGTCATTCTTCATGTCCAACAAACAAACAAACAGAAGAAGGTTATGACTCACGTGATTAAAACATTTAAATAAAGTTTGAAGCCAAAAATTATGACAAGAGATAAAGATTTGTGAATCAAGGGTTAGACGGTAGGTCTTTCCACCACCGCGAACACCACCGCACACCACTGTATACAGTAAAACACCGCCGAACACCCAAAAATGATGCTAAAATTTGAAAAAAAAAAAACAATATTTTTATTATGTTATCTTATCTATTTCACGTATATCAGTAAAAAGTTTAACAAGGGTTAAGTAAAAGGAAACGAGACCAATTAATAACACACAAAACATGCAAAAAGAGTAGAAGAGTCATCAACACTGCAAAACACTGCAGACGTGACACCTATAATTTTTGTTATTTATTTTACCTCTCTGTTGAAACAAGGACGTATATTAGTTATACGTCCTTGGTTGAAATTAAGTAAAAAGTTTAACAAATAAAAGGAAATGAGACCGAACTTTAACATCGTAAAGAATAGGATGATACTGAATAATGATTATGAATATGTTTGTGTTTGAATTATTTTGAAAGAGAATTAAGGGAATTTTAATCAATTTCATTTGTTTTCTCTATTCATCAAATTAGCTATAACAGAGACCAGGAACATATATATTGTTAGATATACTGTTCCCAGCAGAGACATATATACACAGAGATTGGCAACTCCGTGAAATCACGTTAAATCACGCGGCCCAGAATGAGAATCTGTGTACTAGTATATATGTCTCTGACTTTAATTTTTGCACTATTTTGATATACAGAATTGCTCAAATCTTGTAAACTATTTTTGTTCAGGTGGACCCCCCCCCTATATTTTATCATGAAATATGAATTTTTTGTTATAAAATGAATAAATGTATTAAAAAATGGGAAGGGGGAATTTTTATGTCCTTGGAAAGGGTGTCACCTGGGGTTTTGAAATTCTCAGTGCTCTTTTTTAAAAGTGGGGACTTGTAAAAATACGATTTCCTCTCAGGTGCCCCCATGAAAGAAAATGATAAATTTGCTATAACTCTGATGCAAGACCAGAATGTTTTCTGTTTTACGTAACAAACTTGACTTTTAATAAAATTTATCCTAGATATCTATCTTATCTTAAATCCGGAAGTTCAAATTGTTTCCGTAAACGAGAATATGTTTACTCTATCCACATACCAACTTTCGCTTTCGCAAAGCATCGTGATCTCTCAAAGCGATTATTCCTGTTATGTAAAGCTACAACACAGTAGCACTCATGTAGGAGTAAGTATGTCAAGACTTAAGTGAAAAAATGAGAGAGACTCTTAAAAAGGAAGCCAGATTGATAAACGGCTTACAATGTAGACAGACTGGTGAATAGGTTGCTCCAGACATGTCTCTGTCTCTGACTCTGGTTGCTCATGCATGGAAGATCCTCATAAGATTATAGGTATTTTTTTGTATTCATAGTTGCCAAGCTCTGACAATGACAAATCATGTCATGACATGACATGACATGTCAAAAAGCGTGTGAAAACGTGTGACGTAGATGCAGACTTTTTTAATATGAACATTATACAAATAATTTGGGAGCGTCTTTTTACCACAGAACACCACAGAATACCACAGAACACCCAAAATTTACCACAGAACTTCGAAATATTAATACTTCAGACATTATTATCGTGTTATTGTTCATTCTTTTTGTAATTTGACATTTATTATTCAAATAAATTTAATTTTTATACAACTGCAAAAAAATGTTGCATTCGTATATTGGTATCACGTTGTCATCTTCGTCTTCGTCCAGGGTCGTCGTGTCGTCAGCGTCGTCCGAAGACACTTAGTTTCCCGACAATAACTTTAGTTTAAGTGAATGGATCTCCATGAAATTTAAACACAAGGTTTGAAACCACAAAAGGAAGGTTGGGATTGATTTTTGGGGTTATGGTCCCAACAGTTTAAGAACAGGGGGCCCAAAAGGGGTCAAAATAAGTATTTTTCTAGTTTCGAGACAATAACTTGTGTGTAAGTGAATAGATCTTTTTGAAATTGTACCACAAGGTTCCGTACCAAAAAAGGAAGGTTGGGATTGAATTTGGGGGTTATGGCCTAAACTGTTTAGGAATTAGGGGCCAAAAAGGGGCCAAAAACAATACTTTTCCAATACTTTGTATAAATTGCTTATTTCTTGACGAATTTCAATGGGGTTTTATTCTTGAATTCTTGGGGTTCTTTCATATGCTGAGTCTAATCATGTATTAAATTTTTGGAATTTTGGCCCCGTTTTTAAATTGGTCCATATGAGGTTCAAAGGGTCCAAAATTAAATTTTGTTTGATTTCATCAAAAATTGAGTTATTGAGGTTCTTTGATATGCGGAATCTAACCGTGTATTTAGTTTTATAATTTTGGGTCCCGTTTTCAAATTGGTCTACATTAAGGTCAAAAGGGTCCAAAATTAAACTTTGTTTGATTTCAACAAAAAATGAATATATGGGGTTCTTTGATATGCCTAATCTAACTATGTATTTAGATTTTTGATATTTGGCCCCGTTATCAAATTGGTCCACATTGAGATCAAAAGGATCCAAAATTAAACTTTGTTTGATTTCATCAAAAAATCGAATTATTGGGGTTCTTTGATATGCTGAATATAACTGTTTTTAGATTTTTAATTTTGGGTCCTGTTTTCAAAAAGGTCTACATTAAGGTCGAAAGGGTCTAAAATTTAACTTTGCTTGATTTTAACAAAAATTGAATTCTTGGGGTTCTTTTTTAGGCTGAATCTAAACATGTTTATAGATTTTTATACAACCGCAAAAAATTTTTGGGATCATATAATGGTATGATGTTGTCATCGTCGTCTGTGTCGTCGTCCGAAGACACACTGGTTTCTGGACAATAACTTTAGTTTAAGTGAATGAATCTCTATGAAATTTTTGAAGAAGGTTCAATACCACAAAAGGAAGGTTGAGATTGATTTTGGGGATGATGGTCCCACCCGTTTAGGAATTAGGGGCCCAAAAAGGGGCCAAAACAAGCATTTTTCTAGTTTCAGGATAATAACTTGTGTATAAGTATTTCGATTGCTCTGACATTGTACCACAAGGAATTGTACTATAAAGTTCCATACTACAAAGGAAAGACTGGGATTGAGTTTTGGGGTTATTGCTCCAAGGAGGTTTCAAAAAGTTGGGGGAGGGGAGGGAATTTTTTTCCTAATTTTTTTAAGGGATTCATATTTTCTTTTCAAAATTTATAAAATTTCGATTTTTTGAAAAGTTTCAAGAAGAAATCTTCAGTTGCACAGTATTGCGCAATGGATTTATAAGAACTTTGACCACATTTATTTTGTGTCAGAAACCTACAATGTATATTATGTCAAAAATTTGATCACAATCCAAATTCAGACAGTATCAAGCTTGAATATTGTGTCCAAATTTGCCCCAACTGTTCAGGGTTCGACCTCTGCGGTCGTATCAGGCTGCGCTCAGCGAAGCATTAATTCTGTTTAGGGTCAACTCACTATCGCTACGCTCCCAACTGAATGGCCAATAATTTGGATCATACCAAAACCCTATTTTAATATAAAATGTTTAGATGCCTTACGTTTTTAATTATTTGTTAAATTTTTTTGAAAATTTTAGATGCCTTACGTAATTATTTGTTAAATTTATTTTGTTTATCAGTTTTTATGTAACTTTTTATTAATTTTATGTGAAGAGTTGTTACAATAAATAATGAAAATGGTTAATGTGACATTTAATTAAATTTGTTGTCAACAAATAATTAAACTTTATTAAAGTGATTAAAGTAATTAGTTAAGCTGATATCAAGAGTTGTTTCAAACAATTATTTAAACTTGGCTAATGTTCGTACATTAAAGTTTTCTCCAGTAGAGTTATATATAAAACAATCCTGTGTTAAGGGCTACCAAATACTTTAAAAATATATCTGAAGTTGTTGTAGGACAGTAATATTTGAGTTGACTAATAACATATTATAAGTGTGTCTTTTTAATTGTCAAAAAGTTCAAGTTCGATGACTGTTTTTGGATTCTTATGTTGTGTTTGTATCTTCTCAAATCATTTGACAATATTTCGGATTTTTACCAAATTTTGTATGCATTTAGAAATCGTTGAACTGAAACTTATCGAAAAAACTGGTATATGTAGCATTTACATATAGATTCTATATTTTTGAGTCCAAAATTAATGTTGACCTTAGCAAGTTCACCGACACAATTAAAGTACCAAAATTTAATTAGATTAACCAATTTTGACACTTGTCGTAATCACCAATCAAGCTAATTAACATGTCATTTAAGTTTTCACACCTGAGACATCAAATAAATTTAATTGAATTACCTTATATAATCAGGAGGCAACTAGAATCCAGACAATGAAGAATTTTGTAAATATTCCATTATTAATGATATATATATTATATTAAATAGAATGTTGATAGCCATGATAGCAAGCAGTCTTCCTGTTCTAATTATTGTCAAGTAATTTCAAGAATACAATTTTTATAATAATAAAAATTCATGATTAAAATGTGAGCCGATGATCACCATCATTTTTGATTTAGTTGAAAAATTAAAATTATTGTCTTATAGATTTATTAATTTTACAGAAAAAAATAGTTACATATGAGAAATATTAACTCTTCCTGCCAATCAAGTCAATATTATTCATAGCGTGATTCGCGCCGGTAAAATCCGTCAGGTCAACTTTTTTTGTAGAAAAATTTTTTTTTACTATAAAGGTTATATTTTCATATAAAATATTCATTAATCTCTCAGAATTCATAATTTAATGAAAAAATGTTAAAAGAAAAAGCGATATTAGCATATTAGCACTTTCTGTCGATCAGATCAATATTATTTGTAGCGTAATATTCGCTGGTAAAATCCGTCAGATCAACTTTTTTTGTAGAAAAACATGTTTAACTTGTATAAAGTTTTTATTGTTAAATAACATATTTAATAAATTTGCAGATTTCTTAATTTTACGAAAATATATTGTAAAACAAAAGAGATTTTAACACTTTTTATCCATCAGTTCAATATATTCAAAGCGTATATTGGATCATATTGATCGTGCGGTATATTTTTTTTGCTAAACCATTTTTTTAAATGTTTATTTTAGATATTCATTATTAAAATGCATTAGTTTAGTGTCTCAAAGGTCTCCAAATGTAAAAAAATATGCCAAATAACAAAAAAGTTATATGATCATTTTTATCTCATCCAGTCAATCGTCATGTCATTGGTGTAACCCGAATTAAAGAAATAATGTAGTTCTGAATTATTAGATTTGCATTTTATAAAGTAATTATAATGTTCTGTGGTATATTTCAGTAGTTTTATTGTAATGTCCGAGTTCTGTGGTATATTTTGAGTATTCTGTGGTGTTCTGTGGTAAAAAGACGCTCCGAAATAATTTTGTTACTATACAAAACAATATTCTACTGTAAACTTTTATTGAATCCAACAGTGGCCTGTTTTGCTGCTTTCAAAACAACACAACTAGCTAGGCACATATTCAAAACAACTGCCAGTTTGGTTAACTTTACATGATAACAATGCACACAATGTATCATTGTTGAGTTCTGATCTGAATTCAATGTAAATCTTCTTTATAATTGAAAATGCTCTCTCACAGTCAGAATTGCTATTTGGCAGAACTAAAATAGCTTTAGCAAGCTTTGAAAGAATGTCATAACGTTTTTTGTCATTAAAAATGTCATCTATGTCTGCCATTACTCCCATGAATGTTGCTATTTCCTGGTCAAAGCTGGTTAGTTCATCAGGAGAAGACAGCTGGTACTCGTAGAACTGATCCAACAGTTCTGTGATATTCCCATCCCCTATGGCCTGTGGAAATCTGTTGGCTAGATTTGAAACTGAAAAAGAAAATATTTTTTTTAATTTGAATACCATTGAATGCTTTATCAAATAGCTAGTTCTTCTCTCGCACATGTTGTTATGATTGCAAATGATTGATAATGTTTAAGATGCATAATATTTTGTAATTTATATGCCCTTAATGGCCCTTTGATTAGGAAAATAAACATATTTGATCCATTTAAACTCGGACTCCCAACTTTTTTGGTACGTACACACATATAGTTTTCGCTCAGCACTCAGCTCTTTAGACGACGGTACAGGTCCAGAAAAGCGACCTCTTTCTGCTGGACATTTCCCCAAAACGAATTAAAAGAAAGAAAGTCACAAAACCTTAAAAAACTACTCACAAACTAACCTGAAGGGCTTTTGTTGTTCGTCCATATCGAAAAATAAACAACGAATACTTCAAAATTTTCGGTATTTATCGTCTGCTTATGAAAAAACTAGAGAATTGTGATATCACTAACGACCAAAAAAAAAAACAACGATAATGCGTGTAATGGCATGTAAAGTGGTGAAAAGCGTGTACATGCCATGTGACAAAATCTCCGTTGAAAAAGCCTGTATTACACGCGAAGATCATGTGAGTTGGCAACTATGTTTGTATTGGATACACGATTTTTGTCTCGCCTGTGGCGAAAGTTGCGGAAAGTGAGACATTAATTGGCTTTTTCTGGCAAAGGCAGATGCGTCAACAATTGACAATTGTTAAATTTTCAGCTTAAGTCAGTTTGATAGGATGTCCTGATGATGATGATGATAACGTCCAGCGGCAAATTAATATGCATATTCAGGACGAGAACATGTTAATGTAACATGAATATTAAGCCTGCTTTGTACTAGACCGTCACGCTGAGCCAGATTTTTTATGTGCTAGTTCACCAGGTAACAGTCTGCAGGAAGACATGTCACCTTACCAGGACACATTATTCTGACTCCAAGCCGACCAGTCTTTGCTCTTACTCCTTAATGCTGCGTGCTTTGCAGATAAGCAGCAAATACCAAATTTAAAGTCTTTGATGTGACTCGGACAGGGTTTGAAACCACGACCTCACGCACATGATGCAAACACCCTAAGACGAGACCACAGAGGAGTTTGATAGGAACTACTTGTGATAGATCAATGATATTTTCTATAAAGTTGCATTACTATCAGTACATATCAGTTTGACATCTATTTTGAGTCCCTGCCCCTAGGTTTTCAATTAATAAGCAATTTTCAATGTATAGTTTTTTGCTTAATTAAGTTAATTTGATAGGAACATCAGGAACTACTTGTGATAGATCATATATATTTTGCATGATAGAGTTGCATTACTATCAGTACATATCAGTTTGCTGACTCAATTTTTGATCAATATGGTCAATTTTCTGATGTCATCCACAAACGTATGTAATCCATGTTTTTATAAGTTTGATGAAAAATCTATCTGAAAGTAATGTGATTAAACTGTTTTATATATAGATAAACAGAAAAATTGCTTACCTGTTTGGACCACCAGTCAACGTGTTTTGCACATAATGTGAAACCACAGTACACCGTATCAGGAAACCACATCTGATAGAGGACACTGATTGTATAGTGTTTATTTTTTCAATTATGAAGTCCATATTAGTTGCCAACTATTTCAAAAATTTTCCAATTGTCATAATTTTAAAGTGTTTTCTTCATGTTGGCATGGCTGGTGGTGCATTAACAACATAATATGCCTACTCTGTTGATGAACCTGATCTCACTCCTTTTTGGTTTCATTTCCTAATTTTTTTTTCTCTATTATTGTAAATAAATGAAGGGATATTCTGATCACAAAAAAAAAACAGAAGAACGATGAACAAAATAAGAATTGGTGAACAAACTTTATTGATCAGACTGGTCGATTTAATTTTCCAAACCCTTAACCACAATTTCAACAGTGCAACCAATTTAAGTACAAAGAAGGAAATGTCTTACACCCATTTTGATCTCATTTTCAAATTAATTTTTTTTATACATGTCATTATGAATAAATAATTACATTTAAATGAAGACTTACAAATCAAGTTTGTGTTTCATTTCAGTTAGATCATTTTGTGATGAAGCTGTATGCTGGGCCATTTGTGTTATACCAAAGTGAATACATCTAATTTTAAAAAATGTCTACTTTTAGTCATTAAATTTGGTGGATACCCCTCAATCAATTGTCTTAGGTTTGGTATGGGGAACTTGTGCAAAATGTTTTTGTGGATGGAGTTTCAGAAGGTTTTATCCTGTACATGTATTTTTCAGATTTTCAACATTTTTTTTAATCTGACAAAATATTTAAGTCAATATTTTGCACAGGTGATTGATACATTCTCTTTGCTGCCTCTAGTTCAATCAGTCAAAAATGACATTTTCAAGAGTACTTGGACATGTTGGAAACATAGTAAGTTTAAATTCAATATAATTTTGTCTCACCTGCAAAGAAAGTTGCAGAAAGCGAGACATAGGTGTTGCTTTTCTGACGTCAGTTTTCTGCTAAAGTTAGTTTGATAGAATACTACATTGTACTTAAGATAGATCAAAGGTATTTTGTAAAAAGTTGCATTACCATCAGTACATATCAGTTTGTCGAGGCCCTGCCCCTTAGGTCATGGTCTAGGGACTTTGAATTAAGTAGCAATGTTTCTGCCTATCAGATTGTCTTTTTAGCTCACCTGGCCAAAGGGCCAAGTGAGCTTTTCTCATCACTTGGCGTCTGTCGTCCGTTGTCATCGTCTGTTGTCGTTAACTTTTACAAAAATCTTCTCCTCTGAAACTACTTGGCCAAATTCAACCAAACTTGGCCACAATCATCATTGGGGTATCTAGTTTAAACAATGTGTCCGATGACCCAGCCTACCAAACAAGATGGCGGCCATGGCTAAAAATAGAACATAGGGGTAAAATATAGATTTTGGCTTATATCTCTGAAACCAAAGCATTTAGAGCAAATCTGCCCTGAATTGGTAATTTTAAGGAAATTTTGCGGGTTATTATCTTGAATATTATTATAGATAGAGATTAAATTGTTCATAACGGACCAAAATGGTCAATTGACCCCTAAGGAGTAATTGCCCTTTATAAGATCTATCTGCCCTGAAATTTTCAGACAATCAATCAGACAACCTGTTGCTGGGTTTGCTGCCCTGAATTGGTAATTTTAAGGAAATTTTGCAGTTTTTGGTTATTATCTTGAATATTATTATAGATAGAGATAAACTGTAAACAGCAATAATGTACAGCAAAGTAAGATCTACAAATAAGTCAACAGGACTAAAATGGTCAATTGACCCTTTAAGGAGTAATTGCCCTTTATAGTCAATTTTAACAAATTTTATATTGGTATCACGTCGTCGTCAGCGTCGCATCGAAGACATTTGGTTTCCTGACAATAACTTTAGTAAATGTAAATAGAAATCTATGAAATTTAAACACAAGGTTTATAACCCCAAAAGGAAGGTTGGGATTGATTTTGGGGGTTATAGTCCTAACAGTTTAGGAATTAGGGGCCAAAAAGGGGCCCAAATAAGCATTTTTCTAGTTTCCAGACAATAACTTGTGGAACGGTGTATGGATCTCTCTGAAATTATACCAAGTTTCCATACCACAAAGGGATGGTTAGGATTGGCTTTGGGGGGTTATGGCTCAAACCGTTTAGGAATAATGGGCAAAAACGGGGGAAAAACAAGGGTTTCCTCGTTAATTGACTATTAAAAAAAAGTACAATGTTAAGTTTGGATTACCTCCCTTACATTGCTTTTAAATTATGTTTAAAGAAATGTTGTATTGTCTTGAGGTGATTAGCTGTCAATTTATTTTTAGAAGTTACTATTTAAAAATGCTGATTATGGAATATTAATTTTAGCCATGATCATGTATGTCATTTTCTATTTTAAGACTTTTATAATGTATTTAAATGGGTAATTAAGGTTGCAAACAATGGAAATTTGAATTGAGATTGTGACCATATCTTGAGGGAAAGATTTTTTTTTTGAAAAAGGGGAGATGAAAAATAAATGGGGGTAAAAAGAAATTGTGAGGGGGTCAATTCGCAACAGCATAGTGTATTGCACAAAAGCATAAAATTGAATATAAATTCAAATCATATAACCAATTCTAAGTTCTTTGACTACAGTTATTCTGTGTCAGAAACCTATTATGTGTCGATATTTAATTACAATCCAAATTCAGACCTGTATCAAGTGCTAATATTGTGTCCATTTTGCCCCAACTGTTCAGGGTTGGACCTCTGCGGTCGTATCCAGCTGTGCTCGGCGAAGCAATTTATTGTAATCTTTTACAAAAATTTTCTCCTCTGAAACTACTGAGGCAAGTTTAACCAAACTTGGCCACAAGCATCATTAGGGTATTTAGTTAAAAAAAATGTGTCCGAACGGCGATGACCCGTCTCGCCAACCAAGATGGTTGACATGGCTAAAAATAGAACATAGGGTAAAATACAGATTTTGGCTGATTTTCATGAAACTAAAGCATTTAGAGCAAATCTGACATGGGGGTAAAAATGTACATCAGGTTAAGATCTGTCTGCCCTGAAATTTTCAGACAAATCAGACAACCCGTAGTTGGGTTGCTGAATTGGTAATTTTAAGAAAAATTTTGAGGAAATTTTGCAGTTTTTGGTTATTATCTTGAATATTATTATAGATAGAGATAAACTGTAAACAGTAATAATGTTCAGCAAAGTAAGATCTACAAATAAGTCAGCATGACTAAAATGGTCAATTGACCCCTTAATGAGTTATTGCCCTTTATAGTCAATTTTTAACAATTTTTTGTAAATTTTTGTAATCTTTTACAAAAATCTTCTCCTCTGAAACTACTGAGGCAAATTTAACCAAACTTAGCCACAATCATCATATATAAGGGTATCTAGTTTGAAAAATGTGTCCGATGACCCATCCCGCCAACCAAGATGGTTGACATGGCTAAAAATAGAACATAGGGTGAAATACAGATTTGGCTGATTTTCATGAAACTAAAACATTAAGAGCATATCTGACATGGGGTAAAAATGTTCATCAGGTTAAGATCTATCTGCACTGAAATTTTCAGACGAATCAGACAACCTGTAGTTGGGTTGCTGCCCCTGAATTGGTAATTTTAAGAAAAAAATTTAATGAAATTTTGCAGTTTTTGGTTATTATCTTGAATATTATTATAGATAGAGATAAACTGTAAACAGCAATAATGTTCAGCAAAGTAAGATCTACAAATGAGTCAGCAATGACCAACATGGTCAATTGACCCCTTAAGGAGTTATTGCCCTTGATAGTCAATTTTTAACAATTTTTTGTAAATTTTTGTAATCTTTTACAAAAATCTTCTCCTCTGAAACTACTGAGAAAAATTTAACCAAACTTGGCCACAATCATCATAAGGGTATCTAGTTTAAAAAATGTGTCCAATGACCCATACCACCAACCAAGATGGTTGACATGGCTAAAAATAGAACATAGGGGTAAAATGCAGATTTTGGCTGATTTTCATGAAACTAAAGCATTTAGAGCAAATCTGACATGGAGGTAAAAATGTTCATCAGGTTAAGATCTATCTGCCCTGAAATTTTCAGACAAATCAGACCACCCGTAGTTGGGTTGCTGCCCCTGAATTGGTAATTTAAGGAAATTTTGCAATTTTTGGTTACAAGCTTGAATATTATTATAGATAGAGATAAACTGTAAACAGCAATAATGTTCAGCAAAGTAAGATCTACAAATAAGTCAACATGACTAAAATGGTCAATTGACCCTTTAAGGAGATATTGCCCTTTAGAGTCAATTTTTAACAAATTTTTATATTGGTATCACGTCGTCGTCAGCGTCACACGAAGACATTTGGTTTCCTGACAATAACTTCAGTAAATGTAAATAGAAATCTATGAAATTTAAACACAAGGTTTATAACCCCAAAAGGAAGGTTGGGATTGATTTTGGGGGTTATAGTCCTAACAGTTTAGGAATTAGGGGCCAAAAAGGGGCCCAAATAAGCATTTTTCTAGTTTCCAGACAATAACTTGTGGAACGGTGTATGGATCTCTCTGAAATTATACCAAGTTTCCATACCACAAAGGGATGGTTAGGATTGGCTTTGGGGGGTTATGGCTCAAACCGTTTAGGAATAATGGGCAAAAAAGGGGGAAAAACAAGGGTTTCCTCGTTAATTGACTATTAAAAAAAAGTACAATGTTAAGTTTGGATTACCTCCCTTACACTGCTTTTAAATTATGTATAAAGAAATGTTGTATTGTCTTGAGGTGATTAGCTGTCAATTTATTTTTAGAAGTTACTATTTAAAAATGCTGATTATGGAATATTAATTTTAGCCATGATCATGTATGTCATTTTCTATTTTAAGACTTTTATAATGTATTTAATTGGTAATTAAGGTTGCAAACAATGGAAATTTGAATTGAGATTGTGACCATATCTTGAGGAAAGATTTTTTTTTTGAAAAAGGGGGGGGAGATGAAAAATAAATGGGGGTAAAAAGAAATTGTGAGGGGGGTCAATTCGCAACAGCATAGTGTATTGCACAAAAGCATAAAATTGAATATAAATTCAAATCATATAACCAATTCTAAGTTCTTTGACTACAGTTATTCTGTGTCAGAAACCTATTATGTGTCAATATTTAATTACAATCCAAATTCAGACCTGTATCAAGTGCTAATATTGTGTCCATTTTTGCCCCAACTGTTCAGGGTTGGACCTCTGCGGTCGTATCCAGCTGTGCTCGGCGAAGCAATTTATTGTAATCTTTTACAAAAATTTTCTCCTCTGAAACTACTGAGGCAAGTTTAACCAAACTTGGCCACAAGCATCATTAGGGTATTTAGTTAAAAAAAATGTGTCCGAACGGCGATGACCCGTCTCGCCAACCAAGATGGTTGACATGGCTAAAAATAGAACATAGGGTAAAATACAGATTTTGGCTGATTTTCATGAAACTAAAGCATTTAGAGCAAATCTGACATGGGGTAAAATGTACATCAGGTTAAGATCTGTCTGCCCTGAAATTTTCAGACAAATCAGACAACCCAGAGTTGGGTTGCTGAATTGGTAATTTTAAGAAATATTTTGAGGAAATTTTGCAGTTTTGGTTATTATCTTGAATATTATTATAGATAGAGATAAACTGTAAACAGTAATAATGTTCAGCAAAGTAAGATCTACAAATAAGTCAGCATGACTAAAATGGTCAATTGACCCTTAATGAGTTATTGCCCTTTATAGTCAATTTTAACAATTTTTGTAAATTTTGTAATCTTTACAAAATCTTCTCCTCTGAAACTACTGAGGCAAATTTAACCAAACTTAGCCACAATCATCATATATAATGGTATCTAGTTTGAAAAATGTGTCCGATGACCCATCCCGCCAACCAAGATGGTTGACATGGCTAAAAATAGAACATAGGGTGAAATACAGATTTGGCTGATTTTCATGAAACTAAAACATTAAGAGCATATCTGACATGGGGTAAAAATGTTCATCAGGTTAAGATCTATCTGCACTGAAATTTTCAGACGAATCAGACAACCTGTAGTTGGGTTGCTGCCCCTGAATTGGTAATTTTAAGAAAAAAATTTAATGAAATTTTGCAGTTTTTGGTTATTATCTTGAATATTATTATAGATAGAGATAAACTGTAAACAGCAATAATGTTCAGCAAAGTAAGTCCACAAATGAGTCAGCAATGACCAACATGGTCAATTGACCCCTTAAGGAGTTATTGCCCTTGATAGTCAATTTTTAACAATTTTTTGTAAATTTTTGTAATCTTTTACAAAAATCTTCTCCTCTGAAACTACTGAGAAAAATTTAACCAAACTTGGCCACAATCATCATAAGGGTATCTTGTTTGAAAAATGTGTCAGATGACCCGGCCCACCAACCAAGATGGCAGACATGGCTAAAAATAGAACATAGGGGTAAAATGCAGATTTTGGCTGATATCTCTGAAACTAAAGCATTTAGAGGAAATCTGACATGGGGTAAAAATGTTCATCAGGTTAAGATCTATCTGTTTTTTGTAAAAAGTTGCATTACTATCAGTACATATCAGTTTGTTGAGGCCCTGCCCCCTAGGTCATGGTCTAGCGACTTTGAATTAAGTAGCAATGTTTCTGCCTATCAGATGGTCTTTTTAGCTCACCTGGCCAAAGGGCCAAGTGAGCTTTTCTCATCACTTGGCGTCCATCGTCCGTTGTCGTTAACTTTTACAAAAATCTTCTCCTCTGAAACTACTTGGCCAAATTTAACCAAACTTAGCCACAATCATCATTGGGGTATCTAGTTAAACAATGTGTCTGATAAGGGGGGTTCAAAAAGTTTGGGGGGGATTTTTTTTCCAATTTTTTTTGGGGGCTCATATTTTTTTTCTTGAAAATTTTTGAAATTTCAAATAATTGCACAGTATTGCACAATGGCAAGAAATCTTCAATTGCACAGTATTGCGCAATAGCACAGTATTGTACAATACCACAGTATTGTGCAATAGCAAGAAATCTTCAATTGCACAGTATTGCGCATTAGCAAGAAATCTTCAATTGCACAGTATTATGCAATAGCACAGTATTGCGCTATAGGAAGAAATCTTCAATTGCGCAGTATTGTGCAATAGCAAGAAATCTTCAATTGCACAGTATTGTGCAATAGCACAGTATTGCACAATAGCACAGTGTTGCGCAATAGCAAGAAATCTTCAATTGCACAATAGCACATTATTGCGCAATAGCAAGAAATCTTCAATTGCACAGTATTGCGCAGTACGTCATTTCTGGAATCACGTCTTTCACCAGAAAAGATTGTCAATTTTGCACGCCTTTGTGACGTCATTTACCAGATAGAAGGCGCACCTGTATCCCTGCTTTATTAAAAGTTTCCAGCATGTTCATAATCGTAATTCTGTAGGGTAGAATAGAAATAATATATGTTCTGTAAGTACATAATCTTGATTCTGTTACAAAGTAGGAAAGGGGGACCATCTTATTAGATTTTAATTTCCCAAATATTTTGTGCAGTATAAAATCAAAATTTTCACTCGTTTGCTCAACATGTGTTGAAAGTGATGATGCCTATATTTTGGTGACGTGGTGATGGTAGTCACATGACAGATTCAACTAAAAACCGTATCTTGGAACTGCCGTATAGCAAGAAATCTTCAATTGCACAGTATTGTGCAATAGCAAGAAATCTTCAATTGCACAATATTGCGCAATAGCACAGTATTGCACAACAACACAGTATTGTGCAATAGCACAGTATTCCAAAATAGCAAGAAATCTTCAATTGAAAATAAATACAAATCTTTTCACCAATTTCAATGGGATTAATTTAAAGTCTTTAATTTTTGGGGGTTCTAACCTTGTATTACTTTTTGGGATATTGGGCCCCATTTTAAATTGGTCTACATTGAGGTCAAAAGGGTCCAAAATTAAACTTTGTTTGATTTCATCAAAAACTGAATTATTGTGGCTGTATGATATGCTGAATCTTTTTGTGCATTAGATTTTTTATTTTGGGCCCTGTTTTCAAATTAGTCCATATTTAGGTTTGAAGGGTCCAAAATTAAACTTTGTTTGATTTTAACTAAAATAAAATTTTTGTTATTTTTTTATATGCTGAATCTAACCATGTTGTTAGATTTTGGATATCAGACCATTCTAGGTAATTAAATGTCCCATTTCAAAATTTTAAGATCTTTCACTACATTTATTTTGTGTCAGAAACCTATATTATGTCAAAAATTTGATCACAATACAAATTCAGACAGTATCAAGCTTGAATATTGTGTCCAAACTTGCCCCAACTGTTCAGGGTTCGACCTCTGTGGTCGTATCAGGCAGCGCTCAGCGAAGCATTTTATTGCTTATTATCTTGAATATTATTATAGATAGAGATAAACTGTAAACAGCAATAATGTTCAGCAAAGTAAGATCTACAAATGAGTCAACATGACCAAAATGGTTAATTGACCCCTTAAGGAGTTATTGCCCTTTATAGTCAATTTTTAACAATTTTTTGTAAATTTTTGTAATCTTTTACAAAAATCTTCTCCTCTGAAACTACTGAGACAAATTTAACCAAACTTGGCCACAATCATCATTAGGTTATGTAATTTAAAAAGTGTGTCCAATGACCCCGCCTGCCAACCAAGATGGCAGGCATAGCTAAAAATAGGACATAGGGATAATATGCAAGTTTAGTCTATTATTTTTTGAACCGTTATAAATAGAGAAAATCTGAAAGGAGCAAAAATGTTTAGAATTATGAGCTCTACCAATTGTCCATATACGTCAAAACTGTTAGACAAATTCTTATAGGAGTTATTGCCCATAAATGACAAATCTGACCACTTTTTTTCATTTTTGCATATTATCATGTTAACTATGATATTTAGAGAGAAACATGTTTTTTTTTCTGTTATTTCTTATATGATTTAAATTATAATAGATAGATAAACACTTAAAGCTTTAAATCACAAAAATGATCAACAAGGCAAGATCCATTAAAAAGTCAAATTTTGCCGATATAATTAGTAGACTTCACTCTTCATAGAAGTGATTGCCCTTAAATGAGGATTTTTTAGTCCCCTACCGACTTCGTCGAAGGGGACTGTCGAAGGGGTCTGTCTGTCTGTCTGTCTGTCCATCCGAACGTCCGTCCGTCCGTCCGTCTGTCTGTCCATCTGTCAGTCCGGCAAATCAGCTTTCCACACTTTTTTTCTTCGTTCTTAAAGATATTGATTTAATATTTGTTATATGGTTTTATCATGACAAGTTATAGATCAAGTTCGAATTTTGTTCCATTCTGATGATTAAGTCCAGAGTTATGGTCCATAAAAAAAATCCATATCTAATGTTAGAGTACTATGTTAAACCATATTTCTATACAAAGAGAAATAACTCATTCTTTTAAAGAAATTCTTTAGTAAATTGTTTGAAAAATTTGTGCCAGTTTTTTTGTTTGTTATTTTGTATTAACTAATTTTCTGAATGCTATATATATATAAAAATATTATTAAGTGAAATCCTTAGATAATAATCTATTTTTATTAAGGTATATATTTCATTACATTACATTGTGTAGATAAAAGTTGTTGACACTTTATATATAAGTTACAAATCTATATTAGTTTGTGACAAATGAAAGAAAAAATATTTGGAACTATTAATTATATTTGATTATAATTTGAAAATAGATATACATTGTATTACATCATATCTAATTTTAGAGAACTATTAATCATATCCAATATTAAGAGTGTTTTCCACACTTTTTTTCATCATGCTTGAAGATATTGGTTGATAATTGGTACATAATTTTATCATGCTAAGTTCCAGATCAAGTTCAAATTTTTGTTTTGGTCTGATAATTTTCTGCATGTTATGGTCCTTGGACTTGAAAAATTCACTCATATAATCAGTTATTCACACTGTTTTTAGTCATGCTTAAATATAATTACTTTTTGTTTACACCATGACAAGTTATAGAACAAGTTAGCATTTTGTTCCAGTATAATGTAATTTTTACCCGGTAGGGGACTATGTATTGCCATGCAATACTCTCAGAATGCTTGTTTTACCCTCTTTTGTGTTTTGAGCAAAAACTAAAGAAGATAGAGAGAAACTAAACAGACTAAAAGATCAGTAATACAAGATCAACAAAATAGAGATTTTTTTCATGAAGTCATTTTCATGGGATATTATCTGAATTTGAAGTGTACAGGTAACAGATTAACCTTCAGGTTGAGAGTTTTCATTCGTATGACGTTATTTTCTTGACGTTTCAGGGATTATGACATGTTTGGGAAATTAGACACGTTTGAACATTTCTTTTGAATGGACACAATTGGGCGTTCTTAAAAAGGACACATTAAGGCACCCTTTAGAACATAGACATGTTTGCAGTTCAGTGACGTTATGGGGACAGGCTTGGGTGAATAAGACACGTTTGGGGGAATGGACACGTTTCTGAGTGTTACATATATTCATTGAAGCAATTTAACTTGTATATTGTAGAAATCTAATGAATAATTTTATTGATATTTTTAGGAATTCTGTGCTGTAGACAACTAAAGAAGATTGAGCCCATAAAACAGTGACTTTCTGAAACATAGGATCCTGAATCATCTTAAGAACAAAAATGTCAGACCCAGAAGTTGACAACTGTAAGGGTATTCCAAAGATTAGTAAAGGAGAAACAGATTTTACTGGTCTCACCACAAACAATTTTACTGGGGATGATGCCCAAACATTCGAAAAACAAATCCAAAAGAATATTGCTAATTTGGAAGAAGAAGAAATAAAAAATGATAATGAATTATTTTATGATACTAAGAGTAATTTAGACTTAACTACTGAGAGTAATTTAGACTTAACTAGTAATGCCAAGGAGGACATAGGTGATGAAACTTATTCAAAATTTCAACTGATTCATGAGATCAAAGAACCAAATGATGATATGATTAAAGAAAGTTTAGTTTGTGGACTTTGTCAGCAATATCTACAGGATCCAAAATTACTACCATGTTTGCACACCTTTTGCTTGAACTGCTTAGAGAAACTGTGTTTTCCAGAAGAAAAAAATGAAACTCCTAAGGATGCAGACTTTGGAGTGTCTACTGCTGATGGGGTAAATGGGAATAAAGATGATATCACAGAGGTCTTGTCATGTGATCAAAACTTGACTGACAAAGAAGATAACTCTGAATACAAGAAGTTGTTGGATATGAAAAACAATAAAGAAGAAAAAGTCAAAACTACATGTACTTCAGTTTTAGCCAAAAATGTTTTAAGTCCAAAAACAACCAATTGTCCAACATGCAAGGAAATCTTTGAAATACCTGCAAAAGGCTTAGAGGAATTAATTTCCAATACAGTCTTTTCAAACATGATTAAGATCAGGGAGAAGTTAAATCAGACAAAACAGTGTGAAATTTGTAAACTTAGAGATATCGTGGAAGAAGCCACTGCCTTCTGTAAAGATTGCAGCGACATGCTGTGCAAAAGCTGCTGGCAGAGTCATTCTTTTACTCGTTTTACTTTAAACCACAAGGTAGTTCCATTAGAAGAAATGGAAGACAAGGCCTTGGATGATGCCATAAGAAACCAGTCAAAACCAATGTGTTCTTTACATGAAGATGAACTGCTGAAATATTTTTGTTCAAATTGCAAATGTCTTGTATGCCGTGAATGTATTTTACTGCATCATCAAGGACATTCATGTATTTTGCCATCAGTTGCAGTAGATCCAAAGAAAAAAGAAATTGAAAGCTTGATTTATGGGTTTTATGGACGGCTTGAAAATTTGAGGAAAGACGAACATGAGGAATATGAAAGTCAGAATGAAAGGGTAGCAGTTGCTGAGAATACTGAAATTGAAAAGGTGAATTTTTTTTTTCAGAAGTTAGTGGAAGCTGTTGAGAAAGAAAGGCAATCCGTCATTTCAAATACTAAGGCTGAATTTACTAGGCTCAAAACACTAAGTAAAAAGAGATTTTCATGTAGTGAAAGTATAGAAAAAAACATGACAAGTATACATCCTGCATTACATATACTAACAAGTCAAGCCAGTGATGAAGAGTTTTTGCAGATAGAACCAATTTTACACAAACGACTGGTACAGATGATTAACAAAGATATCAAACCTTATCCAGTTAGTTGGTATTCTCTGCCAGTGGCTGATGTAGTCAGTTCTTTGAAAATTTCTTGTCGACAGGACCATAATATAGACCTGTCATTGTTCAAAGTGACTGGACCAAAGCAAAAATTTGAACCTGCTGAATCTATTCACATTGAAAGTTCATATGATGAGTTAGTTGAATTGGGAAAGGTTAAAAGAATAACTCCTCAGCCTTTGAATGTTGAAGAAATTACAGGTCAAGCTTCATCCAAAATTAAACCTGAAGATAGTACTTTGAGAAAGAAGAATTTTGTGGATGCTACAGTATGGTCGCTACTTTCAGGAAACAGTGTTGGTAAAGAAGATCATAGTTTAGAAAGTGACAGTGAATCCTCAGACTCTTCATGGGTTGATGCATCATCAGATAACCAAAATCCATCAGTGGGTAAGAAAAAGAAGAGCAGGGGCAAAAGAGGAGGCAAGAAACATAAAGGAGAACAACAGAAAGTGGATGTAATACAGAATACGGCTCAAACTGCTTTCCCAAAGAATAAAGGAATTCTCAATGAACCCTTAAAGGGACTCAAAATGGGTCCTCAAACATCTATAGTTTTTGGCAACCCTACAAATATGTATGGGCTTATGAATAATCCTGCTCAAAACATGCAAACCTCCCAGCCTACCTATAGGTATCCTACCACAGTTCCAGTTCCAGGGAATGTGCTACAAATGTATGGGTCTGTGCCGAATTTGTATATGCCAGGACAAGATGGTTTCCAGTCACAGAAACCTTCTTTAATGATGGACTTAGCATGGCAACAAAGGAAAAATATTCCCAAACCGCAGAAAGAAACCAGAAGCAATTCTGTCTCATCAGAAGATAAATCAGTATCATCAACCAGTTCTGCTGCAGCTGCCATTGTAAAACCAAATAAAGTTATTTCTTTACAGCCGAAATGGCGACTGGATACAAAGCTTAGTTCTGATATCCATGAACCAAATCTTAGAAGTGTTTATTGTCTCCACAGTACCAGTATTGTTGTTTCTGATGGCAAAAATTCTAAGGTCAAAATATTTACAACCAAGGGAGAATTTATTAAATGCTTTGTTTTGAAAAGTGTCCACCGAGCTATTTTTACTGCAAATTTATTGCTTTATAGTGTAAAAAATAAAATTTGTGCCAGAAAAGAGGATGGAACAGATGTGAATTCACTGGTTTTTGACAACACCCCTTTTAATTGTCTGGTAGCTTGGTCTCCAAAAAATCAAATTCTTGTATCAACCGGAGTTAAAGTACGCCAGTATAATGTTGATGAGAGTAAAGGTCGCTTTATAAAGAAATCAAATATTGGAATTAACAGTGGATTAATGAAACAGATTATTGATTTGAGATGTGATCAGCATGGAAAAAACCTGGTGATTGTTGATGGGAGCACAAAGGTTGTCAGTGTTTGGGATATTGAAGGAAACTTGTTGGGTAAGCTTTCTAATTATAGATTTAAAATGTAAATATACTGGCCATGTTTATAAATGCAAAATGCAAAAAAGAGTTATTTGAGTCCATGTAAGCTATAGGTCTCTGTAGATTTATTTTTTTTATGCCCCCGCTGTAGCGGAGGGGCATTAAGTTTTACCCTTGTCCGTCTGTACGTCCTTCCGTCCGTATGTCCCAAAATTGGTTTCCATTCTCTAACTTTAGTTTGCCTAAACCAAATACGATGAAACTTATACACAATGCTTATTACCACAAAACACAGATCAAGTACAAATTCAGGTAGCGTTATGAATCACTTTTACTGTTCTTGAGTTTTTACTGTTCTTGAGTTATGTCCCTTTATAACGTTATATGCAAGTGGGGGGCATCATCTGTGTCCCATGGACACATTCCCCATTTATTTCAAATATTGTTGTTACCTTTGAAAGTGATAAAAATCAGACATTTATTAAACATGCAGCTACACCAAAGTTAAGATATTTTGTATCTTTTTCTGAAAGTTGCACCTACAATCTACCACCATGACCATTGATGACCACTAACCTTAAAAATTGTTATGCAAATTATTTCTTGTGTTTGTACAACATATATATACAAAACATTTATAGAGGTATGGGGATAGACGATCATATCTGTAAAATGTGTATTAATCACACTTTTCAAAATTATATTGATCTTTTTTGCCAAGCAACACAGCCTATTGTTACAATGGAAAAGACAATTTTAATATTACAATGTTAGACTAGATCTAGTAATAGTATTTGATTAAATTTTTTTTGAAATGATACTTTTATACGAAGGGAAGATGTGTAAATATTAATGAGACAGCAATCTAACAACACATGTTTACCAAAATGGACATCATCTGGAAGTCACCATACATTCTTCAACATAGGACATGGTGTTCGAAGTGTCAAAGACGTGTAGGTAGCCATTCTGTTGTAAATAGACAGGGCTATATGTACATATATATGAACATGATTTATCAAAGATATCTTTAAAATAAAGAATGTCTTTTATTTAGAAACACTGGTACCATGTAGTAGGAATTTAAAAAAACTGAATTACAAATTATGATGTTTCTATGTGCATGGTACATGTATGACCTTTTACTCCCTACAATATTGGAATATTTTGTATAAACTTGAACATGTTCAACTTTAATGCAATTTTTACGGTTGCACATTTATAACAGTGATATCTTTTTATCTTGATGTAACAGTCTTTTATTGGCTAAAATTTACCACCAAATCCACTATTGGCAAGTCTTAGGCTGCCATATTGATTGCTGGAATTTCAGTCAGGGGTACTACTTGTACAAGTTATTTTTATTTCTTGAACAAGTAAATATTAATATACTTATATAAGTTAATTAAAGTAAATTTGTTAGATACTTATACAAGTGTATTTTATTTATTTTTGTATAGGTAAATTATTTTAATGGATTAGTTATGTCCCTTAGACATTTAGACTTTTTTACTTATACAAGTGAAAAAGTCATACTTTCTGTTTTTCTTGAATTTCTCAGGACTTCTTTGCTCTACTAGAGTTTTTAATTGTCTGTCCTTTGCAGATATCTTAACTAATCATGTAAGTACAATTTCATGGACAATGAAAATCTCATTTGTCTGTTATCTTCATAATACTGCTCATTTACAAGCCTCCAAGGGGCAATTTTTGAAGGCCTTGAGCAAATACTTAAGATCTTTGCGCAATTAGTTTCTTTGTTGATTTAATGAGATGAAAGGTTGAAATCTAATCAAAAATTATGAGCTAACCAGAGAAAAATTGTTCAAGGGATGTTTTTACATCCCAAAACTTGAGAATTTTCAATGATTTTAGGGATTGTAAAAAAAAATTACTTATACAAGTAAATTTTTTGAGAAAATTAAGGGGAGATTATCCAAATTTTATAAAAAAATATGAATACAACAAATTTACTTATATAAGTATATTATTATTTACTTCTACAAGTAAATAAAAATAACTTGTATAAGTAGTACCCCTGACTGATGTTTGATCAATACAATATAATTGAAAAAATTAAACATAACTTCCCTCAAAAACACTCTTTCAATTAGATTTTTTCCAAATCTGAATCGTACAAGTCACGAAATAACCATTGGTTTGAAAGTTTTTATTTGTATTACATCTTGACATCTTGTTTTGCCATGATGTTTATGCGGCAAAATCATTCATGAAGTTTCGCGATATTTTATTTTAGCTTAAATTAATATGTTTTTACAAGCTCTGATGTACAATTTCTTTTTGTAATGCATTAGAATAGGAATTATAGTACATGTACTGTAGTTGAAGAGTTGCGGCTGTCAATTTGGATTTGACAGTCTTAAATATCTGTTTTACTGGTTTTGCAATAAGTTGCCAGTTAAACTCCATTTGCAACTGCCAAATTGCCAGTTGACGATGGCAACTCTTTAAGTACAGTTTTGTTATTCCTTTATTTACTTTTAAGTTTTATAGTTAAAATTCTGAGGTGTATTTTGATTTGTTCAATTTTAATAATTTGGTGCACTTTTTAATTTAATTGACTTGATTATTATTATATGTATAATTTAGCTAGCCATAAAACCAGGTTTAATCCACCATTTTCTACATAAGGAAATGCCTGTACCAAGTCAGGAATATGACAGTTGTTTTCCATTCGTTTGATGTGTTTGATTTTGTCATTTGATAAGGGACTTTCTGTTTTGAAATTTCCTTGGAGTTCAGTATTTTTGTTATTTTACTTTTATTACTTATCTATAATCATGATAATTTGTAAAATTACTGTGTCATTGCATTCTAATTAGAGTTTTCATTTTTTAGGGACTTACAAGGAAGACAAACCTGGTTGGAATCCAACTTCTGCCTGTTTTGACAAGAAGGGTTTGGTCTTTGTCACAGATGGTGGTGAAAATCGTCTTGTGTATCTATCAGTTACTGCACAGTTTATCCAGCAATGGGATACATGTCCTACAATCAACAATCCAACATATGTGGCTACACATCCTTTACAGCCTTTGTATCTTATAGGCCATGACAGATATGTCCATGTCTATGATTATTCATATCTTTAGATTTTCCTAGTAGACTTTTGTCATCAGAAAGTCTTCTGGTAACCTGTTTGGATTTCAGTTGATTATAGATTAAAAAGTGAAGTTAAATGAAAAATCACACTTTATGCTACCAACTGGCTATAATTGGAATCCATGAAATTGATATGGTGCATAAGGATTTTGTATCACAGACTTTATTTTATTTATTGTAGCTTGTGGTTAGGTAGCAATACACAGTTAGGACTTTGGTTTCGCATTTTGACCCCTGTAGATTTTTCAAATATGAAAGTTATTGTGCAATAAAATTCAATTTTAGACAGCTGAGTACTAATTTAGCCTTCAAAGGTGGTTTATAAGAACATCAAAAGTATTTTTTTTCATGTTTTATGGGCTATTTTCTGTTTGACTGTCCGTATTTTCATAGCTAGACCGGCTGTAGGTCCAGAAATTAATGTAATGTTTACAAACACATTTTTTCTACACGAAGTTTTTGACGCAATTTTACAAAAAAAATGAGATGAAAGACATATGATTTTTTTTTATTTCCTGATAAATATATGTAAACAGTTTCAGAAAAGTTATCACTCCAAGGGATTGAAATTCTACTTCTGGCCAAATTTTTGGGAAATATGTGACATCTTTTCCCCCCTTTTTGCAATATTTTATAGCAAATCAATGCAGATAGCTGCCATGGATACACCAAAAAGAAATTATATTTTACTATTTTAGCTACTATATATCAAATCTATGGAAGATACTGATTACATACATATGCACATATATGACACAAACAGTAAGCTTAATTTGCAAGAAAGCAAGGAAAAGGGGATGGTAAAATTTATGAGAGTAAATTTTAATATTTATTCCTAACTGTTTATTGCTACCTTAAGTGCTAAACAAACAAAAAGAATTACATTTATCAGTCAAGCTAATACAATGTATTATAAATAGAAATCATGAACATGTAAATTATTTTTAGTTCTTTAGACTAAAGAGTAATAAAAGAGGTAAAAGTTGACATGATTTCAATTTTAAGTCTTCTTCTGATGACAATGTTTCAAAAAGAAAATTTCCTTAATTTCAAAAGTACAAAAATATTTCAAATAAAAAATTTGAAAAAAAAATGATGACCTTGATATACAGTGTCTAAACTTTTGTCAAATTTTGATAAGATGAAACTTTTGTTTTTATCTATCATAACAGGGCAATGCTTTTTTATTTGATAAACCAAAAACTTTTCCCTTTCCTCGTTTCTTTAAATTTTTACCCTTTTTTGAGGCTTTTCCATCAAAGCTTACAAAATACCCTTGAAATGTTTTGTTTATCCACAGTTGCATAGCAATGCAGAGGATATATGAAAATGCTATTGTCATAGTACTGTCAAGTAAACAATTGTAAGAGCTCTCATCCCTACAGTTTCCATTAGATTTAAAGAGGTAGTATCTACGTTTATCACAACAATAAAAAAGTTGACATTTTTTTCTTAAAGAGTAAAGTATTTGTATATAAAATATGAAATGTATTTTGGTGCCAACCATAACCTTCTTTTGAGAATGATTAATTTTTTTCTCAAGAAATTAGACTTACATTGGATTTTATTTCAAAGATTACATCAGCAAAATCAAGACGCATAAATAATCATTTTGGAGTTATGTCCCTTAGAAATGTAAATTATATTAAAAATCAAAGTTAACTGCAGTCCAGCTATCGTTGATTTGAGCAAATAAAATTCCATAAGTATATAAATCCCCATTCCACCCTTTAGCTTTATTCATTAGCTCACCTGGCCCAAAAGGGCCAAGTGAGCTTTTCTCATCACTTGGCATCCGTCGTCCATCGTCGTATTCCGTTAACTTTTACAAAAATCTTCTCCTCTGAAACTACTGGGCCAAATAAAACCAAACTTGGCCTTAATCATCCTTAGGGTATCTAGTTTAAAAATTTATCTGATGACCCCACCCATCAACCAAGATGGCCGCCATGGCTAAAAATAGAACATGGGGGGTAAAATGCAGTTTTTGGCTTACATCTCTGAAACTAAAGCATTTAGAGCAAATCTGACTTAGGTCAAAATGTTCATCAGGTCAAGATCTATCTGTTCTAAAATTTTCAGACGCATCAGACAACCCGTTGTTGGGTTGCTGCCCATGAATTGGTAATTTTAAGGAAATTTTGCTGTTTTTGGTTATTATCTTGACTATTATAATAGATAGAGATAAACTGTAAACAGCAAAAATGTTCAGCAAAGTAAGCTCTACAACTAAGTCAACATGACCAAAATTGTCAATTGACCCCATAAGGAGTTATTGCCCTTTAAAGTCAATTTTTCACAAATTTTTGTAATCTTTTACAAAAATCTTCTCCTCTGAAACTACTGGGCCAAATTAAACCAAACTTGGCCTAAATCATCCTTAGGGTATCTAGTTTAAAAATGTATCTGATGACCCCACCCATCAACCAAGATGGCCACCATGGCTAAAAATAGAACATGGGGGGGGGGGTAAAATGCAGTTTGGCTTATATCTCTGAAACTAAAGCATTTAGAGCAAATCTGACAGGGATTAAAATATTCATCAGGTCAAGATCTATCTGCCCTGAAATTTCAGATGCATCAGACAACCCGCTGTTGGGTTGCTGCCCCTAAATTGGTAATTTTAAGGAAATTTTGCAGTTTTTGGTTATTATCTTGAATATTATAATAGATAGAGATAAACTGTAAAAAGAACAAATGTTCAGCAAAGTAAGCTCTACAAATAAGTCAAAAGATCAAAATTGTCAATTGACCCCTTCAGGAGTTATTGCCCTTTAAAGTAAATTTTTCACAATTTTTCGTCAATTTTTGTAATCTTTTACAAAAATCTTCTCCACTTAATCTACTGGGCCAAATATAATTAAACTAAGCCACAATTTTCAATAGGGTATCTTGATTGAAAAATGTATCCGATGACCCTGTCATCCAACCAACATGGCCGCCATGGCTAAAAAAAGAAAAAAAGGGGGGTTCCAAACCCTCCCCTCCCCCCAGGATCCGCCACTGACTTCACATCATGAAATAAGTCACTTTTACCATTACTTTCTCTATTTTAGTTTTTCCATTTTGGCTTTCAGCATAGAAATGAGATAAAGCAAATTTAATCGAAAAAAAGGGGTGTATAATGCATATTCCAAACATCTTAATTTTGTCCTGAAAGCAATCCTGAGTTAGTAAGAACCATTCCTGTACAATTGAGACAACTTCCAATGGTCTTGCTTCATTCATTACCATGATCACCATTGCTGTTTCATTCATACTTGATGTTTAAGAGACACTTTCAATACAAATGTATTATATGATAACTAACTATATTTCCTAAATGTACATGTATGTTTGTCATTGTCTATGTAAAATTAGAAAGTTGAAGTAAGAATCTTTGAAAACTTTGTTGCTTGTCCATTGATGTTTTTTTTGCATTTTGAATGATTATGTGTGGGCAGGAAGGAAAATACATATAGTTTTGGGTGTTTTAATATAGACATGTATTGATGGTTAGGAGGTACATAATTTAATAATTTCACAACCTGTGTGCTTAAGAGAACCAATATGGTTAGGGTTTTGTGAGTTTTTAATGGAAGGTTACTTGGGATTATGGAATTTCTAGCAAAGGGTTTGTTTAGTTTTTAATTGAAGGTATTGGGCTAGTACATGTATATAGTAAATGCTAGGATAATTCTAA
Organism: Mytilus coruscus; assembly: GCA_017311375.1. Classification (NCBI taxonomy): domain Eukaryota; kingdom Metazoa; phylum Mollusca; class Bivalvia; order Mytilida; family Mytilidae; genus Mytilus; species Mytilus coruscus. The sequence goes on along the minus strand of CM029595.1, from coordinate 84,081,683 downwards.
AGGTTCTATTGTAAAGGCTAGGATTATGAAAAAACGTATATTTAGACTTGGGTTAATTTTTGTAATTGAAAGGTAGGATTTTTGTAATGGCTATAGGGTTATCATAATGGTAATGCCCAAAATGACAGAATGGTCTAAGATATTAAAGTAAAATCAAATTTATTATGGTTATTGAATATTGATATGAATTAATGATGAAATAAATATTAAATGATTGTTCCAAGGTCAGGAACTTAGTGTTTATAATTATTGCCTCTTGTTTTTAAATATCTATTTGAACTTATTTTTTGTTGTTGATTTAAAATAATTTCTGTTAAAATAAATTGTTTATTGTGTTTTTTTTGCAATGTACTTGTCTACCTCTCTTAATTTTACTTCCACCAGTATAGGATCATTATTGGATTTCAAATTCCTTTCAAATTTCAAGAAAGATTTTCTTGTATCCAAAAGTAGGATTATCATAATGCCAAGTCTGTGAAGAAGAATTGCAATAAAGTCAGTTGTTAATTGCGAGAACACTTGTTGCTTTTGTTCTACAATATAAAAGCAACTCTTCCCACAGGTCTGTGATTGACATATAGCAAGTGGCAATTGTCTAATGAATCTTATGAAGGATGAAATGTGCATCTGGAATTAAAATTTACAGGCTATCTTTGATGACATTTGTACCGTACCAAAAAAAATCACGTCTTTTCTTGTCGATTCATTTTTCAGATCCTATCAGTTGATGTATAGTGCATTGTTGTTCTCATGCTGTATAAGCATTATATAATCGTAATTGGGTTTTATTAAAGCAACCAACAATCATTCAATTGATAATGAGACAAATTGTTAATAAAAGCGATTTTTTGGGAGATAGGACTATTTCAGATATCATATACATATTCATGTTTCCTTGAATACTCCTTCCTTCCTGTAAATGATCCTACTTAATTTTAAATGTTCATGTTGATGAAAAGCTATGAAAACATTGGTTAATTTAAACAGTCAGAAATATTAAAAAGTTTTTTAAGAAGATGATTTCTTTTTTAGCTCACCTGGCCCATAGGGCCAAGTGAGCTTTTCTCATCACTTGAAGTCTGTGGTTCATCATCGTCCATCATCGTCTATTTTTACATGATTTCCAAAACCAAAGTAGAATCAGGTGAGCGACACAGGCTCTTGGGAGCCTCTAGTTACATTTTGAACTTCTTCTAGAGAACCACTTAATGGAATGAAACCAAACATGGCATGAATGTTCCTTATGAGGCGCTGACCAAGTGTTGTTACTTTGTAGCCGATCCATCATCCAAGATGGCTGCCAGCGGGGGACTTAGTTTAACATAGGACCCTATGGGAAATGCATACAAATGACTTCTTTTAGAGAACCACTGAATGGAATGTAACAAAACATAGCATGAATGTTCCTTACAAGGTGCTGACCAAGTGTTGTTACTTTGTAGCCGTTCCATCATCCAAAATGGCCGCCAGTGAGGGACTTAGTTTAACATAGGACCCTACGGGAAATGCATACAAATGACTTCTTTTAGAGAACCACTGAATGGAATGAAACAAAACATAGGATGAATGTTCATTAGGAGGTGCTGACCAAGTGTTGTTACTTTGTAGCCGATCCATCATCCAAAATGGCCACCAGCGAGGGAAATAGTTTAACATAGGACCCTATGGGAAATACATACAAATGTCTTCTTTTAGAGAACCACTAAATTGAATGAAATAAAACATGGCATGAATGTTCCTTATGAGGTGCTGACCAAGCGTTGTAACTTTGTAGGCAATCAATCATCCAAGATGGCCGCCAATGGGGGGGGACTTCATTTAACATAGGACCCTATGGACAATACATACAAATGTCTTCTTTTAGAGAACCACTTAATGGAATGAAACCAAACATGGCATGAATGTTCCTTTTGAATTGCTGACCAAGTGTTGTTACTTTGAAGCCGAACCATCATCCAAGATGGCCGCCAGATAGGGACTTAGTTTAACATAGGACCCTATGGGAAATAAATACAAATGTCTTCTTTTAGAGAACCACTAAATGGAATGAAATAAAACATGGCATGAATGTTCCTTATGAGGTGCTGACCAAGTGTTGTAACTTTGTAGGCCATCCATCATCCAAGATGGCCGCCAGCGGGGGACTTCATTTAACATAGGACCCTTTGGACAATACATACAAATGTCTTCTTTTAGAGAACCACTAAATGGAATAAAACCAAACATGGTGTGAATGTTCCTTATGAGGTGCTGACCAAGTGTTGTTACTTTGAAGCCGATCCATCATCCAAGATGGCCGCCAGAGAGGGACTTAGTTTAACATAGGACCCTATGGAAAATACATACAAATGTCTTCTTTTAGAGAACCACTAAATGGAATGAAATAAAACATGGCATGAATGTTCCTTATGAGGTGCTGACCAAGTGTTGTTACTTTGTAGCAAATCCATCAACCAAGATGGCTGCCAACGGGGGACTTAGTTTAACAAAGGACCCTATGGGAAATATATACAAATGTCTTCTTCTAGAAAACCGCTTAATGGATTGAAACCAAACATGGTAAATTAAAAGCAAACTAAATATTACTAGTATGTTATATACATATACACATTCATGGATCTACAATCTGTCGATACCTGTATCTTGGCATTGCACAAGGTCATGTTTTTCTCTGACTGTTTATGACGTCTTTACACTAAATCCATTGGATGTTGGATGTGTACGGATTGATAATTTAGTCTTAGATGCATGATTTTTTTTATTAGTTGTTAGTGGCTTTGAACTAGCTGTCAGATAACTGCGAGTACTCTCAGATCTGTTCCTAATGTCTTTTTGTTGTTGGGATGTACAAGTACCCTGCCACGTCCACTTGTATTTTGTCCATCTGATGAGTTAAGCCTTTTCAACTGATTTTTATAGTTCGTTCTTATGTTGTACTGTTATATCACTGTCCCAGGTTAGGGGAGGTTGGGATCCCACTAACATGTTTAACCCCGCCACATTATGTATGTATGTGCCTGTCCCAAGTCAGGAGCCTGTAATTCAGTGGTTGTCGTTTGTTTATGTGTTACATATTTGTTTTTCGTTCATTTTTTTGTACATAAATAAGGCCGTTAGTTTTCTCGTTTGAATTGTTTTACATTGTCATTTCGGGGCCTTTTATAGCTGACTATGCGGTATGGCTTTGCTCATTGTTGAAGGCCGTACGGTGACCTATAGTTGTTAATTTCTGTGTCATTTTGGTCTCTTGTGGACAGTTGTCTCATTGGCAATCATACCACATCTTCTTTTTTACATGGTATGAATGTTTCTTTTGAGGTGCTGACCAAGTGTTGTTACTTTGTAGCTGATTTGTCATTTCCTTATAAAGTCATTTTCTACAATTTCAATGAATTTATTGGTAATTTCTGTAAACTTACCAAAAGTCTTCTGCTTTTGATTAAATTACGGGGCCAATATTAAACCAAATTTGGCCTCAATTATTATTAGGATATCTGTTATGATTTTTGTCTATTTTTACATGATTTCCAAAACCAAAGTAGAATCAGGTGAGCGACACAGGCTCTTGGGAGCCTCTAGTTACATTTTGAACTTCTTCTAGAGAACCACTGAATGGAATGAAACCAAACATGGCATGAATGTTCCTTATGAGGTGCTGACCAAGTGTTGTTACTTTGTAGCCAATCAATCATCCAAGATGGTTGCCAGCGAGGAACTTAGTTTAACAAAGGAACCTATTGGAAATACATACAAAAGTCTTCTTTTGAAGAACCACTGAATGGAATAAAACCAAACATGGCATGAATGTTCCTCATGAGGTGCTGACCAAGTGTTGTTACTTTGTAGCCAATCAATCATCCAAGATGGTTGCCAGCAGGGAACTTAGTTTAACAAAGGACCCTATGTGAAATACATACAAAAGTCTTCTTTTGCAGAACCACTGAATGGAATGAAACCAAACATGGCATGAATGTTCCTTATGAGATGCTGACCAAGTGTTGTTAATTTGTAGCAAATCCATCAACCAAGAAGGCTGCCAACGGGGGACTTAGTTTAACAAAGGACCCTATGGGAAATATATACAAATGTCTTCTTCTAGAAAACGGCTTAATGGATTGAACCTTAACATGGTATGAATGTTTCTGTTGAGGTACTGACCAATTATTGTTACTTTGTAGCTGATTTGTCACTGGCCTTATAAAGTCATTTTCTACAATTTCAATGAGTTTATTGGTAATTTCTGTAAACTTTACAAAAGTCTTCTGCTTTTGATTAAATTACGGGGCCAATATTAAACCAAATTTGGCCTCAATCATTATTACGGTATCTGTTATGATTTTAATCTATTTTTACATGATTTCCAAAAGCAAAGTAGAATTAGGTGAGCGACACAGGCTCTTGAGAGCCTCTAGTTATCATTAATGGGGTTATGTGACCGCTCTCTGACATGATGGTTAGAAATATTTCTATTATTTTGCACATCTTTGTGTTGTTCATCCAGAATAAGTTGTTATCAGTTGTATTTATTTTTCAATGCTTAATGTAAAGTTTGATGCAAGTTATAAAAATATCCTGTATTTGAGAAATTACAATATGGATTTTAAATATACCTTTGTCTAGGAGAACCTGATTTATGTAGTATTTCTTATTGGCTTTAAACTAGTTGTAAGTAACTGTGAGTACTCTTAGTTGCTTGTTGCTCAGTCTTTAGTTTTTATGTTGTGATTTGTAGACCTAAAGTTTTTTGGTCATTATTCTTTTTTTTTGACTTGGAATTGTCTGTTTGCTTTCAACTTATGAGTTTGAATATCCCTTTCATATCTTCCATCTCTCTTTAAGATTGGTACTTTGTGTCTTTTGTCTTCAGATCGTCAGAAGACATTTGGTTTCCAGACAATAACTTGAGTATAAGTGAATGGATCTCTATGAAATTGTGACACAAGGTTCCATACCACATAAGAAAAGTTGGGATGATTATGGGGGTTATTGTCCCAATTGTTTTGGAATTGGGGGCCAAAAAGAAGCATTTTTCATGTTTCAGGTCAATAACTTGTGTATAAGTGCATGGATCTCTGTGAAATTGTACCACAATGTTCCATACCTCAAAAGAGATTGAGAATGATTTTGGGGATTATGGCCCAAATGGTTTAGGAATTAAGGCCAAAAAAAACATGAATTTATGGTTTCAAGACAATAACTTGAGTATAAGTCTATGGATCTCTATGAAATTGTACCACAAAGTTCCATACCAATAAAGGAAGGTTGGGATTGATTTTTATGGGTTATGGTCCTTACCGTTTAGGAATAAGAGGCCAACAAGGGTCCAAAAACAAAACTTTTCTAATACTTTGTGTAAATTGCTTATTTCTTGACAAATTTCAATGAAGTTTAAATCAAAGTCTTGAATTCTTGGGGTTTTTTGATATGATGAATCTAACTGTGTATTTAGATTTTGGATTTTGGGCCCAGTTTTCAAGTTGGTCCAAATCAGTGTCCACATTTAACTTTGTTTAAATTTAAAAATTGAATACATGTGGTTCTTTAATATATGCTGAATCAAATAGTGTATTTAGATTTTGGATTTAGGGCCCTGTTATCAAATTGGTCCATACTGAGGTCCATAAGGTCCAAAATTAACCTTTGTATGAATTCATCAAAATTGAAATTCTTGGGGTACTTTGATATGCTGAATCTAACCATGTATTAAGATATTGGACTATAATAGGTTTCAAATTTTTCAGTTCTTAGACCATATTCATTCTGTGTCAGAAACCTATGCTGTGTCAAATATCTAAACACAATCCAAATTCAGAGCTGTATCAGGCTTGAATGTTGTGTCCATACTTGTCCCAACTGTTTGATTTCTGCAGTTGTTAAAAGCTGTGCCCTGCAGATAATTTTATTACAGTTTGTTCTTATGTTGTACTGTTTCACCAATAAGTAGTTTATTGGGAGGGTTGAGCGCTCACAAACAAGTTTAACACCACCACAATCTGTATGTGCCTGTCAAATGTCAGAAGCCTTTAATTCAGTTGGCTGTTTTGTTATAAATCAGGCTGTTGGTTTTTATACGACAGCAAAAAAAAATTTGCGGTCGTATATTGGTATGAAGTTGGCATCTTGGTCGTCTGAAGACACATTAGTTTTCGCACAATAACTTTAGTTTAAGTAAATGGATCTCTATGAAATTTTACCATAAGGTTCAATACCACAAAAGGAAGGTTGGGGGTTATGGTACCAACAGTTTAGGAATTAGGGGCCAAAAAAGGGCCCAAATAAGCATTTTTCTAGTTTCCAGACAATAACTTGTGAAACGGTGTATGAATCTCTGGAATTATACCACAAGTTTCCATACCACAAAGGGATGGTTAGGATTGACTTTGGGGGGTTATGACTCAAACCGTTAAGAAATTAGGGGCAAAAAAAGGGGGGGGGGGAAACAAGGGTTTCCTTGTTAATGGACAATTTAAAAGCAGTGTAAGGGAGGTAATCCAAATACATTTTAAAAAAAATTTGGAGTACCTCCCTTACATTGCTTTTAAACTATGTATAAAGATGTTCTATTGTGTTGAGGTGATTAGCTGTCAATTAATTTTTAGAAGTTACTATTAAAGGAATATTAATTTTAGCCATGATTATGTATGACATTTTCTATTTTAAGACTTTTATGATGTATTTAAATTGGTAATTATGGTTGCAAACTCCATAGGAAATTTGAATTGAGATTATGACGATATCTTGAGGGAAAGATTTTTTTTGGAAACAAAGGGGGTGAAAATAAATTGGAAGGGGGTAAAAAAGATTGTGGTGGGGGGGGGGGCAATTTTTTCTCATTTCAGATTTCAGAAATTAAAAAGAAAAATTTCTTCAAATATTTTTTTTTTTTTTTGCAAAATAAAGGGTTGGGGTCAATACGCAACAGCATGGTGTATTGCACAAAAGCAAAAAATTGAATATAAATTTAAACCATATAACCAATTCTAAGTTCTTTGACTACAGTTATTTTGTGTCAGAAACCTATTATGTGTCAAATATTTAATTACAATCCAAATTCAGACCTGTATCAAGCGCGAATATTGTGTCCATTTTTGCCCCAACTGTTCAGGGTTGGACCTCTGCGGTCATATCCAGCTGCACTCAGCGAAGCATTTTATTTTGTTTGAATTGTTTCACCTTTTTGTCATTTTGGGGCTTTTATAGCTGACTAGACAGTATGGGTTTGCTCATTGTTGAAGGCTGTATAGTGACCTATAGTTGCTGAAATCCTATTTATGTATGGAACCTTGTGGTACAATTTCATAGAGATCCATACACTTATACACAAGTTATTGACTTGAAACAAGAAAAATGCTTTTTTTTGGTCTCTTTTTGGCCCCCAATTCCAAAACAATTGGGACAATAACCCCCATAATCATCCCAACTTGTCTTATGTGGTATGGAACCTTGTGTTACAATTTCATAGAGGTCCATTCACATATACTCATTAGAAGGACTCTGTTGGATAGTTGTCTCATTAGCATCAAACCATATCTCCTTATTTTAAAAGAATGTTACTTAACGTTCACCACTTTATTTATATACCACATTTTAATTTATGTAAGAATAGTTTTGCAGTTTTAAAATGCAATGGATGATTTGTCATTCACTATGACCCTCTGTTTCAACTAACTTTAAAAATGAAATATGATTGCATGAGGAATCATTAACTCGATTCAGTTATATTTCATCTTTTTTCATTGATACTGTAGGGTCAAAAAAATGCTTATGAATTCTCATTACAAGTGGGCTGTTTCTAATCTGGTCCTGGCTTATCAAGTTGATTGTCATTACTGTAAATAAAAATTGCTAATAGCTGCAAAATGAGTTTTGATAACCAGGTGACCAATTACAGTGACTTGATAGTAAGTGTTTCTCTCTGCCTATTGCAGTTCATTCAAAATTCTGACCTGATTGCATTTTGTTTTATCACTTTGAACTTTGATGATTTGACTAATGAGAAACACCTATTATCAATTCACAGTAATTTAATAATGAGATTTTTATCATTGCTAATGAGACCACTATCCATACAGACCAAAGGACAAAGATGTTAACAATTTCAGGTCACCGTAGAGCCTTCAACAATGAGCATAACCCATACTGAATAGTGTTATCTTTAAGAGGCCCTAGTATGTCAAACATAAAACAAGTCTGATAAGAAAACCAAAGACCTGATTAATATATTACAACAAAGAGCAAAAATATTTTAGGATGAAAAGATACAAGAAGAATGTGTCTATGGGCCACAAATGTCCAGCTTGTAAATGTGCAATAGAAAATGTACATATTCAAACTTACCAACGTTTTGTTTCTGTATATTGAGTGCACAAAACAGCAAATTTGCTAATTTTCCATTTATAAAGGGGCATAACACAAGAACTGTGAAAGAGATGCCATCCAAATTCAAAATTGATCTGTGTTGGTAGTAATAAGCATTGTGTATAAGTTTCAGAACATTTGGTTTAGTCAAAGTAAAGTTAAAGTTTGAAAACTGCAATTTCAGCAATTTTTATACGACCGCAAAAATTTTGGGATCGTATAATGGTATGATGTCGTCGTCCGAAGACACATTGGTTTCCGGACAATACAATCCAAATTAGGACAGTATCAAGCTTGAATATTGTGTCCAAATTTGCCCCAACAATTCAGGGTTCGACCTCTGCGGTCGTATCAGGCTGCGCTCAGCGAAGCATTTTATTTCATTTATAAAAATTCTTGTGGAAGTTTCTTCTGTTTCTTTACACAGACATATGAAATTTAAATAGGTATTGGAATTACAATGGCAATACTTTAACATGTAAACAACCATGACTGAAGGTGCAGAGCCTAATAACCTCTGTGGAAATGAAAAATGCCATTACTGATACAACTGCAAAACAAATCCCATTGACTTATCATAAGTTGTTCTCATGAAACTGACCTATACATCAACTTTAACATGTAAACTATGCAAAACGTTCAAAGTCAATGACCCACGATGAGGGGTGGGGCCATATAATATCCTTGGAAATGAAACATACAAATGCTTATACAACTGCATACTGAATTATACTTACCATTGGTGGTTCATCTTAAATTGAACTAATCACAAAATTTATCATATAAACCAAGCAAAAGTTTCAAAGTCAATAGACCATGACTGAAGGGCTGGGCCTAACAATTGGCATGGAAATACGATCTGTGAATTCTTATACAACTGCATACCAAATATCATTGACTTACCATGAGTGGTTCATCTTAAACTGATCTAATCACAAATTTTAACAATAAAATAGACTTAACTAGTGCAAGAAAGGAATGTCTGGATTATAACTCTATAACTTAACATAGATTTGGAACCAAAATTGAACATATAGTCACATATTATGAGTATAAGATCATGTTGTCCAATGCCCAGGTCTAACTTACAAACTATTGACTGAAATAAGTGCAGAAGAGGGTTTTCTGGATAACTGTTCGGTGTGAGCCTAGGCTCCGTGTTGAAGACCGTACTTTGACCTATAATGGTTTACATTTATAAATTTTGACTTGGATGGAGAGTTGTCTCATTGGCACTCATACCACATCTTGTTATATCTAATAACTCAAGATATAAGTACTTAACATGGCATTGCAAAGAAACATGTACATATGGTCACATACGAGAGAAAATCAATATTGATTTTAACATCATAGCTTCAAAGTTCAAGGTCATTGAAACTAAAAATAGACTGAAATATTGCAGAAAAGAGGTTTCCAGATAATCCAAGAACTTTACAAGGTCGGGACCAAAATACAATGTGAATTGGAACCAAACAATACAAAGTGTAAAGCTTTAAATCAGTTCCAGTCTAGAAGTTTAATCAAATTTAACAGACTGAAAGATCGACCTTCTATACCAAATTACCTAATTGAGAAAAACCCAACCAAGAACATTATTTGGATATTTGTCCCATTGACAATCAAACCATGTCCCCATATTTATATATCAAAATAAAACCTAAGACAAGAGTGCACACACTGAAATGTCTTTCTTGCCTGCTTAACTTATCATGATTGAATTTATGTTGAAAGTATGTAATATGGAGGTTTTACTATAATTTTCTAATAAAAATTAGCATTATCAATGATCATTGTAAATGAGGTCAAGGTCAGATGAACCCTGCCAGACAGATATGTACACCTTACAATCATACCATACACCAAATATAGTTAACCTATTGCTTATGGTATCCAAGAAACAGACCTAATTACGAAAATTGAACATTAACCAATTAACCATTAAAACAAGGTCAAGGTTAGACATGCCAGACAGCATGTACACCATGCAATCATTTCATACACCAAATATAGTTAACCTGTTGCTTACAGTATCTGAAAAACAAACACAACCATGAAAACTTTACATAGACTAATGAACCATAAAAATGAGGACTAGGTCAGATGAACCCTGCCAGACAGACATGTACACCTTACAATCATTCCATACACCAAATATAGTTGACCTTTTGCTTATAGTATTTGATAAACAGATAAAACCATGAAAACTCAACATTGACCAATGAACCATAAAATGACGCCAAGGTCAGATGAAATCTGCCAGACAGACATGCATGTATGCATGTTGCAATCATTCTATACACCAAATATAGTTGACCTATATTTGGTGTATAAAAATAGTTGACATTTTGCTTATAGTATCTGAGATAGGGACTTCACCACATGAACTTAACCTTGATCACTGATCCATGAAATGAAGTCGAGGTCAGGTGAACCCTGTCTGACGGACATGTAGATCTCGCAAGGAACCTATATACCAAATGAAGTTATCCTATTACTCACAAGTGAGAAACCTGCATGACAAAAAAACAATTTTTTTTCCTACAGTTTCCTGCAGTTGCTGAACCATGAAAATGAGGTCAAGGACAATGGACATATGCCAGACTGAAACTTCTTAAAATAAAGCATCTGCATATAAAGTTTGAAAAATCACTGTCTTCTACCTTCTGAAATATAAATCTTTTAATAAATAGGTTACGCCGTGGCCACAAGCGGATTGTAATTCCTATGTCGCGCATTTTGCAAATTTTGTCGCAGGCAAGACAAAAACTGCTGAAAAGATTTCTTATATTGACAACCATATAAACATTATGGTGGGGTTAAACTACATATGTTTTTGGAATATCAACCTAACCCTTTTAATATCTTTATCGGCTGAATAAGTTACATAGACTGAAGAATGTACATTTGTACAATTAGAACAGTTTAGAACTAGAGGCTCCAAGGACCCTGTGTCGCTCACCTGATATTTTTATTTACAATTGATGCATGATAAATGCAACTGTTGTACTGTCGTTTAGTTTCAGAGATATAAGACTAAAAAGTGCGTTTGAAACCTATGTTTTATTTCAGCCATGTGTGCCATGTTGGCAGGCAGGGTCATCATACACAGTGGTCCCTGGATATCCTAGTGGTGATTTAAACCAAGTTTGGTTTAATTTGACAGTAGTTTCAGGGGAGAATTTTTGTAAAATTTATCTAACGAGAAATGCGAAGTGATGAGAAAGTTTGTTGTGAAGTTTTGTTGCGCAACACCCCCAGGCAATCTTTCCTATTAATGATTTCTGCAAAATTCAGTTGATTGTGCAAGGGTTGTATAGCCAGCTGAGGTCGTTAAAACTCTCATTTGTTGTTGCAAAATTCAAGTGGTTTTGAATTGCTTTGTTGATCTTTTTGTTTTCAACTTTTAAACAACAAAGTACAACAAATATGATGACTGTTACTCATGACACTGAAAATATGGTCTTCATTCTTGTGAAGAAAATGGTAAGGTTTGAAATATTTCTTAAATATTAATTCAATACCAATACTTTAATTTGTATTGGATTTATCCCAGGAAATGAGAACAAGGGACACAATTAAATTCAATTTTTTTCCCTAAACTTCTGATAAAATATAAAATGAAGAACTATATTTTTTTAATGAGAATTTTTTTTTTTAATAGTTAATTGATAATTTGAACAATATTAATTAAGTTTTAGATCTTGCATGGTTGATTAATTTTCTCTCAAAATTTCTGATATTCTATTAAAGTTTTAAATATAATATGAGGCAGGCATTACCTGTGAAAGGGGATGAAGTCTGTATAAATTAGTGTAGGAATTCAAGCATCATTTGCACTTCGGAATCTGTAGAAAATGAAGCCAAAGTACTGAAACATATCTGACATTCGACCTATTGTTTGGGATTATAGTTGTGACATCATTTTCAATGTAAAGAAAGAAACACCATCATCAGGTATTAATGTGGTTTTTTTTCATGTTATAGAATTATCAATTATTTTTATTGCCAGTTCATTAGTAGATTGTTTTCTATATTGATTTTCTACTGCAGTTTCAGAAAAGAAGATTACAAAAGGATAACATTTTGTAAAAACTTACCAAAATTTACCAAATTAATGAAAATTGTTAAAAATTGACTATAAAGGGCAATAACTCCTTAAGGGGTCAACTGACCATTTTGGTCATGTTGACTTATTTGAAGATCTTACTTTGCTGAACATTATTGCTGTTTACAGTTTATCTCTATCTGTAATAATTTTCAAGATAATAACCAAAAACGGCAAAATTTCCTTAAAAATTACCAATTCAGGGGCAGCAACCCAACAACCAGTTGTCCAATTCATCTGAAAATTTGAGGGCAGATAGATATTTACTTGATAAACAAGTTAATCCCTGTAAGATTTGCTTTAAATGCTTTGGTTTCAGAGTTACAAGCCAAAATCTACATTTTACCCTATGTTCTATTTTTAGCCATGGCAGCCATCTTGGTTGGTTGGCTGGGTCACTGCACACATTTTTAAACTAAATACCCTAATAATGATTGTGGCTAAGTTTGGTTGAATTTGGTCCAGTAGTTTCAGAGGAGAAGATTTTGTAAAAGATTACAAAATTTACAAAAATTGGTAAAAATTACTTTAAAGGGCAATAACTCCTTAAGGGGTCAACTGACTATTTTGATCATGTTGACTTATTTGTAGATCTTACTTTGCTGAACATTATTGCTGTTTACAGTTTATCTCTATCTATAATAATTTTCAAGATAATAACCGAAAACGGAAAAAATCCTTAAAATTACTAATTCAGGGCAGCAACCCAACAACCCATTGTCCGATTCATCTGAAAATTTCAGGGCAGATAGATCTTGACTTGATCAACAATTTACCCCTGTCATATTTGCTCTAAATGCTTTGGTTTCAGAGTTATAAGCCAAAATATACATTTTACCCTATGTTCTATTTTTAGCCATGGCGGCCATCTTGGTTGGTTTGGCAGGTCACCGGACACAATTTTAAACTAAATACCCTAATGATGATTGTGGACAAGTTTGGTTAAATTTGGCCCAGTAGTTTCAGAGGAGAAGATTTTGTAAAGATTACAAAATTTACAAAAATTGGTAAAAATGACTTTAAAGGGCAATAACTCCTTAAGGGGTCAACTGACCATTTTGATCATGTTGACTTATTTGTAGATCTTACTTTGCTGAACATTATTGCTGTTTACAGTTTATTTCTATCTATAATAATTTTCAAGATAATAACCGAAAACGGAAAAAATCCTTAAAATTACTAATTCAGGGCAGCAACCCAACAACCCATTGTCCGATTCATCTGAAAATTTCAGGGCAGATAGATTTTGACTTGATCAACAATTTTACCCCACGTCAGATTTGCTCTAAATGCTTTGGTTTCAGAGTTATAAGCCAAAATATACATTTTACCCTGTTCTATTTTTAGCCATGGCGGCCATCTTGGTTGGTTTGGCAGGTCACCGGACACAATTTTTAAACTAGATACCCTAATGATGATTGTGGACAAGTTTGGTATAATTTGGCCCAGTAGTTTCAGAGGAGAAGATTTTGTAAAGATTACAAAATTTACAAAAATAGGTAAAAATTACTTTAAAGGGCAATAACTCCTTAAGGGTCAACTGACCATTTTGATCATGATGACTTATTTGTAGATCTTACTTTGCTGAACATTATTGCTGTTTACAGTTTATCTCTATCTATAATAATTTTCAAGATAATAACCGAAAACGGAAAAAATCCTTAAAATTACTAATTCAGGGCAGCAACCCAACAACCCATTGTCCGATTCATCTGAAAATTTCAGGGCAGATATATCTTGACTTGATCAACAATTTTACCCATGTCAGATTTGCTCTAAATGCTTTGGTTTCAGAGTTATAAGCCAAAATATACATTTTACCCCTATGTTCTATTTTTAGCCATGGCGGCCATCTTGGTTGGTTTGGCAGGTCACGGACACAATTTTTAAACTAGATACCCTAATGATGATTGTGGACAAGTTTGGTTAAATTTGGCCCAGTAGTTTCAGAGGAGAAGATTTTTGTAAAGTTAACGACGACGGACGACGGACGCCAAGTGATGAGAAAGTTCACTTGGCCCTTCGGACCAGGTGAGCTAAAAAGCATACCCGACTTTAATTCTAGTATATTATGATAGGACAATATGTACTATTTTTTCTATAAATCTAGAAATACAGTGATTCAATTATCCATATGTAAGAGTTTAAGACTTCATGATTTTATATCAGAAGGTTAAGTACTTTGAATTGCTCATATGAACTACAAGTATATCAAAGAATGATCCCAGCTAATATGAGCATGCTCAAAGTATTTAACCTGCTGATATGAAATCATGCTGTCCTTCACTCTTATATCTTAAATCCTGAATCACTGAATTAATTCACTTTTATAGACTAGAGGCTCCAAGGACCCTGTGTCGCTCACCTGATATTTTTATTTACAATTGATGCATGATAAATGCAACTGTTGTACTGTCGTTTAGTTTCAGAGATATAAGACTAAAAAGTGCGTTTTATTTCAGCCATGTGTGCCATGTTGGCAGGCAGGGTCATCATACACAGTGGTCCCTGGATATCCTAGTGGTGATTTAAACCAAGTTTGGTTTAATTTGACAGTAGTTTCAGGGGACAATTTTTGTAAAATTTATCTAACAATAATGCGAAGTGATGAGAAAGTTTGTTGTGAAGTTTTGTTGTTGCGCAACCCCCCCCCCAAAAAACAAAAAGGTAATAAAAAATTATCATTTTAGGGCAATCTTTCCTATTAATGATTTCTGCAAACTTCAGTTGATTGTGCAAGGGTTGTATAGCCAGCTGAGGTCGTTAAAACTCTCATTTGTTGTTGCAAAATTCAAGTGGTTTTGAATTGCTTTGTTGATCTTTTTGTATTCAACTTTTAAACAACAAAGTACAACAAATATGATGACTGATACTCATGACACTGAAAATATGGTCTTCATTCTTGTGAAGAAAATGATAAGGTTTGAAATATTTCTTAAATATTAATTCAATACCAATACTTTAATTTGTATTGGATTTATCCCAGGAAATGAGAACAAGGCACACAATTAAATTCAATTTTTTCCCTAAATTTCTGATAAAATATAAAATGAAGAACTATATTTTTTAATGAGAATTTTCTTTTTAATAGTTAATTGATAATTTGAACAATATTAATTAAGTTTTAGATCTTGCATGGTTGATTAATTTTCTCTCAAAATTTCTGATATTCTATTAAAGTTTTAAATATAATATCAGGCAGGCATTACCTGTGAAAGGGATGAAGTCTGTATAAATTAGTGTAGGAATTCAAGCATCATTTGCACTTCGGAATCTGTAGAAAATGAAGCCAAAGTACTGAAACATATCTGACATTCGACCTATTGTTCGGGATTATAGTTGTGACATCATTTTCAATGTAAAGAAAGAAACACCATCATCAGGTATTAAATGTGGTTTTTTTCATGTTATAGAATTATTAATTATTTTTATTGCCAGTACATTAGTAGATTGTTTTCTATATTGATTTTCTACTGCAGTTTCAGAAAAGAAGATTACAAAGGATAACATTTTGTAAAACTTACCAAAATTTACCAAATTAATGAAAATTGTTAAAATTGACTATAAAGGGCAATAACTCCTTAAGGGTCAACTGACCATTTTGGTCATGTTGACTTATTTGAAGATCTTACTTTGCTGAACATTATTGCTGTTTACAGTTTATCTCTATCTGTAATAATTTTCAAGATAATAACCAAAAGCGGCAAAATTTCCTTAAAATTACCAATTCAGGGCAGCAACCCAACAACCAGTTGTCCAATTCATCTGAAAATTTGAGGGCAGATAGATATTTACTTGATAAACAAGTTAATCCCTGTAAGATTTGCTTTACATGCTTTGGTTTCAGAGTTACAAGCCAAAATCTACATTTTACCCTATGTTCTATTTTTAGCCATGGCAGCCATCTTGGTTGGTTGGCTGGGTCACCACACATTTTTAAACTAAATACCCTAATAATGATTATGGCTAAGTTTGGTTGAATTTGGTCCAGTAGTTTCAGAGGAGAAGATTTTTGTTAAAGATTACAAAATTTACAAAAATTGGTAAAAATTACTTTAAAGGGCAATAACTCCTTAAGGGTCAACTGACTATTTTGATCATGTTGACTTATTTGTAGATCTTACTTTGCTGAACATTATTGCTGTTTACAGTTTATCTCTATCTATAATAATTTTCAAGATAATAACCGAAAACGGAAAAAATCCTTAAAATTACTAATTCAGGGCAGCAACCCAACAACCCATTGTCCGATTCATCTGAAAATTTCAGGGCAGATAGATCTTGACTTGATCAACAATTTTACCCCCTGTCATATTTGCTCTAAATGCTTTGGTTTCAGAGTTATAAGCCAAAATATACATTTTACCCTATGTTCTATTTTTAGCCATGGCGGCCATCTTGGTTGGTTTGGCAGGTCATCGGACACAATTTTTAAACTAAATACCCTAATGATGATTGTGGACAAGTTTGGTTAAATTTGGCCCAGTAGTTTCAGAGGAGAAGATTTTTGTAAAGATTACAAAATTTACAAAAATTGGTAAAAATGACTTTAAAGGGCAATAACTCCTTAAGGGGTCAACTGACCATTTTGATCATGTTGACTTATTTGTAGATCTTACTTTGCTGAACATTATTGCTGTTTACAGTTTATCTCTATCTATAATAATTTTCAAGATAATAACCGAAAACGGAAAAAAATCCTTAAAATTACTAATTCAGGGGCAGCAACCCAACAACCCATTGTCCGATTCATCTGAAAATTTCAGGGCAGATAGATCTTGACTTGATCAACAATTTTACCCCACGTCAGATTTGCTCTAAATGCTTTGGTTTCAGAGTTATAAGCCAAAATATACATTTTACCCCTATGTTCTATTTTTAGCCATGGCGGCCATCTTGGTTGGTTTGGCAGGTCACCGGACACAATTTTTAAACTAGATACCCTAATGATGATTGTGGACAAGTTTGGTATAATTTGGCCCAGTAGTTTCAGAGGAGAAGATTTTTGTAAAAGATTACAAAATTTACAAAAATAGGTAAAAATTACTTTAAAGGGCAATAACTCCTTAAGGGGTCAACTGACCATTTTGATCATGATGACTTATTTGTAGATCTTACTTTGCTGAACATTATTGCTGTTTACAGTTTATCTCTATCTATAATAATTTTCAAGATAATAACCGAAAGCGGAAAAAATCCTTAAAATTACTAATTCAGGGCAGCAACCCAACAACCCATTGTCCGATTCATCTGAAAATTTCAGGGCAGATATATCTTGACTTGATCAACAATTTTACCCATGTCAGATTTGCTCTAAATGCTTTGGTTTCAGAGTTATAAGCCAAAATATACATTTTACCCTATGTTCTATTTTTAGCCATGGCGGCCATCTTGGTTGGTTTGGCAGGTCACGGACACAATTTTTAAACTAGATACCCTAATGATGATTGTGGACAAGTTTGGTTAAATTTGGCCCAGTAGTTTCAGAGGAGAAGATTTTGTAAAGTTAACGACGACGGACGACGGACGCCAAGTGATGAGAAAAGTTCACTTGGCCCTTCGGACCAGGTGAGCTAAAAAGCATACCGACTTTAATTCTAGTATATTATGATAGGACAATATGTACTATTTTTTCTATAAATCTAGAAATACAGTGATTCAATTATCCATATGTAAGAGTTTAAGACTTCATGATTTTATATCAGAAGGTTAAGTACTTTGAATTGCTCATATGAACTACAAGTATATCAAAGAATGATCCCAGCTAATATGAGCATGCTCAAAGTATTTAACCTGCTGATATGAAATCATGCTGTCCTTCACTCTTATATCTTAAATCCTGAATCACTGAATTAATTCACTTTTATAGACTAGAGGCTCCAAGGACCCTGTGTCGCTCACCTGATATTTTTATTTACAATTGATGCATGATAAATGCAACTGTTGTACTGTCGTTTAGTTTCAGAGATATAAGACTAAAAAGTGCGTTTATTTCAGCCATGTGTGCCATGTTGGCAGGCAGGGTCATCATACACAGTGGTCCCTGGATATCCTAGTGGTGATTTAAACCAAGTTTGGTTTAATTTGACAGTAGTTTCAGGGGACAATTTTTGTAAAATTTATCTAACAATAATGCGAAGTGATGAGAAAGTTTGTTGTGAAGTTTTGTTGTTGCAACCCCCAAAAACAAAAAGGTAATAAAAATTATCATTTTAGGGCAATCTTTCCTATTAATGATTTCTGCAAACTTCAGTTGATTGTGCAAGGGTTGTATAGCCAGCTGAGGTCGTTAAAAACTCTCATTTGTTGTTGCAAAATTCAAGTGGTTTTTGAATTGCTTTGTTGATCTTTTTGTATTCAACTTTTAAACAACAAAGTACAACAAATATGATGACTGATACTCATGACACTGAAAATATGGTCTTCATTCTTGTGAAGAAAATGATAAGGTTTGAAATATTTCTTAAATATTAATTCAATACCAATACTTTAATTTGTATTGGATTTATCCCAGGAAATGAGAACAAGGCACACAATTAAATTCAATTTTTTCCCTAAATTTCTGATAAAATATAAAATGAAGAACTATATTTTTTAATGAGAATTTTCTTTTTAATAGTTAATTGATAATTTGAACAATATTAATTAAGTTTTAGATCTTGCATGGTTGATTAATTTTCTCTCAAAATTTCTGATATTCTATTAAAGTTTTAAATATAATATCAGGCAGGCATTACCTGTGAAAGGGATGAAGTCTGTATAAATTAGTGTAGGAATTCAAGCATCATTTGCACTTGGAATCTGTAGAAAATGAAGCCAAAGTACTGAAACATATCTGACATTCGACCTATTGTTCGGGATTATAGTTGTGACATCATTTTCAATGTAAAGAAAGAAACACCATCATCAGGTATTAAATGTGGTTTTTTTCATGTTATAGAATTATCAATTATTTTTATTGCCAGTACATTAGTAGATTGTTTTCTATATTGATTTTCTACTGCAGTTTCAGAAAAGAAGATTACAAAAGGATAACATTTTGTAAAACTTACCAAAATTTACCAAATTAATGAAAATTGTTAAAATTGACTATAAAGGGCAATAACTCCTTAAGGGTCAACTGACCATTTTGGTCATGTTGACTTATTTGAAGATCTTACTTTGCTGAACATTATTGCTGTTTACAGTTTATCTCTATCTGTAATAATTTTCAAGATAATAACCAAAACGGCAAAATTTCCTTAAAATTACCAATTCAGGGCAGCAACCCAACAACCAGTTGTCCAATTCATCTGAAAATTTGAGGGCAGATAGATATTTACTTGATAAACAAGTTAATCCCTGTAAGATTTGCTTTACATGCTTTGGTTTCAGAGTTACAAGCCAAAATCTACATTTTACCCTATGTTCTATTTTTAGCCATGGCAGCCATCTTGGTTGGTTGGCTGGGTCACCGCACACATTTTTAAACTAAATACCCTAATAATGATTATGGCTAAGTTTGGTTGAATTTGGTCCAGTAGTTTCAGAGGAGAAGATTTTGTTAAAGATTACAAAATTTACAAAAATTGGTAAAAATTACTTTAAAGGGCAATAACTCCTTAAGGGGTCAACTGACTATTTTGATCATGTTGACTTATTTGTAGATCTTACTTTGCTGAACATTATTGCTGTTTACAGTTTATCTCTATCTATAATAATTTTCAAGATAATAACCGAAACGGAAAAAATCCTTAAAATTACTAATTCAGGGCAGCAACCCAACAACCCATTGTCCGATTCATCTGAAAATTTCAGGGCAGATAGATCTTGACTTGATCAACAATTTTACCCCCTGTCATATTTGCTCTAAATGCTTTGGTTTCAGAGTTATAAGCCAAAATATACATTTTACCCTATGTTCTATTTTTAGCCATGGCGGCCATCTTGGTTGGTTTGGCAGGTCACCGGACACAATTTTAAACTAGATACCCTAATGATGATTGTGGACAAGTTTGGTATAATTTGGCCCAGTAGTTTCAGAGGAGAAGATTTTGTAAAGATTACAAAATTTACAAAAATAGGTAAAAATTACTTTAAAGGGCAATAACTCCTTAAGGGTCAACTGACCATTTTGATCATGATGACTTATTTGTAGATCTTACTTTGCTGAACATTATTGCTGTTTACAGTTTATCTCTATCTATAATAATTTTCAAGATAATAACCGAAACGGAAAAAATCCTTAAAATTACTAATTCAGGGCAGCAACCCAACAACCCATTGTCCGATTCATCTGAAAATTTCAGGGCAGATATATCTTGACTTGATCAACAATTTTACCCATGTCAGATTTGCTCTAAATGCTTTGGTTTCAGAGATATAAGCCAAAATATACATTTTACCCTATGTTCTATTTTTAGCCATGGCGGCCATCTTGGTTGGTTTGGCAGGTCACGGACACAATTTTAAACTAGATACCCTAATGATGATTGTGGACAAGTTTGGTTAAATTTGGCCCAGTAGTTTCAGAGGAGAAGATTTTGTAAAGTTAACGACGACGGACGACGGACGCCAAGTGATGAGAAAGTTCACTTGGCCCTTCGGACCAGGTGAGCTAAAAAGCATACCCGACTTTAATTCTAGTATATTATGATAGGACAATATGTACTATTTTTCTATAAATCTAGAAATACAGTGATTCAATTATCCATATGTAAGAGTTTAAGACTTCATGATTTTATATCAGAAGGTTAAGTACTTTGAATTGCTCATATGAACTACAAGTATATCAAAGAATGATCCCAGCTAATATGAGCATGCTCAAAGTATTTAACCTGCTGATATGAAATCATGCTGTCCTTCACTCTTATATCTTAAATCCTGAATCACTGAATTAATTCACTTTATAGACTAGAGGCTCCAAGGACCCTGTGTCGCTCACCTGATATTTTTATTTACAATTGATGCATGATAAATGCAACTGTTGTACTGTCGTTTAGTTTCAGAGATATAAGACTAAAAGTGCGTTTTATTTCAGCCATGTGTGCCATGTTGGCAGGCAGGGTCATCATACACAGTGGTCCCTGGATATCCTAGTGGTGATTTAAACCAAGTTTGGTTTAATTTGACAGTAGTTTCAGGGACAATTTTTGTAAAATTTATCTAACAATAATGCAAGTGATGAGAAAGTTTGTTGTGAAGTTTTGTTGTTGCGCAACCCCCAAAAACAAAAGGTAATAAAAATTATCATTTTAGGGCAATCTTTCCTATTAATGATTTCTGCAAACTTCAGTTGATTGTGCAAGGGTTGTATAGCCAGCTGAGGTCGTTAAAACTCTCATTTGTTGTTGCAAAATTCAAGTGGTTTTGAATTGCTTTGTTGATCTTTTTGTATTCAACTTTTAAACAACAAAGTACAACAAATATGATGACTGATACTCATGACACTGAAAATATGGTCTTCATTCTTGTGAAGAAAATGATAAGGTTTGAAATATTTCTTAAATATTAATTCAATACCAATACTTTAATTTGTATTGGATTTATCCCAGGAAATGAGAACAAGGCACACAATTAAATTCAATTTTTTCCCTAAATTTCTGATAAAATATAAAATGAAGAACTATATTTTTTAATGAGAATTTTCTTTTTAATAGTTAATTGATAATTTGAACAATATTAATTAAGTTTTAGATCTTGCATGGTTGATTAATTTTCTCTCAAAATTTCTGATATTCTATTAAAGTTTTAAATATAATATCAGGCAGGCATTACCTGTGAAAGGGATGAAGTCTGTATAAATTAGTGTAGGAATTCAAGCATCATTTGCACTTGAATCTGTAGAAAATGAAGCCAAAGTACTGAAACATATCTGACATTCGACCTATTGTTCGGGATTATAGTTGTGACATCATTTTCAATGTAAAGAAAGAAACACCATCATCAGGTATTAAATGTGGTTTTTTTCATGTTATAGAATTATCAATTATTTTTATTGCCAGTACATTAGTAGATTGTTTTCTATATTGATTTTCTACTGCAGTTTCAGAAAAGAAGATTACAAAAGGATAACATTTTGTAAAACTTACCAAAATTTACCAAATTAATGAAAATTGTTAAAATTGACTATAAAGGGCAATAACTCCTTAAGGGTCAACTAACCATTTTGGTCATGTTGACTTATTTGAAGATCTTACTTTGCTGAACATTATTGCTGTTTACAGTTTATCTCTATCTGTAATAATTTTCAAGATAATAACCAAAACGGCAAAATTTCCTTAAAATTACCAATTCAGGGCAGCAACCCAACAACCAGTTGTCCAATTCATCTGAAAATTTGAGGGCAGATAGATATTTACTTGATAAACAAGTTAATCCCTGTAAGATTTGCTTTACATGCTTTGGTTTCAGAGTTACAAGCCAAAATCTACATTTTACCCTATGTTCTATTTTTAGCCATGGCAGCCATCTTGGTTGGTTGGCTGGGTCACCGCACACATTTTTAAACTAAATACCCTAATAATGATTATGGCTAAGTTTGGTTGAATTTGGTCCAGTAGTTTCAGAGGAGAAGATTTTGTTAAAGATTACAAAATTTACAAAAATTGGTAAAAATTACTTTAAAGGGCAATAACTCCTTAAGGGGTCAACTGACCATTTTGATCATGTTGACTTATTTGAAGATCTTACTTTGCTGAACATTATTGCTGTTTACAGTTTATCTCTATCTGTAATAATTTTCAAGATAATAACCAAAACGGCAAAATTTCCTTAAAATTACCAATTCAGGGCAGCAACCCAACAACCAGTTGTCCAATTCATCTGAAAATTTGAGGGCAGATAGATATTTACTTGATAAACAAGTTAATCCCTGTAAGATTTGCTTTAAATGCTTTGGTTTCAGAGTTACAAGCCAAAATCTACATTTTACCCCTATGTTCTATTTTTAGCCATGGCAGCCATCTTGGTTGGTTGGCTGGGTCACCGCACACATTTTTAAACTAAATACCCTAATAATGATTGTGGCTAAGTTTGGTTGAATTTGGTCCAGTAGTTTCAGAGGAGAAGATTTTTGTAAAAGATTACAAAAATTTACAAAAAATTGGTAAAAAATTACTTTAAAGGGCAATAACTCCTTAAGGGGTCAACTGACCATTTTGATCATGTTGACTTATTTGTAGATCTTACTTTGCTGAACATTATTGCTGTTTACAGTTTATCTCTATCTATAATAATTTTCAAGATAATAACCGAAAACGAAAAAAAAATCCTTAAAATTACTAATTTAGGGGCAGCAACCCAACAACCCATTGTCAGATTCATCTGAAAATTTCAGGACAGATAGATCTTGACTTGATCAACAATTTTACCCCAGTCAGATTTGCTCTAAATGCTTTGGTTTCAGAGATATAAGCCAAAATCTACATTTTACCCTATGTTCTATTTTTAGCCATGGCGGCCATCTTGGTTGGTTGGCGGGTCACGGACACAATTTTTAAACTAGATACCCCAATGATGATTGTGGCCAAGTTTGGTTAAATTTGGCCAAGTAGTTTCAGAGGAGAAGATTTTTGTAAAAGTTAACGGACTGACGGACGACGGACGCCAAGTGATGAGAAAAGCTCACTTGGCCCTTTGGGCCAGGTGAGCTAAAAATTGAAAGTCAAATATGGCAAAAATTGCTGTTTTTGAAACAGTGGTGTTCATTCCATCTTTCTTCAATAGTGATAAAGAACAACTGAAACAAGCATTAAAAAATTACACAAGACATTTATTGAGTCAAAAATTTTGTAAGAAATGATACCAAATAACAAAGTTTTTAAGTTTTTGAAAATAGAAAATTTTGTAAGACACATGGTTTTGACTAATTATTTCCATGATGTGAAGGCAAGCTACTCATTGTTCACTGTGACATATGTAAGTTTGTTCTATTTCTTTTCCATAATCAACTCTTTTAATTTATCTGCATTAGCTCCAGTGATCTCCCCTACCTGAAATACAAAGCATATATCCTAGGTAATTCATCATTTTAAATAAAATAAAGTTCAGGTTTAGAATCTTAGTTAACCTACTCACAAGAACATGAATTTGTAACTCCAATTTTGTTTTGCCTTTCTAGTGTAAAATACCACGACCAAATAAGACAATAATAGTGTTGCTGCCATTAAAGCTTCCAATATCAGTCGGGGTATTACTTAAACATGTGATTTCTTGATCCCCTATTTAAGCTATAATAGCATTTAAAAATTGAAAAAGGTGAACAAAATTTGACACAGAATCTGTAAAATCACTTAAATAAGTAGTTTGAGAAGTAAAAATTTAAACATGTAAGTAAGAGGTAATAATATTTTTTTGATTTTTTCACACAAGCTTTATCTTTTAAGGGTTAAATTAATTCCTTTGAAAAAAAAAAAAACATTATACATGAAGAAATGTTCTTTTGTTTAGAGCCTGTCAGTTTTCACCTTTTATTCGAATTAAGCATTGACTTGAAAAGCTTTTGCCTTGTACATGTATAATTAAATTTCACTCTTTTCTGTATTTGAAAGTTGGTGGGGTTTGTGTTGCTCAGTTTTAACTTTTTCTATGTTTTGTTTTAATTGTTTTGTGTACTGTTGTTTATCTTTTCAACATTTTTTTGCCATGGCATTGTCAGATTGTTTTCGATTTAGGAGTTTGAATATCCCTTATGTAATTTTTTCACTCTTTTTGCACTACATGTATTACTTTGGAGTTCATATTTACAACAGTGGTATCAATATTTATTCAAATTGCAAGAGACTTGCTGGCAACATGGTTTACATTCAAACTTACAATACTTGATTATTAATTAAGTTATTCATCCAAATTTGCTTAGTTCCCTGTAATTCATGTGATCAAATGTTTCTTTACCAAGCATTGTATGTTTAACCTGCCACATTCTAATGTGCCTGTCCCAAGTCAGAAGCCTGTAGTTCAGTGGTTGTAGTTGGTTCATGTCTGCCATGTTTGTATTTCGTAAATTGTTTTGTTATAAATTAGGCCATTAGTTTTCTCAATTTAATTGCTTTATATTTTTCATATCAGGGCCTTTTATAGCCGATTTTATTGTTGGGTTTTTCTCATTGATGAAGGCCTTACTGTTGCCTATAATTGCTTACATCCACTTCATTTGAACTTTTATGGATAGTTGTCTCATTGGCAATCATACCACATCTCCTTATTTTTATATTGTACATTTTAAGCTTCAGATACTCTTGAAATTTTATGAATTAGTTTGGTTTTTTTTTGATTTTATCTGTAATGACATTATTAATGTTAGTATTTCAACATACAGTTTCAACATTCTATTGGTTTGTTATAATAGATTCCTTTCAGAACATGTATTGATTTTAACTAATGTAGAGATACAAATTCATTACTGAAATATAAACACTGAAAATAAATAATGGATTGCATGAAAATTAATGTTTTATAATTTTTATGAATTTTTTGCATAGATTATTTGTGGTTTACCACTACACAATTTCAAACATTTCCCCTTTTCTAAAAATGTAATAACAGAATAACTTGTGTTTGGTTTTTTTCTTTCCTATAGCTACATATTCTGTATTTTATGCCTCAAAAAGAATTCCTACCTTAAATTGGCCAATTTTTGGTAGTGAATGGTGACAAAATTGCAGGTGGTTCCCATATACATGTACTCAGGGTAAGAAAATTGAGCAACTGAAAAACTTCTACCTTCCTACCCCATTTTTCTAATGAAGAAACCTTATGCACTAATATTTTATTGTTAATCTAATATTACAACCATGACAACAAGGAGAAATGAATTGATCCGATTGATTTTTATCAGGTTAATTAGCATCAGATTGTCAATACTTCATATTTGAGATAAAAACAATTTTTACATGGTCAATAAAGTAGATTTCACAAAGTGGGTCGACCTGGCTTAAGGTGTGAATTTTTTGGCTAAAAATTGGGCTAAAATTTACGCTAAAATTTAGGACAATAACTGGAAAAGAAAAGAAATGTAGGGTTTGGGCAATAAGTAAAAGATGTCAGGAATAAGCAAAATGTACAATAGTACTGGACAACACAGCAAGCTAACCAATCATTAAACACTTATTCTTCCACATTGTCAAATAAAAACACAACTAAGTTAAGAAACAAAAAGAATGCAAGAAGACAGCAAGGAATAAAAAAAAAAAAGCCCACAAAAACTTAACGGAAACTACCCATTGAGAAAGAGGAACCCCTACCAAAAAATGGGGGTGAATTTTCTAGCTTTGGAAGGTTCCTGCTCCCTAGTGAAGCATGTTGTGTTACTCATGTTAAAATTCTGTAAATAACAGATGATAAGTCTTCAAGTGATAGCTGACTGGTGGAGGTCTTTCAATTCTATAAGCCAAAAGACATTACCAATGATTACCAAATATGTCCGGTGATTTTGTTTTTGCAGTGACTTGACTGTAAGTGTTGCTCTCCACCCATTGCAGTTCATTAAAAAATTAGTACCTCTCACCTTTCAATTGACTCTTTACAATAACACTTTGAATAGAGATTTTTAGCTATAAAAGAAATGAAGTAGAATTCAAGTCTAAAAGAATTGTAAGTATGCTTTATTTTATCAACTTGCACTTTGATGACTTGGCTGTGGCTTTCTACAGCAGTTGGTTAAAATTTCTGACCAGTTGAACAGTTTGGTTTGATAAAACAAATCAGCAATACGTGGAGAGCAACACTTACAGTCAAGTCCCAGTAACTCCTTGGTTTAATTACCAAGTTATCTATATGGTGGTGGCCATGTCATACGACAGTTGGGACATTAACCTTCCAGGTGATTATAAAATTCATCATTTCCCTGCAGTATGGTAGAAATTGCCATATAACATGACTCTTTAGAATAATTAATTATTTTATCTTTTTCAGATCTTGGCAGTTACCTGTACATATGTTTGATGGCATTAGGGGTATCCAATCATAATTTTCCAATAGAATCAAAAATGATTACCATTGTAACTACATGTAAATAATTACTTTAGATCATTTATAATTGAGCAATCTGTGTTATAAAATTAGGAGATATGGTATGATTGCCAATGAAACAGCTATCCACCATAAATTAAATGACATAGATGTTATAATTAGTAATAGTCTAATTAAAATTAAACCTCTCACTTGCTCTTCAGTCATAGCTCAGACATTACTGCCTAATTTTACTTATGACTCATAAAGGTATAAATTTGTATTTTCAATGAGTTCTCTCCCTTTATTAAAAAAAATTACTTCAAACAATTCATGTAAAGCAAAAATATTCGACCTGAACCAAAATATTGCAATAATTGACTCTGAGTCTGACGTAAACAAGACATTTTCTGACATCAAAATTGTACTCATAATACATAATTTGACTTTAGTTAGAAAAAACCAAACACAAAGCTCAGCCTACTCTTTTTGTCATCCATGGGAGTCCAGTACTTGACATATCAAACAAACCAAAACAGGTTTTATTCTTATCAGATTGGTGTCAGTAACCACAAAGGAAAGTGATGGAAACCTAACTAGATCCCTGACTTTTAAGTCAAACCCCAAACCAGTGTTAATATTCAGCTTGCATCTGCATTTAACTTACCTTTTGCCCGCCTTTGTATAGCTGAAAAGTAGGCATTGCACTAATCCCACAGCTTTGTGCTAGATCCTGAAAAATATTTAATTATGCAAATAAGTTTAAAGAAAGTCTGTATTGAAAACTACCCTGTAGGCATAATTATGACCATATAAAGGGAAAATGTTTCAAGGTGTAACAATTTTGCAACAGCTATTAAGTTTTGCTTAATTTTTTTTTAAAAATCCATACATTTTTTCATGTTTAAACATTTGAGAAATGTGCACAAAGCCTAAACTGTAGAATTTTTAGGTGTCTATGTCTTAGAAATGGTATGATAGATTGAAAAGACCCAAGTTTTCAAAATTCAAATATATCATTTAGAAGCGTATGGATGAGTGCATACAAACATGTTTATATTTATGTCAAAGATGTAATGATAAATCTTCACGCTCAGTCACAGGCCCTCGAGGCTTGTAAAGTAACTATCAGGTCTGTAAAATTTCTATAATAAAATGAATAAAATGCTCCATAGGGCAGCGCAGCTTGATCGACCTCAGAGGTCGAACCCTGAACAGTTGGGGCAAGTATGGACACAACATTCAAGCTTGATACAGCTCTGAATTTGGATTGTGATTGACTATTTGACACAGCATAGGTTTCTGACACAGAATGAATGTGGTCTAAGAACTTAAAATTTTTAAATTGGACATTCACCTATTATGGTCCAATATCCAAAATCTAAATACATGGTTAGATTCAGCATATCAAAGAACCCTAAGAGTTCAA
The DNA here is from genome assembly GCA_017311375.1 of Mytilus coruscus. NCBI lineage: Eukaryota > Metazoa > Mollusca > Bivalvia > Mytilida > Mytilidae > Mytilus > Mytilus coruscus. The sequence continues at coordinate 84,052,860 of CM029595.1, read as the reverse complement.
TTTTGATGAAATCAAACAAAGTTTAATTTTGGACCCTTTTGACCTCAATGTGGACAATAACAAAGCTGATAAGGGGCCCAAAATCAAAAATCTAAATACATGGTTAGATTCAGCATATCAAAGAACCCCATATATTCAATTTTTGTTGAAATCAAACAAAGTTTAATTTTGGACCCGATTTGGACCAACTTGAAAACTGGGCCCATAATCAAAAATTTAAAGACATGTTTAGACTCAGCATATCAAAGAACCCTAAGAATTCAATTTTGTTAAAATCAAATTAAGTTTAATTTTGGACCCTTTGGACCTTAATGTAGACCAATTTGAAAACAGGACCAAAAATTAAGAATCTAAATACATGGTTAGATTCAGCATATCAAAGAACCCCATATATTCAATTTTGTTGAAATCAAACAAAGTTTAATTTTGGACCCAATTTGGACCAACTTGAAATCAAAAATCTAAATACATGATTAGATTCAGCATATCAAAGAACCCTAAGAATTCAATTTTGTTAAAATCAAACTAAGTTTAATTTTGGACCCTTTGGACCTTAATGTATACCAATTTGAAAACAGGACCAAAAATTAAGAATCTAAATACACGGTTAGATTCAGCATATCAAAGAACCCCATATATTCAATTTTTGTTGAAATCAAACAAAGTTTAATTTTGGACCCTTTTGACCTCAATGTGGACAAAGTTGATAATGGGGCCCAAAAATCAAAAATCTAAATACATGGTTAGATTCAGCATATCAAAGAACCCAATATATTCAATTTTTGTTGAAATCAAACAAAGTTTAATTTTGGACCCCGATTTGGACCAACTTGAAAACTGGGCCCATAATCAAAAATTGAAAGACATGTTTAGATTCAGCATATCAAAGAACCCTAAGAATTCAATTTTTGTTAAAATCAAATTAAGTTTAATTTTGGACCCTTTGGACCTTAATGTAGACCAATTTGAAAACGGACCAAAATTTAAGAATCTAAATACACGGTTAGATTTGGCATATCAAAGAACCCCAATAATTCAATTTTGATGAAATCAAACAAAGTTTAATTTTGGACCCTTTGGACCTCAATGTGGACCAATTTAAAACGGGCCCAAAATCCAAAAACTTAATACACGGTTAGATTCAGCATATTAAAGAACCCCAAGAATTCAAGAATAAAACCCCATTGAAATTGGTCAAGAAATAAGCAATTTATACAAAGAATCTTCTTTGCACAATACTGTGCAATTAAATATTTCTTGTAATTGCGCAATACTGTGCAATTGAATATTTCTTGCTATTGTGCAATACTGTACAATTGACAATTTCTTCCTATTGTGCAATATTGTGCTATTGGATATTTCTTGCTATTGCGCAATACTGTGCAATTGAAGATTTCTTGCTATTAGCAATACTATGCAATTGAAAATTTCTTGCTATTGCACAATACTTATTATATAATAATTTACATATCCTGTTTGGTGTGTATCTCCTGCCATATCATTATTATTTGCTTTTAAATATAAATCAGAAATAACCAACTTAAAATGTAAAATTTTAAAGAAAAAAAAAAGGAAAAAAGGAAGAAAAAGGGGAAAAAATTTCCAATTTGTTGAACCCCTTATGATTCATCACCCCAAACTCAATCCCAGCCTTCAATGAGGTATGGTACCTTGCAGTACAATTTCAGAGATCCATACACTTAAACACAAGTTATTGTCTGGAAACTAGAAAAATGCTTATTTTTGACCCCTTTTTGGCCCCTAATTCCTAAACGTTTAGGGCAATTACCCCCCAAACTCAATTCCAGCTTTCCCTTTGTGATATGGAACTTTGTAGTACAATTTCAGAAAGATCCATACACTTACACACAAGTTATTGTCCTGAAACTAGAAAAATGCTTATTTTTTGCCCCTTTTTTGGCCCCTAATTCCTAAAATTTTGAGGCAATTACCCCCAAAATCAATCCCAGCATTCTCTTTGTGATATGGAACCTTGTGGTACAATGTCAGAGAGATCCATACACTTACACACAAGTTATTGTCTGGAAGTTACAAAATGCTTATTTTGGCCCCTTGGCCCCTAATTCCTTAACTGTTGGTACCATAACCCCAAAATCAATCCCAACCTTCCTTTTGTGGTATTGAACCTTATGGTAAAATTTCCTAGAGATCCATTTACTTAAACTAAAGTTAGAGTGCGAAACCAATGTGTCTTCGGACGGCACGACGACGACGTCATACCAATATACGACCACAAAAATTTTTGCGGTCGTATAAAAATAAGTTCTGGGCTTGTGGCTGCCAAAAATTTATCATGGAACTTAGTTTTTGTCTTTTCTTTTTTTTTTTTTACCTTAAGTCATGAAACTACTATTAATTTCAATTAATATTAATTAGGCCATAATGACAAGTTTTGTTAAATGATGTTTTGTACAACCTAATGTTTGATAAACATTGAATTTAAATATAAGGAGGAGGGCTAAATAAAATCAATCAATGTAGAAGCATGTGCTTTACACAAGTAATGTTTCTTATCAGTGTGGTATTGCTTTAATAAATGGTATAGCACAAATGTAGGTCAATTGATGTTCCACACTTCAAATATGAACTGTCAGTTAACCCAACTACCAATGTAAAAATTAATATCAGTTCTCATAATCCATATCAAAAGTACCAAGTGATAATTTTCCTTCATGTCAGTCATTGTCCTTGATTTTATTTACAGTCTTAAGAGATTAAAAACAGGATTAAAAAATTTCCAGCTGGCTCAATATATTTTTGAAAAGCCCTGATTGAGATACAAATGTCTTAGGAATTTCTGATGAAATGATTATTTTTTTAAAATATAGTACAAGTATGGAGGATGCATTGCCATACTCCCAACACCAAGTTTATTCTCAGTCACACCAAAAAACTTGGATATTCCTCCCTTCTTGGAGGGAATTTGGAAACCCTCTCCAAATACTGCATAAAATTGCTACATTTTGTTTATTGTGATAGCTACATCTCTCCCAACATTAGGAATTAGTTGCCCTTATCTATGTCGACAAGGGACAGTCAGGGAATCAAAAATTTCTTATGTAATACACAATTTTACTTCCTGTATAAATTTCATATCTCATAAGTTTTGATGAATTACTTTAAACAAATGTGTGTTTAAAATAAAATGTTGCTCTTTTTATCCATTTTACCTGATTAAGTGATACTTGTTCATGTTATTTAAAACCTTTTCTTGACTTTTAACTGTTTTTTTTTTCTTACATATAAATCATAGATGCCAACCCCCTTCTGGTGCAATCAGTAAAAAGGTATTAACAGTTCCGTAATTTGTGTAAAAATACAAAAGGTAGGTCCTTTAATAGAGGTCTTCTAGGATGAGGGTTGGGGAAATTTAGACTGCCATGGGAAAATGAGGTAATATTGGATATGGGACAGAAATTTAGCATTGCAACAGGCCACCTATTGACCCCTCAATAAGTTGTAACAACTGTTCTTAACGCATAGAGAGTGTGGCAAATTTTCTACAAGAGGCATCTGATTTAACGTCTCCATTCTGACCGGACGTGGCTGCGTACTTATACATCCACCACAGCCAAACGGACGCCCCACTTTAGCACTTTACTGCCTATCGAAAGAACCTGTAGTGACCATATTTCTATTCCCCAGTCACCCTTTGGAGTGGCACTCAGTGACAAAATGATTTCCTTTATTTATCAGAACTAGGATTCAAAAAGTTGATAAGCAAATGAACAACACCAACCATAGCGCTAAATGGAAGTCTTGTTCACAATATATGCAGAAGGCATAATGTTCAGGGTTTCCGAGTTTTCTTTCCTTGCTTCAGAAATTTAAATTGTTCCACCAGATATTGTAAAATTGAAAACAAAGACTTGTTTCGTTCATTAATTATTCGGAATTGAACAAGAAATGGAGAGATCGTTTTATACTACTACCATAGATAGTCCCGAGAAACCCGAAGGAAAATAACAATTCGAATTATTCAACCCCTAACCTTAATGTTACACGATTCTAATACAAAAGGAACGTCACAATTATCAAAAATGATTTATATACGGAGAACTGTTTTGGACAGGTAATGAACGTAAATCTGTAACAAATAGACTGTTAATTGTAACACCGTAATTTTAGTCCAAAATTTGTAACAATTACGGGAAAATCATAATGGTTGGCGTCTATGGTAAATTAATATTTTATTAACACAAATGGACTAGATTGTTTTTAAAAAATGGAAAAAGTGGGCACTGAATAAATTTTTGTAGAAATAAAAGTTTAATTGTAAGTTAGAAACAAGAAGAACTTAAAATATCGAACCAAGGGTTTAACTGAGAGGTCATTTTTTTGGTTAAGAAGTATTGAACAATATAGGGTTTATTAAGCAAATTCTTTTTTGCTCAGCCTGGAATGAACATTACAAATATTAAGGAAAAGTTAAAACCACGAGAAGAACTCATCCATCATGTCCGTAAGCATGATAAGTAAATGTACTTACTTCCTCTTCATCTACATCAACTTTTAGAAACATTACATCAGAAAATTCTTTGGCCATTTCCTAAAATAAAAATAAATACCTAAAAGTGTGAGTGAACTCACAAAAGGCTACCTCCTGCACCACAATACTATTAGTTTTTTAATAATACAAACTGTAAAAGGACAAATATATTAGTACATTCAAAATATAAATGATTAAGGCTATACAATATTTTTAAAAAATGAAGAAAAGCAAAAAATTTTTGAAGTCCAACAAAGTCCCCTTTAACATTTAGGACAGGGACGATTATATTCCTTTACACACCAGAGGTTGTGTTCTACAACTGTGTAATCCTGGTAAAGTTACATCAATTTCCTTCTAGCTGTTTAGGAGGAGTCACACTTTTTGGAGACTATTACTTCATCTTGAGAACTATTTTTAAACAAATTAATATAAGTTAATATAAGTTAATATAAGTTAATATAAGTTAATTACTAAGTTCAAATATCTCCCATGACAAAATGTAAAACAATTCAAACAGTAAAGAATCAAATGCCTGATTTAAAATAAAATGAGAAATGAGAAACAAATATGACAGAGAGCAAACAACGACAACCATGACAACCAATAATTACAGACAACTGGTTTGGGTCAGGCACATACAGAATGTGTGGGGTTAAACATGCTTCCAAGTACTCAAACAGTCCCTAACCAGGGACAATGGTGCAACCCTTCAAAATAAGAACAAACTGTAAAATCAGCTGGAAAACGCTTGATGCCCCCGCTTGCATATAACGTTATAAAGGGGCACAACTCACAAATGGTAAAAAAAATAAGCATTGTGTATAAGTTTTATAACATTTGGAGGAGGTAAACTAAAGTTAGAGAACAGAAACCAATTTTGGGGACATATGCGACGGATGGGACGGACAAGGGTTACGCTTAATGCCCCCTTCGCCTAGCGGAGGGGCATAAAAAAGAAAAGTATCCATCTAAAACAACTTGGGAGTAACTAAAAGCTAGTTAAAGGCCAATTACAACTAATAAATAAATCATGTTTTCCAAGACTGTACAATGTACATGTATACTGTGTATCCTGGAATTTACAACTGTACATGCATGTTTACCTTGTTTACCTTACATAACCTGAATTGTAAAACTGTTAAAACAACACCAGTGATCCATACAGAAAGCAAATCAAGGATAAAAGGACAAAAGGTAATACACATGTAAATAATGCCCCACTTCAAATATGACAGCTTTTATGTGTGTTCAACAACTTAATCGATAATAACCTTAATCTAACAGATGACTATTTTGATGATTCAATAATCGTTTATTTTGTTTTATAATGTTAAACAAATAAAGACTTAAATAATGAACATTTAAATACATTTTATTTCAAGTCCGTTAATTGTGTTTTAATATTTTCAGAAATATCGCAAAATTAAAACCACCCGAAATTCATAGGTAATATGAAATTCATGAAAAATAAGTACAAAATGAAAATGCTAAAAAAGTACTTGTACAGTAAGTAAATTTGATTATCTCCCCTGAACATGTTGGATCTTGATTATATTTCTTTATGCACATACTCAGATAGTGTGTTCCTCAACTTCATGTATAAATTTTCATCAATATCTGTCTGGTCCCTTATAAGGAGTTGCACTGACTTACAAGGCAAATGATCGAACATTCTATTACTCCAAAAAGAGGTATAAAATTAGAATATGTTCACTTTATGGGACAAAAATTCCTCTGCTTATATAATGTAGGCAGGAGTATAGCATCAGTTCTTTATAAAGGACAGTTTTGGACAGTTTATTAATGAGTACTGCATCAAATAAAACTATACAGGAACTACCTCTGCCATGTGTAAGCTGCTATGGATGATATTACAATTGCAACTGACAAAATGACTGACAAAAAATTCAGCTGAACTGAATGTTAAATTATATAGGCCCCATGTAAATGAACTACTTTTTATTACTTCTAGTTGAATGAAGCAAATTTTTTATTCAAACATTTGACAATAATATAAATATATTTAATGTTCTTCAAAATCTTATTTTCTTGTACAAAATGTAACTTACCTGTAATTTAGGTGCAATCATTTTACAAGGACCACACCAAGTGGCATAAAAATCAACAACAAGTAATTTAGATTCATTTTTTTTCTTATCCTCAAACTCATCCTGTAAAAATATGAAATGAATGGTCATGTAGAATATAATCTCAGAATTAATCTTCAGCAAAGAGTCATTCATAATCATACTAAATAACTGGAAGTCTTTTTGGATTCTATGCTAGTCCTTTGTATTCTGTGGTAATTTTCATGTGTGTTCAGTTGCAAACTTAATTGGTAGGAAACGAGAGTTTTACGTCATAACTGATAGTGCTAAAAGTGGCGTTAAACACCAATCAATCAATCTTACGTCATGGATATTAACATGTTAATTTTTTTAATTTAAAATTACATTCAATGTTTGTTATCCATGTTACCAGTGATAAAGAAATTGGTCAATGGCATATAAAATGTGATCACTGGTAATTTTTGGCTATTCTGTGGTGCAAGTCTTCTATAGATATAGGAAGATGTGGTGTGAGTGCCAATGAGACAACTCTCCATCCAAATAACAATTTATAAAAGTAAACCATTATAGGTCAATGTACGGCCTTCAACACGGAGCCTTGGCTCACACTGAACAATAAGCTATAAAAGGCCCCAAAATTACTAGTGTAAAACCATTCAAACGGAAAACCAACGGTCTAGTCTATATAAACAAAAAAAAAAAAAAAAAACAAGAAACAAGAAACACGTATAAATTACATAAACAAACGACAACTACTGTACATCAGATTCCTGACTTAGGACAGGTGCAAACATTTGCAGCGGGATTAAACGTTTTAATGGTACCAAACCTTCTCCCTTTTTCTGAAACAATAGTATAACATCACAACATAGAAAACCACACGATAAAATATCAATTGGAAGGGTTCTATATCAGTTTTATTTATAAACATGTAGTATACAAAAAAAATTGGTGTTTAAACATATCTTAAATAACATAGAAAGGGATCAGTGGTGTATAAAATGTATTCTGTACAACTATTCAGTGCAGATTTCTCAGGCTTGTGAACATGTGAGGCTGTCAGTGAGCTTGAACCATACAGTAACATACATGTATATGTTAATGGTATATGTACATGTAAGAGTTGTTTCATAATTTAGGAAATCTTCTTTTCGATTAGACACTGAAATAATTTTTAATGCTTTTATTTAACAGAACGATTTTTATAACTTAAGATAAGAAACATTATGAATTGTCAGGAAGACTCACCTGATAAATAATGCAGATTTTTGTAAAACTGGATAAATAACATGTTGACATGTCTATCCATTGTTTTCAGGAATAAAATTACATACATACTAACTCTTGATAATATCCATGGGGGTTTTAGTTTGGGGACAACATTTTTAAGTTTCAGCTGCATTTTTGGGTGCACACTTTTTTTACTCTGGAAATAGTGTCATATCTCTTCTTTTTCCTAAATGTATACTGATGATGAGCCAATTAGCCCTTTTTCTTCCTTTGATTTGCATGATTCTTGTTATTATTCTAGTTGAAAAAAAGCATCTTTACCAGCCAAGGGTTACAATCCGACCCGCTCCTCTTCACCCTTGATAGATTAAGTCAGGATTTGTGAATCTCAAAGGTAATGATTTCCATTGGATGCAGTTGTAACTAGCTGCAACCAATCAAAAACGCCTTTAAGATGGTAAGGTGTAAATGTAGAAACTGTTACTAAACAGTGTTGCCACATGCAGATTGTGCAACACGTCTTTACCCCCAAAACATATTTAGTGATACATTTTTTTGTACTTTTGAAGTTCTTAGGTATGGTCCTCATGCAAATGTTGGAATGTCAACATATGTATGCGGTTTCTGCTTTACAAAATTTGTAATAAATCATTAAATAAGTTTATTCAGGCCAAAATAAATAAATTGTGTGTTTCCTATTTCATTCTCCAAAAAATTAGGTAGGTTTGGTACAAATGTAGGTAAAACATTTAAAAAAAAATTTTATACTGTTTTCCGTCCATCATGTCCATGTGATAACATTTCCCATATTTGACAGCTAATATGCTGCACTTTCGTACAAGTCATGCTTGTTCTTTTTTAATTTTGGTTCTTGATACGTTTTACCGATATGTATTATTTGTAATTATCAATAAATAAATTTGGTGTATTTACTGTCTTCTGATTGGTTAAAAGTATTACTTTTATTATCAATGTTGTCAATTTTATGGCGCATGCCCACTCTGACGTTGTATATTCATACGCCAACATGTGTGTACGTTGTTATTGTTAATATAAATAATATAAAAAGTTCTTTGAGCCTTATTTTTATAGAAATTTATTTATAATGAATGGCAATAATTTATTTTGAATTTATTGAACCATAAAATTAATTTTGACTCTTCACATTTACATAATCCGCTCATGGGATTATTCAATGTGAAGAGTCAAAATTAATTTTATGGTTCAATAAATTCAAAATAAATAATAGCCATTCATTAATTCAAACGAATTATCAGATGCGGAAAGACTCCAAAAACTTTTTTATTTAAATTTTTTTTTTTGTATTTTTTATGATGAATAAATTGTTTAGGGTAGGCGTCGGAAACGGAGGTAGGGTAGGGAAACCGGAAACAAACAATTGATTTATTTAGGCCTCACTGGGACCTTCAAATTTCTTCTAGGAGAAATCCATCACTCATTAGAAGAAATTTAAAGGTCCAAGTGAATAAACTCCACTGAGAACAATACCTATTGTATTCTTTCAATGGGACAGTTCATTGTTTCAAAAATTTTAATCCACACAGGTAAAGCTACTCAAAATGCTTTGCAATTTTTTATATAATAATGCAAAGAACCATGATCATATCTTTCTAAATAATGTCATGAATGTAGAAAGATATGATCATTACCATATGTATATTTTCAAAATGTGAATAACTACTAGTGTATTGTTGCATTAATATGTACTATGCCATTATGATCATATTTTGCATTATATATTATTATAACACAAAATAGATATCAAGAAGTACATGTACATTACTTATCGGGGGTCTCATTGGGGGGGTTCTGATCCTGGATCCTGCTTATTATTTTGTCAGATTCCTGTATCCCGCTTGTAATTGTAATAATAACAGTTGTAATTTCACGTGTCCCGCCCGACTTTCGTTTTCCATTTCCACGCACAGAATTTTGACTTTCACGTGTCACGCTTACAAACAATCGGCCAATCCCTTGTCACGCTTAGACCCCAATCAGACCCACTTTATCAAGCACATGTATTGCAATGTCAGATTATTGGCAAATATTGGTTTTATGAATTTACCAAAGTGAAGCCAAAAGTCTTAGGTGCCCGGATACACCGGACTTGAACGTACTAAAAATAAAAACACACAACAAAATTATTTAGAAAAGGGGTCCATTCCGTATTGGGTCCATTCGCCCTGATTACATGTTCGCCCGGGTCCGTTCGCCTGAGTTTGTTCGCCCATAGAGTCTGTTCCCCCTGGGTTCATTCTCCCTACTTTTATTTAAAAATATTAATATTAAGGGTATTAAAGTTTAATAAACTTATTCAGATATCTATATTGTATAAATTCTCGATTTCATGAAAACACATGGAAATATTTAAAAGTTTGTGTTTTGTTTAAGTTTTGGAGCATTAATTGTTCATAATAATAGTCTTTGATGGATGAATAATAAACAAAACATTTTGTTTTGATAAACTAGTCAGCTTGGAATGAGTAAAACAATGATGTACAAATTGCAAAACTTGAAAACATGAAAAGGATTTATAAGTTCATTTATTATTATACTGCATAAATTGACTGACTAGAATTATTAAAATTGTTAACAAATATCACTAAAGATGAATTCATAGTATTCCAGTATATATTCTACTATGCAAATCAAAGGAAAATAATTATTCGGCGAGTTTTTCAACAAACTTTATACTCTATTCAAACAATAAACATTATGCTAGACAACAATAAAAAAAAAAAAAATCAGAGCAAATGGACCCTTGGCGAACAGGTATTTGGGCGAACAGGTACTAGGGCGAACGTGAATCAGGGCGAACGGACCCGGATTCGTCCATTCCCAATACCTGTGGAAAATTGCGTTTCACCATATTGCACGTAGTTATCGCTTGAAACATTATGACTCTCAGTTTGTGAATCGATTTGCACTAAATTTACCTGATTAACTTGTTTTATTAAAGATTCGTCTGACATCTTCACACTGTTACTTTCTAGCTCCACAAAGTTATCAGCATGGAAATCCGCGAAAATTATAATGACCGGAAGCTACAATTCCGTAATCTGGATCCCTCACCTGTACGTTCTCTCGACGGAGATACGGCAGTATGCCCAGTACCCAGGTCACAAGCACTTGACCTTGATAACATGCCGCACGCCCTACAAGTGTCTTAGTGAATATTGGAATTATATACGCAATAGAAAATAGAATACTACAAAACAGATTGCAGTTCTGCGTATTAAAATTAAGATTTAAGAATAGAAAAAAAAATCTTTCTTTCCAATTAAGGACCATCAGGGATTGGAACAAATTACCAACATCACATTCATCGGCCAACACAGTTGAAGGATTCAGCAGGGTAGGAATGCCCTTTACCGTCGGTCGCCAAACGGTAATTTTCGGCTACTTACCTTCAAATTGGTTAAAATTTTTATCGTGATTCGTTACCGTTATTTTTGGAAAAGGTAAACGTGATTCGTCAAAATCAGTCGATTTTTTATCGCCATAAAGAAAATGTACATAAGTAAATTATATCTTCATCCACCAAAAAATACCGTTAACGTTATTTGGCAAGATTTTTTTTATCGTTATTTGTCATGAAAGTACCCAAATTACGACCCTCATTCATGCCCTAAAGCCATGCTCTGAAAGGATCTTGGCAACGTCAGTTGTACATAATTTTAATTGTAAAATATTGCGAATGTTTTTAATGTAAATTGTTTTATTGCCAAGAGAGGACTTTCTGTATATATATATATATTGCACGACACTGCGCAAAGTTTTCGTGAGGAACCAATCAAATTCAGTTTGAATCCGGTTCCTTACCTGGAAGAACCAGATCGACACGAAGCACAAGTATATGCAACTAACCACAGGCACTTGTCTATGAAAAAAAAACCCTATTAAAGTATATCGGTTATTTTTTTTCAAAGACAAGTGCCTGTGCAACTAACATAATACTGACAGAAAACAAAGTACCGACATGTACAAGAATTACGGACATTTCAAGGCGAGATAACTCGTGTTACTTTTCTATTCTGGTTCCCATCTTGTTCTCATCGTCTGGTGACCAGTAGATAAGAATAGATAACTCCCATTAACGAACGCCCCGCCAATAGATGTCACTTTGACGTTATGCCTATAACGTCACGGTACTAAATTGCACCTATTTAGCAAAAATAGCAGCGGAAATCTTACTGATTTCCTAAAGACTAAACCATTTGTATTTTTATGATTTGATACTATGTACGTCTTTCAACATAGGTAAAATATTTAGATATACACAAAACGTTCACAGTATTTATCAACAGATGAAGTGTTTACTGAAAAACAAAATGTACAGAAACGTCGCCATGCGACGTCATCAAAACGTCATCTTTTTAAAATTAGCAAATACAATATGTTACAAGTATCCATTTCTTAAAAAATGAAGAGTAAGCATGGACTAATATCCAATTGTTCAAAATATTTGAAAAAATTAAACAAAAGCTCTGTTATTCGACTTTTGACGATGCGAATTTAAGCATGGATGCAATTTGGGTACTCCTCATTACAGAATCATTGATGGTTTGGAGGTCAGTTCAGATCAATTTTTCTATGATTCCATATGGATTTAAAATTAAATTTGTGAAACCATATAGGAAATAATGATACATCTACAAAATAAACACATAATGAAAACTTTTGTCTGAAGCCTAAATAAACGTAGGTTAAAAACTGTCAAAATAGGTGCAATTTGGGTACCCTCACGTTAGGTTAATTTATGAAATTAGCACGCAGTTATACGATAATTCCGAAAGCAGTAACGTTGGATTTAAGAAAGAAACCCCGCGTACCCTATACACAGATGAATGATGAAGAAATTGCCGATAGAAAGAAATAATTGAAAAGTTTTGCATGTCCTATGATGTAGAAAGAATATTTTCTGTTAACTATAACCGGGTGGAATGGCGTTCCGGCTAAATGAAAATCAAGAAGGAATATTTCGCTCCTTAAACTTTTATTTTAGCAGTCCGGCAAGACCGAACAACAAACTCCAAACTAAATGTAAAGTAACATACAAACAATAACAATATATATAAGTACAAGCAATTAAAGAATTAAGCAGATTAACAGATGCCAAATAGAAATAACAATATATTAAAATAGTAATTAGTGTCCGACACGTATTTGTAAATTGTTGTCCAAACTGTCGCAGAGAATATATAATTAAATTATAGAGTAAATGAATTTAAGTCCTTTGTCCAACATTATGACACTTAATCTGTGTAAAACACTTGTGTCTAAATTTACGACAAAGTCCAGAATTATAAAATAAATGCAAAACATGAATATACATTAAAACAATCGAATTCATAAAATGTTGTTTAAAAACTAATTTCACATTGCACAGTCCGAATAGTCCGGTCATATATTCCCGCGGCCCCCGAAGACACGACCCGGGTCTTAATGTTCATCTGAAATTGTTCCGAAAGTTTCTTCTGTGATTGTGGCGTCCTCTGTAACGATAGTTTTGGATTGGATGACTATCTTCTCTTGTATTATTTCGAAAATTGTCCAATTCGTCTTCTAGTTTAGTGATTCGATCCCGCATATGTTCTTTGTCGCGTTGTAATTGGTATTGCTGGTCGATTGCTTCACATCTTTGATCGTAAATCCGAAAATTAGCTTCTTCAAGATCAGTAATGCGTTCCCGTAATTTTTCCATATCTTTTTTATCATCTGCACCTTGTTTTTGAAGTTTTTCTAGATTGCTAACAACACTGGTATGCTTTTGATTTAACTCTTTAAACTTCTTCTCATAGTGTACACTTTTGATTTTAAATTTTACTCTCTCTGAATTCACTCGGTCATGCCTGAGTCTAACGTTATCTAAAAATTCCCTATTATAATCTAAGGTTGGAAAGAAGTCCATCAGTTCAATAGTATTGAGTTCCGCACAAGGAAAAATTGACATAGCTTTCTGTTCTTTGAATTTTATCATTCTTTCTGCGTCACGACGTAATTTCGATTTGGATTTAACTTTAACAACTTTCACGTCCGGTTGTCTGTGAAAGTTACACATTCTGGCGAAATGTCCAAAATTTCTGCACTTATAGCAAAATGACGTTTTTGCTATACATTGTCTAAAATGAAATTGATTGTTCACAGTCTTTCCACAAAACTTACATAGGCAGTTGTCCATATGTTGTGAATTTCTTGTCTGAAAGGTAGTTCCATGATCAGACATCTGGTATCTCCAGTCTCGGCCAAAATTTCTGGTTCTCCGCGTATCCATTTTTCTGTTTGCTGGGGATCAGCTTCACAGGTAGAACAAGATATCCGATAGATGCATTGCCCGGATGTCCTAACACCAGATATAACAGGGTAAAATGGCGTCCCGACTATATAAAATCAAGAAGGAATATTTCGCTCCTTAAACTTTTATTTTAGCAGTCCGGCAAGACCGAACAACAAACTCCAAACTAAATGTAAAGTAACATACAAACAATAACAATATATATAAGTACAAGCAATTAAAGAATTAAGCAGATTAACAGATGCTAAATAGAAATAACAATATATTAAAAGAGTAATTAGTGTCCGACACGTATTTGTAAATTGTTGTCCAAACTGTCACAGAGAATATATAATTAAAATATAGAGTAAATGAATTTAAGTCCTTTGTCCAACATTATGACACTTAATCTGTGTAAAACACTTGTGTCTAAATTTACGACAAAGTCCAGAATTATAAAATAAATGGAAAACATGAATATACATTAAAACAATCGAATTCATAAAATGTTGTTGAAAACTAATTTCACACTGCACAGTCCAAATAGTCCGGTCATATAACGATGGTTCAAAAGAGATACGTTTACATGCTATTATATTTCCTATATTTATAATATATGTATATCTGGTAATCAATACTTTTTTAAAAAATTTTCTTAATCTAGTAAATTTTCTTATTGTATGAAATTTGTAACCCTGTTTATACTACACACGACCTTTTCGGAAGCTTATAGATAGTCATCGGTGTTTCTGATTTTAACAAGTTCAATAAAAGAAACCTTTTAAAGCCGCAGGCAAACTGATCTATCCCTGTATATTTGTTTTATTTGAGTTAGATGAAAATCCAATATACAAATCCTTTCAACATCAAGCAGGCTTGAGTATTATCTAGATAATGTTTTATATAAAAAAAAAAATAAAAAAAAAAAATAGCAGTTAACTATCTAACGTGATTCTGGAAAAGGATAGACAATTTATGAATATGACGAAGACATAATCTTTCAATCAGTTTAGTTGAAGTGTGGAGCTGGCATGTCAGTTATTGCTAGTAGTCCTTTGTTAATTTATCATGTATCATTGTCATTTTGCTTAGCGTCTTTTGTTATCTATTCTGACATCGGACTCGGACTTCTTTTAACTGAGTTTTACTGTGCGTATTGCTGTGTTTTGTTTATTCTACATAGGCTAGAGGTATAGAGGAGGTTGAAATCTCACAAAACATATAAATAAAAGCTACAGAAAGGCAATATCATAAATATGACAAGATGTACATTACTGTCAATTTTGATTTTATTTGATATGGGTAGGTCACATGTATTCGATATTGACATTGTATAAGCCAGATGTATACTCCATGCTGAGTTTTATTTGATCTAGGTAACACGTAAAATCATTAACACCTGTGGATTAAATTGTAATATTTTCCTGTCCTCTAGGAACATAAAATTTACATAATTCACTACCCTTAATTAGACATAGATATCAGTAAATAAAACCGCAAACTTTCTCCTTAAGGTTGGGGCATATTGTTTTACCCTGTCCGTCCGTCCCATTATGGGTATTTAGTTATTAAATTTAACTCCTACAGTTTGAATGCTAGAAAGTTTTACGTCAATTGCTGGCTGGTTTAGTGGTTAATTTGTACATATATTGAAGGTGTGCATGTGGTCAGGGTTTAATATTTGCTCTTTTGGGAGATAGCTGAAATTATTATAAAATAACACTTTGCATCTGCGGGGCATCATTTGTGTCTCCCAGATACAATAAAATCTCAGATAAAGTTCTACATTGTCTTTATAATGATACAGTTACTTCAGAGTGGAGTGCAGGGCATCACTTTGTCTAGTTAATTTTATAATTATTTTTGTTGTAATTAATTAATCTTATTTGAAAATATTCGTTCATATTTCAGCCGTATCTCAAATTTTGTTCACTTTATAAAATTAGTTTATATGTGTTACCCTATATTCATGCGTAGAATACTCTTAAACATAAGAATAGAGGGCAACATATATAAATTATTATTGTTAAATCGCATTGATAAGAGTTTGAACACTTTAGACAAGGTAAAAAGTTGATGTGAAAAGACTATTTTCAAATTATAAATTAACTGCAATTAAAAATAAAAAGGGGTCTCCCAACAAGCTCTTGTGCATGGACTACTATATTTTCAATATAATACTTCAATGATAAGACAAAATAGTATCATATGGTATTGAATAGTGATACAGCACCGGAAAGGATTTGCCGTGGCACCATGGGACGCTTATACAATATACTATGTAAATATTGACACATTCGTGTTTATATGTTAGCTGAGATCGATAATTATGGAGCTTTTCTTAAAAGGACTTCGATGTTTTTCGTCATTTGTATTATTAAACGACATTTTATGAATATACTTAACAAGGATTTGTGCTAAACAATAAGATTAATGTATGAAGGAGAACATAAAGATAGCATATCCTAACAATGATTTTGATGCTATGATATCTTACTGTATACATTCAAAATACTTGCATCTACTTCTTTGATCATTTCTTATAATGATAAGAATAATATTCCTATACCTTTTCATTATACAAAACTTGTATAAAATTTTGTAAGTTTTGAATAACATTAAAATTGCACGTTGTCATCTTTTCTATTTCAATTTAGTTTTCAGATTTCGTACACATTTTTTTTTTTCAATAATACAATCATGCAATTGTGTATTCAAATATTTGATAATAATAATATAATTACTCAAATCAAAATAAGATTAATTAAACAGAGCCTTTAAGAAAAAAGAAAAAAAAAACTTTTGCATATTTTCTTCAAGATGTCAACAAAACCACCCTACTTTTAAAATTTTGATGTTTAAAGAACTCTTTGGTATAATAGACATTAATATATTGTTTAAAACCTAACTAAATATTTAAAATGATGGATGTAATTAGAAAAGAAGTTCAAATCATAAAAATGAGAATTCCACTAAATAACAAGACCAATTTGACTTTGAATACGGTCAATCTTAGTTGAATGAATATACGTCGTATTCATAAATAATGAAGTTTCACTTTCAAATGCTTAGGGACAACAGTAAACATCATTTTAAAATGACGATTCTTATACCATTTGATAGGAAAATTATTTGCCAATACTATATAATTTGTTAATTTGATTTACAATAAAAATGAATTTAATACGATTTTTATAAAATATGTATACCTCGTAATTTAACATATCTCAACCAGAAGAGAACCCGACGTTCAACATGATAGGGACAACAGTAAATATCAAGATAAAGTGGATTTTATTACACCATTTCAAAGCTAAAAAATTGGCGAGA
Source organism: Mytilus coruscus (assembly GCA_017311375.1). Classification (NCBI taxonomy): domain Eukaryota; kingdom Metazoa; phylum Mollusca; class Bivalvia; order Mytilida; family Mytilidae; genus Mytilus; species Mytilus coruscus. Next base: position 84,035,423 of record CM029595.1, on the reverse strand, counting down.
TCTCTATAATTTATTAATTTTATATGAGATTTATAAAATAGACATAGTATTCGTTTATTTAGCTAGTGGTCATAATTCCCCATAGACAATAACGTTAAAATTTTTTCAATGATTACGGTTCTCTGTGTGGTAGCTGATAAAGCCATCCAGCTGAGCTGTCCGCAATTCTTGTGTATGTTTAGTCCATATTTAGACATGCCGTACCATACATGTATAAATCATATTATGCATTTATATTAAACGTGACGTTGTATTCTTTTTGGATACAAGCAAACCCTTGGTCCGTAAGATTCTGAAACGGCACTTGATTTTTTTAAATTTGACAGTAGTATCACATGAAAAGTTTGAATTATGAATACATATAATTGAATTTTTGTGATATGTTTTCACCTACCAACTACCAAAAACTGAAATTTATGAGCCTGCATTTTGTTAATTTTAAATACAGTCGATGAGCGAATTCGAATCACCCTTTAAATTACGGTATACCAACAACATTATAGGTCTTACAATGTACGATACAGTTTTTGACAATCGATTGAAAAGACACTTTACGGAAAACTTTATCTTTCCAATAACATATATATTGTTAGATATACTGTTCCCAGATCAATCTTATAGCCTATCAGAGTCATTCGAGTAACGTTGTAGGACCAACCAATTGTTGTGGAGTATTTGCAACCATTTGTATTCAGCTCTATGTTTCTACTCAATCAATTCTTTACAAATAGTTACATAGTGTTAACTCAATCAATTCTATTACGGTACTTCAATTTACTAGGAGCACGATCGATCGTGTCAATCGTATCCAATCGATATAATCGTGTAAGAGTTAATCAACTCAATCAATTCTATTACTTCAGTTCATTAGGGGCACGATCGTATCAATCGTATACAATCGATACGATCATGCCACAGTTGATCTACTCAATCGATTATAAATCTTCAATTTACTAGGGGCACGATCGTATCAATCATATTCAATTGATACGATCGTGCCACGGTTAATAAACTCAATCGATTCAATTACTTGGATTTACTAGGAGCACGACCGTATCAGCCGTATTCAATCGATACGACGGTCACAGTTGATCAACTCAATCAACTCTATTACTTCAATTTACAAAGCTAGGGGCACGATCGTATCAATCATATACATTTTTTTTTAATTAATATTGATTCACTCATTTGGTCTTTCAGGGCCGTAACTAGCCTCTTTTAAAAGTGAGGCAAGATATATTCCCCGAGCGAAGCGAGGCGAAAAAATCGGTGAGGGGTCTGGGGCCGCTCAAGGCCCCAAGAAGCTCTGGAAAAATGACGCAAAATTATGCATTCTGAGCGTTTCTCGGACCCGTTCTTAATCTGAAACGCAAGTTTTGTTTTAATTTTGTTTTCGACAATATTCTGGTCTCAAAGCAAAATATAGAGGTTCATTGTAAGACTCTTAGTTTTAGGGACAACATCAAAAGACCGTTAAGTAGAATAAAGCAAAAATCGTATTTCACATAATTAAGTGTGTGGCTGCTGTTTTTTTTTTTTTTTTTTTTTTTTAATTGAGTTTCGGCTTGCAGAAAACGTATTATACCTGTCATTTTTTTTAATCAAATCAAGTTATGAGGGGGCTGATTATCATGATCATTTATTTAACTATGTGAATTAAGATTTTATAACGCATTTCAATTACAACTTGATGTAGTTCCTAACTAGGATAAAGGGTACACTCAGGGTAGACTCAGGAAAACTGGGTACACTCAGGGTAGACTCAGGAAAACTGTTCTTAGGCCTCATTGCTACATTTTATACCGGCTTATTAATGTCGGATCTGTCTGTTCTGGTCTTACATGTATTGTGTCTAGACTTTGGTGTATTTTTTTGTGACTTTGAAATTTGTTCACAGTACAATACTTTAAGTACCGCTTAAGTCGACGCTAGGGGCCGTCTTGACCTTGTTGTAGGGTATGAATGATTCTTTCATTGTTGAAGACCCTCAAGCGACTGTCAAGATGAAGAACAGGAATAAAAACCCTGTTCATTGATAATTTGTACTTTTTCTATGTAGTGTGTGCGATTATTCCCATGCACATTTACTCCATATCCCTTTATTTTCTATTTAAGGACCTGAACACGGCTTAATGCAAGTTTAGCCCTTCAGTGTAAAAGGTCGTATGGCAATACATGATTTTTCTTTTTAAATGATTTGATTCCGGGAGATTGTTTGTCTCACTTTAATTTAACCCATGTCAGCTTTTTAGTTTTATTTACAGAAAAGAGAGCCAGTCTTGTATTCTTTAATATAAAGTTTAATTTTCCATGAAAAAAACGACCAATTTTTCTATGTCCGGTAGCATCGAATCTTCTCAAACCATTTTTTCGAACAATATCTGGACATCGGTGGACATGCAACATTGCCAAAGCACACAACCTTTCACCCGTCATCGTTGATCTTTCCCAAGTCTTAAGTCTACTCAAAGCAGAGAATGAACGTTTACAACATACAGATGTTACGAGAAGAATCAACAACAGCTTAATATTGGACAACTGAAGCGTTAGTCAAAAAGATTGATTGATTGATTGATTGATTGATTGATTGGTGTTCGCTTAACGCCGCCTCGTAACAAAGAAGCGAGAGCTAATTTCAAATATTTTTACAATTTAAAGTAGGTTTTAAAATTAGACAAAAGGTCCTTAAATATAATAAAACTCAAGTTTAAAACAAAATTACTAAATTAAATTTACAAATGAAATTCAACACTAAGACAATAGTCATGAACAAGGGCAATAAACGAACAAAAGACAAACCCGGTAACAGATAAGACACACAAAGACAAACAATAGACCATCAACACTGAAAACTAAAACTAAATGACGAATATGGATCCCGAAAACAGGGGACGACGTCAGAGGGTGAATAGAACTTTAATGCTTCTTGCAAGACACTCGCCGTGAAAACAGTTTGATATGAAGACAAGCTTTTGTTTCAACTTATTATTTTTTTTTCTCGAAATTTTCAACATGAGGCATTTGCCTCATTTGCCTCAATGTAGTTACGGCCCTGTCTTTGCATCGCAAATAAACACAGTTATTCTAAAACCAGTTGTTGGCATGCTACGGGTTATGTTCTCCTAAAATTTATGAAGTCATGATACTAAACCTCTTACGGGAGCGATTGAACTTCATATGCTGAAGACCTTTCAGTCAGTTTAATTGAGGTCTGGAGCAGGCATGTCAGTTACTGCTAACGTAGTACTACTAATAGTAGTCGTATGTTAATTTATGGTGATTGTTATCATTTTGCTTAATAGTTTCTTCTGTTACCAATTCTAACATCGGACTCGAACTTCTTTTGAATTGAGTTTTACTGTGCGTTTTGCTGTGTTTTGGTTAATTCACATTGGGTAGAGGTATAGGAGGAGGGGAGGTTGAGATCTCACAAAATATGTGCAAGTTACCCAGCCGCATGTTTGCGTCAGTCCCAAGTCATGAACCTCTAGCCTTTGTTGGTCTTGTGTGTTGTTTTGTTAGAATTTTGGTTCATTTGTATGTTTTGGAGTTTAGTGTGGCGTCCATTTCTCTGAACTAGTATACTATTTTGTCAATGGGTCAGCTGAAGCCTGCCTCCGGCTGCGAGATCGTCTCGTTGCGTTGAAGAACCATTGGGTTGTTTTCTGCTTTGGTCGGTTTGTTGTCTCTTTATACATAACCCCATAACCATTCTCTAATCATAGTACCCTAAGTATTTATAGTCGGTTGTAAGAACTTTCTTATGCTCATGTTCATTGTTGTATGTACCTGTACCGGCTCTAAATAGAAATTTACTGACTTCCTTAATTACAGTACTACAATGTATTTGGGGTTCATCGTCTTATTGAAAAAAAAATGTAGAAATGATTTGATGAATCGTTGGAGATATCGTAACTCTGACAATTCAAATGATATATTAGATTTTTAAAAACTGCCAGCACGTTTATTTTCTGATTTCGAAGTAATCACCTAGCATTTTATATTGCTATGAATCAAACTTTATCTGAAAAAAATTAAATTTTGCACAATATTAACTAGTGACAAGGTTTTAAAAAATGCTATTAAAATTATGGCGTTTAAACAATTCAGGAAAAATAAATTAACTTATGTCTGTTTAAAAATGCTATAGTATCGTGTTTTAGGAACGGTAATAACAATGGGTGCTCCATAATAGCAAGGAGGAAAATTTACTGTAAAATGAAAATGAAATTCTGGACTGGGAACCAGCACCACTTTCGTTTTTGCGCAGCACGTGTGGAAATAACCGGCTTCTAGAACAATCGACCTGAAAAGCTATTCAAGGACATTCACTGGTCAGTTTTATGTAAATTTCAAATTCCAAAATGTCATTGAAAACATTGTACAACCTCTCAAAACAAATAAGCAGCAATGTTAAAAGGTGCAACCGATATTATATCCGGTTAAGTGCAGCACGACCAGGACATCCCGAACAGTTTCATATTGCAAGAAGAAAATACTGTACGGTAAATCACAAAGAAAAACTCAAAGATTTCACCAAACTGCATGTTTACAGCTATAATTATTGTTTGATTGTTAATGCATGTTGTTACAGTTATGCAAAACAACGAATTCTTTCAACCTCAGTAAATCTACAATGTATAGACTATAGTATAAATTATACGATATTGAAGTTGAGGGTTTCCTTTTTAAAATTTATAGGGTCTAAAGATAGGCACTTGACTCTGATTTTAATGACCATGCCGTAGCGGAGGGGGTATTAAGTTTACCCTTGTCCGTTCATACGTCCAAAAATTGGTTTCCGTTCTAACTTTTGTTTGCCTCAACTGAACGTTAGGAAACTTATACACATTCCTTTTTACCACAAAACTTAGATCAAGTTCGAATTTGGGTGGTGTCACTTTTATCGTTCTAGAGTTATGCCCCTTTACAAATCGAAAAATTGCTGAAGTTTTCGTTTCGTTTCTCACTTTAGTTTGCCTCAACCAAATGTTATGAAACTTTTACACATTCCTTTTTACCACAAAACTTAGATCAAGTTCGAATTTGGGTGGTGTCACTTTTATCGTTCTAGAGTTATGCCCCTTTACAAATCGAAAAATTGCTAAGTTTTCGTTTCCGTTCTTACTTTAGTTTGCCTCAACTAAATGTTATGAAACTTATACACAATGCTTAATACCACAAAACACAGATCAAGTTTGAATTTTGGTGGTGTCCCTTTATAACGATATATGCAAGTTGGTGGCATCATCTGTGTCCTGTGGACACATTCACCATTTATTTTAACCTCTAAAACCTTAATATAACACAAGCTAACCAACTCACATTTTTGAAAAATTCAGACTTGGTTACAAATGTTTGTTATAGTTCGATTCCAGGGTTGTCTATCTCATTGAACCTTGTCATGTAGTAAATTTACATTAAATTATCTACAAAATAATGTATGATATAGCAATATTCAAGCTAGTGTCTTCTCAAGGCCCTCTACATGCTAAATGTCATAGCAACATTCTGCCGCAGGAAACTTTATCCAATAACTGCTCCATCAGACCAAAGTATAAAAATCAATCTCAGAAAAAAATTGATGAACTTTAAATAATATCATTGCCTGGTCATATTTGACATGGTGTGGGCTTTAGCTCATTGTTGAAGACTGTATGGTGACCCAAAGATATATAAATAATGTTCTTTGGTTGATGATTGTCTTGTTAACAATAGGTAACAATAAAAACTTTGAATATATGCCACTGACTGTCAATTACTCGTAGAAGAATTTTCAACAATGAAACTGAGAGACCACATTCTTGTGATAAGAGCATGGCTTGACCATGATGATGTCAACAACCAATCAACTGAATAACAAATAAGTGTGTTTAGGGCTTTCCTATGAACTATAATTTAACCCTCAAGATTTTTTTAACATTTAACGATATGCATATAAAAACACAAGTTATCATCCCAGAGAAATATTGAAAAAATCAGCCAAAAAAATAAAAAAATATTTCCAATTTTGAAGTATCCTAATTTTTGAAAGCACACAACCCTTAATACACATATTTTTTGCCCAATGTCTATTCTAAATATCTGAGTGATCAAAATATAAAACAAAGTTTGCTGTTCCTACTCCATGTATTCTAATGTCCAACCACTGATTATAGAGAAATATTCAATACGATAAAATTAAAATAAATTTATTTATTAATAGCGAAAACTTCAACTTCTTTCTTCTCCCATCCTGTCTTTTTGGAGCCCATTTTAGAAAGGTTATTGTTTGGTCAGACACTTGTTGTTCCGTGATTCCATATGTCTTCATGATGACATCTACAAAATCAAAAGTTATAACATTGTCAAGTTTAATACTGTTCAACACATTTAACTATTAATAACTTCATAATGATGATATTTATAAGAACTCGTGAAAACTAAATGAAAGTTAAACTTCCATCAAAATCTCAACTACACTTCCTTTTATATAGACCAGAAGGTATAATCTGCAAGAAAATCCTAAATACTACATTTTAACTTGAACAAATTGAAGGTTTATCCACTTATGTCTTTTTCTGTATTACTTGTGCTGCTGCAGTGATATCTGTCTGATTGACATAAACGAGGGTTGTAAAGGGGGGTTCTTAACACGAAAACACGTGAAATAAAAATCCCTAAAACGCTGCACGGAAAATAAAAATTTAGGATAAACGAAGCACAAGAAAGAAAATCGTAAATATTAAGGAAAAAGTACTAGAAGTTATTACTCAGTCGTTCTTGGAGATCACACAGTCATAATAATGGACACGAAGACCCTGCGGTCACCTTTTCGCGTCCGCTAGTTTCAAAAAAAAATTATTCATAACTTGATAGCAATTAATATCCTGGGAACACATAATTTAAAAATCCAGACTGACTTGGAATTTAGTCCCGGTTTACTTTTTTATCAAATGTGGGACAAGCACGAGAAATTAAGAGTACCAACACGAAACACGGAAAATAAATAAGGGGAAACACAAATAACGCATGTTGAACCAAAGACAAGAAAACGAAAAATAAAAAGGCCAAAAACGTTGCACGCAAATAACACTTTACCACCCTCATATATGATATACCCTTCATCTTTGATTACCTTGTCAAAACACTACTTCAATTTTGACAGTGAAATATTAAAGGTCCAACTTGGTGAGCCATATAGCTTCTGACCTTTCCATCCCAATTTTGTAAACAACTCAAGCCCCCCTTTTTATGAGATTTCGTGTAACTGAATTGAACAGGTAAATCAAGATAAAATGTCTTTTTACTTTTGATTCAATCATATGATGAATTTAAATAGTCAACGATAAAAATTTATGAGACGTTTCAAGGTAAATCGGGAATGGTAACATGCTAAACATCCCCTTTTCCTCGTGTAAAATTTTAACTTTTCAGTACAGTTTTCATAACAACATGATATGCTCACATTTCTAAAATACAATACTGTATTTACTGTAATCACAACAATTTATATATACTTACGATGAAATATAAAAGCTGTATACAGGAAAGATATTGATAAAAACTCTGTAGAATCACCTTGTGGTCTCGAAAGTGGATATTCAAACTTTGGCAACAAAAACAACTGCGCATGCCCATATCTGAATTTGTCTTAAAATAGAAATGTTAAAAATGCCGCGAAAATTTAAATCACTATTCCAATAGATCTATCGATTGTTTATATTACAAGTTATCAACCATTGTTTATGTACTGATGTATACGTCTTTCTCTTTAGATTGTTAAAAAGAATAGAAAAGAAAAAAAAGGAATGAAAACAAGATATCTGACATCAGCAGCCACGGAAAAAGGGGGGCATATTTTTAGGGGAAGGGGTTATTCACAAATATTTATATTTACTGTATGATTCTGTATGCAAGCTGGTTCTATTAATTTATTATGTTTTGGGGTGGGGTGAAATTTGCGAATTTCTATTATTTGGGTGCAAAGTTCTTGATTAATTTATGCTGGATGCTTAAGGTTTAGGAGAGGGGTAATCCCATGTAAACTATCTGTGACTCATTTCACAAAAAACATGAAAAATCTTGAGTTTAATTTCTATGTTTAAGTTTATTCCGATAACTTTTGTGAATATGATCCTGAATATGAGGTTTTGATAGGAACATTTAAACATGTACCAGATTGTATTTTAAAAAATGATTAATTGCAAAGTAATAATTTAAGGAAATAATGTTCCCTTTTCACTTTTAAGTAGAATTTTGTGTCTGAGAATGGCTCTTTTAAAATTTTAGAAATACCCTTTCAGACATGAAAATTCAGTATACTAGTAACTTAAGATAAATTTTTGTTGTAAGATTTTTTTTGTGAAAAGAGCCCCAGGTTGTGGATCATAATTCAGTGTTCTAGCTAGAAACTGGACTGAGAAACTGAGAGCAGAGGGTCATATTCCTATAACAAGTGCACTTTAGGGCGGCTATCATTTTTACAACAGCATTTTCTTTTAACTTGACAAATGTAAATAGCCATTTATTCTGTTTATTTTACACAAACTTAACTTGCTGAGATATATGAGGTTTCTTTTGCCTTATCTCAAAAAATTCTTTTCACTCTCTTGCCTTTTTGAAGGGTTAATTTTAGACCAGATACAGCCAGATGTTTAGGTTTATTGTTGGTTGAGGATGTCTGTAAAATACATTTGTGTATATTTAATTATAAGTAAAAATGTATTTTGAAGACATATCTACTTTAAGGGGAAGTAACTCCACAATTCCCACCTAAAGCTATACAAAAAAAAAAAATGGGAAAAAATGCTTCTTGCCAATTTATTTAATTACAAAGGTACCAGTTTTCATCAGGGCATATATTAGTGATTGTCTAATCAGCCTTGCAGACTAGCTTTATGTCTGGGTGCAGCTGGTGACTGGATTTTCTTTATTGCCCAGTTGCCAGGACATTGGAGAATGCCAAACTTCTTGTCAAGGGTTTGAATTCCCTACCAACCCTAATAATGCTTAAATAATTTTATAAGGATTTTCTTTAAACAATTTCACCAACATATTAATTTTTGTAACTGATAACTCTAAAAATGGTGGTAAATAAAATAAGACGTTAAAAACAATCTTAAAAAGTCATTTCATACAAAACTAGTGCATTTTTATGGCAATCAGCTAGGACTTACCACTGCAAAAAGTACTAGTCTGTGTCCCTGCCATATAAATATCCTAGTGAGAACATTTAGAACCATGTTTTACAGCCTTAAATACAGGGTTATATACTAAGAGTATTATTTGCCTCAGTTTTTCCTTGACAATAGTCAATATCTCATGATCAGGTGCTGTTAGTTACAGTCTATCTATCTGACAGGTTTCAACTGACCTTGACCTTTTTCATGGATCTTTGATAAAGTTTTCATAAAACCTTCAGTAGGACCTTCATTTAAAAGACTAAGCATACAATTCTGGCATAATCAGTATAGCAGGCAATTCTTTCAGCATGTGAACTCTTGTTTCACCCTGTATTGTTTGGGTTCTTCCACATTCTAGTGTTTGTGTGGTACAAATTATAAAAAAAAAGAATTTTTCCAGCATTTAGTGGCAGAAATGCAAGAATTCAGCTTATGATGTGTTCTCCAAGACATATACATCATTGTACATGTACTAAATACTTCTAACTGTTAATCTTTTATGAAAAAAAGAACTCATTTTGAGATTGAATCTTGCATCATGTTTTTGCAGCTGTTTCTTTTGAATTATTTGCAGGAGGAAATTAATCTCAAGTAAGTAAATTTGTTTGATTCTGCTTTGCTTAGCTTTGCTTTGCTATGCTCTGCTCTGCTTTGAAATGCAGAATGTACAATGTAATCAAATTGAAAATCACTCTTGATGGTAATGTGGGTGATAGTGCTTGGTTATAGTCTTTGAATTTATGGTCATAGATATTAAACAATGCAAAAATTAAAGTTGTTGTTGTATTGTTTGTCGATTGTATAACTACAAATGTAAAATGTGATGGTCCTTTAAAAATGATTTTTTTTTTTCAGAAATATAACCAAGATAGTTAAATACATGAAATATAAGTTAATATTAAATAAATTCAACTCATTTATTTATATAATTTATTTATATTCAGATTAAAAAGAAAGTGATGAATTAATAGTAAACTAGTCTTCATGCCGAATCACAGACCTAGCAGCTAAGGATTGATAACATGCCTTTGGGCCTTCAAAAATGACCTGTACAGTCCAATTTAATCAAAATAAACTTTAAAATAAAAAATTAGAATTGAGCTTTCAGTTTTGGAAACAAATGTATATGGTTAACACAAAGAATGTCTTGTATAGATTATCTTAAAAAAATGATAATTCTTCAAAGGACATGTCAGAAGGAGATAATCACCCAAAAAAGACAAACATACAAAAAAATAATGAACAATACATTCTTCAGATGAAGACAAATGTTCTAACCTTAAATATGTAATGATATCAATTCTGAATCAAATTTTTGTGAGTTTATAAATTACGATAAAAATCATAAGTTTATTCCTGATTTTGGTCATATGATTTTGAAAATGTTAAATATTTGACAGTTTACAAGAATCCCATTCATCATGCAGTTAGTAATCTGCATTATAAATTAATTCAAAAATATATATAGCTATTTGGTGCTTCAAAGCTTTGGATATATATATATATCAGGTGTATTACATTTATATGTACTAATTGTAGTGTTATTATTTGTAACAATACTATTTTGTCAGGTACCGGTGTAGGCTAAAAATTTAACCTAAATAGTTGTTTTTTGAAGTAAAAAAAATTAACTTGTTTCAGTGCCTCCTGGAAAAAAAGGGTAGGAATTATATATTATTTTTAAAAAAAAGTATTTAACAAAGTTTCAACAAACTGCTGATTAAAAAATGTTTGGACTTAAATCATATAAATGGTGATCAACCATAAATATCCATAAAAGACAATATGGATGTGTCAGGGACAACATGAAAGTTTTGGGTAGGAAGAAGTAAGGAAGGCAGGAAACAGACCTTTATTTTCTTGGCCCAATCATGATACTGTGAAAGTACTTTTATTCATGGGTATCAATTTTTTGTGGTTTAAGCAAAAGAAACATGTTCATGGGTCCTTAAATTCGTGGATTTCAGAAGAATTTATAGCATTCAGAAATGAAGATTCTTGAATATAATCATACAAAAACTTTAAAAAATCAAGGCAGGCATATGCTTCCATGGGACCTGAATTTGAAGTTTTTATTAATCAGTAGCCCAGAAACTTGTAGCTTCTGGAATACATTGACAAGTTGCTTTACATTTTGCTTTAGTAGATAGCTATAGGAAAGAAATGGCTGGGTTATAAAAAGCAAATTCGCATGATGATGATTTTTAACATCTAGTGGCAAATATATCATGCATCTTCACTGATAAAGTGATATTATTATTTTTTTATATTTTCCATGCCTTCCCATTTGTTATACAGACTTTTCCATAACAGTTGTTAAGGTCAAGGAACAGTAAATGGGCTATGTCACAGATTTTGGTAAAATTTGGCATACAACTTTGGCTCGTTGAATGATATCTGAATATCGAAAAAATAATGCCTTTATCTCTTTTAATTTCTGAATATTACTGATTGATTTTTTTCAAAATAGTTGAACATTTGTATAGGAAGTACATAAAATCGATGAAAAACTTCATAAATTTGTCTTAAAATCATAATATTTCCAATTTTTAATACATACTAGTAGATTTTTCTTAAAAAAACTACATTTGTTGATACATAAATTTCTGTTTTAATGATTTAAAATCATATGGTTACTGACTTCGTTTTTTGTGAATTAACCAATCTGTTTCCTTGTTGATAGTGAAAAACATTTAACGGCCTACAACACTATGACGTTACGATTGGTTCGATGTTTTGTGAGGTTTTTTTCACCTAGTACACTAGATATTGGTGAACAGGAAGACAATAAATAATTCATTAGCAGTACATTTCTGAAAATTTTGATAAGATTTAGGATTTTTTTTACAAGAAAGTCCATGTACACTTGTTTTACAGTAAAACTTAACCATTTAAGTATATGAAACATATTTAACTTTTTTTTAAAATTTCAAATATCATATAACTTTTAACCAAATCTTTTTCAAACTTTAACATATATGTCATGGACCATAAAACACAAGTCAAGTTCTATTTTGGTGGTTTTGATATTTACCATTCCAGAGTTATTTCCTTAGTTACCTAATAACACTTTTATTTGTTTGGTTCCCAGTTGATGATTAAAGTACCATTTTTGAAACCCAAAATTCCAGGTTTGAATTTTGGTTTTTGTATTTACCGTTGGGACTTTTTTCTGCAGGGGTATCTGTTATCCCAAGATTACCTAATTCTAGTTTTATTTTAAATAAGAACCTTTAACATGTTAAACCATGGCTCTCAACTTTTCCCCTTTTTTTTACAGGCTCTATGATTAAAGTGTCCCTGGTATTCAATTCTTGTTGTTGGTTAGTGAATGAAAAGTTTTGATAAAAAAAAATCAATTCCTTGTATTAAAAGTAGGATACATAGTCTGTCCATTTTATTAATTATAACTTCAATGATTAAACATGTTTATATGTTGACATTGATTTCCTTAACAAAAAATCAAAAACATTATTGATTGCTCTTGATTAAGTTTTTATTCGTCTGTTCTAAAACACTTTTGTAAGAAAACATTGTATTTCAAAATAAATCAAATTAATAATTTGGATTATGGTCAGAGCTTTTAGAATAAAAATATTTCTACAAATTGTATATATATGATTTAAATCAATAAGATTAGATTTTAACCTTTCTGTTTAGCCTCTTACTTTTGAGTGTCTTAAATTTTATTATTTTGATCTTTCTTTTGGCTAGCCCTGTGTATTGACTAGTATTGTAATTTAGCTTTTGCCCTTTCGAATTTCATCCAAGTTATTGTCTGGATGTTCAGTGTGTGTGTGTGTGTGTGTGTGTGTGGATGCTGTACTGATTTTTGGAATGTAAGACTTGAAGATACATCATGTACTGACAATTTGACAAAATAGTATATCATAAAAGTTTACAAAAAATTAATCATAATCATTCATCATGAAAAGAGGAGATCCAAAAATCTTTTTTACTGATATTCCTATCTTTTATATATGATTATCGAAGTATTCATGTTTCCCATAGAGCCATTTGAATAAATATTTGACATTATTGATATATGCCTTATCTAACCTTCTTTTAAAAAAAAGAAAATTTTCTTTTGGGGATGAAACATAATTTTAAGATTAAAGGTTTTTTCAATGAAAGGGAAATTGTGAATTCATTCTTTTATTAGTACATTTTAGTTTTGCGTTCGTGAAATATCCAATGATTAATTAGCCTGAGGATGTTTTCAGTGAATATGATGGAGTTCAGTATTTTCATGACCATATTGACATGTCAGCTAATTCAACATCAATACTTGAAATTAAAATGTCCCATAGACAAATGTTGATCATGAATATTCTTGCATTCCTGATGTAAGATGTCATGAAACTGTTCCTGTTATGTATAGGGAATATTTAAAATCATTAAGAGAACAAACCAAAGCTTTAGTTAAAACTGTTGATTTGCTTGAGGAGGATCAGACTTTAGATTTTAACAGAGGATTTTTAAAGACAGAATCCCAGGTAAGATTGCTAACACCTGCCATCATTATTGGAAAACTTTAAAGGATGTGAGAGTTGATTATTTATTGAAAAATCCTTAGAATACATATGGTGCTTGCAGATGTTAATTTAAACTGTTATACATTGATTTACACTTGTTAAATGTAAGATTTTGAGAAAATACTTTTATTGATCCAGAATCTTTTAATATTCAACATGTTCAACTTAAAAACAAAACCAGTTTTGAATAAAGGGCTTTAAAATTGAGAATTTTATAATACTGTTAAAAAGGGACTGAGATTTTATTTGTAACCTGTATTGCTAAATTTGATATAAGTTGAAGCATTCCTTAGAGTAACAAAGCAATGTTGACATTTCTTCCACTATTTTTTCTCCAATTCATTTATGAAATAGATTATGGTGAAAGATGGTCTATGTTTTCCTACAAGTTGTTTAAGTCCTGAAAGCCCAATGCCTCCCAACATTGTAACTTAAAAATACAGCAAAATATTTTCAGACATGATAAGCAAGCAAGTTTAGAAATGTGAATATTAATTTAAGGTGAAACTGTTAGACTAATAGATATATCAATTAAATTGAGTATGTTTTCCTAATTATTAGCTCATTCAATTCAATTGCATGCCAGCAAATTAATGAGCTGCTGGCACTGTTCATACAACTAACTATTGAAGATAGAAAATGTGAATAGCAAAAATCATCAGCAAATAAGATCTAAACATTTTATAATGACCAAAATATTGGGTTGACTTATAGTAGTTATTGCTCAAATTAAGTGTTTTACTTCATCAAGTTCATGTTCATTTGCTTTATACTAAATGCAGGGACTCAATTTTGTTGCTTTTCTATGAGTTTTGTAATACCTCATTCAACAGTTGCTAAGGGTATCATGTTTTGACCCTTTTGTCAGTGCTATAATTATTAAATCTTATTTAAAATTAAATATTTTTAATTGCTCCTGTTCTGATATGTCATGAATCAAGGATTTTTAACTCATCAAAACCTTCAATGATTTCTATAATGAAAGAAAAGTCTGAAATGGAGAATCTTGTTTTGGGAGGATACTTGTAAAACTATATTAATATTAATTTCATTTGCTCATTAGGCAATATTAATTTCTGAAATCACAACAGGAAAGAATCGCATCTCAAAATAAACAGAAAAAACTATTTTTAAGCCAACAGGTCACTATCAGTTTGTCCCCTTTGTGTAGGGGCATGGGGTATGCAAGTTTGCTTATGGAAAGTTCTTTCAGTTACTTTGTTGTCCTCAACTTGAATTATGGACAGTAACATAGAAATACTCAGTGCCCATGTGTGCTTTTGTCTGTTTACTGTCAGGTCTTAAATCAGTGGACACATGTGGACATTTCTTGTAAGATTTTTATGAAACTTGACTTATATTAAAGGTTTATATTAGCTATGTCTCGTCATAGTTCAGAAGTAAGTAGTAATCACCTATCTGTACAGGAGTTATGCCATTTGGAAATGTAATTTATATGGAAAATTACAGTGGAAGTGTTTTCTCACCCTACATTTCTTGTCTATATCAGAGGTTTATATCAGCTATTTTTGGACGAGTTCAAACATAACAGGCAATCAACTATTTTTACAGAAGTTATGCCCTTGGAAATGTAAATACTTGAAAAGTTCCATTGTAAGTGCTCTTAAGGCCTACGTTTTAGTCTGAATTTAAATAAATTTATGTCAAAGGTTCAAACATACAACTTTTGACATATATCATCAGTTTCTCAGGCGAGTTTGAATGTCAGTGCCAGATGAACTGTTTTACAGGAGTTAAATCCCTTGGAAATGTAAATTATATGGAAAATTGCATTGAAACACACTGAGATCATATCTGCATTTCTTGTTGGATAAGTATAAAAAGTTGAAAAGATTAGAAAAATAAAATAATTGGAGCAATGAAATATTTGCTGCGGCAGGGGACATTGGAACACTGTTCTTGTTAAACTTTGTAGTGCATTAAGTAATATATTTAGGGATTGCAGCATTTAGTACACATTGAAACAATCAATTATTGTATACCACAAAAATACCATTCTGTAGGTTTCAGAAAAGTTGTGGCCCCAAAAAAAACATTTTCTAAATTTAGATATAAAGATGATTTTTGGAGAAGAAAAAAAAAACATCACTCTATTTGGCATTAATTCAGCTCATATAGAGGTTTATCATGTTTATAAAATTGTATATAAGAAAAATTTATGTTGACATGTTTTTGTAATCAACATCTTGTTTTTACATTTGTTTGTTATATTGAAATGCCAAATCTTCTTTATGAACATGATTTAAGTTGAATGTGTAAATTTTCACGTCCTAAAAGAAATGTCAGTATTGATTCTTTCATTTACAAGCTTATATAGCCTTGGTTAACCTGCGTAACTAACAGGTAACAAATAAAGAGAAGGATAAAAAACTTACAGTAAGAATTACATTTTTAAAAAGATACATTTTTTTTTGTTATAGGGAAACACAGTATACATATATTTATATGATGAAGCAGTTTAACAGAATAAAGATTTCTGAAAAGCCAGAATTTATAATTTGCCTTTCTAAAAGGCCAGAATTGTTGTAAAATTTTAGCCAAACTGTTTGGTTGGACAAAATGGTTTGGTCAGAATAGACAAACGGTAGATTTTTTTAATTTTTAAAAATGATGAGAGTGGGAGAGGTACATTCCCCATTTATAATTTACAATTGTTTGTATTGATACAGTTTAATATACTTTGGGACATAGCAATATGTTATTCTTTTATTTACAGAACACCATGTCTCAGCTGAAACTCACTAAGCCAGCACCAGAATTCAGAGGAACTGCTGTGGTCAATGGGGAATTTAAAGACATTTCACTGGCAGATTATCGAGGGAAATATGTTGTATTCTTCTTTTATCCATTAGATTTGTGAGTAGATTTAAATACCGTGTATAATATTTTGAATTATATAAAGTAGGAAATCAATGTTTGAAGGCCAGGCTAGTGTCTTTTTCATGTTACCAAGGTCATATAATTCAATTCTTTAAACATGTTAGCAATATAAGAAAGCATTTAAAAGCATAGATAACACGGGAAATGAATGGAGTCAAAAAGAATCATATGGTTAGGGACATAAATTTGTCTTCTGTTCGCTGAAACAGTGCATAATACATAAAAGGATAATTGGAATCCCCAAAATACTGGATAGTTCAACATTGAATGGAATAGATTTCTTCCAAACTTATACATCTTCTCAATAATTTAAAGTATAAGTTTTGAATCCTGCACATTGTCTGCACTTTTCACCTGTAATAGAAATAGATATACCTTTAGATATCTCATTTACAATTTATTTTGAAATGGAAAAGGAGGTATTTGGTGTATTTATTCATGACACAAAATCTTGACCCCAAGGCTAAGCAGTATAGAAGTACAGAATGAACATTATAAAAGTTGTACAAAATGTATTAAATTTTATTTACATTAATGCTTTAAAGTATTTGTACAATGTCTTTATGTACATGTAATACTAAGTTATTTGGGTCAAATTAAATTACCCAACTTTATCAATAAATTATATTGACCAGTGGACACCTGGCAGGTACAAGGTTTGTTAGAGTGACCCATGACATGTTTGAAAAGATTAGTGAAGCATTTGATATTAGTATACTGAATAACCTAATTCATGCATGTATTTTGAAATAGTTAAATTTTTAGCTCACCTGGTAGGGCCAAGTGAGCTTTTCTCATCACTTGGCGTCCGTCGTCCGTCATCGTTAACTTTACAAAATCTTCTCCTCAGAAACTACTTGGCCAAATTAAACCAAACTTAGCCACAATCATCATTGGGGTATCTAGTTTAAAAATGTGTCCGGTGACTAGGCCAACCAACCAAGATGGCCACCATGGCTAAAAATAGAACATAGGGTAAAATGTAGATTTTGGCTTATATCTCTGAAACCAAAGCATTTAGAGCAAATCTGACTGGGGTAAAATTGTTTATCAGGTCAAGATCTATCTGCCCTGAAATTTTCAAACAAATCAGACAACCCATTATTGGGTTGCTGCCCTAATTGGTAATTTTAAGGAAATTTGATCGTTTTGGTTATTATCTTGAATATTATTATAGATAGAGATAAACTGTAAACAGCAATAATGTTCAGCAAAGTAAGATCTACAAATAAGTCAACTTGACCAAAATGATCAGTTGACCCTTAAGGAGTTATTGCCCTTTATAGTCAATTTTAACCATTTTTCGTAAATTTTGTAATCTTTTACAAAATCTTCTCCTCTGAAACTACTAAGACAAATTTAACCAAACTTGACCACAATCATCATTAGGGTATCTAGTTTAAAAATGTGTCCAATGACCCTACCATGAACCAAGATGGCCGACATGGCTAAAAATAGTACATAGGGTAAAATGCAGTTTTGGCTCGTATCTCTGAAACCAAAGCATTTAGAGCAAATCTGACGGGATAAAATTGTTCATTAGGTCAAGATCTATCTGCTCTAAAATTTTCAGACCAATCAGGTAACATGTTGTTGGGTTACTGCCCTGAATTGGTAATTTTAAGAAAATTTTGCAGCTTTTGGTTATTATCTTGAATATTATTATAGATAGAGATAAACTGTAAACAGCAATAATGTACAGCAAAGTAAGATCTACAAATAAGTCAACATGGCCAAAATTGTCAATTGACCCTTAAGGAGTTATTGCCCTTTATAGTCAATTTTTACAATTTTCATAAAAGTTCTTAGACCACATTCATTCTGTGTCAGAAACCTATGCTGTGTCAAATATTTAATCACAATCCAAATTCAGAGCTGTATCAAGCTTGAATGTTGTGTCCATACTTGTCCCAACTGTTCAGGGTTCGACCTTTGCGGTCGTATCATGCTGCGCCCAGCATTTTATTTATAATTTTTATATTTTAATCAGTCATGTCAGTGTTGATAGAATGTTGTGCTGTATGCTTTTTATTTTCTTTTCATTAGGAGTTTAAATGAAGCAATTGATGACCAAAAGAATGTGAACTCACCACTTGTGTACAAAGGCCTTCATAAAATACAATAATTGAGGGTTAAAATCTGAAGTGTACCAAAGTAAATTTCATTGAAAACATGTAGTCCAGGCCTTGGTTGATATTTGAAATTACTCTTCTGAGCATTTTCCCATATATTTTCTTATAAAATTACCTATATTTATTAATTAAAAATAACAATTTGTTCAAGCAATACTCCAGGCCATGTGACTTGTTTAAGCAATACTCCAGGTCATGTGACTTGTTTAGGCAATGTTCTAGGCCATGCTACTTGTTTAAGCACTGCTACAGGCCAGGTAAATTGTTATAGCAATGTTCTAGGCCATGTTACTTGTTTAAGCATTGCTGCAGGCCATGTTACTTGTTTAAGCAATATCCCTTTAAGCAATGCTGCAGGCCATGTAACTTGTATAAGCAATGCTCCAGGCCATATTACTTGTATAAGCAATGCCGCAGGCCATGTAACTTGTATAAGCAATGCTCCAGTTCACGTTACTTATTTAAGCAATGCTACAGGCCATGTTAATTGTTACAGGACATGAATTTGAAGATGTTTTTTTTTTAAATTTTTCAGTACATTTGTTTGTCCAACAGAAATAATAGCATTCAGTGATCGAGCAGAAGAATTCCGTTCCATAAACTGTGAAGTAGTAGCTTGTTCAGTTGACAGTCATTTTTCACATTTAGCATGGTAAGTATTTAAACTGGCAGAAGATATTGCCATGGTCAATGTCATTGTACATAGTTTTTTCTTATCCATAAGCACTGTATATATATATATGTATATTTCATCAATCCTCTCCCATCTTTCTACAAAATTAGAAAACAAATACAAAAACAAAAAGGAATTGAGATATCTCATTCAAAAACAACAACATTTTCCTGAGGAAAAACACCAAAAATAGTAATAGTTGTTTGTTCTATTTTTAAAATATATAATTACAACTCACTCAAAGAAAGATAACTCCTGACAGATGTTTCAGTGTAAGAATTTCCAAGATTCTTTTAACATTTTAAATTTCCAGACATCAAGGCAACCAAAACCTTACCATTACTTCTTCATTAAAAAACAAATAAATGTTGTCTCATTGGCACTCATACCACATCTTCTTATATCTATATAACAATGGAAAATAGAATAGAATTTATAGAATTTGGAATAGAAATAAAAGTAAAATCATCTTCTTTGGAAGTTAAAAGTTGACACTTCTGTTAATATATGCATTACACAAATTCTAGTGTCAGACCAAATAATTCATTTGAAATTTGAATGATATAAAAATCTTCTCATGCTGAAATTTACATTTATTTTCAACAATTTTTTCAGGGTAAACACTCCACGAAAGCAAGGTGGACTGGGAAACATGAAAATTCCTCTCCTCTCGGACATAACAAAAGAAATCAGTAAATCTTATAATGTACTGAAGGAAGATGAAGGAATAGCTTTTAGGTAAATTGGCTGAAAAATAAAAATAAAAAAAATTAAATGGGATATGTGGTAGATGCACATAGGACATCATAGAGAAATATTATGGGAAAAAAATTAAAAAAAATATTGCAAATAGTTTAAAACACTGCTCAACTCATTAAAAAAGACACTGCAATGTTTTATTGTCAGTCTGTCAGTTCAAGAATATCATTTTAATTCAAGTTTGCTGTAACAGATATTGATGACAATTGTAACAAATCTTTATGACAATGTTTGTTTAATATCATGCTGAACTTGAAGATTCACTGTTCCTTGTAATTATGGAACTGTAAATTACAAAAAAATTACAGTTACAGTCATGTCTTATGCTTACTCCAGTTTGATTTTACATATCTTAAAAGGGGCATAAGCAAAAATGTTGACACTATAAGTGGAAACAAATGAAGTATGTTTTTCTTGGTTTCAAATATATTTACAAGAATAGAATATTGAATGATTTGTTGTTATTAGCAGTCAGTTTGATTCAATTTTGTCAAAATAAGGCCCAAATCAACCTCAAATATGATCCATATGCATTTTTACCTTGAAATGACAGCAGGCCATCCCCACAATTTTAATAAGCCCGTTTAAGGGACGATTATGGTATACCGTTGTCCGTCTGTCCGTCCATCTTCAACATGTCAGCCAGTAACTCGAAAATGCTTTCACCAATTTTATGAAACTTTGGTGAATTGTTTATATCTATTGATGTTTATAGATTTTAGATTTTACGTTTCCTCGTTATGGATTTTATTCATAAAAATGCAGGATTTTTCAGTTTTCTGACTATAACTCATAAATGCTTTGAACAATTTTCATGAAACTTTGGTGAATTGTTTATATAAATTGACATTAGCTTCCTTTTGATTTTAAAATTTCTGATTTTTACGTTTTGGAGTATTGGGGTTTTATTCATAAAAAGGGGATTTTCCAGTATTTTGGACAATAACTCAAAAATGCTCTAGCAGTAATCTTGAAACTTTGTTGACTTGTTTATATCTATTGAAATAAGCTCCCTTTTGTTTTTTTTTTTTTATAAATTTCTGATATGACATTGCGGAGTTATGGAGCTTTATTAGTTAAAAAATTAATGAAAACTATCCAGTTGGCAACTGGTGTTTCATGCGCTTATGGCTCAGCTCTTTATTTCCATTTTCTTGATGAATTTCTGCAGTAATTATCACAGCGTATTGAATAACAAATGTATTTCTTTGAAATTCCCAAATCTATGGGTGTACACACTTGTTAGAAGTAAAATTAATTCGCAGTAATTTTATTCTTAGGGATGTACTGGAACATAATGTAAATATATTTTGACATATTGCTTACACATTCTTTATTCCTAGACTTGATTCTTACAAACAGTAAGTATGAATAAGGAGATGTTTTATGATGGCCAATGAAAAAATTTCTCATTTTCATTTTGTTTGTATTGCCAGATGGGCAGTTTTAATTTTTTGTACATTTGTAGGCTTGCATCTTAGCTATGGTAACCTCGGCCTTTTACATATATAACAGCTAACATAAACCACTGAAAAAATTATCCATTGGGTATTTTTTCAACAACAGGTCATCTTTATAAATTTACCTCGATTCAAATGGATTTCAAATTGAACTGGCCAATTATCGAATTTAGAAAAGCAATTACAAAAATTTAAGTACTTTTAAAATTGATAAAATATTTTTGTGATTTTTGCTTGCTGTTTAATATGTAGAAGGTTGCCATAGTTTTACTTTAGGTGTAACCCTAAGCACATGAAGAAACAGGAAATTAAACGGCATTGAACCATTGTATTTTAATATTATTTGGATCATCTTCACAACTTTTGAAACATTTCCATAATGTAATTATGTTGACATCGATCCTAGTATTTCATGAATGCCGCGGATCTATCATCCACATGTATTTTCAAACACGCTCAAACTTTTGTCTTTAAAAATTTGGGGATTGGGGAAATAGAGCCTGACTAAATATAAAATAATTTCTTTTACAAAACAAGTTTCCATCATATTATATAACCTGCTCTACTGGGCGATCTGCTTTTACGAGATCGGCGCCCATTAAAATTTTTTCATCAATGTTATATCAAAATTTAAATTTTGCTCTCTGCCGAGGTCTGCTTTTGACAAAAATCATCTTTTTTATCGACCTGCTTGGCGATCTGCTTTTACGAGATCAAAAACACCCATTACATTTTCATTACTATTGAATCCGGCTGCTAAAATCGTTTACCACATTTTGACATAATTAAATCGTTGTAAATAAAATGCGAACGTTGACTGCATTCTTATCTGGATTTTAAAACGTTTTGACGACAAACTATCAAAAATTATAGTTGCCTAAATCGGTGACGGAAACATTTCCGGAAATATCGAATTTTTATTTTATTTTTCCTGAATTGGGAATTTATATTCACATAAATTTTGTTGGGGCCGCCGGTCGATTTAAGGCCGTTAAGCGGCCCTAAACTATATAGTAGAATCATCCCTGTCATGTGACATGTTCCAGCAATGTTCTAGGCCAGGTAACTTGTTATAGCAATGTTCTTCTAGGCCATGTTACTTGTTTAAGCATTGCTGCAGGCCATGTTACTTGTTTAGGCAATACCCCAGGCCATGTTTCTTGTTTATTTAAAGCAATGCTCAATGCCATGATTCTTGTTTAAGCAATGCTGCAGGCCATGTAATTTGTATAAGCAATGCTCCAGGCTATGTTACTTGTATAAGCAATGCCACGGGCCATGTAGCTTGTACATGTATAAGCAATGCTCCAGTTCACGTTACTTATTTAAGCAATGCTACAGGCCATGTTAATTGCTACAGGACATGAATTTGAAGATAGTTTTTTTATTTTTTCAGTACATTTGTTTGTCCAACAGAAATAATAGCATTCAGTGATCGAGCAGAAGAATTCCGTTCCATAAACTGTGAAGTAGTAGCTTGTTCAGTTGACAGTCATTTTTCACATTTAGCATGGTAAGTATTTAAACTGACAGAAGATATTGCCATGGTATGTCTATTTCATCAATCCTCTCCCATCTTTCTACAAAATTAGAAAAGAAATACAAAAACAAAAAAATGAATTGAGGTATCTCATTCAATAACAACAACATTTTCCTGAGGAAACACACCCAAAATAGTAATAGTTGTTTGTTCTACTTAAATATAAAATTACAACTCACTCAAAGAAAGATAACTCCTGACAGATGTTTCAGTGTAAGAATTTCCAAGATTCTTTTAACATTTTAAATTTCCAGACATCAAAGCAACCAAAACCTTACCATTACTTCTTCATTAGAAAGACAAATAAATGTTATAATAATGAAAAATAGAATAGAATCTTTAGAATTTGGAATAAAGATAAAAGTAAAAATCATCTTCTTTGGAGGTTAAAAATTTGACACTTGTGTAAATATATGCATTACCATGATTACACAAATTGTAGTGTCAGAACAAAATTCATTTGGAATTTGAATGGTATTAAAAATCTTCTCATGCTGAAATTTACATTTATTTTCAACAATTTTTTTCAGGGTAAACACTCCACGAAAGCAAGGTGGACTGGGAAACATGAAAATTCCTCTCCTCTCAGACATTACAAAAGAAATCAGTAAATCTTATAATGTATTGAAGGAAGATGAAGGAATAGCTTTTAGGTAAATCGGCTAAAAAAAAAAAAAAAAAAAAATAAATGGGATATGTGGTAGATGCACATTGGACATCATAGAGAAATATTATGGGAAAAAAATTTAAAAAAATATTGCAAATAGTTTAAAACACTGCTCAACTCATTAAAAAAGACACTGCAATGTTTTATTGTCAGTCTGTCAGTTCAAGAATATCATTTTAATTCAAGTTTGCTGTAACAGATATTGATGACAATTGTAACAAATCTTTATGACAATGTTTGTTTAATATCATGCTGAACTTGAAGATTCACTGTTCCTTGTAATTATGGAACTGTAAATTACAAAAATTACAGTTACAGTCATGTCTTATGCTTACTCCAGTTTGATTTTACATATCTTAAAAGGGGCATAAGCAAAAATGTTGATACTATAAGTGGAAACAAATGAAGTATGTTTTTCTTGGTTTCAAATATATTTACAAGAATAGAATATTGAATGATTTGTTGTTATTAGCAGTCAGTTTGATTCAATTTTGTCAAAATAAGGCCCAAATCAACCTCAAATATCCATATGCATTTTTACCTTGAAATGACAGCAGGCCATCCCCACAATTTTTTATAAGCCCGTTTATGGGACGTATTATGGTAAACCGTTGTCCGTCTGTCCGTCCATCTTCAACATGTCAGACAGTAACTCGAAAATGCTTTCACCAATTTTATGAAACTTTGGTGAATTGTTTATATCTATTGATGTAAGCTCCCTTTGATGTTTATAAATTTTAGATTTTACGTTTCCTCGTTATGGGATTTTATTCATAAAAAATGCAGGATTTTTTCAGTTTTCTGACTATAACTCATAAATGCTTTGAACAATTTTTATGAAACTTTGGTGAATTGTTTATATAAATTGACATTAGTTTCCTTTTTGATTTTTAAAAATTTCTGATTTTTACGTTTTGGAGTATTGGGGTTTTATTCATAAAAAAGGGGGGATTTTCCAGTATTTTGGACAATAACTCAAAAATGCTTTAGCAGTAATCTTGAAACTTTGTTGACTTGTTTATATCTATTGAAATAAGCTCCCTTTTGGTTTTTGGGAAGTTTGCTATAGCAATACTTTCCTTAGGCGTCGGCCTCAAACTTCCGGTGACAGACTATCGCAAATGTTCTGCTCCAAGATAATGTAGTACTAGTGTTTGAATACTGATTGTAAGAAGATTCTTTCGAAATTTTGAGTCCTTTTGAAAAGATTACAGCTTGAATAAAAAAGGAATGAATGTTCATCGACAGTTCAGATGAATTTAACTTCATTTTGAAAATAACTATCACAAACACTACTTCGCGAGACAGCGTTTAATTCATTCATGAATATTTCATGAATGAACATTTTCCTGCGCTTTTTTTACTATGTACGATATTTACAAATGTTTATTATTAAATAAGTAAAAGTCCGAGTGTATCGAAAGAATCCCGTATGGCTGACATTACTGATATGTTTTGACCAAGCCTTCGGATAATTGACAAGTGATAAAAGTTTGATTGAACAATTATACACAGGTGACAGAAATACTCGATAATCATATGGCTTATGTCACACGCCATCGATGAGTAAAGGTAAATACCGGCTATGATAGAAAGGTGCATGTTTTGTTAAAACATCGATCAGAATGTTTTGATGCCAAAACATTTGAAAACTTTAAATTCCGCTATTTAAATACTAGCTATTTCACATTCCAATGTGGATTTAAGGACCTTCACTCGTCCAGCATGCTCAGTCACGTGGGTCAAACTGACAGCTGAAAACATTGACTGAACGACAGTTCGTACATATCGCAGCCTCCTCAGCGTTACGATTAACAATTACATTTGTACACAAATCGTTACAAGGATATATAAGGCAGACAAGTCAACTTCTACTTAGAATAACTCAGTGTATCAAGACAAGTGCTGTAGCAATTATTTACATGATTAAATAAAATCTGTCCATGTAATAGGAAAATGACTTTCTTTTTCTTAGTGCTAGTCCAAATAATTATGACAAACCAAAATCTCAAATGCTATTGTCTCAATGCTAAATTTCACAGCATCAACTATAAAATGTGTTACAGCCGGGTTACTAGCACCTCTATGAATCTAGTGAATATAAACTTTTATTCATGTCGTCATACTGCTATTGTTATGTCTCCACCGTATTAAGTTTTACCCTTTTTCTTCTGTAAGTATTTACGTCCCTTACTTGTATGTACGTCCGTACATCCCATTTGTTCTCTAACTTTAGTTTTCCTAAACCAAATTGTATGAAACTTATACGCAATGCTTATTTCCACAAAACACAGGTCAAGTTGAATTTTGGTGGCGTCGATTTTACAATTCTAGAGTTATGCTCCTTAACAAATGAAAAAGTTGCTTGAATTATTTGTTTACGATCTCTAATTTTAGTTTGTCTCAACCAAATGTTATGAAACTTATACACAATGCTCATTATCACAAAACACTGATTAAATTTGAGTTTTAGTGGCGTCAGTTTTACTGTTCTAGAGTTATGCCCCTTTACAGTTATGCCCTTTACAAATTTAAAAACTGATTGTTGTCGAGCCTTTGACTTTTGTCGAAAAAGCGAGACATAGCGATCCTACATTTCAGCGGCGGGGGCGGAGGCATCCACAAATATTCACTCTGTGGTTAAAGTTTTTGAAATTTTAATAACTTTCTTAAACTATCCTGGATTTCTACCAAACTTGGACAGAAGCTTGTTTATGATCATACAATAGTACCCAGAAGTAAATTTTGTAAAAAAAAAATCCATTTTTTTCAGTATAGTACTTATAAATGGACTTTGTTTTTCTGCCAGGAAACATTACATTTACTCTGTGGCTAAAGTTTTTAAAATTTTAATAACTTTCTTTAACTATCCTGGATTTGTATCAAACTTGGACAAAAGCTTGTTTATGATCAAAAGCTAGTATCTAGAAGGAAATTTAGTTAAAATTTTGTTCTTGTTTTTCCATAATTTACTGAATGGACTTAGCTTTTCTTCCAGTTAACATTACATACAGTCTGCAGTTATTTTTAAAACATTTATTAGATTCATAAACTATCCTGGATTTTACCAAACTTGGACAGAAGCTTCTTACAATCAAAAGATAGTATAGAGAGGAATATTTTTATTAATTTTCCTCATTTTGTTGAGCCTGTGAT
Source organism: Mytilus coruscus (assembly GCA_017311375.1). Taxonomy (NCBI): domain Eukaryota; kingdom Metazoa; phylum Mollusca; class Bivalvia; order Mytilida; family Mytilidae; genus Mytilus; species Mytilus coruscus. The sequence goes on along the minus strand of CM029595.1, from coordinate 84,008,436 downwards.
TAACAGCAAAAGTAGGCAAAACACCGGGTTCCTCGGAACACTTACGATTTTTTCAATTCCGTGCTCTAACTTTAGTGTGCCTCAACCAAATGTTACGAAACTTATACAAAATACTTTTAACCACAACACCAAGATCAAGTTTGAATTTCGGTGCCGTCATTTTACTGTTGTTGTTAGGTTATGCCCAGTTACGAATGGAAAAAATACTATAAAATCACAGGCCCTAGATATGGCATGGGCACATAAAGAAATTAACAGAGCTTATTGTATATTTGATTATTTTAGAACAACAGTTCAAGGTTGCAATAGAAAATATCAAAATTTTATATGACAAACTTTTATGAAAAAAAGAAAATGGTTTAGTTAAAAATATCAAAGCTGTGATTGAATACATATTTAAAATAATACACATCTATAACCTATTTGAAAAAATACACATCTACAGTTGCAAACTTCCCAGAGGTGCTATCCAGCACTTTGATTTTTATAAATTTCTGATGTGACATTGCGGAGTTATGGAGCTTTATTAGTTAAAAAATTAATGAAAACTATCCAGTTGGCAACTGGTGTATCATGCGCTTATGGCTCAGCTCTTTATTTCCATTTTCTTGATGAATTTCTGCACTAATTGTCACAGCGTATTGAATAACAAATGTATTTCTTTGAGATTCCCAAATCTATGGGTGTACACACTTGTTAGAAGTAAAATTAATTCGCAGTAATTTTATTCTTAAGGATGTACTGGAACATAATGTAAATATATTTTGACATATTGCTTACACATTCTTTATTCCTAGACTTGATTCTTACAAACAGTAAATATGAATAAGGAGATGTTTTATGATGACCAATGAAAAAAATTCCTCATTTTCATTTTGTTTGTATTGCCAGATGGGCAGTTTTTAATTTTTTTGTACAAAAGTGTGTCTTACTGAACTAAGAAGGTTCTTGTTTGAAAAGACAGATGTTGCGTCTGGTACTTGAACAATGTCCAGATGCTCTTAAATTAGTTTGATACTGGCTGTATTAGGTTTTTAGTTTTTTTTGTGATCTTCAGAATGTCATTTACAAAATGATGTGAGAATAATTTAGATAGCAACTAAAAATTGAAAATTATTATTTATTACAGAGGATTATTTGTAATTGATGACAAAGGAAATTTACGACAGATGACAGTAAATGATCTTCCAGTAGGACGATCAGTGGATGAAACTTTACGTCTTGTACAAGCTTTCCAGTTTACTGATAAACATGGAGAAGGTATGATATTGCCATCAAAACAAATAGAGTAGTTTGTAAATGTGCAAGGGTGAAAAGGGGATTTTTCTGTTAAAAAAGAGGAAATAACAACTTTTATCATATACTTGTATAAAATATTGCTAAAATTTTACAGTTCAATAACATTTAAAAATATAAAAAGGCTATGAAAGATTACTAGGTTTATTGATCAGATTCCTAAGAATTTCCTCAGCGGGCTGATAAAGGAACCTTTATTGACTGCTTCCAGAATGTTATCACATGCCTTTTCGTTAATTTCCGTGACGTTTATGACATGCAACTTTGTGCATTTCCGGAAAATTTGTTATCGAAAAACGACAACACAGTGCGGAAAACCGCAAGTGATTTAAGACTTTTCACAAAATGGTTGAGGAGCAAATTTCAAACTAAGAACATGATAATTGTTGTGACAAGATAAATAGAATGCTTGTAATATCAATAAAAACAATTAAAGTTAAGAAATTTGTATTTGGTTGTCTGTAAATTATTATCTAAAAATTCATGGAAAGACAAAATTTTAATTAATAGTTCTTGTCTGTATTTCTTCTGTTGAAGTATATGATAAAAAAGATAATTACATGTCATTTATCATATCAGACCTTTATCGCCCTCGTTCATGATATCAGCCCTTGAGCCTACGGCTCTTGGGCTGATATCATGACCTAGGGCCGATAAAGGGTCTGATATGAAAATGCCATGTAATAATCTATACTTATGTTATAATTAATTACTATTAAAGGTATATCTCAACCAATATTTTACTTGTTTACTGACAGGTTTTAAAGTATAATATTTGAACCATGCTTTATTTTTTTCATCACTGGCTTTCCAAAAGGTTTAAAGTTTCTGGACTGTAAGATTTTAAATCTGGTTCTACATGTTTTTACAGTCACTTTATTGGGTTATGGAAGGAAGGAAATGATGCCAAACTCCTGCAGAGACTTAACAAAACTCAAAGTAAAGGAATAGAGCTTTTTTTGTGTTTTCTTCATTTCAAACTCACAGTGACACATGCAGTGGGTGGTGATTGTCATTTGACAATTTTGATATATGATAACATTACTTCACCCCTGCATTCACGAAGATCAAAACTATTAAAAATAAAAAAATAAATATGAAGTATTAATTACTGAATCCACTCTCCTGGGTCTTGGTTTAAAAGTAGACTGTGTAGGCAAGATGTTCTTGAAAGGTTTATTTAGAATTGCCACAGGAAGCCACTTTAAGGTTCATTCAAGCCAGATTGTAATCTATAGATTTTTAAGCATTTGAATACTAAATAACTTTAAAATTTAAATAGTTTTCTGAATAGGATGTTACCTAAATTTAAGCAAAAAGATTGGATAGACAAGGTTTTTTCATGCCAAAATTTTCTCACAAATCCTGGATATCCATGTTTAATTAATTGAACAAAACCAAGACAATCACATAATTGCCAAATCAATATGTTTTGCATTTCCATTTTTTTTTTTCAATGAAATAATAGATTTGCCCTCAGTGCTAGTTTTATTCCATTCATTGTCTATTTACAGTATGTCCAGCAGGCTGGAAGCCAGGATCAGACACAATGAAGCCAGACCCTAAGGGAAGTCAGGAATACTTTGGGAAACATTCCAAGTAACACAACAAAAATGTCAGCCAAAATACTCAAATCTATTGCAGTTGGTGGATTTTCATGTCTCTATAAATATCATTTGATGTTCTGTATTTTGTGCATTTAGTGTTGTTAAGCATTTAAATTCAAATTTTGATAACATTTGATGGCTTTACACTTCAGATATTATTAATGTATAAGGATATTAACATTTAAAAATTTGAAATATTTGAAAATTTATTTGCTTTATTTATCATGAAAAGAATGATAACTGCTGGTAAAAAGGTAATTTTTTATTTTTTATTTTTATTCACTGACGTGCACATGGTGGATTTGGATCTATTTAAAATTGCATAAATACTCAAAATTTATTACTTTCGATCATTATGAATACAGGTTTTTAAATTAAAATTTGTACTTAAAATTATAAAAAACTATTTAAGATAAAACAAAAGTTTTCAGAGTCTATTTTTGGTGCATGAGTATTTTTGAATTGACTTTACAGTACTAGTCTAATATGAGGGCTCAAATCAAATGTTATCTTGTTAGATGTGAAATAGTTTTACAATTGTTACCTAAAGAACTTAATCAACAGAGAATTTCATTGTTCTGTCTACAATTGTGTTGTTAAATTATACAAAACTGAAAGAATTCTACTAATTATGCTTCAAAAAGAATGATCTTGATCTAGATGTTATAAATGAAGTCATTCTATCTTTTTAGAATAAGCTTATAGAAACATATTAAAGAAGAAAGCAGTACAATTAATATGAATATGTATTTCATGAATTGTTAAACATACTGTGCTTGTGTATTTGAACAGTATTTTCTAGATTATTCATACATGAACCTTGTTATATGAACCAGAAAACAAGAAAATTTAAAAAGTAAAAAATACTAATTTATCAAAATGTTTTAAAAAGAAATTTTGAAATTTTTTAGGCCATATTATAGTCCTAGTCTGGTTTATCAGACAGAAATGTTTTCTGTGTTCATAATTTTTGTATAGTCCCTCCGTTGTCTTTAACAAAGTAAAAACAAAGCTATACATTGTTGAATGGATTATTATTATACCCTCACTTTCTAAAGCGGGCAGGGCCTTGGTGGCCAAGTGGTCTAAGTAGTCGCACTACCATATCACTAGCCTGTCAACACTGAGGTTGTCAGTACGAATCCCGCACGTGGCAGGTGTGCTTGATTTTTTACTAGGATTGTCAGTTTTCCTACTGAAGGTCGTGGTTTTTTCCAGGCACTCTGGCTTCCTCCATCAATAAAAACTGACAGCCATGAAATAGCACAATAGTGCTGAAAGTGGCGTTAAACACCTATCAATCTAAAGCGGGCGTTATATAGTGATAGTTGAGTCAGTGCGATTGTTCATTTGTCGTTCGTTCGTTCTTTTGTCTAACTATTGTATCCCCAACTGCTCCTGAAAGTTTGACAGAAATTTTGAAAATTTCACAAAATTCCTCACAATGATGTACTTTTACATCTATTTCATTTCTTCATCTGAATAATTAATGGTGTTTTCTTTGGGATTAAATGGAGATGGACTTTGTATATATGCACCCTTCAGTTCACGTTTGTATCTGCTTGTCCTCCAATACCCCTTATCATATAATATAATGAAACTGTCTCAGAATCTTTACCATACAATATAAAGAAAAGGAGATGTGGTATGATTGCGAATGAGACAACACTCCACCAGAGACCAAATGCTGTAGAAGTTAACAACTACTGTACATTCAGAAATTATTGCGTGCATTTCTTATTGCTATTTTTGAAGAATGGACAAAAATGCGAAAAACAATCATTGCGATTTTAGGAAAATCTGCATACAGATATATGCATTGAATTCAGAATGGGAGTTCTTAATGTTGCTATACTTGCACAGTTGCATTATTCACATGAATAAAAGCCTTGCAATAATTTCTGAATTTACAGTATAGGTCACCGTACGGCCTTCAATAATGAGATACACCCATACAGTATATAGTAAGGTATAAAAGACCTCAAAATGACAAATGTAAAACAATTAAAATAAAAAAAGGCCAAATTGATGTACAAAACAATAAATGAAAAACAAATATGTTGTACAGCAATAAACAACAACCGCTGAATTACAGGCTCCTGACTTGGGACAGGCACATCCAGAATATGAAGGGGTTACATGTTTGCTGGTGCCAAACCCTCCCCCTTAACCTGGGACATTGGTGTAACAGTACAACATAAGAACAAACAATAAAAATCCGTTGAAAAGGGGTTAACTCATCAGATCGATACAAAGAACAAAAAAAACCCTGACAAAAACACAAAAGACACAAAGTTCAGATCTGAGAGTACTCGCAGTTACTGAAAGCTAGTTCAAAGCCAATAGCATAAATTAAAAAAGTCCTGCATCTAAGACTAAAATATCAATCAGTTCACATCCAACATCCAATGGATTTAGTATAAGACAGTTATTGCTGTTTATATTTGATTTGTTTAAAGTATGTTCCTTTGGGTAAATTTCTGGGTTCATACTGAGTTTTGCCATGAACTGATACCTAACAGTACATGAATACCGTTTTTGTTATTTGGTCTAAATTATTTTTTGGTTTTCCCTTAGCAAATCATGGACTTTGCAAGGGACTGGGAGAAACATTTTTTTTTAGTTTTGCTTGCAATATGTCTAGTTTATATTGAAATCATGAATAGACATGTACTAACATGAGACACAAAAAAAAAAAAATTAGAAAAGGTAAACATCAAAGCAAGCCAAAAGCTTTCATTTTTTTCATCTTTGAAGGTTTTTGACATTAATTCAAGGATTGACTTGGGCATAAATGTGTCTGTCTTGGCTATGACAAATGTTTGCTGAAATTTGTTGTTGGGGAAGAGATGTATACAAGTCTAAGGATGGCGAAAGTATTCACTAATTTTTTAAAACTTAATTTTTATACGACCGCAAAAAAATTTTGCGGTCGTATATTGGTATGATGTTGGCGTCGTTGTTGTCCGAAGACACATTGGTTTTCGCACAATAACTTTAGTTTAAGTGAATGGATCTCTATGAAATTGTACCATAAGGTTCAATACCACAAAAGAAAGGTTGGGATTGATTTTGGGGGTTATGGTACCAACAGTTAAGGAATTAGGGGCCAAAAAGGGGCCAAACATAAGCATTTTTGTAACTTCCAGACAATAACTTGTGTGTTAGTGTATGGATCTCTCTGACATTGTACCACAAGGTTCCATATCACAAAGGGAATGCTGGGATTGATTTTGGGGGTAATTGCCTCAAAATTTTAGGAATTAGGGGCCAAAAAAGGAGCAAAAAACAAGCATTTTTCTAGTTTCATGACAATTACTTGTGTGTAAGTGTATGGATCTTTCTGAAATTGTACTACAAGGTTCCATATCACAAAGGGAAAGCTGGAATTGAGTTTGGGGGTAATTGCCCAAAACGTTTAGGAATAAGGGGCCAAAAAGGGACCAAAAATAAGCATTTTTCTAGTTTCCAGACAATAACTTGTGTTCAAGTGTATGGATCTCTCTGAAATTGTACTGCAAGGTTACATACCACAAAGGGAAGGCTGGATAGATTTTGGGGGTAATTGCTTCAAAATTTTAGGAATTCGGGGCCAAAAAGGGGCAAAAAAACAAGCATTTTTTAGTTTCAGGACCATCACTTGTGTGTAAGTGTATGGATCTTTATGAAATTGTACTACAAGGTTCCATATCACAAAGGGAAAGCTGGGTTTGAGTTTGGGGGTAATTGCCCTAAACGTTTAGGAATTTGGGGCCAAAAAGGGGTAAAAAACAAGCATTTTTACAGTTTCCAGACAATAACTTGTGTTCAAGTGTATTGATCTCTCTGAAATTGTACTGCAAGCTACCATACCACAAAGCGAAGGCTGGGATTGAGTTTTGGGATGATGAATCATAAGGGGATTCCAAAAATTGGGGATTTTTTTCCTTTTTATGACCCCGCAACAAAGTTGTCGGGGCCATATAGTTTTACCCTTGTCCGTCATTCCGTCATTCCGTCATTCTGCAACAAACCATTATACAGACTTTTTTCTTAACGCCTTCAGATATTGGGCTGATTTTTGGTATGTGAGTTAACCATGATGAGTAACAGATCAAGTTTAAGTTTCGTTCCGCTCCGCTAATTTTGCGAAATTACGGGCTTTGGACTTTGATAAATTGTTGAAAATCACAGACTTTGATAAATTGTTGAAAATCACAGTTATAGGGACTTTTTTCTAAACGCCTTCAGATATTGGACTGATTTTTGGTATGTGAGTTAACCATGATGAGTTAAAGATCAAGTTTAAGTTTCGTTCCGCTCCGCTAATTTTTGCCGAAATTACGGGCTTTGGACTTTGATAAATTGTTGAAAATCACAGTTATACAGACTTTTTCCTTAACGCCTTTAGATATTGGGCTGATTTTTGGTATGTAAGTTAACCATGATGAGTTACAGATCAAGTTTAAGTTTAGTTCCGCTCTGCTGATTTTTGCAGGACTTTGATAAATTGTTGAAAATCACAGTTATACGGACTTTTTTTCTAAACGCCGTTAGATATTGGGCTGATTTTTGGTATGTGAGTTAACCATGATGAGTTACAGATCAAGTTTAAGTTAAGTTCTGCTCTGCTGATTTTTACCAAAATTAAGGGCTTTGGACTTTGATAAATTGTTGAAAATCACAGTTATACAGAATTTTTTTCTAAACGCTTTTAGATATTGGGCTGATTTTTGGTATGTAAGTTAATCATGATGAGTTACGTTACAGATCAAGTTTAAGTTTAGTTCCGCTCCGCTGATTTTTGCCGAAATTAAGGGTTTAAGACTTTGAAAATTGTTGAAAATCACAGTTATACGGACTTTTTTTCTATACGCCTTCAGATTTTGCGCTGATTTTTGATATGTGAGACTACCATGATGAGTTACAGATCAAGTTTATGTTTCGTTCAGCTATGCTGATTTTCATGTCGTTTCAACACATCTTGTTAGATCTGCAGTACATCCACTTCCTGTTTGCTGATAGTTTGAAATTTAATTACTCATTGATCAAGGAAATTTTTCATCAAACTAGTATTGGTCTTGAGAGCTTGATACTATCCATGCATGTTTGTGTCAACATGTGTTGTTGAAATTGCAGATTTTTCAACTTTTTGAGACGGGGCCATTTGTGTCGTTCCGACACATCTAGTTTTTCTTTAAAATTTTCCATTTTAAGTTGGTTATTTTTGATTTATATATAAAAGCAAATAATAATGATAAGGTTTGATTTCATCAAAAATTGAAATATTGGGGTTCTTTGATATGCTGAATCTAACTGTGTATTTAGATTCTTAATTTTTGGTCCCGTTTTCAAATTGGTCTACATTAAGGTCCAAAGGGTCCAAAATTAAACTTAGTTTGATTTTAACAAAAATTGAATTCTTTTGGTTCTTTGATATGCTGAATCTAACCGTGTATGTATTTAGATTTTGGATATTGGACCATAATAGATAAATTAAAAATTTTTAAGTCCTTAGACCACATTCATTCTGTGTCAGAAACCTATGCTGTGTCAAATATTTAAACACAATCCAAATTCAGAGCTGTATCCAGCTTGAATGTTGTGTCCATACTTGCCCCAACTGTTCAGGGTTCGACCTCTGCGGTTGTATTAAGCTGTGCCCAGCGGAGCATTTTATTCAAAAGTAAACTTAGAACAGATCAAGAATCCTAATTTGTAGGTAGATGGCTTATGTTCTGGATTTAGGTATCATATGTAAGTTGTCCTTGATTCCTTTTTAACTCACCAGGCCCAAATGGCCATGTGACCTATTGCCATCACTTGGCATCCTTTGTTGTTGGTGTGATCTTTGAAGATCTTCTCTGAAACTACTGAACCAACTTCAACCAAACTTGGGGTGAATGATCCTTATGGTATCTTGTATAAAGTGTATGTTTTTTTTTTATACCAGGCAGTCAACAAACATGGCTGCCATGGTTAAAAATAGATCATAGGGGTAAAAAGCAGTTTTTGGCTTATATCTCAAAAATAAAAACCAAAACTGACTGGGTAAAAATGATCAGCACGTCAACATCTATTCGTGAGGAATTTTTCAGACGAATAGGACTACCCAATTTGGAGTTATTGCCCCTAAAATAATATTTGTTATGAAATTTCTTGGTTTAATGGTTGTTATGACCCAAATTGTTAATTGATCCCTTTTAGGAGTTATTGCCCTTGAAAGATAATTCTAATTTTTTCGTTTTTTTGCAGAAACTATGATAGATAGAAACTTTTACACGCATTAATATACATTACACCTCAAAATAATCATTCATTATGATGGAAGATCTACACAAAACATTCCAGGTGAGCAAATCAGGCTCTTCAGAACCTCTTGTTCATTGTTCAGTTACTAACCTTAGACATGCTGAATCTTCTAAAAGTCACGCATCTTCTATATTTTTTACTTTCTTACATGGATAACAGGAGCTAACAAAAATATCCGACAACCAACAGCCAACAATCGACTCCTCAAAGTAAACAGACCAATAATCAGAGACAAAAAGCACAAACAATTCATGGTCAAGATTGCCTGACTTGGTACCGACACAATTTATGTAATGGAAGTTAAATAATTTTGGGTGTACAAAAACCTTCCCCTTCACCAATCTAGACTATATATAAGTTGTAAAATTGAAACACCAGAAAAACCTAGCATACTCATGACAGTCTTGAAAGCTACCAATTTTTGTTATTATCAGCTCTTTAAATTTTTATTATCCCCTATGCAACGCGTTGAGGGGGACATGGAAATATTGGGCGTCTGTCCGTCCGTCTGGTCTTGTTAGCGCTGTCACATGTACCATTCTTGACAGATTTTTATGAAACTTATATCTTAGCTTTATATCAGCATTGTCTTGGACAAGTTCAAAAAATCAGTGCCGATCAATTATTATTAAAAGAGTTGTGCCCTTGAAAACATTAATTATATTGAAAATTGCACCATTAGTGCTCTCATTTGTACAATTCTTGCTAGATTTTTATGAAACTTATATCAGGTTTATATTAGCAATGTCTTGGACGAGATGAAAATCAGTGGCGATCAATTATTTTTAAAAGAGTTATGCCCCTTGGAAACATTAATTTTATGGAAAATTGCATCGTTAGGGCTCTCATGTGTTCAATTCTTGCCTGATTTTTATGAAACTTGTATCATAGGTTTACAGCAGCAATGTCTTGGACGAATTCGAAAATCAGTGGTGATCAATTATTTTTAAAAGAGTTATGCCCCATGGAAATATAAATTATATGGAGAATTGCATTGTTAGCTCTCTCATATGTACAATTCTTGTCAGAATTTTATGAAACTTAAATCATAGGTTTATATTAGCAATGTCTAGGATGAATTAGAAAATCAGTGCCGTTCATTAATTTTTAAAAGAGTTATGACCCTTGGAAATATTAAATATCTGGAAAATTGCCTTATGAGTGCTCTTATGTGTACAATTCTTGCCAGATTTTTATGGAATTTGTTATAGGTTTATATCATCAATGTTCTTGAAAAATTCAAAAATCAGTGCCGATCAATTATTTTTGAAAGAGTTATGCCCCTTGGAAACATTAATTATATTGAAAATTGCATTGTAAGCGCTCTCATTTGTACAATTCTTGCCCGATTTTTATGAAACTTATATCATAGGTTTATATTAGCAATGTCTTGGACGAGATGAAAATCAGTGCCGATCAATTATTTCTAAAAGAGTTATGCCGCTTGGAAACATTAATTTTATGGAAAATTGCATAGTTAGCGCTCTCATGTGTTCAATTCTTGCCCGATATTTATGAAACTTATATCATACGTTTATATCAGCAATGTCTTGGATGAGTTCGAAAATCAGTGGCTATCAATTATTTTTAAAAGAGTTATGCCCTTGGAAATATAAATTATATGGAGAATTACATTGTTAGCGCTCTCATATGTACAATTCTTGCCAGAATTTTATGAAGCATAAATCATAGGTTTATATATGAACGAATGAATGAATAGGTTTATATAAGTAATGTCTTGGACTAATTTGAAAATCAGTGCCGATCAATAATTTTTAAAAGAGTTACGCCCCTTGGAAATATTAATTATATGGAAAATTGCCTTATGAGCGCTCTAACGTGTAGAATTCTAGCCAGATTTTTATGAAATTTTTATTACAGGTTTATATCTTCAATGTTCTTGAAGAGTTCAAAATTCGTCCTGATCAATTATTTTTAAAAGAGTTATGTCCCTTGAAAATATTGATTATATGGAAAATTGCAATGTTATTGCTCTCATGTGTTCAATTCTTGCCAGAATTTTATGAAACTTATATCATAGGTTTATATCAGCAATGTCTTTGACACTTTCGAAAATTAGTTCTGTTTAAATATTTTTAACGAGTTATGCCCCTTGGAAATTTAAATTATAATGGAAATCACATTGCATTTGCCTTCATTTCTCTGAAGATATTCATAAAAAGTTTTTTAAAAGAAAGAAAAAAAAGTGCTTTTTTAGTTATTGCCCTTGTACCTTGGATTGATAAAATATGTGCAACGCAGGGAACATTGGAACTCTGTTCTTATATTAGGTTTTAAATTTTCAAATATTTTGGCATTGAGCATCACAGAAGAGACATTTATAAATGTCGAAATATGCAGTAAAATTAGTACTGCTATTGTTATTTCATGACGTCTCTTTAATTTTATTGACTGGACATTATTTGTGAGAGGCAAAAAAGAATTTAGAATTAACAGAACATCGATAGAAAAACCCCTTTTAAACATTTTGGTCTGAAGCATCATTGTCTGATGTACATATCTGTCTAACAACCGTGCTTCTTTGACATAATTTCATGCCCCACCGAAATTTCTTCCATCCGTTGATCCGTCCAATATAAGATTACAGGATTTTGGTCAAGGTATTTTACCACGAGGTTGTAGTCACATCAACATGAAATATAGTTAATATGTTCGTTATGATGTAAAATATATACCAAATTACGGGTTTGATATAGTGTGAAACCAGGTCATTCTAATGTTGAAATTTTTGGTTAAGTTAAATTAACTGTGAAGTTAATAAGGTCACATCAAATTAAATCTTCGTACATATGTTGGTTATGTTGTGAACTTTTAAAATTATATGCCAAAGTATGAATTCGACCCATATGTATTACAGATCACTGACCAAGGAAATGAAAGTGCAAAAGGGACATGATGCCATATGGACACATATTCATGTTTTTGCTTTTATGTTCAACAATTGTTCATGCTTGGGTCAATATTCAGATATTTTGAATTGCTACTGAATTATTGTAGGGTGTAAATGTCTATCTGGCAAGGAATAGATTGGATGGATGGGTGGCTGTTTAACATTCAGTGGTAAATTAAATGCATATTCAAGACAAGAACATGATAATATGATATGAATATAAATCCTGCTTTGTACTAGACCGACACGCCAAGTCTGATTTTTAACATGCTAGTTTCAAGGTAACATTCTGCAGGAAGACATATCACCATACCCGGACACATCATCCTGACCCAGAGCCAACCAGTCTTTGCTTTTAAATGCCGCGTGCTTACCGGAGAAGCAGCTGAGCAAATAACAATTGTCCAGTCTTTGGCTTGACCTGGCCGTGCTTCGATCCCAAAACATCCCGAACTCGAGGCGAGCACAAAACCATCGAGGCGGTATACCTAACTTAAAAACTGACACTTGATATCAATTTGATTATCAACATCTTTAAGTCAGTTTCTCACGTATTACAAGTAAAAGGACTTTATTTTTATACATGGCAATGGTCAATTGACCTTGAGGCCTTTTTATTATAATTCAGTAATTAATGTCCAAGTTTTCTCAGTAAATAGGTCACTACTCTGATAAATATAGGTTTCATAACGAGTGAGAATGGGATATCGTTTGATATCAACTCGAGTTATTTAATTTCAATATAATAATAAACGAGCCTTGTGCGAGTTTATTATTACTATTTAAATTAAATAACGAGAGTTGAACCTATTTCTCTTTTGGTAATCATTCCGAGGCTCGATGTGTTAAATAAAAACTTCGGCAATCGTTGATCTAGTCTTTTGCATTGGCATACCAATATGACGTCATATATGTTTTGTTCCAGCATCAAACTTTAACAGTTTTTTTTTACTCTTCAGAATGTGATAAAATATGACAAAAGGAAGATTTTCAGATGAAAAGTGTGAGTGTTTTGTATGTCACATATTTCCGTTGCCATTGGCGAAATGTACATCTTCTTAACCTTTGAAATTCATCAATGACGTAACGAATAGTCGATGGAAATGTGGCAATATCGTATCATGATGCTGGATAAGCCAATCAAATTAAACCTATTTTTCGTATCATAATCCTTGTAGTGTGATACGATAAATATCTCTTCATGCGAGAAATAGAAAACAGACCACAACCATAAGAGAATAAAGAAATGGACACTACACTACACATACATTGTGTTCTCTTATGGTTGAAGCCTGTTAACTATTTCTCGCATGGAGAGATATTTCTCGTATTACACTACTAGGAGTGTGCCAGGAAAAAGTGAGAAATAGGAAAAGTAAGAGAAATAGGTTTAACACTCGTGAGAATTGGATATCGCTTGATATCTACTCTCGTTATTTAATGTAAACAGTAATAATAACCTCGCACAAGGCCTAAGAGATTAATTCAGTAAATACAGAATCTGTACTTTGGCAAAATCCCTGTATGGTTTAATGATATTAATTTGTCGCACTACATGAAAATAGAGGCTTTCCACTTTTATATGATAGAATTTCTGTAAAAATGTCTCATTTTGTCATGATATGCATATTTTAATATAGCTGTTACGTCGTTTCAATTTTATTGCAAAAATAGCATGTTGACTTTCTATCTTACCAGTTTTCATGTTTTCTTATTTGTGTTTCTAGGTTTTTATCTCGTTTTATTAATCATATGTGAACTCTGAACCTATGAAAAGTAGATTAACACAGAAAAATGTGTAAACTTGTATTTTGGTCCAAGTTTAATGGCCCCTTTGAAATAAGTGAAATATGAGGATAAATAAACTCATCATAGATACAAAGATTACAATTTTGTACCACAGACGCGTTCTGTCTACAAAAGACTCATCAGTGACGCTCGAATCAAAAAGGTAAAAAGGCGAAATAAAGTACGATGTTGAAGAACATTGAGGACCCAAACTTCCGAAAGTTTTTTTTTCAAATACAGCTAAGCTATGTACATAAAAGTTGGTCTTTCATAAAGATTTCACTGAATCTGTATAAAAGCAACAAATAATGTTTGTGTTACCTGATCTGTAGGGTAGCTAGTGATTAAAATATATACCTATTAAGGCTTAAAGTACAGGCAAGTTTTCAACGGCACAGCGATAAAACTTTGCATCAGACCATACTGTTTGCCAAAAAATGCCAGTAAATGCAAGAGTCCTTTTGCATTCAGGTTTCTTGTATCATGACATCTTTGATTTGAAATGAGCAAAAGAAACAAGTTCCTATTTTCCATAGCCACTGCATGCATTTTGATATGTAAATATATCCGTTTTTATGTCCATCCATCCCATAAAATTTCTGTCACATTTTTCGCAGAATACGCTGGAGGCAAACAGTGAAGGGGGCCATATATATCACGTTGTCCATGAAAGCATATAATCAAAACACCAAAAAGTCACTTATGAAAATATTGTCAATTAATAAAAATGGATAAAAGTGAAAGAGGTCGAAAGTTATAGCATTAAATTAAGATAAAAATAATAACGTAAGGAACAATAAATAAAGTCGAGGACATTTTAACAAACTGCCCGGCGTCTTATCGTTGGTAAAACGTAACAAACATAAAACAAACACAATCATGGTAAATACAGAAATATTAAACAATTGAACATAAATTAACATATCTTGATTAAGAGTATCGTTGGACAGCTTTGATTTACAGTTTTAAATGTATGCTGGAAATGGTTTAAAGTTAGTTCTTTAGTATGTCATAAGATATATCTTACATAAGAACATGTCTAACTATACTTTCGAATCAGACCTAAAAAAGATGTATTGGTCTGTGTTTCTGGCCAGTATGTTAATGTAAAGATATAAAACAGTAGAAGTTGAGATGTGCGATATTTTATTTGGAGTGTGAATACTCAAAATTTCCTTATATAAATACCAGAACAGATACAAATACTAGATAAACTGTTATAGCTTCCTTACAAGCAGCAACCCTCTATCAAGGAAACCATAATAGGAAACGCAAGCCCTGGAATCGTATCAACTGGGAGATATATACTCGATATGCATGCGCTGCTGGATGTTAATGCTTTGCATGCTATATCCTTTGATTGAGTTAAGCTATTTCAGTTGATATTTTATGGTGTGTCTTTCTATGTTGTGATGTTACACTATTGTTTCAGAAAAAGGGTGAAGGTTTGGTACCATTAAAACGTTTAAACCCGCTGCATTTGTTTGCACCTGTCCTAAGTCAGAATCTGATGTTCAGTAGTTGTCGTTTGTTGATGTGGTTCATTAGTGTTTCTCGTTTCTCGTTTTATATAGATTAGACCGTTGGTTTTCCCGTTTGAATGGTTTTACACTAGTAATTTTGGGGCCCTTCATAGCTTACTGTTCGGTGTGAGCCTAGGCTCCGTGTTGAAGACCGTACTTTGACCTATAATGGTTTACATTTATAAATTTTGACTTGGATGGAGAGTTGTCTCATTGGCACTCATACCACATCTTCTTATATCTATATACATAAAAACCAAATCAACAATAAATAGCAGATTTTTGTCACCTGCTTCATGTAGTATACATATATATATATTTTTGTCATACATTTTTTTCAACTTTAGGTTCTGTATCATGTTTTAATGTGTATAGTATAAGATGTGGTTTTCACATCGTATTCAGACTGGGGAGCAGGTGATGGAACATTGACGTCATTGCAAGAAAAACATTTTAGGATGAATTTTTATTGAAAAAGTCTTGTTACAATAAAAGGTGGAGAAGGAAGGTAGTTTGCTGCCCCATATATAGCACATTGCTTAAAATCACACGGACTTTCACTCCATTCGTATCGTATACCACCAATAGAATGATGACTTAGGCTGCAATTTGATGTATCCAAAGTTATACTTGATGTATCATGACTCTTAATTGGTGCATTGGTCCAACCATAATCATGTAAGTATGCATGACAAACTTTATGAGATAATGAACAGCATATCTGTAATAAATATTTAATTTGAACGATGAAAATATTTTATTATTATAACTATTATGAATAAATACATATAAGAAGATATTGTCGTCAATATTGCTAAAATTGCTAGACATTTTTATCAATCTTATTAATTGGAAGCACATTCAACTTGACTTTTGTACCGTCTTGAATCTTGCTTATTTGACACCAGATAGAGAGCCACATAAAGCATTTAACATTCAACAGACAACTGTCAACGTTCAAATCGCCCAAAGACTAGACACGTAAAAATTTAATCTAAATTGCCATTGCCAAATATCTGCCATCAACTCCCAAGGACAAAAACATTAACATATAAACCTTTTAAAACTTACTTATATTCGGTATGAGTTTTGCTCATTGCCGCAGGCTATACGTCTAGGTTAGTCTATGAAAGGTATATACTATGAAATTTAGAGCGAGGGCCTGCCCGAGCTCTTAATTTCATAGTATATACATGTCGAGTAGTGTATGGAAGGTATATACTATGAAATTTAGAACGAGGGCTTGCCCCGAGCTCTTAATTTCATAGTATATACCTTCCATACACTATCCAATTTAGCACATATTTACAACTTGAGTAATCCTGTAATTAGTCTATTGATATGTTTTGGCTGACTAGGTATAGCTCATTTACGTAGTTTTGTAAATCTACTCACTAGTAACATTGTAAAATATGTGATTTCAAAAGGCAATTGACTCCAGAATGAAAAGATTGTAGCTGCTGGTGTAAGTATGTTTATTGATATAAAGCGGTGTTTTACTATACATGTACTTCTTTACATGGTAAGATAACAAAATAAATTGACCAAAAGCAGGCAATGATTAAATTGCAGTGGAAGCTTTACATTCTTGAAATCATTTTCACTTTCACATAAAACTAAAACTATAATAAATTTTAAAACATATAGATAGTTTGCAGTGGCGGATCCAAAAGGGGAGGGGAATTTAGGGTGGTGGAAAACGCCCTTTTGTGATGATCAATGCTTTTGAATGATTGAATGAGGACATACAGTTGGACCCCCCTTTATCTTGGGTTGGAACCCCTTTTAAAAATGACTGGATCTGCCCCTGGTATGTACCCATAGGTAGTCTAGTGGATAGTTTACATGCATGAAATATTTGTCACTGGACATTAAGCAACCAATGATCAATCAATTCATGACGAAATAGATCAAACTGCTTTAATTTCCTGTCACAAGGTTTCATTGTTCACTCTTTTTAGTGTACAAAGTAATTGAATGGAAGATAAATGATTACAATTTTCAGATGGCGTTATACTCTAATCAAGGTCTAAAAAACCATATTTGTCACTCTTTATTTAAATGAAAGAAACTTTTAATCATCAAAAACATTTTAGATCCAAAGATTGCATAGTAGGATGTTTAAAAATCAAATTGAAAACTAATTACAAACTATCTAGTTTAATTTGGAACACAGCATTTATTTCAAAATAGCCAGTAGCAATTTTTGTTTTAATATCTTGATTACGATACAATGAAATCTTACCCTTGTGGTCATTCATGCGTAGTTACTTAGTACACGGAAAAGTATGTACTATGAAAATTAGAAGGCAAATTCAAGCAATTTGATAGGACGAGAAGTTGTAAGTATGTGCTAACTATTCATAGACTATCCAATTTAGCACATATTTACAACTCGAGTAATCTTTAATTGCTCTATTGATAATTTTTTTGGCTGACTACTTGTATCACATGTGTTTGTAAAACGGAGCTCATTAACGAAGTTTTGTAAATCTACTCACTAGTATCATTGTAAAATATGTGATTTTAAAAGGCCCTTGACTCCAGAATGAAAAGATGATAGCTGCTGGTGTAAGTATGTTTATTGATATAAAGCGTTGTTTTAACATCATGTACTTCTTTACATGGCAAGATGACAAAACAAATTGACCAAAAGCAGGCAATAATTAAATTGCAGTGGAAGCTTTACATGACTTGAACACATTTTTCAATTTCATAGTAAAACTAAAGCTATAATAAATTTGAAACATATAGATAGTATGCAGTCGCGGTTCCAGGGTTGGGGTTGGAAAACCCCTTTTGGACGAGCAATGCTTTTAAATGGGACATTTGGTTGAACTCCCCTTTTATCCTGGGTTGGAACCCTTTTAAAAATGGCTGGATCCGCCCTGGTATGTCCCCATAGATAGTCTAGCAGATAGTCATTAAAAGCAACTACCAATAGATCAAAGTTGAGACTACTATGACTATATGTGTTATAGTAGTCTCAGATCAAAGATACTAGGGTTTATGTTTGGTTTTTTTATTTCAAAGTAAAACTAAAAGATATATCAGAACATGTATTTATATAAATATAGGTGGCACATTCTCTTCAGACATTATCACGGTTTTTCAATTCATGACATTGTCCTGAACATGCATGAAATTTTAAGATGGCGTTGTACTCTAATCAAGGTATAAAACCTATTTGTTACTCTTTATTTAAATGAAAGAAACTTACAATCGTCAAAACATTTTTAGATCCAAAGATTTCAATAGCAGGATATTTAAAAATCATTGTGAAAACTAATTACAAACTATTTAATTTAATTTGGAACACAGCACTTTATTTCAAAATAGCCAGTGGCAATTTTTGTTTTAATATCTTGATAACGATACAATGAAATCTTACCCTGTAGTCATTCATGCGTAGTTACTTTGTACACGGAAAAGTATGTACTATGAAAATTAGAAGGCAAATTCAAGCAATTTGATTGGACGAGAAGATGCAAGTATGTGCTAATGTGACATATAGTTGCTTACATCTACGTCATTTTGCCTCTGGTAGATAGTTGTCTCATTGGCAATCATACCACATTTTTTTATAAAGACTGGTATATATAAACAAAGGTAACCGTTGACAAGGTTTCTGAATTTGAGGAAGTGAAGAAAAAAAAACCCCAGATATATATATTTTCTATTGTGTCTGAAAGGCTATCAATAACTGACTGCAAATTTAAAGTTTTCAATCTTCCGATAAAAAAAAAAAACAAATCTTCTAACACTCAACAACAGAGTGCTGCTTATTTTATATAGCAACGTCTTGAACAGTATAGAAAACACGATCTTGTAAACCCATAATGAATTTTAGAAATAGTCAAAACTGAAAATTAAATGAATCAAAATTGAATTCGTGTTTCAAACTGTAAATAAATCACCCTAATTCAAGACACAATGACTTAACAATGAGTCTATTGGAAGCTTGCAAGAAATTTGAAGCCCTTCTTAAAAGTCTGCTTCATATAACTGATATTGTTAATCAAAAGCTTAATGTTAAAAACCATGTTATAGTGGAATCGTGGAATCGTACTCCTTGAATTGATCCCTATATTTTATTTTTACTATTTTATGGTCATCTGAAGGCCAATCAAAACTAACACCAGGCCACAGATGTGACAGTTTATGTTTCAAAATCAATCATATCGAAAGATGCATGTATAAAATTTGCATATACTACAATTATAAGTACCAATTGTGAATTTAAATATACAATACTTTTAGTACAATCTGAAACCATAAGCATATTATGTAATAAATAAAAAGACAAATGTCATCAATTATTAAGATGGAAATTTTGAAAAGTCAATTCATTTAGAGTTATCTCCCTTGACTATAAATTTGTTAATAACAGTGTAACATCTCAACTTTTGGGAGCAGATAGCGCATATTTTCATCACATTTAAACCTAAAATGATAGAAAACTATTCTAGGTGGAAGAAGGGAGGAGGAGGAATTAGAATATTTCATGAAATTGAGTGTCTTCCTTCAGCACCTATTTCAAAAGAGGCTGCATATTAAACATGTGCTTAAAGTAGCGCCCCATATCAATTACAAAATTCCCAAAAGTTTCATATGAGATATATACCTATGTAAAAACTATTTTCTACATCTTTCTAAAATTTACAACCATGATATCAAAAGACTTACAAATAAAAGTTACAATATTTCATTGTACCATAAAGTCACTAATGCTGCACATAAGTGTATTTGTTAGTTTTGAACAATTTATAACATGCTTATCTCTTGCTAAGAAAAATGCAAAAACAAATGTTTTTGTTAATGGAAACTTCACTTCAAACTCGTTTATATCTAGTGAATTGCGTGAAAAATGTATATTCTAGTGAGATGAAGTAAATATAATGTGGTCAAGGAATAGCAAATTGACAGTTAGACTAGAAAAAACTTCCTGTTTCCCGTAAATATTGGTTTGAAGATTAACGTGACAACTGCCAATCATAACAGTAGATTACATTAAACGTTGGATTTTGTAAGAGTACCTTTAAGTGGACAATTTTCATTGGTGTATTTAGAAAACTATGAATTATTTCGAGAGTATTGATCATCGAAGTACTAGTATTTGTAAGTGTTGTTGAACTTTCTTTTATCCGATGGGTTTCCGCTTGAGTGTTTAAGAAGTTAAGCTATAAAATTCATTTTCTAGCAGTGAACATAGAGATCTTAATAACTCACTTGGAATCCGTTTGTGTTTCTTACATCAATGGGTGATCGTCCATTGTCGTATTCTATAGTAAGAGTATTGCTATCACGATGCAAGGTATATGATGACGGATAAGGCCCCTGATAATCAATTCCACTTTTTTTATAAGCAACTGCTAACGCTCCTAAAACTAAACGAGCTGCTACATCATGCTTCAGACGAGGGTGAATGCTGTGAAAATTAAACTAATGTAAATCATTCAAAGCATTAAGAGTTACTTAATGGCGTTAAATTGTAAACAAAAGTGCATAGACATTGTTCCCAGTGCATACTTGTCTTCCATGTAATGGCTCAATATATCCAATATTAACGGTTTTTCTGTATTGACCATGGTATAGATTCGAAATTGGCTCAGCTCAGCCCAAGCTGATCCATAATATATACAAGGGTAAATACAGAATCAGCGAGCTCATAGCAGCTTTATTGCATGATTATATTATTAAGTATACTTAGAAACTTACAGTTAAGCAGGTAACCGAAATCATTGGACCGGTCAAATACGTTTTTTTCCTGTATTTGCCTGTGGTTCGAAAAACTGTATTTATCTATCAACAGTGCAACGTCAGCAGTACTGCATATGCTGACGTAACCACATACGGGCCGATTTCATCATATCACTTCATAAACTAAGTTCTCAGAGAGAATCAAACAGTTAGTTGTAAGAATAAAAATATCACCCTCAACTATTATTTGTAGATGCTTTTAAAAATAGACTTTTAGTTTACTAGACTTTTAGTGTACTACATATAGTATATGTAAATCGAGAGGCATATTTGGCAAGCGGATGGTTAATAGGCAATTGTCTAAACATCAGTCAAATGGAACGGTTTACATTTCAAATGATAAGTATCAAATACCAATTTGAAAATAAATCTAAGGTGTTTGGTAAAATAGATAGCATTTGGAGAAAGGTAACCTGTGACGGTGTTCAAACAAGGATATACAGATCGGATAAGAATACTTACTGTCCACGTGGTGATGCATAATCTGGGAGGTCTAATGCAACAGCCATAAAGACATTCTTTAATCGATTGTTTGGAACTTTTCCATGATTTGCTGTCTGTGCCCAGCGCACTAGTGGAAAGCTACCTATTGCAGACGTATTTCTATTCGGTGCTAACTGAAAAAAAAATATAATCACAAATAGAATAAAAATATAGATTACTTACGCTTATATCATGCATATTTCATAAACGAGATCATTGTCATGCGTCATTGTTTTGATCGGATATTTAAAATTTTAATTTTGCTTGAAATAATGCATGTTTATAAAGCTGGTCCGCCTGTCTTCACTCTTAACTGACCAGGTGACAGTGCAATAACAAAATATTCACCGGTAAGTACTCATTTGATCAGATGATAAACATAAAACTTTTGTAATTCTCAGAAAAAGTATAAAATGACAATACACTGTCGCCATACTTCATCGTAGTCATTAAAAATGGGAATTTCTATTTCTACCTTACTCTGATAAATTGTCTTTAAGAATAGTCGATACTGAACTAACCTTAATCTGAAAGTTGTCAGCCTTAGCAGTTAATTATTCAAGCTGCTCAACAAATACAAATGGCTTTAATAGTCTATCATAATCGTAAATCATGTCTAGTCAATAATATGATTTCGGCTTCCCAATTGTGAACTTTCTATTTTTTGTAGCAACATTCCAGCAGCGCCTGCATACGGTTGATACGATATTCTAGGGCTTGTATCTCCTATCATGATTTCCTTGATAGAGGGTTGCTGCTGACAAAGAAACTATTAAACCAAGAGATCCAAGTGGTGAAGTTGAAATAATCACTTCGTAAATTTTACTGACGCCATCACGAGTTGGTTGACCGTTATGGAATAACCGTTTCATAGACGACAGTGGATATATTCTAATTGTCGTAACTACAATCCCGTCCCCTTTTCCCCGAATGTGACCTACCGAATTAGATTTATTACCGGGTTTGAGCAACACGACGGGTGCCACATGTGGATCAGGATCTGCTTACCCTTCCGGAGCACCTGAGATCACCCCAGTTTTTGGTGTTGTTCATGTTGCTCAGTTTTTATTTAGTTTTCTATCTTGTGTTTTGTGTACTGTTGTTTGTCTGTTTATCTTTTCCTTTTTTAGATGGCGTCGTCAGTTTATTTTCTACTTCTGAGTTTGAATGTCCCTTTTGTTTATACAAAGGAGGCTTATTTTTGTTTGAATATATTATTTGGTTGCTTATTTTTACTTTCTTATTGTTGTAAGGATAAACGTTATTAAACAAATAGTTGATTTAATTGTTTATTTCCCAATTTTTGTCATAAACAGGACTTGGTAAACATAGTCAGTGCCTGTGTAAAATAAACAGACTAATTTGTTTAGTTTGTCTTGTAGATCTATCCCCCCTCCTACCTCACAAACCGTGTTAAAAATTTGATATGAGTAATTAATTGATTCCAAAATGTAACGTATATGAATTTCCATTATCAACTGTAATGAAAAGACAGTTTTGTTTATAAGATATTAAATAAAAGTTAAATAATTTGTTTTTTTTTTATAAAACATATTAAATATTAAAATGTTAAGCACAATATTCTAAAACAACCTAAATTTGGATGACATTTTCTATTGCATATTTGTGCTGGTTTTCTACATTCACATATGTTCGATTCAAATCACATTGTAAAAAATCTTGTTCTTTAAATTCAATTTGATTTGATTTTATCGCACGTCGAAAAGAAATAAAGTTGTCGGTCGAAACATTCGAAGGAATCAGACTCCACGAAATGATTCTTCTTAAAGCCATCAGAGCAAAATTCCACCTTAGAAGCCTGACGATATCCTTTTTAGCCCGTGAAAGACGATTTTTGACTAATTTTGTATTTTTGCGGAAACTACAGTAGATAGAGAGAAATTGAAGACAACAAAAATATCAACTGGACTTGAAAATGTAATTATAAGTCACCATGACCGAAATTTTATGATTTTAAATTTTACAATGGTCTTTCCTAGCTTTACCAGGTAAAAGAAGTACAAAAAATGTACTTACACCACAATTGATTGCTAGAAAATGCATACTAGGTATATATAACCACCAATAATTATGAATTAATGTAAGATAGGACACCAATTTTACTACGCCAGATGCGCATTTCGACAATGATGGCTCATAAGTTATACGTAAGGCCAGCATATTTAAAATAATTAAAGAAATTATTTAACCAAAAAGGACCAAAAGTATAGCAAACCCGGAAAATTATTCAGAGCTATGCATGAGGGAAATACATTTTTAATTTCAAATCATTCCGTAAATATATTTTTTTTCACCGCAAATTTTATGAAAACGATATCCGTGTTTTCATGCAATTACTTCGGTACAGAGTTACTGGGCTTGTGAATTTTCTAACCTGAACAAATCCGAATGGAAACATGGCATCAACCGTCTGTAGAGAAGCAGAATGGAACTTAGAGCGCCAATCGTCTATCATTGCTGGAAATCTGCATGAGTAATCAAACGCATTTCTTGAGTTGGCTTCTCCTACAATAAGAAAGCATATGTAATGCTCCATGAATATGGAGTAAGGAATACATTTGTATTACATGAAAATCCCCTAAAATACAGGGAAACAGTTACATTGTAGCGATATATATGAGAAAAGAAGATATGATGAATATGTTAAAGAGAAGCAAACTATCGACAGATATAACGTACAAATATCTAGAGGACAAAATTGACTTTTATAATTTCTGTTTTTAATATGAAATGAAATTAAACAGTATGGGCTTCAGTGATAAAAGCAAAACATGGACACCAGGTCTGCATTTAATCACATCGGGATTTTTACGCATTCTATTCATTTTGCTGAATTGTTTCCAAATTTCATCATCTACTGCAATTGTAAATTTCGTTCCACCCGGTTTTTATTATCAGTTTGTAACATATCACGGTAGTTATAGTGTCCGGCTGAGATAGTGTTTTTTCGAGTGAATCGGTCCACTTTTTTCGAGTGTAGATCAGGTTTTTTCGAGTGATATTACATGCGATCAGATCGATTTACTGCTATTTCGCGAATACAATAGTTGTATTCGTGACTGTTTATCTTATTCTGAATGCTATACATGTTATGAGCACAAATGGCGCACAATTTCCGTGTAGTTCTCTCACAATTCAGTGTTTTATATTGTCTGTGTTTTTTCGAGAGCATCTAAAACGCCCGGGTTTTTCAACAAATGGTCCGGGTTTTTTGAAGAAAATACGAATAAGAAAGAAGACAATATTGGGCTTAAAAACTGACCTTTTCTAGTTTGTAACTGTTATTTAGCGAAGGACAATATTATCTATTCTTAATAAGTCACAAACACATATTACTATGTTGATCCAATTTAACCCTTTTCAATTTAATGATAACTTTCTGTTCTGAAAACTTAAGTCACCATCACCTTGTAGTATTAGGATATATACAGTCCGCCAAAAGTTAAGCACCACCTATTTTTGTTGCATCGAAATTTTTTTGATTAAAAAAAATCTGTTAATTCTCGAAAAAGAGAAAATATTCATGTAGCAAATTTGCTAACATATACCATAAACAAACCATAAACTTAAGTTTGGTCACTTATGCAGGTTCTATGCATTTGAATTTTGCGTTCATAGAAATAGTGAAAATTACACAAATCAGAAACGGAATTTAAGTTTTACTGTGATTTAATTTTTTTACAACAATTAATCACCCAATATCATTAAAAGACTCTACAAATTATCTTTGGTATGTTTGGCAAATTTAATGTCAATATTTGAGTCAATAGGATGTGTAACCACCTCTCTTCCGGTACAGTTCCATAACACGGCGTCTCATACTCTGTATAAGCCTTCTGAACTTTAGTTGATCACATTTATTCCATTCATCAACAATTGCCCCTCTTAAATCGCCAAGATTTTGCAAAGGTGGATCTCTGCGATTTAGATTTCTGCCATTGGCATCCCAGACATGTTCGATAGGGTTCATGTCTGGAGACATGGAAGGCCAAAAGATAGTGTCAATGGCTTCTTGATCGTTGTACTCGGTTACAATCCTTGCCATGTGTGGTCTAGCGTTGTCATTCTTGTACAAGGGCCTTGATGCAAGTTGGGGATTCTCAAAATAAGGGACTACAATGTTTCTAAGCACCAAATCCCTGTATCTCTGTCTGTTCATGTTATCCTGCAAAATATACATACCCAGCTTACAACAGTATGAGAAGAAACCCAATACTGTAACACCACCAGCAACGATTGCAGTCGTTGGGCAAATGTTGTTTTGGTCATAGGCAGTTTTATTTCCTCACCAAACTCGTATTCTGTCGTCTATTGGTCGTAACAGAAACCGACTCCCATCTGACCAATGAACATTTTGCCAGCTTCTCATGTTCCAGCGTCGATGGTCATTAGCTCTTCGAAACCTGATTATACGATGCCTGGCTGTTAAGACAGGTCTCTTGACAACACGACGTGCTCTTAGGTAGCCTCTATGAAGTCGACGGACCAATGTTCGAACACTAACACGACCACCTGGTGGCCATTGGTGTCTAAGCTGTGGGACAGGAGTAAATGGGTTGGCTTTAGCACGACCAATAAGCAGTCAGTCATCACGATAGGTAGTAAAACGGGGTCTTCCGGACCTTGGTCTATCATTTGACGTTCCTGTGTCAAAATGACGTTGTAAAAATCTGACAATAATGGTACGATTAACATTGAAATGGTTACCAATGCTCCTAGTGCTCCTATCGGCATTTGACATGTCAATTGCTTGTCAACGTTCAGTCACAGATAACTTACGCCTTGCCATATTTCACAGTGACTTGGTGAAGGTCAAATTTCACCTGTACGCGGGACAGTAAGAAGATGATTTAAAGGCATCGAAACAGTGTATTTGTAGAAGTGCAGATGACCTTTGATAAAAAGTTGCTTGGCAGGTTATCGGAGTTTAATTTTTTGGGGTCGTAATGAATTTTCTTAGTGCATGTTATTGGCAATTCTTAACACCAAACATAAATATTTTTTTCGCAATAGTTAAAAAAATATTGACAGTTATATTTAGGTGGTGCTTAACTTTTGGCGGACTGTATATATAAGAAATCACTGGGTCCTTTTAAAACGGTCTTTAGAACCGAGGAGAGGGACTCATAACTTTTTTTATTTCATTTCATGCTGCCTTTTTTTACCGTCAATATTATTTTATGATTGATATATTGTCACTGAAGAGACATTAATTGTCGAAGTCCGGATATGGTGTACTAATTTTTGCACCTTTTGTTTGCGGTATACCATCTTTTCCGCAAGTTTATTGTTTTCTGTTTTGGTATTAGATTAATAATTTTTAAAGATCCATTTTGTTACATCTTGTGATCCGTTTATTTGGCAATCGCCAATGGCAGTCAGCAGGGTTTAAGAACATCAGTTGTTCGACCTGTTAGTCATAAGCAATTTGTTAAAATATACTTTTTCACTTTTTTGGTCTTTTGGAAAATGTTGTTTGTGCTGTATTTAGACCTCTCTACCAAGAAAATTGTTTTGCATGCACACGTATAAAAATTGCGGTTTTTATCCAACGCAATCATAGGTTTGAACGTCGTTTTCAATTTAGACTTGTTTATATATATAGTGACGAAAAAACATAGGAGCAAGAAAACTACGGAAAAGCAGTAAAAAATCTGAAAAGTTCAATATAAATTCAAATCTTCTACTAAAAGAGCGTCCAAAGCGCTTTTCTGGATTTACTTTCGTCCCGAACACTCAAAGTCGAATATTTGAAAGCCAAGGATGTATAAGAACCGAAACATTTGAAGAGCTTTATGACCAAGGACCTTAAAAATAGCAAAATCCATCCAAGATCAACTTTGCCTGATGGAGTTGAAACCTTAGTTTGTTAATAAATTTTAAAATTATAAACGGACAATTTCAAATAATTGAGTGTTGATTGCTTGACGTCCAGTGTCAAATATTTCATGCATGTTCAAAACGAGAACCAATTAACAATAAATCCAACATTTAGGTCTTGTAACTGAGGACGTTCGGGATGAAGGTCGGGAAATTTAGGCTGCCACTGAAAATTAGGGTATATTGGACAGAAATTATGCCTTGCAACAGGCCACCTACGGACCCTCAAAGAGCTGTTGCAAGGGTTCTTGACGTGCAGTGAGCGTTGCACTCTCTACCACCCCATTCTGACCGGACGTGGCTACGTACTTGAACATCCCGCACAGCCAAACGGACGCCCCACTTTGGCAAGAATTTTACTGCCGGTCGGAAGAGGACCTAAGTGACCATATTTCTATTCACCAGTCCCCCTTGGAGGTAAACAATTTTAGAAAGGTTTGTTATAAATCATGTCTGTACCGAGGTACTGACTACTGAGCTGATGATAAACTCGGGACTTACCCAATATATTTGATAAAAAAATGAAAAGAATAATCTCTAAGCTTTGACAGATCCTTTTGAAATATTAAAAAAAAAAAAAAAACGAAATGTGTATATAACAATCTATGCGTTAACCTCACAAATATAATTCTTTTGATTTCTAGTGGAAATGAAGCTATGATAGTGCTTTATTTCTATATAGAATGAGTTTCATAACAGTGTGGACATGGACACCTGATATTTAAATGATATCGTGTTGGTCACTGGCTATTGACAACAAAGACTTCACGCAATTACAGTATGTCAGGGGCCTCAATGGGGATATACATAATTCCTATTTTACACATGTCCATTCATTAATGTTTTTTTTGCATGAAAGCTTATAGGAATTTGTTTTGAATATATTTATATACTCACAGCAAAAAGTTCTTTTTGACAGAATAAGTATATTCAGAGGTGATATCACCAAGTAATGCCCCTGACATACTGTAATTGCGTGGAGTCTTTGTTGTCGACAGGCAGTGATACACACGATAACATTTAATTACTATGTGTCCATGCCCACGCTGTTATGAAACTCATTCTTTGTGACCAAGTATAGCATATGATTGATCAGACTCCTTTCCACAGTAGGATCATTTGAATATTATTCTTAATTTCCATTTCTAGAACGATAAAAAATATATTATCATCAAGACAACCAGTGAATGAAACATTTAGGATGTATTTTCTGTTAAAAAAATAACAACACACATTTATCCGCTTTACGCACTATGTGAACGTACGTCTCAATCCAACATGTCTGACTTCACATAAAGATTGTTTACGTCGTCGTCGTTGTTTCTTTCTTTGAAAAGTACTTTATTTGAACTTTTTCATTGTTTTTTTAAACGTAAATGCATTTTAAGCCATAGGAATTTTGTTTTTTCACTCGATAAAACCAGAAAGCACTCGAAAAAAAAAACACGGACTGCTCTCGAAAAAACACGGACATATACTTTTCAATGCAAAAACAAGAATTTTTATATAGTGTCTGTATATCAAAGTTTATGCAGATTCCATGTAAGCATTTCCGTTGGCATTTGCATTGGTATGTGTATACAATGGCTTTAATCTATATTTTGGAATAAAGCATTTAAGGCTAAATTAAACGCTTTTAAAACAAGATAATGTAGGGTTGGTAATGATTTTATCACAAATACTAAATAACCTTCTATGATATTAAATATAAAGTTCTGGCATCTTTTTTTATGTCTTACCAGAAAAAGAAGTCTCTTAGTTTACATTTTTGATCATATTCACTCGTAAAAACGTGGTAACACTCGAAAAAACCCCGATCAAATCACTTGAAAAAACACGACTCCAGCCGGACACTATACCTACCGTGCATATGTTTCGTTCCAGCCTTTTTATTATCAGTTTGTAGCATATGTTTCGTTCCATTTTCTTTTTATTATCAGTTTGTAACATGTAAAATATCCCTTTTCTACGTTTGAAAAATACGGTCAAAATCGCACATTTCGCTTCCTTTTAGGAAAAAAAAAACGAGCCTGATGACCCCTTTTTTCTTTGCATTTTTGGATTCAGCATAAAAAGATCTACAAAATATGTGAAAATAAATAAAATCTACCGAGGATCCTTATTGGGGTAAGCCACCTTAAGTTATTTATTTTTTGTTTTTATCAAGCTTTATGATTATCTGTTTTTAATGTTTCTTTGATTCGAAAATGCTTTTAAATGTTGTAATGTTTCCAGAAAATGACTTGTTACATATGCCAAATAGTGCCGTATATTCTGTTTTAATGACAGAGATAATTATGGATAATTTTCAGAATTTTTTTTATATATAACGATACCTACTGTACACCTTTTATGTAAAAACATAAGCGAGCGATCGACTGAGTTGCATACGATGAAAAGTGATGTCTTTTTTTAAAGATGTGGTATTAAAATCATTAAAAGAAAGTTCTCAATTTTGTTTGATGTTTAGAATTTTACAATTTCCTGTGCATAATTGCAAGAAAAATGTTGGTAAAAACTACTACAGTCAAAAGTAAATATCAAACATTACATATATAAGGTACGTTTTCAACTTAATTCTTTCAAGTTTTTTTTAATAACAACATACGATTTTATTTTTATACCTTGATACCAAAGTGCTCCATATATTGTAGATTTTAGGAAAGGGTGGATCATCCCATTCCATAACACGTTATTAGAATGTTGATTAACTGGCGATCTGGAAAACAATAATTTATAGACATACATTATGCGCGTGAATATGAAAAAAAAAAAAATCACTATAAAATTCTGAAGATGATTTCCCTTAAAAATTAAGAAATTGCTATTGTTTTTTAATCTCGAAAAAGAAACGAGTGGCCATTAAATACTAATTGATACATAGTTTGGATGTATATAGGAACTGTAATTGTTACCTCCCTGAATTAGTACTAGCTATGTCTGATGTTTTAAAATATTTTCCCGTTTATGTTCTTTTGCTCGCTTCAAAGATGACTGGTTGAGTTTTTGTATCTGAAAACTGCATTCATATAAATCACTTGGATTTTGAAGTCATTATATATTTTTATATTCTATAGGATTTTCAAAATTTTAAGATTTTATTTAAGAAACCCAGACACACAAGTCCGCAACAGTGGTATAAAAAAACAAAGTATAACGTAATGCAATATAAGAAAGCAGTGTTGTCTATAATAAATAGCATTCTTACTGTACAATCAATAATCTAGACGTTTACAAAAATGCATTAGCCACGTAAAAATCATATATTCTTACGGACTTAGGTGGCGTTGTGTTGAATTGCATTTCTGAAGAGCATCTGGTGACGACCATGCTTCTACCGGAGTACCTCCCCAATCTGACTCTACCAATCCAATAGGATAACTTACATGAGATGATAAATATTTTCCAAATAGCCAACAAACAGCTGAGAAATATTTGACAGAAGCTGAAATTAATAACACTTTGAATTTAGAAATTGTAGGATTAGTCATTAAGCATTGAACTTGCATTAAAATGGTATTAACAGTATCCTTGCGACCCGAGGAAACACAGTTTATATGGCGAGCAGGATTCCCGAAAAGCGTGTCCGACGTAAAAAAGTAAAATATTAGCATCTATTACTTACAAAGAGAACAAAGGCACACGACAGGGTAAAATTTACAGACTACCTTATGGTCCAATGTGTAAAATATATGAAACTAAAATTCATGTTTTTTCCATGTTACGTGATGACGTCCCAAAGAATAGACTTCGTTACTTTAGAAATATACTAACATATTCAGTTTAGTGTTAACGAAATTCTATTCAATGAAATTGGTTTTCTTCAAAAATTGGATGAAGATATTAGGAGAGAAGAAATACCGGATACAATCTGGAACTTTTAAGTATCGGTGATAATTGACAAAAAAAGAGAAGGGAATGAAAAGATTTTCGATAACAAAGTGCACTGAAACATGTAAGATATTAATACAAAATTTCCAGTTAAGCGTGATTATGGCCCAAAAAATCGATCGAGAAATGTTTTTTGTCAAAATTAATTTAAAAGAATCTGTGTGAAAACTGTCAGAATAAATAAATCATAACAATACGAATATAAAAGTATATGCTATTCTGCACGTGCTTGTGATTAATTTGGGGGATGAGTATGATATGCTTATAAATGCCGAGTGCAGAGTGTAAAGATAAAAATAATTGTAAATGGAAAATCTGTTGATAATTTAGGTAAGAGATCGAGAAGTAAAATAGTCATAGCTGCTTACCTTCATGTCGTATCAGTCATATAAAAAAGATGAAGAAGATGCGAGAAGGGGATACATTGGTTATAAAAAGAACAAATCAAACAAAAAAATGACATAAGCCCCCTAGGTTGGGGGTTTTAACCAATGCAAGCTATGGGTTATTCTACTACGCACTCATCTTATGAAACCAAGAAATAAATGTCAACTGGCTGTAAATTATGAAAGGCAAAGGGGTCAAAATTCTCACATTGTAATTCTGGATTAAAAATTTTGTAACAATGTACATGTAACTCGGTAATTAAACGTTCTAAAATTGTAACTCTTACATTCCAACACTGCAACTCTATTATTGTAAGTTTTAGTTTGATGTTGGTGTATTTGTGGTATGTACATTTGGAATTTGTGATGTGAACATCTGTAATTCGAAATTAGCAACATGATAATTAGTATCATGCATTTCTGTTATTTGAAAATGATTCTTGTAAACTTGCTGACGTACATCGAAATACTTTATTTCATCTGCAACTCTGAATATTCGATCTACGTTTGCTCATAATCAACATACGATCGTTGGTTCTAATTTCGTTTTAAGACTGGGTAAAACTAGAGTTTAGATTTAAGTTAAAATAAAGATGAATATTTTATTAAAAAAAAAAAAAAAAAAAAAAAATGAAGAAAAAATTAAACATTGTTTTGGTGCCATAACTCGGACCTGAACAGGGAAATGAAAAGACCGGAACTTACTTGAAATCATACGGACAGATTTATTCAAACTTCAACAACGTTTTTATCATTTTTTCAATGGATTTTCTTCAAGTTTGAATTTCATTAAAAGCTAAACATAAACAAAAAGTCCCAAAATTGCTTATAGTATGGTGATGTCGTGCAAGCGTGATTTTGGGAAAAGTTTCAAATATTAAAATGTTCATTATAGAGCATTCTCCATTATCTAAGAAACATTCTGCGCAACCCGACCAATTGTTTCTTTGATCTATTTTTTTCTAGGTGACAAAAGTCGGACCTGACAGAAAACAGATATGCAAAATACAAATTCTCATGTTACAAATTTCAAATTACAAATGTACATGTCACAAAATTACCATGTAGCAAGTATGGAACATCAAAATTAGAATTTAGTATGACAGAGTTAGAGAGTTACAAAGTCGGAGGTAAAATTCTCAGACGTTTAATTACCGAGTTGTACTTATTACAAATTAAGGGAAACAACTCCTAGGTAAAGACACACTGTATCCTTGTACATTCAAAGCAGATTGAAAAAGATGGTCTTTTGTGAGGAAGTGAACAACAGTTTTTGATTTTATACATTTAAGGTAAAAATGGGTTTGTAAAAAAAAATGGCAATGGAACAGTTTCTAATCTTTAAAATATACTCTCAGGAAGCTCCGTCTGTCATATCCAGGAGTTATTTGCCTTTGAAAACATTTCTAAAATTAGAAACACAGTCGGTAATTTGAAACAGGACCAACAGTGTCATTTTCCAATTGTCTTTATTTGAATAATGCTTTTAACAATTGACAATAATCAATAAAATTCATGTTGAACGTATAAAAAGTTATATATTTACCTGCTGTTGGCAATAGCCATTGTTCTCCTATACTTGTCCTGGTAAATTCTGTGAGCGGAGTTGTTGACAAATGTGGTTTAGCTTTAAATAATCGAATATCCTGGTGACTTGAAGTGTCGCTGACCTCATCTGTTGCATTAGCGAGCTGCATAAAATATTCGATATATATTTTAGGATTTTTGTTACATTTCTTTTTATAGAATTAAAACAATTCTTCCTGGAAGTACTTGTAATTGTTTTTTTTAAACATTTAAGTAAAAGACAAATACTATGTGGGCGTTTTTCAAAAAATGTCCACTTTTTCTGTCCAGGGCTTAAATTGTTATGGTTTCTTATAAATTTTAATTTGTTTTGGTCTCAGTCTGTAAATTGTACATATTAAAGACAACGGCAACCCTTTTTGTCTGCTTTGTTGTAAGGACTCTATGAAAATATGCGACCAAAGGGCTCAAAAACAGCAAAAACGCTCTGTCCACATTTGAAAGTTTATTCAAATTTTCATGATTTACAAAAATTCTTCAGATATTTAGATAAGTTCAAATAGATTTGTGTTAGTAACTTAAAAAAAAAATGCCCACTTTGCAACAACAACAAACAATTTGCAAAATGATAATCATTCTCTTATTGAAATTGTAGTCTTTCCTTTTACCTGCCACTACTACAACTTCACTTAGTAAAATGGCGGTCATTTATGGATGCTAATGATATAGTTCGTCTGCATTGAATCAATTTGTAAGTCCTATTGATAGCGTTCTTTTAACTTATTCACTTTGCAACGTCTTTTTTAAAGAAATGTTGACCTCAAATCATAAAATACGTGGAACTCATGAAATAAAATATATTGTCGAAGACGATAATCATAAAAACATGTATCTGAGGAAACGTGTGTAACAACAGTGGCTGCTAACATGTCAATACGTCCACTGCGCAACAGTCCACTACGCAACGTTTTCGTTGCGAAGTGGACACAACCTGTTGCGAAGTGGACAAGGTTTTGAAGGTTTTGTCCACTTCGCAACAGGCAGTGTCCACTACGCAACGAAAACGTTTCGTAGTGGACCGTTGTGTAGTCAACGTATTTACATGTTAGCAGCCATTGTTGTTACACGCGGTTTCTTTTTTTTTTTTTTTTTATGATTTACGGTCACATTTCTTAAAAAAAAGACGTAGTGGACAAAGAGTGTTTCATAGGGGACATATATCGTAACACAGTGGACATTTGTAAATATTTCTAGTAGTTAAAGTCCGAAATCAAATTGTAACACCGTATAAAATCATTTATTTTGTCAAATTCTTGAAGAAAAAATATCTTCAAATTCTAATTTTTTAGCATGGTAGAAACCATGAAAAATCGTTGCGAAGGGAACTCCTTGGTACACCATGTTCACTTTTACAGAGTTGTTGTCAATCTTACCGTTCAGTTTAAGGTTGCACATTTTGTATATAGCTTATACTGATGTTAAAGTATTCACATGTTTCCCCGTGCTTGAGGTGTATGCTCTTATAATATTTACAGTTATGGTGTGCTTGTTCATGTGAGAATTTCTCATATTAATACACCGTCAAAATTTCATGTTTGGTTAAATTTCTTCAAAATACTGGTCTGGTCATCTGTTTTGTATATTGCCCTTTCATACAATTTTAAACTGCTAGGTTTTCTTACATATATTTCGATGTGCCCCTTGCTGTCTATCATTTGTTGTTTAGTTTTATAGGTATTGTCTATCATTTGTTGTTTCGAAATTATTGGTCTTTTGTTGGGCAATGTATGACAAATATATGTTCGAAAACCTCGCCCGTAATTATAAATTGTGTAATTCATTGACCGCTCCCGACATGTGTAACTTCAAGGCATATTTTAGCGGCGATCGATGTCTTTCAAAATTACTTTATTTTTATCAATAGTACCGCTTAAGTCGACGCTAGGGGCCGTCTTGACCTTGTTGTGGGGTATGAATGATTTGTTCATTGTTGAAGACCCTACATCAACTGTCAAGATGAAGAACAGGAATAAAAGCCCTGTTCATTGATAATTTTCTATGTTTTCTATGTATTGTGTGCGATTTTGTCCCATGTACATTTACTCCATATCCTTTCATTTTCTACATGTACAATTAAATTACTTATTTCTCAAAATTATACTTTTTGATTTGCCAGTTGTCAAAAATGGACATTTTTTTAAAAAGGCTCATATATCTTATTGATATCAGTGATTGGTTGCTATCTCATTGACCCAACATCTTCTTTTATCTATTCCATCATAAACTATCAATTGGCAAACATTTATCAAAATCGCATTCCTGAGTTCACAAAAAGTCGAGCAAAAAGTGTTTGGTTAAATTCGTGTTTCGCAATTAAAAGTCTTCTGTCAGGTTTTGAAACATTTTGTTTTGTATTTTTATCTTTTCAAAAAGATTCGCCAATATCTGTTAGTGACATATAGTTATTTACATATATACATTCATCCTCGTCCTTTGGTCTCTGGTAGATAATTGTCTCATTGGTAACCATAACTCCTTATTTTTATGCTCAACCCTCTCTTAGCCCTTGAAATTGACGTAACAACACAAAAACGACACAACGTTCCGATATGAGAATAATTGCCTTTGTTAAGAGAATTTCTTATGATAATACGACTTTTAAACAATAATCAGATATTCTTCATTGATAAATTCTCTTAGTAATTAGTTAAGATCAGACCGTATTAAATCGATAAAAAATGTGTCAGGATCACTGAGATCGAGGAGTTTTTCTAACAGCTAGAGAAAAATGCTGCTGTCTTGAAGCTAGTCATTTGATGCAATTTATATCATATATCTCTATTTGGTGCTAGTCATTCGATGCAATATATTTCATATATCTCTATTTGGTGCTTTACTCTATATAAGGGTAAATATTCGAACCTCTACTTAATTTAATAATAATTCGGGATTAGAGTATATATAATCAAAATACATCCAGACAAATTCACTGCGTTTGGGGTGCTTTTCTAGAATCTGGAACACACTGCCACTGCTTCGTAGCGAACCTTTGCTGTAGATCTTGCATTAAAGAAGATCGTGTTTCCAATTAATTATCACAACGCAATTCAAATACTTTTTTTAAATGTGCATATCATTACATTGACTTCGTTTACCTGGCCGACAGTAAAAGCCATATTACTTTGTCCTGAGCACAACCAGACATCCCCGAACCATACATCTTTCAGAGTTATATTTCCAAGTGAGGATGAAGCAGTCAGTGTGTAACCATGGTTTCCCCCAGGGTTATATACAACACCTTGCCAAATTCCATGAGAGTCTACTTTTATGCTTCCACTGTGTTGGTTGTCTAGATACAAATCAATCTTATCACCATGTTTTGGAGAATGTCCCCATACAGATGCACCACGGGAGCCTCTTTGAAGTACCATATGGTCGGCGTAAAATGACGAAAACGAAAAAGTGACTGCCCTTTCTGAAATTTATGTTATAAAACCTTCAGCAGAATAAAAATAAAAAATATAATAAAAAAGTTCTCTCTTAAGCCTTCCAAATATTTGACTATTTGATAATACATGTCGAAGCGAATTTCAAATACTAGTGAAAGGGACATGAAGTGATATCAATCTTTGTACAACTATCGTGTAAGAAACCCATTTGGGTATTTTTCAAATTAGTTGTACTACAATTTATTTCAGGTTCAAGTTATGATTAGTTTAAGACCATTTTTATTTTTTCATCTTTTATATAAAATGTTCCAACAAAAATTAAAAAAAAAATAATATTAAATTATTTACATCAAATATAAGACGCAAGCGATCAGAATGCATGAGAAGAGGAAATATTTTAACCATTTTTGAAAAATAGGAGTGAAGTCGTATCAAAAGAAGAAACAATGTACATTATAAAATATATCTATTAAACTTCATGAATGCATTGATTGTTTAAACTTTTGTATTGTTTCTCACAATCAGAATGTCGGTAATGTATGACGCTTAGCGCTATTTGTTAAATTTCTTTTTTTCCAGATATAATATACAGTTTGTTGATAATGCCAAGCAGCTGTGTTCTTTAATGAACAGTTGTGGCTTGATTAATATCTAGCAAAGAATCCCGCTCAAACCGGTGCTAGTGGTAGTCTTGAAGTGTGGCGAGAATGTTTGCTTCATGTTGAAGACCTTCCTGTAACTTTGAGATGAAGAACAGCAATAACAGCGTAGTTCCTTTACTGTAGGCATTTTATGTACGCGTTATAATTTTGTGTCATGAATTAATACACCATATCCTTTCTTTTCTATTATTGAACATTGCATGGATGATGATTAAAATGAATGGAATAATAAGGACGCATAGGACGAACACATATTGACTGCCAAATAAAATGCCTTATATTTTTATCTCAGATATGCACCATTTGCTAAATCATTAATAAGCTGATAGGCGCATTAGGACAGAATTCAAACATCGTATTCAGGATATAGAAAACAGCGTGTTTTTTTTATATGAATAATCACTGTTTATACGATACAATGAATTTTTGATATTCTAGCTCACAAATAGATACAAATCAATCTTATCACCATGTTTTGGAGAATGTCCCCATACAGATGCACCACGGGAGCCTCTTTGAAGTACCATATGGTCGGCGTAAAATGACGAAAACGAAAAAGTGACTGCCCTTTCTGAAATTTATGTTATAAAACCTTCAGCAGAATAAAAATAAAAAATATAATAATGCTATAGTCCACAGACACCAAATACATTACTCTCCGAACCTACCAGCCTCTTACTCCTAAATAATGCATCCCTATCGGAGTAGGTGGTTGTCAATTTCAAAGTCTTTAAATTGATCCTTGAGGGTCGTCAAACACTCGACCGCATTCAATCAAAATAAGTAAGCACGCTTATTCTACATCTTAACTAACAAAAATTTAAATACACGGTATGTATAAATCAACAGCCTTATTAGTTGAGTGTCCTTCTAGTTTATATAAAAAAGTACTTACTTTCATATCCACTGGTTAAGTTTAAGACCGAATTGATAGCAAAAAAGATGAACCACTTCATAGTTTCTTTCTATCTAACCACGACTGGCTATACTGTAATAGACCAATTTTGTAACCTTTCGAAATTATCAAGATAAGAAACCGTTATCACGAGGTAACAGTACATATGTAGTCTTAGATGCATGATTTTTTTATTAGTTGTTAGTGGCTTTGAACTAGCTGTCAGATAACTGCGAGTACTCTCAGATCTGTTCCTAATGTCTTTTTGTTGTTGGGGTGTACAAGTACCCTGCCACGTCCACTTGTATTTTTGTCCATCTGATGAGTTAAGCCTTTTTCAACTGATTTTTATAGTTCGTTCTTATGTTGTACTGTTATATCACTGTCCCAGGTTAGGGGAGGTTGGGATCCCGCTAACATGTTTAACCCCACATTATGTATGTATGTGCCTGTCCCAAGTCAGGAGCCTGTAATTCAGTGGTTGTCGTTTGTTTATGTGTTACATATTTGTTTTTCGTTCATTTTTTGTACATAAATAAGGCCATTAGTTTTCTCGTTTGAATTGTTTTACATTGTCATTTCGGGGCCTTTTATAGCTGACTATGCGGTATGGGATTTGCTCATTGTTGATGGCCGTACGGTGACCTATAGTTGTTAATTTCTGTGTCATTTTGGTCTCTTGTGGACAGTTGTCTCATTGGCAATCATACCACATCTTCTTTTTTATATATGTCCTTTTTCTGTGTTTTGTGAACACTTAGTCAATATTCTGCTATCGATTTCGGTTTTTTTTTCGGTGTTTTGATGCTTCTCCTTCTCCTTTGCAGCTGACATAAGACTTAAAGTTCTGTAATGACTCATTCTAAATTGTATGCGAGGCTTTGCATATTTCATTTATGTTCTTTCATACACTAAGACATAGACCAAACATAATACCTATCTTTGGGACTCTTTTTTCCGTGTGACACTTGAACAATACTAGACATGTATCGGAGATTTAAATTAAATAAATTAAAATTATACATCAGAAGAGAAGTAAGCATCATTCATTATGAACACTACTATAACCGCCTCCAGAGTCGTATATTTCGGGATATAATCTTTCGAAGGTTATATAAAAATTAGGAGATGTGGTATGGTTGCCATGAGACAACCAACCACAATTATTATAATAAGAGGAAAACAACGGAACAACAGAAACACTGAACTACAACAAAAGCAAACGCCAACATACATAGAAACATGCATGAAATAATGCTAAAAATATATTCGGCTGCACGAGATCTAAACATCCGACTGTGCAAGTATCTTACAAAAAAATCTCATACATTAAATGATACCTCCAAAACAACACTAACTGTTGAGTTACGTACCAACAGTACCTGATACTTAGCAGATCGGGAAACGCCTATTAGCATTTATATATATCTATCACTTAAGCTAGGTAATAGACTGTGATGGCTTTGGGAAATCGTGAACCTTATTTTCTTCCTTCTAACTGTTCAAAATTAGTCTTTAATTCTTCAATACTGTTGTTGCATTGTTTTTTTTAGTTATAAATATGTATTTAGTTCTGAATTCATGTTTTGAAAACTTTTATTTAAATCGTGATAACTTATTTCTAATATTATTTGTAATACACAATATATAATACATTCAAGATTTTTTAAAGTAACTTGCGAAGTTCAAAGGATGAATTGTACAGAAATATATGACGTTCGCACAAAATGTACAATAAAAATACTTTCAATATAGTTTAAAAATCAAAACAAAGTATATTTTTTGTACATTTGTATTTCATTGCTTCATCAATTATTCAAACAAAATCAACAAAACAGTTGCTAAATGTAATATCTATCATAATGCATATTAAATGTATACAAACAAGTTTATAATCTGTAACGATGTGAAAATTTAAAAACAATTTACACCTGTTAAATATTAAATCCATATTGAACTAAAGAAAAAGTTCGTATTAGTGCCCGGAGTCTTAAAATTAAGTTTTTTTTTATACATAATGCCAAATAACATCCCTCTCATGCACAGCTCTTATTGGTCATCTGGGTTCCGATT
This sequence comes from Mytilus coruscus, assembly GCA_017311375.1. NCBI lineage: Eukaryota > Metazoa > Mollusca > Bivalvia > Mytilida > Mytilidae > Mytilus > Mytilus coruscus. The sequence continues at coordinate 83,967,993 of CM029595.1, read as the reverse complement.
ATTATTTTGGGTCCTTCTTCCGTTTTATTAGCTCTTCAACGTTTGTATAAGGTTTTGGATTTCCTAATATTTTGGCTAAAGCATCATTGAACAGATGCTATTTGGTGAAAGATTTTGTCAATCATCATATCTATAATTCTTAAGAGGGCGGGAAAGTTTTTGCTAAAGTTTTGGTTTTAATAAAAAGCTTAAATATCTTCAAATTGTTCAAATAATAGAAATTAAAAAAAATTATGAACAAAATGTTGAAAGGATTGTTTTATTTATTCAAGTTCAAATTCTTTAAATTTCTAAAGGCCAACTTCCAAGAATTACATATCTGAAGTATTGAGTTCGAGACAAACAGTTAATTTTTTTCAAAGTAGAAATCATATTAAGTCAAAAAGTCGTTGTGAAATAATATTTTACCCTTACCCTAATACCACTGTATAAAAATACGTAATAAACTTGTAATGCTCTCCTGTAAATAAAAGGAGACGGTGGCAAACGTCACTAATCGAGACAACAATCCAACAACTGAAAATCCAAAGACGTTTTGATGTCTTTATGTTTTTGATTAGTTTTTATGTATCAAGAATACAGTTGAGGATGATATAAGACTTCATTCATATATTTCAATCCAGTACAAACTTGGTAATTCTATTTACGTAGAGATAATCTATTATGTGTTGCGCACGTTATTGTGTTAATGCCATGAAATCATACACATTCCAATCATAAGAAGCTCTTTGAAAAATCATAACAGTTAAACTGTATAATCTTTATAACTATAAGCTCAGCAAGTATTACCGTTTATAACAAGTTATTATACCCCAAACAACAAAGTAAATAAGTATAATGTTATTGACCCTTCAGTCCGTTTGTCCATCAGTCCTGTTCTTTTCATCTCAACTCCTCTGAAACCATACAACAGAATTTCAGGAAACTTTGAAGATAATTAAAACATATTATGTAGATGCTCGTATCCACAAGAAGTTTAATCAGTTGACCTTCGTAGGAGTTATGAGTCTTTGAAGCATGCTCATAAAGGTTCTTTAATTGACATCATTTTCAAACTGGTCAAATTATTTTTTTAACTTCGACCTGGCCTTGGAGAAGACATTTTCGAAGAAAGAACTAAAATAACACAGAAGTATACTTTCTAGCTCATCTAGCCCCAAGCGTCATGCCAGGTATTGTCATTACTTAAAACCATAAGTTATCTTCTAAGAAACAATTTCGACATTTAAACGAAATCTTTTACTAATGATACTGGGAAGATCTTTAACTAATTTACAGTTTTTGTGGACAAACCGTTATCCAAGTAAGAAAAGACCACCACAAAGGAACATAAATAGAACCATACAAATAGTACATGAATGCAGGTTCTCAGATACCATCTCGCATATTAAAATCACATCATGCAGAAATGCACCTAATGTGTAACTGTCCTAATTTTGAGTTTTTGCTGCTATCCAAAATCAAAGTTGTGGAACATATTTTATCAGAATCATTTGGTAATCCATGCAATTAGTGTCTCCCTCATGACAGTCTTGAACATTAAAACTAAATATTAAATAAAAGACACTACTAATTTTGAGTGTTTGGTACAGGTTGGCTGTCACAGTGCAACACAGTTAAGCATAGAACTCTATGGGAAAAACAGAGAACTATTTTTGTCAGAAAAAACTGTCAAACATTCAAACATACTATCCACACTGATCTGTGTCCACTCGTACAGTTTAAAAAAATATATAAAATTGATCTCACTTTTACAAATAGAAATAATTGCAAAAAGTAACATTTTGCACGTCATACGTAACAAACTATACGCATAATGTCTTTTAAAATTATAGTTTTCGGCGTTAAACGTCAAATTTCGGACGATTGAGAAGCAAATCGTGCGTATAACGTCTATACGTGAAACCGGAAACAACTGCAATTCAGCTTCTGTAACGCAACAACTCGGACAACTTGACAGGTTTAGAGAGGGATGAAAACGCTTTAAGGTTTTATGTTAATTTTGATGTTTATTTCAATTCAAATATATATATATATATACAATGTATATATTAATCTTAATTTCCAATAAAGGAGATACAACGGTATTTTACAAAAAGATTAAAAAAAACTACGGATAGTCATCATTAAACAGAAACAAAACAGTAATTTATTGTTTTTGGTGTACACCTGCTCTGCTGGTCTCCTGTATTGCCGGATATGGTGTAGTTGTTGAATGGTAGTAAGACGGTGGTGCCTGGTGGTTCCAGTAGCCTTGGTTTGCGAATCCTCCATCTAAATAAAATAATATTTTCGATAAATCTATAATATATTTCATATAACCAAATATAATAATAAATGATTGCACAGTACATATAAAAAGTATCGTTCAGCATTACTAGATCTATATTCAGAAAGTTGTTCATAATTAAAAAAAAATCGTAAAGGTTCCGCGGAACCCAGTGCCTCGCCTACTTTTGCTGTTGTCTATGTTTTCAGTGTGATAGGGGAATGCACATAATAGATTTACAGTTAATGAAATAAAACGTTTGAAATGTATGAAAAAAGTTATGCTTGTAAAAATGAATACAGTATGCAATCAAATCTATAGATTTATAAAAGAGTCGAAACATAAATTTATTGAACGAACAAATGATAAAGAAGATAATTTTTACATTGCTTGATGATTTATCCCTTAATTCATCAATAAAAATGCATGTAAATAGAAGATGCAATTATAAAATTTTGTTCAAAATAATTGATGCAACTGAAAAAGTAGAATATATGTGCAAATAAGAAAATTGTCTGTTATAGGAAATATGGGAAGCATTTTTTCCTCATAAACAACATTTTCAATGATTATAGAGTCAATTCAAATAAAATGATTAACGGCCAGGTGACATAAATATGAATATAAAAATGTATTATCGCAAGATGTTATTTATCAGGAATTGAGTCGTCCTAAATAAAAGTAGTAAAGAATTTGTGGATGTGCCATTTGCAAAGAACCTGAAAGAATAAAAAATTAGAGAATAAAATTTGTTAGTTATAAAATATGACTTTCATGCATAAGTCTGTGATGGTTCCATTATCTAAAATGAATAGAAAATGGGGACTAGGTAATAAATGTTGTTCTTACTGCCGACGACGACGGAATGCAGGATCGCTATGTCTCGCTTTTGCGACAAAAGTAGCAGGCTCAACAAAAATGGGGAAAAAATTATTAAAAATTTTCCTCCAGATACTATCTTTTGATTGTAAGAAGCTTCTGTCCAAGTTTGGTAAAAATCCAGGATGGTTTATGAATCTAATAAATGTTTTAAAAACTTTAACTGCAGACTGTATGTTATGTTAACTAGAAGAAAAACTAAGTCCATTTATAAGTAATATACGGAAAAACAGGAAATAATTGTTAACAAAATTTCCTTCTAGATACTAGCTTTTGATCATAAACAAGCTTCTGTCCAAGTGTGGTACAAATCCAGGATAGTTTAAGAAAGTTATTAAAATTTTAAAAACTTTAACCACAGAGTGAATGTAATGTTAACTGGCAGAAAAACTAAGTCCATTTATAAGTAAAATACAGATAAACAGGATTTTTTTTATACAAAATTTACTTCTGGATACTATCTTATGATCATAAACAAGCTTCTGTCCAAGTTTGGTAGAAATCCAGGATAGTTTAAGAAAGTTATTAAAATTTCAAAAACTTTAACCACAGAGTGAATATTTGTGGACTCCGCCGACGACGACGGAATGTAGGATCGCTATGTCTCGCTTTTGCAACAAAAGTCGCAGGCTCGACAAACAAGAAAAAATGATAAGGACATTCTAAACTAAAACGATAATTCTTTTGAAAGTAAAGCTATGCATTTTTTTTTCAACGTATCATTTTAATATAATATAATGGTTATAGATGCCTTTCAATGCAACATTTTACGGAAACATCTAAAATTAGCAATGTTGTATCAAAATAGTCTTAAACTGCAACTTATATATTTGAGATAATAGTTATATTTTATGGATTCCTCAAAGGTATCAGGTTTATAATACAGTACGCTAGACGAGCTATTTCTCTACACGAGATTCATTAGTGGCGCTAGAACAAAACATCTTGAAACCCAAATCAATTAAGAAATTGAGGAGCATTGAAAATAAAAATTCTAAAAAGTAGGCTAAATCTGACTAAGGCCATCTATGCTTGGAGGTAGAAAAACCTATGTGTTTTGAATGATTTAGACATTTTCAAGCATATATTAATATCTAAACCCCACAAGGGTTAAACATTCTTCGAATTTTGATTTCTTGAGAGCAACAAATTTAGAGAAAACTAGCCATAAATACATTAAAAAAATTAAAGTCTTACCGGCCAGTTGTTGTGCCCCTGATTGTGTTAAGATAGTGTTACCAGCTACATTCGGTGTATTGTACACTACCCCTGCATTCTGTCGTCGTCGACAGCAAATCACTAATACCATAGAAACTACTGATATAAGCAAAGCAACTCCACCAATTGTTCCACCAACAATCCATGCGATAGATTTATAATCTAAAAAAGAAAAACGTTTATTTAATCTTATTTATATTTTAATTGTACTTGTCTTTATTCTTAAATGTATCTCTGGTGTTTTAATTTTACTGTTTTCAACATTTTTAATCTCAGTTTGCACATTTTACTTGTATTTGCTGTTGTTGAAGACAATATAATGCTTTTCACTAATATATTGTACCTTTTATATAAATATCAATTCAAAAGTATCGGCAAATAGGAAGAATGTATCTGACAAATTCATAAAGTGCTCACATGCTCATCACTGGCAAGCTGCTGACAGAATATGAAGCCATTCTGTTCAATTGTACCTAAGAAAAGTGTGACTAAAAATTTAAGGTTCATTCAACATATTGGTAAACAGAATGAAGGTTTCTGACAGATCCAAAACGTGCTCACGCGTTACAACTTATCACTGTCAAGCTGCTGACCAAATGTGAAATCATTCTGTTCAGTAGTACCTGAGAACAGTATGACGAAAGTATCTGTTGGATGAACAGACGAACTGACGGACAGATAAGGTAAATGCAATATAGCACCCACTCTGTACCCCACTCCTACAGAGTGGGTATAATATCGCAATTCAAAGCATAAACAGGAACACATGGTAAATGAAAGCAATAAGAATTGTAATAACTCAAACCACATGTTTTGCATGCTTCTCAGATTTCAATAAACAAATATTGTCACGACTGAACAAAATTACAACATAGATATAGATATAAAACAAAATGGTCAAAACCTGAACAATGTTTAATATCTACATGTAATATAGAGATGTGTATGTGTATGATTCCACCTGCATGGTATAATGAAAAGATGTGTTTAATTTTCCAACCCAGTTTTTTCGGTAATGTTATGTATGAAACTTACAAGTTTAAGCATGTTCTTTCATTCTTTTTTTTTTGGCTAAATAGAAAATATCAATAAACTTTAATGGGGTGAACACCCTTGAGCAAGACTAAAATGTTTCTTTTTTTCTTTCGATGACATTCTGTACAGATTCATTACGGACATTGTACTATTTCGACTTATGAGTTTGAATCTCCCTTTGGTATCTTTCGCCACTCTTTTGTCTTCCTGTACTGTTTACGACTTTAATTGTATGAAATCTACTCTGGAGAACAGCCACCGATATAAGAGTGTAGGTGCATTTCATTCTACAGATTAAGTACTTTGAGCTTGCTTCCAGCAACTGTGGACATTCTCTTTGATTCGGTTATCGTTTTGAAAGAAGTAGCGTTTTGGTATCTGTTTTATCGGGCGGAAGGGGGAAGGGGTTGGGTTGTTGTTTAGAGTTATGTGTTTTTCCTGTATTTATGTTATTGTATATATTCTATTATATGATTTTTGTTATTCAACTGATCGAGGGTTGTAATCTAAAAAAAAATACAACTAATTAACATGTACAATGTACCACGCCACATGTTCATGTCCCAGTCCCAAGTCAACAACCTCGTCAGCAGTTGTCTTCTTTTATTGATTCTGTTCTTGAAAATGGAGACTTATTTTCGATTGTGACGTTGACTCCAAGATTCAGAGTAATTTGGAACAGAAATGACTGTTATACAGGGTAAACAGGCACTGTAACACAACTTAGTACAACACTACATATTCCTTTAAAAATGCCAGTACGAAATCACGACAGTCAATCGTCAACTATAAATCTCGTTTGAAAAGGCTTCTCTATAAAAGTAGGCAATTCGACCATTGATGTTTTAGATCATATCTTAAAGTTAAGTAAATATGTTATTCTCTACTCTTCCTCTAAAACTTACAGTTGTATGTCATATGTGCACTGACTTGCAGTTTGATTTTTCCCTGCGTGTAAATTGAAGAGGTAGTCTTTAGTTTGACATCAACATACTTATTACCCTCCGAACACCATTGTTCTGTTGCAGAAGACATGCTTTGTTTACTGTATGTCTAAAAAATTACAAAACAAATCAATCTAAGGCTTATAATCTCTGCAAGGGAAGCGTAAAAAGAGCGAAGTCATATCTCAGTCCCAAGCCAGGAACCTCGTCAGTGGATGTCTTTTGTTATTTGGATACTGACTCTGTTCTTGACAATTCGCCTAGATATACAATAACTGTAGATACTTTTTATCATGTTGCATAAACGTTCTTTAAAAAAATAAAGTCCATGCGATATTTACTTTTATAATAATCATTTTCAAGTGCCTTTTAAATAAAAAAGCGGGTCAGCCATAAATATAATGTCTTGCAGCATCACCAATGGAATAGCGGCTACCAGGGGTCCTAATGAATGGATATGCAATGCAATAGTTTTCACTCCGGTTTCTAGTATGCAAACCATTAAGAAAACAACATTTTATCCTTTCTACTTACCTTTTCAAGATAGTCATTTAAAACGTCATCTCCCATGTAATACGCCAATTCAACTCCAGAACCAGCATCGGTAATATTCCAATTGGACGCTCGAAGACACACTTTATATTCATTGAGTACGTTATCAGGGTCATATCCATGGAATGTAACTTGACAAGGCGAATATATTTCATCCCCATTCCATGTGATTTCATATGAGTGGTCATTATTTACATAATATATTGACCAACAATCTGAAAATGTCACTGCAACGGAAAATAAGTGATATATAGTTTTATATCCGATTCTTCATAACGACGTAAAACGTCGCAAGTTACGACCAAGTATAGTCATTAACATATGATTTAATCAAAAAAACATGTCATTGAAATTTTCATATTTTTTATTGCAATCCCAAAATTTATTACCAATTTTCCATATATTATGTCCTCCATCTAGTCAAAATCAGAAAGTGGATGGAACCCATTGAGTAATTTAGATAAAAGAGAGTTTACGTTTTATACCTAAACTATTTTACGTTATATCAATAAAAACGATACCATTAGCACTATTACTTACTGATGTAGACATTTATGTTGCATTACATTTTTGTACATCCAATTTTACGTGTTTTTGTAAAATTTGACATCCATAATTAAAATAAAGGAATTTGTATTTCAATGACAAACCATATATTTATTAATTATCTCAGATAGAAGTAAAGTAGTCTTTGTTGGAAATGTCCTACTTATTCCTTTTTATTGCAATAAAGATTATCCTAAATCTATCAAACTTGCAGTTCTGAGTTTTTTTGTTTTTTTGTTTTTGTTTTTTTTAAATTGGCCGTGTCATGAAATATATTTGGCGGAAGTTGACACTATCTTTTACTTTTCTTCCTATGGAATGGGAAAGATAAGGAAAGTTATTAAGATCTAATGTTTTTTTCCCAATCGAAACATATTAATAAGCATATATGTATTTGTAAGGAAAGTTAATAGCGTCCTACCATTTTGTCATATCTAGATATTGATTGACGGTTGAAAGGATATATTGATTTTAAGCATATGATTCCAATTTCAGGTCGCAAGTGTTTCTTGAATCACCTTCAGTAGGTTTGGGAAGCCAAATAAGTTAAAAAAAATGTACGAGATGTTTACCTTGACTAATTTATAACATATACAATGAAAATAACTCTTTATAAATTTGATTCGTCCGAAGTGTATAAGAAATATATAATTGAATAAACTTGGGTTGATAGTTGTCTCACTTTTTTTGGCAAATACCACATCTCCTTATTTTATATATGTCATACTTAAACAAATTACTCTTTCGCATACATACATGATTGTTTCCATGCCACAGTTGCGTGTATAATGGTATTTAATAATACGACAAAAAATCTTTTTTTCATTCCTTTTTCTTCAAAGTAAAATCTGAAAAATAATCCGGTGTGTCAAACTGAAAGAATGAAGACATTGAAATTTTGAAACTTTACTATTTCATGTGTGTGTATTAAAAATGCATTAACAAAAATATCGAAGTCCACATAAATTCAAAAAGGGGAAAACATGACAAATTCAAAAGCTCGATTATATCAACCAACGAAACGACTGAAAAACAACTGTCATATTGATGACAACTATCATATTCAACTGCATGATTGATTGATTGTTGTTGGTAAACGACCAGTGTCTAATATTTCATGCATATTCAAGACCAGGACAAATTGATTATAAATCTAATAGGTATGCTGTGCAAAGTGGCACGACCGGGATTAAGGATTGAACATTTGGGCTGGCATTGGAAAATAAGGGTATGCTGGATACGGGCAGAAATTTTGACTTGTAACAGGTCACGTACCGACCCTCAAAGAGTTGTTACCATGGTTTTAACATGCAAGGAACCTTGACACTCTATCTGCATGAGGCATCGAATATAAATTCCCAATTTCGACATGACGTGACTGCGTAATTGTACATTCGGCTTTGCTAATCAGACGTCCATCTTTAGCATGGGTCTTTTTCCGGATAGGAGAAGCCCGGTGCCACATATGGAGCAGGATCTGCTTACCCTTCCGGAGCACCTGAGATCTGACCACAAGTTTTTGATGGGGTCGTGTTGCTCAGTCCTTAGTTTTCTATGTTGTGTTTTTTGTACTATTGTTTGTCTGTTTGTCTTTTTCTTTTTTCAGCCATTGTGTTGTCAGTTTATTTTCGACTTATGAGTTTGAATGTCCCTTTGGTATCTTTCAACTCTCTTTGAAAGCAGGAGAAAATCATTTAATTGTTTGGTATATTAGTTTAATGCGGCGTACGTAAAATTGACACTGTTTGGCTAGCATTTAATTATATTGTTACAATGGAAGTAACTGCGATATCCGGTATAGACAAAAGATAGTTTACAAATATAAAAAATGTTTTTATTCTCCCTGGGTTAATTGATTCAAAGCAGCTGAATTGAAAAGTACATGAATATAATACCTAATAAATTTCGTATATTACCAAAATGACACAAGAAAACAAATTAAAGAAATTATAGCATAAAACATAAAGCCTACCCTTTATAAAAGATTAAACACCCTTTTCTATCTATCAATTACGTCACCGATTTTTATAGACTTTCAATGATAAAACTTTAACATTTTATTCAAGCTGATAACAGATAAATTTATCGTGTTACCTTGCTGTGTACATGTATCAGTGTGATGTTAATGTATTATATACATGCTGATAAGATATCCCATATTAGTGTAATACATGTACTAGACCGCTTTTGTTACACTATCACAAAAACAAATACGTCACACACAAAAGACATCACTTAATTAAATACAATGCAGACAGTTTTTTTTAAATTGATTATGATTAACACGATGAAATACTAAGCAGCAGGTCAAAAGTGTCTAAAAAACAAACTTGCATTTGTTTCGTGATTACTGAACTACAGAAATGTACGACAAAGAGTTACGAAAAATATCAAAATTTTCTTCTTATATGATTTGGCACTTTTTTTTTTATATTTCCTTATTTGTAATATTAGTAACAGTGTGTTTAAGCAGTATTTCACTAATCTCCTTTCTTTTGGTACCTCGTCTGTCTGTATCTCAGCAGATGAGATAAACACAGCATTTCTAACATACAACGTAGCATTTTCAACCATTAAACTGTTGTGTCATGTGGCCAAAATGCTTCCTATATCCTTTTTGTCGACAAATGTTGCACCATTGTATGTCCTATGTGTCTCTGGCTTTTGTGATAAAGATGGCAGCGGTAATGGTTACTGGAGCAGATCAGTAATGGTAATTGGGATTTTGTTATAGGTAGACCGTAAAACAGCAAAGCTGTGTTCTTTTAATGTAGCACAACAGTTAAAGGAAAGGAACTGCTTATGTTAAAAATGGTGTAGCTTTGTTAAGTTAAAGAAAATTTAATGTTAGTCACCACTGTCTTCTTTTTTTTCGGTTTCCATTCGTCAGATTTTCATTTTATAGGAATTTTAGTTCCTTTGTTGAATATATCTGCGAACATTCGTATATTGTATATTTCTCTTGTGATGTAAGTAATTTTGCGGTTATCTAAAATTCATTTAACGATATCCATTCTTTTTATTTGATTTTTGCCTGCAGGTAATTCATAAAACTACAAATAGATTACTTTATTTAGTTGTATTAGTAAGGAATGTTACAGAAAATTTACGTTCATTTACCTTTGCTTATAATATTAAATAAGAATAGCATTGATGTCTCAAGATGTCAGTGGTTGTCTTTAGTTGTATTTTAATATTTTTGTCCAATAGGGAATTTTGGCGTGAATTACAAATGTTTGATGGCCTCTGTTTCATTTTAATATCTCAAACATATGTGTTCAAGAACTCTAACTTGACTGTTAGTGTTTCTCTCTATCGTTCATAAGCTAGTAAAAAATGAAAATACATAACGGTGTTTGATTCTATTAATAGGGCATAGTTCATAAAATTCACTTTTATTAAACTTTGGACATTCAATTGATTACAAATAGCAATAATGTTGCAAGAACATGCCATAATATTTAAAGAAACAAAATATATTTTGAATATTATGTATATTTGGATACGCTTATACTATGATGATTACTGAATTTCTGAAGATTTATACTTAATTACTTACGAATAATTCAGAAAACGAAATTATATATACATGTATAAAAATTATTTAAGTTTTCGTATCTTTGAAATTAATAACTTTAAAAAAATTTCTAGTAAGATATCTATAATACTAAAATAACGAGGTCCAATTTGTCAGCTGTCATGACGTAAAACGATGAATCAAAGAATTCAACTTTATATATAACTAATATAGTACAATGGTGTTGATTAAAATTACACCACTTTTGTTTTCCACGTAATTAATATTGCCAATAATTAAAAGTTCCGGGTCGAGTCCGACACCGATACCAATAGTATATGTAACATATAGCTTCCGGTCGCATCACGAAATAACATGTAAGTTGAACGGTCTGGAAAAACTTTTTTAAGTCGAACTCAGTTGAACTGAAAAATAAGGCGTAGATACTTTAATTCAGTCACGGACCCGCGATGTCACGGCTGTGTTCTAGTAGGTTTTAGATTTCTTCCAACGTTAATAACAAAAACAGAAGAATCTAATGAAACTAGTTTTCAGTCTTCACTTTAAAGGCAAAAAGGCGCTTAATGCTGTGGATGAATTATTGAATTTTGGACTTTCAAAATTTTTCTTCTAAATAGATTAGTTTTTTTTTTTAATTTTCAAACAAATGCAGAAATGTATTTTATTTTAAGCACTTTGAACTATCATAAGTCGTTCCTACAGTGTACGTTTCATTTCCGGTATATTAAAAATATATAAATTGAAAAATGCACCAGCAAGTATTATCATATATATTAGGAAAATCAAGAATATCTCGAATCTTGAGGAAAATGTCTGGTGTGATAGGAATAGCTGCTTCCACTGCATTTTTTTACTTTTTTTTCATGCAAGCGTCACTGCTTAGTCTTCTGTACACAATGTTAATCCTGGTATCTATGGTGATTTTATTCACTGTATGAGTGTTTCGACGTTTGAATCCTCTCATTTACAATCAGAAATGAAAATTGCTTCAACTGAAAAATAAAATCAAAGAAAGATCTAAAAGTGTAAAATATGAGTACAGTACCAATTGTTCTTTACTGAATCCACACATTTAACATCTACAAAGAAAAGTCTTTCTGCAAATAATCAGATTGTATTAGCAAATTATGTTCTTCTACAAGACATTTTGGACATAAATGACCCTGAACAACACTGTTTCATTTCGAAATGTAAAACCAATAACTGCAAAACCGGTAAAATTTTAATAACAGATGCTAGCAATTTAACTAAAAAAGCAAAGAACCTTATTTTTACAAGAACTGTTCATGTTAAGTCGTATTATTGAACTGATGCCATCCTTTTATGTGGTCAGTTGAATCCTGTCATTTGTCTTAAAGAAGCATTTACAGATATTCTACTGCATTTTGGGATTCAACATATCTGCAAATAACGTAAAACTAGATTACTTCCCAGTAGTTTGATTTGTCAATTACATAATCCCTTACACTATCTATCCCCTTTGGCTTGGTCAGGTGTATTATTTTCCACTTTTTTCGAATAAAGTTGATGACATATCTTGTTGAGGGTAAATCCAAAAAAACGTTTTGGCCTCATAATATTTATAGCATTATTTTAAGTTCTGGCACTCGGACGAAATCGCTGCTGTTTAGTTTTTTTCCCCGAAGTTGTTATGCATTTCATCAATTTTCGTTGATAAAAATTAAAAATTTAAAACAAAATAATAAAGAATCTAATGTTACCAATCCCTCAGGCAAAATAGAACATATATGGTTCTGGCTATTTAATTTAGTCCTTATTACGTGGTTAGTTAGCTGTCTGATTAAAGAATATTTTTTGTATCATAACAGCATATTTAGAAATGAAAAACATAACAAAATTCATATAGACAATTGTAAAATGAATTACTTGTGCAGGATTTCTTTTTCATACATGGAGACAAAAACACGAACACATTACAAGTTGCCATTTCTTTTATCGGGTAATATGTGAGAATGAGGATTATTGAATAATTTTGTTTCAAAACTTAATTCAAGGAAGCTTTAGTCTTCTTTTCAATTATATAGAACACTATTCAATATTTCTTTTCGGGATTTTTTTTCAATAAAATTTTTCGACTGCGGTTTTAGAAACCCTGCAAGAACGTTAATTTTTATAGATTTATTGATGCCTTAATATAATCTGATCACTTCAAAATTATAGATAAATACTGTATACCAACAAAATGTTTTTATCACTGTGCACAAAGCATACATGGATACATACGATGTTTATAATACAACAATACTTTATTTTCCTTTAGGATGATATGATCTTACAAACACATATATTAAACATGCAATATTAAATAGATGTAACTATTGATTTTGCCAGTCAAGCTTAAAATGTAGCCTTAAATGTTAAATCTGAATCTAATAATAACAATTCACAAATTTATCAGCGTGACAGTGGTTAATAGACTGCATGCAGATATATTTGTGTGAACCGGAGATTGTGATTATTTTTTGTGAAATGTTTGAACATCACAGTTTACCCAAATGCATGTATCATAGTTTAGATTTAATACCAGAATCACGTATTCAATATATGTTGAAATAAGAAACACCATTTCTTATTTTCATTTCCAGAGCTGAAAACCCCAGTGAATTCAACTGTTTTGTATTGAACTCTGCATTTGATTTTTGATTTGGCAATAGTTGCATATCAGTTTTTGTAAAGCTGCTTTCTGTATTTGTTAGTTCACAAAATGGTGAATTATATGATTGTTTATTGTGATAAATGTTAACGTTGGAAGCAGTCATTTCTACCTCGAAAATTGTAATATATTTCCCCATAACTATATTGCTTATGACATTAACGGTATCAATTCTACTGCACCAGATGCGCATTTCGACAATTAATGTCGCTTTATGAATATCTAAAAGTTACACCCATTTAATTACAGCTATGTGCACTTAACCGGAACCGTAAAACAACATGCGTATGCTTTTTAAAGGACGAAAAACATTTCAAAACCCCCCAAAAATATCCCTTGAGACTAAATAAAATATAAAGAACATTTCTTTGACATAATTAATACCGTTTAATGGTAAACTGATTCATTTCACTAAATGATTTCGACCTCATCACTCTTAATGTATTATTTTGTGTCTGTACATGTTTATTGCACACTCCTTTTTCAGAATAAAAATCAACAACGATAAGAAGACGCAACGTGCCCAAAGAACTGTAAATAGTTTGTTCATATCATATTTCAGATCAGATTGATTTGTCAAAATAGTGTAAAGAGAAAATTTCACATTATTTACTTTCAACAGCAATGCACACGCGATTATTGCTAGAACAAAAGCCCTGGCATCTTCGGCGGCAGTTAACACCTTTGATGTTGTTTAGTCGACTGGGAACGGTACCGCCAAGACTGTAATGGATTGATCTCTGATTACTGAACCTCGCGTCAGCACAAAAAGGCTCTCTCACAACGAGCAAAGAGTAGACAGTAATCGTATAATATCCAAAACACATACAAAATATGTATGTAGGGGATAACAAATAACAATTGCAAAGATGGCGTCTGATGAATTTGTTTATACTTTTTATGTTCATTTTGGTCACATAGCTCCTTATGTTTAGACATTTAAACATCATTGACATTCACTTGTTTTGGTTTTAACGTTCTTGACGTAGGTTGAACAGAAAAACGCTGAGGACGCACAGAATTTTAAAAGTATTATTTTTTTAATTTTTGTTCAACTTTCGATAGCAGTTGCTTTGAACATATAAGCATATATTTACATATACCATACTTCGTATGCAGCATCTTTAATAAATTTATACGAACGATTGTTAAACTGTCCAGATAACGATCTATAGCGTTTCAAAGATCTATCTGTAAAGTTAAATCCACAGGTTATTTAGTTCACCTTGTTAGCGTTTCATGAATTTCTATTCTAATATGACGTCCTTATTACGCTTTATAAACAAAACCGTGTTCTAATTAGCACAAAATATGTTTGACACATGCGCACAAATTTACTGTTTGCATTCTCGTTATTTTCATTTTTATCCTAATAAAATATATATATTTTAGCTGCTTACATAAAATTATATTGTATATTGTTATTAAAACATCATATATTTACCCTGCTATTAGTTTTTAAATTTATTAAATATGAAAATGTAATGTGCATAATTCATGGGGAGGAAGCGGGAATAGCCAAACATTCCTACGGTATTTTCGTACGCTTCGACCTATAAAATTGTTGTATTTGTCCTATCAGAATCGAAATAATTTCCATTTCTGATTTCTAGCTGAGTAGCAGAGTAAGACACACATGTGCAGGTGAAGCCTATCAACGTTTGAATTTTGATTTTCAGATATGTTTGGACCCGAGCCTCACTGATGCCATTAATATTTGAAATGAGTATTTGTCAGTAAAATTGGTATTACTATAAACAAATAACCATGCACTAGCCGAGCTGTTTCTTCAGAAATTTACCTTGAAAGGAGATTATCTAAAAATCTCATTTGAAAAGTATGATTTAGCATTTTTTATACTGCTATGCAAGTAAATGAATGATAAATCATGCCAGTAGATTGTAGATTCGACTGTTTTGTTTTAGTCCTTTTGTTGTTGATGTTAACAAACGTCTTACGCAGTTGCATATCTTATTGATTATCTCAAGCGGTTCTTGTGAAGTTATTGTTGCGACACGTCATGAATACTGCAAACATTCTATTGAAAACATGTGTTCTTTGAAATTTTAAATTAACAATTTATATTATATGTCGACGTTTAATCGCAATGCGTTGTCATTCGAATTATTTATTATTCATATGCAAAAACTTGTCCAGAAAAGCGCTTCGGACGCATTAAATTTATAACGTGTTGTTTTCATTTATTGAAGTCAATGGTTGTTTTTGTTAACACGCTTTGTAAATTTGTATACAAACATTAATAATGCGATTTATATAACATTAACTGTGTCATTAGACGGAAGGAAATTGTATCTAAAGAATCATATAACAATTTCATTCTCCTGTTGCACACATTAAAGGAATTTAATAATTTAATTGCATAAAACATCTTATGATATAAATAAGGAACCACAGATCTTTTACGAAAATGATGAATGCACGTTGCGCATATATGACTGTCGACATGAGTTACAAAATGTTTACGTTCCTGATTATTATCATGATTACACAAGGTAGGACGATTGTAGCTTTTGCTTTTGTATTACATCTTACAAAGTCTACCCGAATTATTTCAGTTTGCAAAGTATTCCGCTCAAACAGGTGCTAGGGCCGTCTTAAACTTGCAGTGAGTTGAATTTTTTTTTTACTGCGTGTTGAAGGCCTCAATGTGACTTTGAGATAAAGAACGGCAATTAAAGCGCTGTTCCTTTGCTTTTTGTGTGTTATTTGCTGAGCCGTAAGAGCAGGGGAAAACGAAAATATATTTTCGATGTGTTGTCTCATTAATCATTAACCCTATGATATATTTATTAAAGTTATCTAAATATATCACAAATTTAAGACATGCCCTGTACAAAGAAGGTCCTCTTCCTCTCCCCAAAAAACCAGAAGTCAGCAATATTTGTATTGAAATGCATTTATACCTATATGCTGCTAAAAACACGAGCATTTAGAAAATCCAGTCACGGTGTTAAAGTATACATAAGAAGCTTTAAAAGAATTTTAAACAACGAAACTGGCTGGGGTAATTGATTAAGAACTGCTTAACGTTCAGCGTCATATATTGCGGAATTTTATAATTTGAATTTGAAACCTTTCGTAATTTTGAGTCCTCAATGCTCTTCAACTTCGTACTTTATTTGGCCTTTTTAACTTTTTTGATTCGAGCATCACTGATGAGTCTTTTGAAGACGAAAGGCGCGTCTGGCTTACTCAACGTTAACCCTGGTATCTATGACGAGTTTATTCACAACCACTGGGTCGATGCCACTGCTGGTGGAGGTTTCTTCATGAAGGTATCACCAGCCCAGTAGTCAGCACTTCTGTATTGACATGAATTATCATTGATATGGTCATAATTATAAATTAACTGTTTATAAAACTTTAAATTTTTCGAAATACTAAGGATTTTGTACACCAAGAAATAAATTACTGTAGCTGTATTTGGAAAAACCTTTCTGAATTTTGGGTCTTCAATGCTCTTCACTTTCGTACTTTATTTGGCCTTTTTAAATTTTTTGATTCGATAAATAATACAATTGTTCAAACATTCCACAGATAATCAAATATCCAACATTCTAAAAAAAAAACTCGCTCTAGTTTAACGGACAACTTTAGAAAAAAGAAAAGTTATACAAGGCGCTCACATTCAACAAGTTTCATTATCACGACTAAATTAGTTTAATTACCTTTTTCGAATGTATTCCTTAGACGTTCATGGCACACGATGTTCTGCTCTGAATGGAACGTGTAAAATGGAATGTTTACCTACAGAAACATCGCTCACTGGGCATGGGTGCTGTCATCTTAAGAAATGTTGTTACGGTAATTATGATATGATATTTAAATATATGTTAAGACAATTTAATAAAGCATATATGGAAAGTGAAATTTTGGTGTGGAGTATGGGTTGTATGTTGTTGTAAGGTAAAGAGGTAGAAAGAAATAACACTTTATATATTTCGTACGTCCGGAGCGCTTAACTAGATTTTTCAACATCTGAAAATCATTAAACCTGAACATTGGAAAGCCGGAAGTAATAAATACCTATAAACTGAAGAAGCTATATGACCAAACGGAAAATAAAGAAAATAGTGTTATTCATCTAAAACCGACTTTGTCGGAGAAAGTTTGAACCTTTGTTTTCTTTAATAATTTTTAAATCTATCAACGGAGAAATTAATATGTAAGGTTAAAGATAACCTTAAGTTAGTTTAGCTCATATTTTGATTTTAAATGTTTGGCAATTTCATACATTTTTGGATTAGAACGGTGACGAAGCAATATACTTTTCTTACGTTTATCACTTGTAACAGACGGGTTCCACAAGTGGATCAAAACTAGCTCACCACGTCGGTGTATCTGAGATAACTCTCATATATCAATTTGTTTTTTGTTGTTAAATAATTAATTTTATGAAGTTTTCTAGGATAGTGTTTGTCCTTTCTGTGGTTCGGTTATCTATATAAAAGTAAAAATATGTGGTATGATTGTCAATGATACAATTATCGACCAGAGACCAAATGCATAGATGTAAGAAACTATAGGTCACCAACCGGCCTTCAATAATGAGAAAAACCAATACCTTTAGTTTTCTCGTTTGAATTGTTTCACATTTTTCATGTCCGGGCCTTTTATAGCTGACTATACGGTACGGGTTTTTCTCATTGTCGAAGGCCGTATGGTTACCTATAACTGCTTTTACCTTCGTCATTTGAACTCTAGTGGACAGTTGTCTCATTGGCAATCATACCACATCTTCTTATTCTTATAGCGTATAGAAAACTATAAAAGTCAGTTTGATTGTCCTACGACAACTTGTGATGCATGTATGTCATTTCTGTATTTTCTTATTTTTGTGTAGGTAACATACTTCGAATAATTCAATTTTATTGTTTAGCATAAAAATAAAAAGGCAGTTCATAGGTAAAGCAGATTATTCTTAAAAAAACTTCTTAACAACACATTTTTTCTCACTTTCTTCATTCAACAATAGAGCGCCGGATAGAGTAAGGGAACGTTCAATATTTTTACCGAGGAATTGGCCGGTGCAAATTTGGGCGGGCCAGCTACTACTTCTTCACGTTTTCTATCCAGCAGGGTAAAATGATATTTTGCATGGCAGAAACTTTTTGGGGAAAACTGTGAAATGGAGACGCAACCTCATTTTTATTTATGAAAAAGTATATAATTTTCCTGTTTAACAAACAATTTATTTTTAAATTTTGCATATTGTACAATAGATTAGGCTTTACATTATTCAAAAATTCTCAAAGTTGACTATCTGAATGTATTACCAACCGACAAATCTCCTTTTCACCTACTGATTAAAAGCATAAAACTTAACAGCCATAAACCTAAACGAAAAAAAAAATTGCAATGATAAGAACAGTTTATAATGTAGCCGTTAGGTTTGATGAAAATCCCAGATGATTTGAAGACATTGTTTAAGTTGACTTCTATCATCTTAATTTAATCCCAACTGAAAAGTGTCATTTTTGCAGACCCTGTATTTTTTTAAAGCGTTACAATTGAAAGTAACAAACCTAGTAATTGAAAAAAACATTCCAATTTGTAAAAATATTAAGTTATGGAGATAGTTATTAAGTTGTATGGAAATAAATGTGCATTTGAAAAGCTAAATACAAATTTTATAGTTGGCTATCTGAATTTATCCTTACTGAACATCCCGATGTTTTCACCTATTTATCTAAGGTCATAACATTTGACAACAAACAATCTTTATGACAATACACATTGCAATTTGTAAGACCAGTATATAAAGAAAAAAGTTGTCAAGTGTTGTGAAAATCCCATATGATTCGAAAAAGTAATGATAGTTTTGAAAGATAACAATTTTTAATTTTTACGTAGTCATTTTTAAAACTAAGTTATTTTTTCAAATAATGAAGGATTAATTCATATTTTAAACTGACGTATTACCAGTCCGCTCAAGCGTTTTCATATGTTTGTTCCTTTAACAACATTTTATTCCAGTTATCATCCGCATAAAAATGGAGGCAGACCCTTTGTTTCCCTTCCCTGCACCTTTATAACTAATTTTAAAAAACCAAATTACAGGATGTGTTGCTATATTTTGGTATACGTAAATACATAAAACAAGCTTTTGTTCTGAGTTTTTTTTAACTATCATACTTTTATATATCTAAATCTTTATAATAAGTCAATCACTGCATGCCATTGTTGTATGTTTGTTATATTCTTTTGGAGATTGATTTGTTTTTGTTTGGTAGTTGAAGTTGTGTTTTGAATGTGCCTGCTTCTTGTAAATAGAGCTCGTTGGCAATTAGGTTTTTATTGTAAAATTTCCAAAGAATTTTGTAATGTTGTTACAATTTTGCCTGCACTGTAACTGGGTGGTGTCTGCCATGCACACAACAACTTAAATAGCCTGTTGTGTGATTGTAGTTGTATTGATTACGGAAAACGAAAACAATTTTACAGATGGACGTCAAACAACTACAAATTATTAAATCACAGACTATTCACATTCAGATATTCAAAAATTAGCTTTTTCAAACTAAATTACTTTTACATTCAAGCTTAAAGGATCATTTAATAACAAATTTTAAACACATGAGATCATATTATTTAGATAAAAAACTTGCATGATCCATAGCCCAGTATTTATTACGTTTGTGGTGACCTGAAATAGTATTGATATGTTCGGTTTCTGCAAATTTGCCGTTTTTAAAATGTAAAATATTCGAAACATTCCAAAAAAATTACCCATATCAGCGGCACGTCTGTGTATACCTTTATATAGGCAGATACTCCGCCCTCCCCCGATGCTATTACCACGTAGACTTAGTATGACATTGAAACCTAAAAGAAAATGCATAAACCTATTTTCTTTCCAAACCAATACACTAATTAGATTAAATCTGACTAGAAATCTTATGGTATTCATTTTAAAATCACACCAGTCAGTGCCAAAAAAAAAAAAAAAAAAAAAAAAAACACGTGGTGTGTGGAAGGTAAGCCGCTACCATGGATCATTATCGGGTGTTGTTATATAGCTGGTTAGGACCAACTACTCGTTTATTTGACACAGGATAATAACCGTCCAACATAAGCCTAAATAATTTCTGCTTGTTAAACAATAATTTGTTTACAATACTCAATTTTTTTTATTATAGACAAAAGTTGTATGCAGAAGTGACAAATAACCGAAAAAGAGTTAGTGTGTGGATTTGAATGGCGGGTGACACATGCATAGTAGAAGATGCTTACCCTGTCGACACACTCGTTCTCGCTTTAGGAGTTCATGCGATTCCCTCATTTTTTGTTTGTCACCTTGTCTTCTTAATCGACCTTTGAGATCTGAAAATCGGTAAACTACTGGCTAGCGTTTCAACAAAAAAAAAACTTCGTACGATTTATGTTTACGAATATACGTACGAGTTACGTAAGATTTCAATTGTGAGTGTTTCACATAGGTGTTCGTAAACGTATACTTACGAATACAAAAAGGGGACTCTCTTACACAGCCCGATAATATCTAAAAAGAATCTTTCAAAACCGGGTAGAAAACTGATATCACAGATTATTTTCAGCTCAGCTTTTAAAATCGTATTCTGAAATGTTCATCAGTTTTAATTTTTTTTTTGGTATGGTGAAAATGTATTGTGAGGTATGGGTCCCGTCCATTTGTTTTAGTTATTTGTTTGTTTGTTTGTTTGGTTTTTTAGGGGGGGGTCCTCAGTGCTGTTTTTTTATTAGGAAAACTAGCTCTAGGTGGGTTTTATTTTTGTAAGCTGGATATGTTTTCGACATTGTTTAAGAATGACGAAATCATAAAAAACGGACAAATGCATAAGGACTTCGACATTTATTGAAGCCAAATCAAAATAAATTTCTGAATTGTTTGCATGAAATTGTACGCATCTTCAAAGGTTAATCATAAACTCGTATAAGTTTACGATCGAATATACGACAAAATCTTACTTACGACTTTTTATGAAACGGTTAAAATTTTACGATTAGACGTACGACCAGCGTAAGATCTAAGATTATCGTACGAAATTTTGAGAAATGATGCCCTGTTGCCTATATTTAGCAGAAATCTACTACAAAGAATAAATAATATTTTGAAGAAATCTTGACTTGCTGTTCTTGAATAAGTTCAAACCCATAGCATACAAAGCAGACGGGAATGAAGCCTTTATAAGAATCGATAACGCTCATTAGGTGTTTTCGTTTATCTAAGAAACATTTGTTTTTTGGGACATTTTTTATCGATGCATATTTCTTATGTTTGTGTTTCAAATCGTTCTAGTTTTGTTTTTCGTCATATATTACTATGATTATATCCTAAAACAAATACTTATTTATTGTTTGCATTTATTTCTTAAAGTTTGGTATATATTTTACAGCTCCATGTGAAAGTGGATGGCTTTTTCTTCCGGGTTCAAATTGCTATTTCTTCAGCACAACATCCGAGGACTGGGAAACTGCCAAGGTAGTACCTTAAGATAACATATTACTGTTGGCTAACCAAAGAAGCAGGATTTATAGAATCGATACTTGTATATTAATATTGCATTATTGCATTATTCGTTTTTACACCCATATTTGTATAGTAACATAAATAACTGCAGGAATATCTGTATTATTTGTCAATTTTATCATTACATCATTTTATTTTATTTTTTCTACTTTCAATTTGTATTAAACCTTATTTTATAACAATCATACTAATCATTAATAACCAATTATTTTGTTATTTTATTTAGTTCAATATTATAGTGTATTGTATTGTATATTGTTTTGTAATAACGATGATTATTCTGCTCAGTAATGGGCGCCGTGGTTGGCACAATAAAGTATCTTGTATCTTGTATCTTGTATTGACATCAAAATTTATCTTGTATATCTAACACTATGTACTAGGGCCTTAAAACTGATCTGTAAAAGTTGATTTTTATTTGGGAAGACGATTTTGATCTGAATTTACTGCCGTTGTAACATTTGTTATCGGAATTGTTAAACTACAACCTACTTTGTCTATTCGCGTCATAATAAAAGTTTTAGAAACTAATTTAAGCCTTTTTAGAGTTTATCTTAATTATATGATTTATCACAAAACGACACTTGGGGGATTCTTTTGACCGTAGGAGATTTTGGATGTTCTGTTAATGCCCTTTTTGTTTTTGTGCTCTCGAACATTTTATCTTCCAAAAGTGTTGTCTTGTGGGTACCTGTTGAATGTTAATCTAAAACACGTTTACGCTATCAAACATAAACTTGATTTTTTAAATACCCTAGCTTTACGTTTCAATAATTTTCAACTACGTTGTTTTACTACAACTTCAGTAAAACACCACACAAAGTGTGTTATCAGTTTAAGATTTATACTTTGTTTCAGACACGCTGTATGTACCTCGGCGCTAAACTTTCAGAACCTGTAACACAATCAGAGATAGATTATATCAGTAACATAGCTAGATCTAGGAATGGCAGTAAGTTGTATTTAGTAGAGCAAATTTGTCAAACTCTTATCACAAGTGTTTAATAAGTTTTATAATACATTCGTGTGATGATATTATTAATGATAATGTCAAACTCTTATCACAAGTGTTTAATAAGTTTTATAATACATTCGTGTGATGATATTATTAATGATAAGTTAACAGTTTATTTGTATACTCCCGCTCCGAAGGAGGGGGTATTCTGTTTTAGCCTGTCTGTCCATCCGTCCATCCGACCGACCGTCCGTCCGTATGTCCTTCTGTCCTATTTAATTTCCGTCGCATTTTTTCAGGATCCACAAATAATAGCTTCCTGAAATTTTTTATCGAAGTTGAGCTCTCACGAACATGTTTCACCCCGCCACATTCTCTCTGTGACTGTCCAAAGAAAATTAAAAAAAAAATGCTAACACCAAAACGATTCAAATCTAGGTTAAGGATGTGTTATTAATTTGTTGATTTAAGATGTTCTCGTTGCTTTTGAATACATTTCTGAGTTGTACTTTTTTAGAGAGAAAACAATTAATGCACGATCTATATTTTATGTCTTTTATTAAATTCTCTGTTAATTCAGAAATTATTAAGAAATTTGGGTTAATAAAGTTTTGGAATGGATACGACCTGAAGACTATCGGCCAAATATGAAGAAAACCAATGTAGTGAAGTGTAAGAAAATTTGTATTTTTGTTATTTATGAACGATCAGTAAATTGTTCATGATTTAGAAGATCAAAAGCGTTACAAAGATCCAGAAATACTGTCCATACTAAATCGCCTTCATCAACGGCTTTTAGCTGTTTATGCTATCCGTGTTTGGGAAATACAAATTTGTTATTTTATCAGTATTTTTTTTTTATATAACACTTATTCAAAATGGTCAAGGTGGTGAACAACGATTATACACAGATTGTTATATCTTTGCATCTAAGTACCTAGTAAAAATATTTGTGACGTCAAATTCTAGAATTTTGATACGCCCGTTTACGGGACGTTTTATGTTGTCCGTCCGTCCGTCCGTCTGTCCGTCCGTCGTCAACATGTCGGACAATAACTCAAAAACGCTTTAACTTATTTGCATGAAACTTTGGTGAATTGTTTATATCTATTGACGTGAGCTCCCTTTTGATTTTTATAAATTCTAGATTTTACGTTTCCGAATAATGGGGTTTTATTCATTAAAAAAGAGGATTTTCCAGTTTTCGGACAATAACTCAAAAGTGTTTGAGTAATCATGATTGGTTTATATCTATAAAATAACCTCCCTTTAGTTTTTTTTTTTTTTTTTTATAAAT
The DNA here is from genome assembly GCA_017311375.1 of Mytilus coruscus. NCBI lineage: Eukaryota > Metazoa > Mollusca > Bivalvia > Mytilida > Mytilidae > Mytilus > Mytilus coruscus. The sequence continues at coordinate 83,943,556 of CM029595.1, read as the reverse complement.
TTCTGATATGACATTGAGTAGTTCTGGAACTTTATTCTTTGAAAAAGCGACGAGCGAAGCATGCGCTCATGGCGCAGCTCTTTATTATAATTGGAATAATTTTCAATAGTGCACACACAATGCATTTGTACATAAACGAAAAAGGAAAAATGCATGTAAAAGCTAATATGCCAACAACAGAACTACCTGCACAATCTAAACTATATATTTTTTAGTTTGAGACTCCGATAACATCGCTCCTTTAGTATAATAAATATAATGTATTATCTATAACTTAGACGACAGACACACAAATGACAGTCACCCTTTTCTGCCATTGACAGAACGCCAATGACACCTACATCGTACACATAACAGAAAAATAAATAATTCAAACGCAAATTCAAGATGGCTGACAGCCCGTTGTGCGTGATGGACACCAGCTATAATTGTATATTAAACATAATCGTTAGATATCGTGAAATAAACATAACAAGAATGTGTCCATAGTACACGGATGCCCCACTCGCACTAACAGACGGACGGACGAACGAACGGACACACAGACCGAAAAACATAATGCCCCTCTACTATCGTAGGTGGGGCATAAAAACAGTAATCAATTGAAATTATTCAATAACATAATAGAAGCTGTACGTTTGACAAATTTCCCCCTCAATGATAGCCAAGGCAGACCTGCAAAAACTGCAAACGAACCCACCTTAAATATGACAACAAGACCCCTGGTTGGACAGTTCAAAATAGTCATTTCGAAAATTAACGATTGCCTGCCGACAATACAACATTTTCCCACAGGATCTCGGTTAGGATATTAAAATTTTGTTAAACAATGTTTTGCAATTTTTTTTCGTATTTCCGGTCTATTTGTATTACATTATTAACGTTTGTTTACATTGGCATCAATATTTCTTTGTTTTCTAGCAATGTGAAGTTTGCTATCCCTATCCGTATACTGAAAAATCAAGAAGGACAGCTAACCGAGTCCCTGTGCATTTTCCAGCATTGATCGAAACGCTGGAAAATATTAATATTGACCATGAATGTTTATCAATGAATTAGATATTAATTAACGTTAAACTACCAATGTAAAGGTATGCATTTGTGAAAAAGTTATAAGTGGCCATGGGATCAAATTAAAGTACTTTTAACTTGCCAGGACGATGCTAGATATATTGAAGGATGTAATCAGATCATGGTTAATAATAAGTTTTGATGGACATACGTGTGTTTTCCGATTTTTTAAACAATTAAAGCACTGTAAGAGAATTATATACGTGTTCGAAATAAAACGTGTCGGAGGGAAAGGGTTATTAAATGTCTTCGCGATTACGCACTCTTTCATCTTGACAATACCTTTTATTCAAATATTATCCTCTTACAGTATTTTGTAATGCTCATGCATATGCGTCAAATCAACAAAGGATGCAATTAGTCCGGTAAAAACTACCTATAAAATATAAACTGTCACAAAAATCACCAGAAGCCATTGTTATCAATTACAGTACATGGTTCCTAAATATGGAAATTTTAGAAGAAGTATTTAATATAATTTATATATACATTTAAAAATTTACGATATGGTAATAACAAATGATCATTTATACAAATTACAGTCATCGATTTCAATTTTGATTTCATTCAAAGCTTTTTGGCTCGGTGGAACAGACAAAGATAATGAAGGAACATTCGTATGGACGAGTGATAACAGAACTATCGGTCTATCTAATTGGGCTGGTAGAGAACCAAACAATTATGCTAATAGGGAAGATTGTGTAGCTGTGCATGCCAAGTTGGGTTTTTTGTGGAATGATAGCCCATGCGATTCGCGTTCTCGCTTTACCTGCGAAACAAAGTATGTATAGTAATAATCATGATAAATTATTGTTTATTGAACGTCCAGTGGCAAATATTTCATGTTTAACAAATAAACAATAAAATCTTATAGTTAGGTTTTTCATAGAGGGATGATCGAGATAGAGTGGGAATTTCGACTGCTACTGATAAATGAGTTTATGATGGATAGAGGCAGAAATTTTGCCTTACAACATGCCACCTATGGACCCTTCAGAGAAAGCAAGGGCTTTTAAGCGTGCAGAGGGAGTGGCGTTCTCCCTAGCTGACGCATCAGATTTAACTTTCCCATTCCTATCGTATGTTGATTGGATATTATGCATCCTCAACAACCAAATGAACACCGCTCTTAAAAGCATGGATTTTACAGCCTGATGGTGGAAGTCAATGGGCGACCATGTTTCTATACCCTGTAGCAAACCTATTGGAGATGTTTGAATGAAATTTTTATAAATGATCAATTCTAGTATATTTTTACATTAATGGCTTATGATGTGTAGTGTAAGATATTATTGACAGATAAATAGATGGTGTTGGGGAGGGGATACAGCAGTCTATTTCCCGAGACTTTTATCTTTAATGAGTTTATTCACCATATATAAACCTTCAATTACCTTTTCATTAATGATTGTTCACATTTGTCAGTCATTTACATTTTCTGATGTTGTAATGTTAAATACGGGGCTATTTCACTAGCTTTTGTGCTACATTTTTCTCATTTGAAAAAGCACACAAATAGTGAGAAAACGTGATAATTAACACTCACAAATCGTGTACACTCTTGATAATGAAGGACGTAATGTCATTTTAGCATCCCCCGATTTTCACTGGCATGTCGTGGTTTATATCTGCAAATGTGCCTGTTCAAAGAAATGTATAGTATCGTTTACTTGTTTGAATGTCAGCAACTATCTAATTTAGTCTTCGATAACACCAGCGAAATGCAAATTCAAACTTTATTTTCATCTACCTGTGTTTAAAGTAATTGCAAATGGCTGATATTTTTGTTTGAGCATATTGTTTTTCTTAAATTGTTTAACATTTCACAGCGGTATAACATGTTACATGTAACAGTGTATGTTAACTGGTGTTAATATGTCTTTTGATTGAGTTAAGACATTTTAATTGATATTTTATAGTGTGTCTTTCTATTTTGTGATGTTACACTGTTGTTTCAGATAAGGGTGAAGGTTTGGTACCATTAAAACGTTTAAACCCGCTGCAATTGTTTGCACCTGTCCTAAGTCAGGAATCTGATGTTCAGTAGTTGTCGTTTGTTGATGTGGTTCATAAGTGTTTCTCGTTTCTCGTTTTTTATATAGATTAGACCGTTGGTTTTCCCCTTTAAATGGTTTTACACTAGTAATTTTTGGGGCCCTTTATAGCTTGCTGTTCGGTATGAGCCAAGGCTCCGTGTTGAAGACCGTACTTTGACCTATATTGGTTTACTTTTATAAATTTTGACTTAGATGGAGAGTTGTCTCATTGGCACTCATACCACATCTTCTTATATCTATTTAATAGATTTTTGATGCCTAACGGTTATTCAATCACGCGGAGTTGAAGCATAATGCTAGCTTCTTTTCATTCTTTTCACGAAGCCCAAGTATGAAATTTGTGTTCATTTATGACAGCTGTTTATCATGTCTATCATTTATCATGTTTGAGTTTAAAGTATTTTCCTTTTGGCCTTTATACACTTTCATAGTTTTACACAATTTGAACGAAAAACAACTTGTAAATAATCGGAGATTCTGAGGGAATGATAAAATGGCTAAAAGAAGCGAGAGATAAACTTCTTTAAAAATATGTTTTCAGTCTACTGTTGGGATATTTATTTATTTATTTATTGGCAAATATTACCGTTGTTTACATATAAATATTTAATGTGGATATATATTTCTTCGCTTAATTAAATGCATGGTGCTAAACAGAATACGGTAATAAACGGATATATGAAGTAAGTATAATAAGACGAAAAATTCATTCGTAATATTCCACTGCTCTACGATGTCGAGAAGGAGAGATCGTTTACAAGGAGGCCTGAATTATTCGGGTATACTTGTGTTGTAGATTGTGATCCTACTCAGACAAACATACTACTTTTTAATGTTGTTGTTTACTAAGAATAGTAGATACAGTTACATTAATGAATTTTTTTTTGAAGGAGAAATACATTTGAAACTATTTGTGCGTGCATTTATTTACTTGTCCGTGAAGTTGTACTGCAAATTTAGGGCAGATGTGCTACATAGTGTGCTTTTTTAAAAGAAACTCAGAAAACCAGAGTACTATTTTTAGTAGGACTAGTAGTTGACTTTTGGACCGCCCTGTGTCAATACAAAATTGTAAAATCGGTTGATAAATGGCATGTAGAAAATTGATACACGTACTATTTATGACAACATTGCGTTATAAAAGCGTATATTTTAAGTTTCGGAAATTATTATTTTTTCAATATTTATATAGAATTTTGTTGACCCAGAAAACGGCTAATATTGTAGCAAATGACAAATTAGTTCAGCGGTTATAACACAGGATTTAGCTAAACATTAGCTAATTTCCGCACTGATGGTAAATATTATATATGCAACTTACACATATATGCGTCTCGGTGGTCACCAGTTGCATAAGTGTAAAATGTACAGTTTAAAAACAATTGAACACTACTATTTCAAAATTTTCGTAAACGCCAATTATTATCACACAGATCAAACGTACAAGAAACAAGTTTAATTGATACGTGTCTTGATATCTTTAATATAATTCGGACTACAAAATTAATAGGATATCCCTACCCTTTTTTCAATAAGACGAATTTACCGTAGGTGCTTCGTTGTTCAGCCGACGCTGAAAATGGTAATATCAGCCAGAATGTTAGCCCAAAACATTATATCTATAACGTATCCGCCAAGGACTGGTGACACCCTAGGGGACGAAACGTCAACCAGAAGTGGCGTCGAACCAGCGGTTGTAAAAACTCTATCAATTAAACTAGGCTAATAATATGTTACGCCAGACTCGTCAGTGGCACTCAAATCAGTTGGAACATCAAAATCAAATATAAATTTGAAGATCATTGAAAACCAGAAATTTAGAAAAGTTGTGCCAAACACGACTGATGCGATGTCTCGGATCGAAAAACCTAAGTTTGTCGAAAAATCAAAATTGAAGAGAAGAAAATTTACAGAATATTACCGTATCATTTCATGTCAACACAGATGTACTGACTTCAGAACTGGTGACACCCTTGTAAAAACTATATCAAATAAACTAGGCTTATAATATGTTACGCCAGAAGCGCGATTGGTCTACATTATAGTAACGTTCGAATCAAATCAGTTTGTATATCTAGAGTATCCAATCAAAACAAAACAAATTTCTAACAAATTTGGAAAATTATCAACAAATTTTCAAAATCACGACAATCGATTGTAAATATCTTTCTCCCGGTAAATTTGAGATATAAATGATTTTTCACACTTGTGTAATAAAAGAGTATATTTTAAGTTCCCAAAAACATATATTTATTCGTATATGCATATATAATCTATGAGTAACGATCTGATTTTGTGTTTAGAAACATGTTTATCCCTTCCACATTCTTAATGTTTGTCCCAAGCAAGGAGCCCCTAGTCCAGCGGGTGTCGTTGGTTGCTGTCTGCGGTAGTAATTTCACATTTAAAGTTATAAGCTTTAATATGGTCGTTGGTTTTCTCTGGTGAATTGTTTTACATTTTGTTATCCTGTGCACTTTTGTACTAATTACAAGTCTATATGGTATGGGTTTTGCTCAATGTTGAAGGAGATATGTGTGTACATAGCTGTATGTTAGTTTTATATGGTAGTTGTCTTATTTGCAATCGAGCCTTATGTTGACGTGTCAGTTGTGCCCTTAAATGTTACCTCACTTAAATAGAAGAGATGTAAACTATAACTTTAAGTTCATTACTTTAAAAAAGAAGGTTCGCTATCTCTTAAGCTAAGGGACTTGGCTAATACTTTTAAGATATTAGTAACACTTGTGGTTTAACAAAAAATTATCAAAGAGTCTTAAACGGTTTAATTGCGCGAAGAATCATACTATTATCCAGTACCATTCACTGTAGAAGTAATTAAAATGTATAATGGATTGGAAATTTCCATTGTAAAAGATTATGATTTTGTTTCTTTTCAGGCCTTTGACTATCTGAACAAGACCATACCATAACCACGCCACACCTAACATGAAAGAAAAATGAGATTTCTATATAAATACAGATCGAATCATACAATTTTGCAACTTACGATAGATTAATCACTTCTTGTAAATCATTAACGTAGATGTTTCTGTCGGTTTAAGGTTTCCATACTTTTCTGAACTGCTTATTTCATATAATAAGTTTTACTTACCAAAACATTGCCATTAATTTACAATATTTACTCAGAGAAAAAAAAAAAAAAACACTCACTAGGCATCAAAGTATATGACAGAAAAAGTTTTCGAAGGGACAAAGAACAAATGTTTAGATTTTATATGTTTTTAGCATTTGGAAAATAATTAGTAATATAAACTAGCTGTCAGCAGCTTACATGTCACCAAACCGCTTATTAATATTAGCAGAACTAATTTTACTGCTCAAGATACACGTTTAGCCATAGATAGATTTTGCTATTTTTTAAGGTCCTTTTTGGTTATAACTGTTTCAACTGTTTAGGTTCTTTTACATCCTTGGCTTTCAAATATTCGGCTTTGAGCGTTCCTGATGAATACATATGTTAACATACATATGTATGAGCGTACCTGATGAATACATATGTTAACATACATATATGTATTTTGCTGATCATCAACTGATCACAAAAATACAATTATAAACCGAAAATTGCAATTAACATCAGTTGGCATCGTCTTAAAAAGCAACATTTAAAGGGTCAAATAACACTTGAATGATGATAAATGATCATCCAAAAACGCCATTATGCATGCAATCATTTCTAAAATGTAATACTTGTATATTTGATAGAAGTATCTCCTTATGAATTTATTAAAATTGTCTCATTGTCATCTGTATTGTTATGTATTATTTTATTAAGACACATACGTGTGTTAGCCCAAGGCTTAGCTGAGGTCTAATGCAGCTTATCAAGACCAAATACGACTGTTCGAGGACATAATACAGATTTAATATGAAAACACCCATTGCATGTCACCTTTATAAAATAATGACTCAAGTTACCACAAAAAATTTGACTAATACAGGATCAATACACTGTGAAACATTCATTTTCTTACACCTGACTGTAAATCACCAACAGCTTTTATCGAGACCCAATATGACAGTGTAAGGACAAAATTACTATCACCTGACACACATTTCGGTTGTAATGGCCTGACCATTAAGTTTAACCGACGATTGGGCTCAAGCAACAAGACTATCAGGTGCTGATAATTTATTCTCAAACCATTCTAACAAATGGTAAAAGCTGAAATACAAATAAAATACAATTTTACAATGTGTTGAATTAATGTTATGATAACGAAAAGTCATATATAATCGATAGCACAGTCCATTGAATCCGAGAAAATGTTGTACTTTCAAGAACGGTTAAATGTCCAGTATTTCACGGAGAAAAGGTTCAAATATACGAAGAGCAATTTGAAGGCTTCAAATACAATGTTGTGTAATTAACTTACTCTGTGGTTAGCCACAAATTGTGTCCAAGATGACGTCTCAACGAAATGTTCCTCGTGATCGTAATGACCTTGCAGTTTTCCTGTAACGGATACGTGTGAGAGAGGGAAAGGTAGCGATGATACGATGTTTTAACGTTCTTATAAGGTTAAAGATGAATAATCCTTCTAGACTGGAACACATAAACAGATTAAGAATATAATCAAACTAACTACATAAATTGAGGAACGGCGTAACAGAATACTCCCCGTCTGATGTCTATCTGATATCACTATTCCATAACTCAAATCGCATATGAATATATGATAATAAATAAATCCAAACATAAATTGATTATGTACAAGAGTAATGTCCACTATTGGTCGTATGAGAGATATCAGGTTTCAACTTACGACCTTTTAATATAAAGTTTCCAGAATAGATTAATTCCACGGGAAACTGGGTTCGGCACAGTTTCTTGTCCTAAGAAGAAGGATCTCTCCAATAAGGTTGCTGTGATTTGCAGAATGTTCCATAGTTGCTGTTGAGATAGTAGGAACTGTTTTCTCCAACGTTGTTAGACGGCGACGACGGTTGAAGGTGGTCCTCCGGTGGGTATGACGAGAGCTAATACTTGATCCTCTTCCGGTTTGGCGAAATGTCACATCTTTTTGAGTATCAGACGAAATTAAGCGTTTCGTTCTAACGTTCCATCCTGCTGATCCAGTTGTTCTATCTGTGAAGTGGGGTCCTCTATGTTTGATTTTGTTGTAGTAATGTCCAAGAAAAGGTGTTACTTTGTGATGATGTCCAGATAAGACCACTGGTTCCTTTTCACTAAATTTCAAGTCAGATTTGGCAATACTGCTTCCTCCTAGGAGAGGACGTTGCTTGTTCAAAGGCAGATTGAGATTGGTAATGGGTCCATCTTTCAGAATAGGTTTGTGAATGCTACTGATTTCCTCTCCATGAACTTCAGGTCCTGTTGATTTCGGAATGAAATTTTCTTTATCTATAAATTTTTCTATAGAAGTCACAGTTTTTGCTTTTAGTGACACGCTTGCTGTCCCTTTAGAGGAATTCGTGCATTTAGCAGACTTGGTACTAGGTCCTGTACATTCAAGGAATTGTATGGAATGCGACTTTGCAACCTTGGCATTCGAATGAAAGTATTGGTCGTTAGCCTGAACAACAATTGGATTCTTGTCCTTGACGGCTATTTCCGGTCTTGAGGCAAGACGTTGTTCTGGTTCCGTGATTGAAACGTTAGTTATCTTCGTGTTGACTTCAATAGGAACAGTTTGCTTGTCAATGTATGTATTTCCAATTATGACCCAACCAAGTCTCAACTTTTGGGCAAATGGAGTTCGGGATGGTCCTAGGCGTTGTTCAAGAACATGGTGTGCCTCTATAAGGTCTCTTCCAATTAAGAGTAGAATTTGACAATGTTCCTCTATTGGTGGGATGCTTCCCCTGAGATTATTTAGATGAGAATAATGCATTGCGACTTCAGGAGTAGGAATTTCGTCTCGATTATTAGGAATATTATTACATTCAATTAATGTAGGCAGATCAAATTGTACGTCACCATGTACAGATTTTAAGACAACATCTTTTCCTCTTTTCCGGAAGTAGCTACTCTGCCGGAGCATGTTGTTAGAGAGTAGTTTTCCGATTTTTCCCGAACGTTAAACAGACTGAAGAATTCAGGCGAGGCAAGAGACCGGTTGCTTTGGTCGTCAATGATGGCGTACATCCGGATAATTTTGTCTGTCCTGTCCTTGTGGTATACATCCACAGGTACTATCTTGGCACAAGATTTCTCACTCTTAGGATCCTTGTGGACCTCTGTACAGGTTGAACTCACAGAGGTTAACTTGGTTTCAGCTGACTCTGTCTGCTCCCCGCCGTAGACTTGTGCTGGCTCCCCGCCGTAGGCTTGTCTGGATGAGCTAAACTTGTAAGATTGTTGTGGTCTAGTGATGTGAAGTGCTGTGGTATGTCGTTCACTTCCACACTCGTTACAACTGACACTTGCGCTGCAGTCCCGACTTCTGTGTGTGGTTGACTCACAACACTTGTAGCACACATTGTTCTGTCTTAACAGTTCCTTGCGTTCCTCGATTGATTTGGATCTGAACGCTCGGCATTCGTTCAAGGTATGCTTTGTCTTGTGTAGGATACACATATCTTGTTGTTGACTGCTGTTGCTGTTCAACAGCCGTCTTATGGACGTTGACTTTAGAATACGTCTGAGGTGTGAACCTTGGCATAGCGGCTTTTGTATTTGGTGTGACTTTTGACCCAAAGATGAACCCAGGATCGTTCTTAATTTTGCTAATTTCCCTGATGAAGGCAGAGAATTCTGTGAAGGGTGGAAAGGCAACTTCATATTTAGACTTGTATATTGAAACCCTTGTTATCCACTTTTCTTGGAGTCCGTATGGCAGTTTTTCCACAATAGGATTTATCCCGGACGAGAGTCGAAATAAGCAAGCAAACATCCCAGCTTGGGATTTTCCTTGTGATATTCTATTTCTGATAGAATATCAGACAGTTCATAGAGACGTGCGTTGTCCTTATTTGTCAAGGTTGGAAAATTGATCAGTTTACTCGTGATAGAGGCTTCCAACATTTCTGGAGCACCATATCGCTCATCCAGTCTCTGCCATAACCTCTGTAGGCCTCTTGTTGGGTTGTTTGCATTTGATGCCCTTATACTCATGGCATGTTTACCAGACTCTGGCCCTAGCCACTTGATCAATAGGTCTATCTGTTCAGAGTCAGAAACTTGTAATTCGTCTATGACGTTTCTGAAGCTAGCTTTCCATGTATGGAAGGATTCTGCCCGGTCGTTAAAGCTTGTTAATCGGGAGAACAGCAGGTCCTTACGTAGGAGAAATCTAGTTATCTCCGATGTGGGATTGATTTGTTGCAGGTGTGTAGCAGGGGTCTCTTCTATAACGTTTTGTTTTTGGTATGCAACAGGGATCTCTTCTGAAACGCCCTGTTTTCCTATGCCAGTTATTGTTCCCAGATCTGGGAATACATTAACTTTTGGTGATTTAGCATGTGCAGGCAAGACCGCAGGTGTTTGTGATGGCAAGTTCAATGCCACGGATGGCACGAACGCTGGTGCTTCATGACTTAGTTCAATCTTAACAGGCGTTTGTTTTTTCTTTTGAGGGCCTGTCACTTCCTGTACGGCAGTTGGATCAGGATGTTTATTGACGAAATCTTGCACACGTTGGAGCGGGTCTTCCGTCTCGTCAGGTAAATCGTCCAGCGCTTGGCTGTCGTCGTACTCTAGGATACGAGCCTCGGCTTCAGCGGCTGCAGCTTCTCTCTGTGCTTCAAGAAGGTTCAAATTGGCCTTTAATTCAGCTTTTTCCCGGCTTACACGCGCAGCCTCTTGTTCTAATTGAGCTTTCCTGCGTATTACCTCCTGTTCTGTTTGAGCTTTTCTTTGAGCGGCTTCCTGTTCTGATTGAGCTTTTCTTTGAGCGGCTTCCTGTTTAGATCGGATGGCTTCTTGCTCCATTTCGGATTTGACTTCCGTTTGTCTGAACAGAGCTTGTTCTTCTAATAAGGCCTCCTGTTTAAGGATCAGGGCATGTTTTTCGGCAAAGGCTATTTTAGACTTGGCAGCCTCTGCTTTGGCACGCTTCCTCCGTGCTAGGCTTGACATGTCAGACACGTTAGAGCTACCGCTGTGTGAGGTTTTCTTACCCTTTGAGGTCTTTGTTTTAGTGGATTTAGCCTTCGTCAGGGCGAGGCGATGTTCGTGCAATGTTTCTATTGCCAGGTCCACTTTGGACAGTCGAATATCCAACGTGAGATTACATGCGTCTATGTCCTTTAGACTGTCCAATGTTCTGGTCCTTTTCAGAAAGTTCAGGTATTCATCTGTGAGCCTACGATAGTTAGTACAGGCTTTTACAAGTTTGTCCTGTGCCTGTTCATTTCATGTTGGTTTTCAGTGTTTGTTGTTTTAAAATTTTTTTTCTTAACAAGAAACTTGGTTTGTGTAACTACTTGTTAAACTTTATTTTGGCTGATAAAATAAAATATTTTTCCTACCTACCGACCCTTCAGTCTGAAGGTACAGTCGGAAAACTATTTTTAAGGTTGGCCTTACTTTAAAAAAGAAGGTTCGCTATCTCTTAAGCTAAGGGACTTGGCTAATACTTTTAAAATATTAGTAACACTTGTGGTTTAACATAAAATTATCAAAGAGTCTTAAACGGTTTAATTGCACGAAGAATCATAATATTATCCAGTACCATTCAATGTAGAAGTAATTTAAATGTATAATGGATTGGAAATTTCCATTGTAAAAGATTATGATTTTGTTTCTTTTCAGACCTTTGACTATCTGAACAAGACTGTACCATAGCCACGCCACACCTAACATGAAAGAAAAATGAGATTTCTATATAAATACAGATCGAATCATACAATTTTGCAACTTACGATAGATTAATCACTTCTTGTAATTCATTAACGTAGATGTTCCTGTCGGTTTAAGGTTTCCATACTTTTCTGAACTGCTTATTTCTTATAATATGTTTTACTTACCAAAACATTGACATTAATTTACAATATTTACTCAGAGAAAAACACTCACTAGGCATCAAGGTATATGAGAGAAAATTTTTTCGAAAGGACAAAGACAAATGTTTAGATTTTATATGTTTTTAGCATTTGGAAAATAATTAGTAATATAAACTAGCTGTCAGCAGCTTACATGTCACCAAACCGCTTATTAATATTATCAGAACTAATTTTACTGCTCAAGATTCACGTTTAGCCATAGATAGATTTTGCTATTTTTTAGGTCCTTTTGGTTATAACTGTTTCAACTGTTTAGATTCTTTTACATCCTTGGCTTTCAAATATTCGGCTTTGAGCGTACCTGATGAATACATATGTTAACATACATATGTATGAGCATACCTGATGAATACATATGTTAACCTACATATGTATTTTGCTGATCATCAATTGCTCACATAAATACAATTATAAACCGAAAATTGCAATTAACATCAGTTGGCATCGTCTGAAAAAGCAACTCTTTAAAGGGTCAAATAACACTTGAATGATGATAAATGATCATCCAAAAACGCCATTATGCATGCAATCATTTCTAAAATGTAATACTTGTATATTTGATAAAAGTATCTCCTTATGAATTTATTAAAATTGTCTCATTGTCATCTGTATTTTTATGTATTATTTTATTAAGACACATACGTGTATTAGCCCGAGGCGTAGACGAGGTCCAATGCAGCTGATCAAGACCAAATACGACTGTACGAGGACATAATACAGATTTAATATGAAAACATCCATTGCATGTCACCTTTATAAAATAATGACTCAAGTAACCACAAAAAATATGACTAATACAGGATCAATACACTGTATTCTTACAGCTGACTGTAAATCACCAACAGCTTTTATCGAGACCCAATATGACAGTATAAGGACAAAATTACTATCACCTGACACACATTTCGGTGCTTCTACGTCTTGTTTATTCAAATGCAAGGAATGGTGAATAACAATCAAATTAACATTTGACTTCCGTTTGTCTGAACAGAGCTTGTTCTTCTAATAAGGCCTCCTGTTTAAGGATCAGGGCATGTTTTTCGGCAAAGGCTATTTTAGACTTGGCAGCCTCTGCTTTGGCACGCTTCCTCCGTGCTAGGCTTGACATGTCAGACACGTTAGAGCTACCGCTGTGTGAGGTTTCTTACCCTTTGAGGTCTTTGTTTTAGTGGATTTAGCCTTCGTCAGGGCGAGGCGATGTTCGTGCAATGTTTCTATTGCCAGGTCCACTTTGGACAGTCGAATATCCAACGTGAGATTACATGCGTCTATGTCCTTTAGACTGTCCAATGTTCTGGTCCTTTTCAGAAAGTTCAGGTATTCATCTGTGAGCCTACGATAGTTAGTACAGGCTTTTACAAGTTTGTCCTGTGCTGTTAATAGTTGCTGGAGCTCGTTAGGTGGCGTGGTGACTTCCAATAACTGGGATTCTATATCAGACCAGAGGGCCTCTTGTTCCTGACAGAACTTGTCACGTTTTTCTGTAAGCTCCTTTTCCTTTTCCGTGAGGTCACGTACTCGCCTAGTCTCGGATTTTCATCTGAATGTGTTGTATTAGACGGATTTTCTAATAGTTCAGGGACATCTCCCTCTTGGGGCTGAACCTCTTCTTGCTGTTCCACGTGACTGGGATCCATGGTGACTCAACGTTGTTGGGTTGCTGCCTAGTACACACAAGTTATGTAGTCCACTGTCAGTGTAAAGGTATTTACGTTGCTACGTAGTCGTTCCTTGTCTGGATATGTAAAGACAGGTTGTCGTCAATTTACTGTACGCCAAGGGATGACGCGTTCTTGCAGGTCTCCCCAGGCAGGTTGTAGCTGTAGAACTGACGTGGAGTGGCGTTATCTGTGAGACACAACAGGCAAGTTGTAGACTTTTTACTGTAATGGCCTGACCATTAAGTTTAACCGACGATTGGGCTCAAGCAACAAGACTATCAGGTGCTGATAATTTATTCTCAAACCAATCTAACAAATGGTAAAAAGCTGAAATACAAATAAAATACAATTTTACAATGTGTTGAATTAATGTTATGATAACGAAAAGTCATATATAATCGATAGCACAGTCCATTGAATCCGAGAAAATGTTGTACTTTCAAGAACGGTTAAATGTCCAGTATTTCACGGAGAAAAGGTTCAAATATACGAAGAGCAATTTGAAGGCTTCAAATACAATGTTATGTAATTAACTTACTCTGTGGTTAGCCACAAATTGTGTCCAAGATGACGTCTCAACGAAATGTTCCTCGTGATCGTAATGACCTTGCAGTTTTCCTGTAACGGATACGTGTGAGAGAGGGAAAGGTAGCGATGATACGATGTTTTAACGTTCTTATAAGGTTAAAGATGAATAATCCTTCTAGACTGGAACACATAAACAGATTAAGAATATAATCAAACTAACTACATAAATTGAGGAACGGCGTAACAGAATATCGGTGTTTCTACGTTTTGTTGATTCAAATGCAAGGAATGGTGAATAACAATCAAATTAACAATTTGCGATGAATAGCAATTTTATTTACCGTTGAATAACCCTTTGAGTCTCTCGATTTATACACGAGTCATCTTCCATCAACCCATCACAGAAAATGACGTCACTGAAGTATGTAAACAAGATGGCATAGGTCAGGTTAGAAGTTCATGCAGTTACGAGGAAACAAGTATTGAAAATTCTTCTAGTGCCGAGGATAGCTTTCATGTACGGCCCTTTTCAGGACCAATATTTTACAGAAACAGTTTACATTTCATGTACATACGAAGCATTATAAGACACAAAATAATTCTCTGACGTCAGTGTTTTAACAAATTACCAATCTGTTACTACAATATGGCATATACAAGAGCTTCTGTAATATGTATTTTCAATGGTTCAAAATTCTCTTTTGTGATATCCATTTGACGTGACTCTGTTCTTATGTATCCCCTTCATACATTGAACGGCAAAATTATTTTATATCTACCTGTGTGACGTCAAACGCGCGATTCTACGCCAGAACTTAAAATCTTTCAATCCTTTTTGGGTGGATTTTACATAGATAAATAAAATCGTATAATAAAAAAGCAAAATGAGGATGTTTAATTTGATGAATGCCTTTTTGAGCTTCTTTGTTACATTTGTTTGTTTTTATAGTGATTAAGATGATAACACAATGTTGACTGCTGTATAAACCCTATTTTTGACATTTTTACCTATTGTGTCTGTTTGTTTTGTTCACGCGTCGTTGTCAATATAATGGAATTTGATGCGACTGTCATACAAGTGAGAGGTTTAGTTAGCTATAAAACCAGGTTCAATCCACCATTTTCTACATAAGAAAATGCCTGTACCAAGTCAGGAATATGACATTTGTTATCCATTCGTTTGATGTGTTTGAGCTTTTGATTTTGCCATTTGATTCGGGACTTTCCTTTTTGAATTTTCCTCGGAGTTTAGTATTTTTGTGATTTTACATTTTACTGTTTGTTTGGTAAAATAAAACAATTGTGACCCCTTAGAAGCGGTGTATATTCAAATTTGTCTGCCCTAATAGGTTATTTTTCTTCAGGCTGGGCTCCCAGGGAAATAGCTTTTTAGGGATGACACTTTTCGTTAATACCTATATGGTGTTTTTTCTCTCAGAACAACAGGTAACTCATTTGAAGAAACAACCCGGAAGATACCAATTTTCAATAAAAAGTGCTTCAAGGATTCTAAATTAAAAAGTGTATTGCCAGGCAAAAGAGAGAAAAACAATTATTTTGAATCAGTTCATTTCAAATTTCTGAAAAAAAAAATTGCTTTTTGCGGTTAAAATGTCATAAAATCAGAGAAAAACATTTCACCCCCTTTTATAAAGTTAATATTAATAATATGATAAATTACTTACCAAGTGACTTGTTCTTTTCCATACACCGAAACAATTGTTTTATTTTTCTGCTTTATGCAATTAAAGGAAAATTCTACTTTAACTGGACAGTGCATGTGATAACTAACGTTCTTATCTAGTTATTTCACCTTATAATATTGAGCCGTTATGTCTAAACGCATGAGAAAAGAATATCCCACATCAATATGATCGGTAAATTGGGATACAATTTCCCGCAAATCTTTGTAGTAAATAATAATGTTTTCCTGTATATTAGTCAAATAATGCATTTTAAGTTTTTTAGTCGTATAACACACCTTAGAGTGTTATACGACAAGAAAAACCTTAATATGCGTTCTCTATAACACATCACCCTTTCTGCGGGCCATAATTGTATATAATCAAAGAAAATATTATTACAAGAAAGAAAAAAAAACAACAACTTCAACATCAAACTTTTGAACGTCTAACACTTCGCGTAATACACACTTTCTAACCAGAAGTTAAATTCATGTATAAGACCAGCTTAAATTCTGTATTAGACCTATGTTTCAGTAGTAGACCTGTATTAGTGGCCAGTTTTCAGACACATTGAATAGTAATAAATGGACAATTTATACGGTAAATTAACTCATTTTTTACAAGTTTCATTGAGAAATTATGACCGCATGCAATAAGGTGATGAAATATATATTGTTTTGCCTACATCAGTTTACGCACCCTATCAACCGACCACATACATTTAAAAATCAAGAAAACACACAGGGAAACTTTTTTGCCAAGGTAAATATTGTTTTTGTTCAGAAATGATCGGAAAGACAGTGTTAGTATAATATCAGTAACACAATCCGTCTGGTAATGGAAGTTCTCTTATGGTTGTATATTTTCTTCATGAAGAAATATTTCTCGTATCACACTGAACGGAATATGATATGGATGAGTGATACGAAAAATGCGCTAATTCGGTTGGCCTATCCTGCTGTGTGTTACGAAATTGCGACATAACTATTGGTCATTCGTTAGCTCAATGACTACTTTCAACGTCACAACGGACCCTTTGCAACGGAGATTTGTGATTTCGTCAAAAATATACAAAACACAAAAGGTTTTACCTGAAGAATTTACGCATTTCTCCAATTTTGGTAACAGTAAACGTTCATTTTCTGTAAAGTTTCTACTTCTAAACATTGATGATTTTCTTCACCAATGCTGGCATAAATGGCCTTAGCTGTATTTGGCATTAATTTTCTCATGTTTTGTTTTCAATGCTCTTCTACTTTGTATTTGAGTTGGCCTTCCATCTGTTTTGACTCGAGTGCCAATGATAAGCGTATGCAGACAAAACGCGGGTTTGGAGTTCTTAATTATGTGCCTGGTGTCTTTGGAATATTTTTGAATCAAAATCATATTCACGCCATCAGACGTTTATGGTTATTTTCACATTAAACTACCTTAGTCAAACGTACAATCGAAATGACATAAAACATAATGATAAACAAAGTTGAATAAGTCATATCATACTGTCTTTTTAGGTTTTATTTCAAGACGTAAAACTCGTTCCCTATTTTTGTTTGATTAATTTCATATGGAAACACAAAAGCTCGTCTTAAAGCAGGTATTGTCATTTTTTTCTTTAATTCATTGCTTTTGATTGTCCTTTGGGTTTCTCTGCCTCTTTTTTCAAAACAATGCGTAGAATTTAAGATGTATTCAAAATCTTTTTCAAAAATAATTAACAATGCAAGCTAATAAGTTCGTTGCTCTCAGACTTTAGTTTTGTGTAATTTTTTGTGAATATGTCATTTGTTTGTTTTACGTCGTGTTTCGTTTTTTCAATTGCGTTGTCAGACTTATGAGCTTTGAAAGCGCCCTCGGTTTCTTCTGCTTCTTTATTTTCCACTATTAATACATGTATGGAATAACCAAAATTCTTAGACAACACAACAGACCCAAGAACCAACAACATCCGTTTTCTCCAAAAAAATTTCAACGTACAAAACAAACACACTTCATTGAACAATATATGGTCTAGGTAGCATGCCTTGATACAGGCACACAATGTGGTGATGTAAAACAGTGTTGCATGCGCACAACTCTTCGACTACTTGGACCATCTGTCAAAGAAGAAAATAGAACCTGCATAATCAAACTACCAAAAGGATTATCATTAACTTGAACAAGGATGTAAAAGACAACACAAAATGTCGAAAACAGGTGCTCGCTACTACATGAATCTTTTTAAATGTATATTTGGTCTGGAGCTGGCATGTCAGTAACTGCTAGTAGTCCTTTGTTAATTTATGTATCATTGTCATTTTGCTTAATTTCTTTTTCTTTTGTTACCTTTTCAGACATCGGACTCGGACTTCTTTTAAACTGAGTTGTACTGTGCGTATTGCTGTGTGTTTGATTTTCTACATTGGCTAGAGTCATAAGGGAGGGTTGATATCTCAGAAAACATGTTTAACCCCGCCGCATTTTTGCGCCTGTCCCAAGTCAGGAGTCTCTGGCCTTTGTTAGTCTTGTATGATATTCAATTTTAGTTCATTTATATGTTTTGGAGTTTAGTAAGACGTCTATTATCACTGAACTAGAACACATTTTTGTTTAGGGGCCAGCTGAAGCACGCATCCGGGTGCGAGATTTTCTTGCTGTGTTGAAGACCCATTGGTGGCCTTCGGCTGTGTTCTGCTCTTTGGTCGGGTTGTTGTCTCTTTGACACATTCCCTATTTCCGTTCTCAATTTTATTGATGCATGTTCGAAAAACCATTATGCATTTCTTAGATATAAACTTATTCAAAATAAGTTGGCTTCATTTAAATTGCGTGGTTGCTTACATTTGTATCAAAATCTTTTTAAGGCAGACAGATACTTAAACGTTAATTATCTGCATAAAGCAATTGAAAACTCGTACACGTATTTGAATTAGTGGAATTGAAAGCAGTAAAAGAAACTAACCAACCTACTATTCATCTAAGCACACATAAGCTTATGCAGGGGCGGCATAAAATACAAAGAAAATGAAGACCGTTTACTTTTCTATCATCAAAAAGTTAAAATTTATGACTTTAGTTCGTATTATGACTCTTTTATGAATTATGGATTGAATGCGGTTATAGCTGTACGACGAACACACTGCGATGTAATTTAGTGCCAAAAGCGATATGGGACCTCAAATGTTTAAACAGTAGGTTTTCTGTTCTTTAGTTAAAAATTTTTGCAATCCATCGGGTTCTGCTGTTCAAGAATAATATCACATAATTGCAAGGCAAAATCAATGGTAGATTTTTTTTCTGTCAGCATTTGTAGTGAGAAAAATGTTCTCAACGACGTATAAACGAAGGGACATGTATCAAAATAACGGATGAACACATCTCTTTCCTTTTAAAAATTGTGGGTTTTTTGGAAAAATATTGAACTATGAATTTTTGTATTTTAACATAAACATGCAAAAATCAATTCCAGACCATACATTTTGGAACATCAGGTGTACTGGAGATACATTAGTTGTAGAATTGCGTATCCAGTGCAGTTATCCATTGCAGTTAAAGTGGTACCGTTGATGTTATTGTTATGCTGTTGTCATCTTAATATGTCATTTTTCATGTAAATATTTTATAAACGTTACTTCTGATAAATAATTTATCAATTCGAAAACAGACTTGGAGGATGACGCAGACATACACATACAGTTATCTGGTTATAACGAATAGATTGATTTTCAGTTTTGATATTTCAGTGTTATCTTTACGATGTGAAAAGTCAAATCAACAATAGTCAAATACGTCTTTTTTCAAATCAGAAATAAGTATGAAAAAGTTCGAAAAATATGATAGCAAAACTATTTATCGGGGTAATAGTTTTTTAAACTATTGATTGGCAAATAATCTGTGGAATGAAATAGCACACATATTTATTTTTTCTTACGAAGAAGATGTTTCTGAGGGATAATAAAAAATGCTATTTTTATTGTTTAAAAATCTTTTTTTTTTAATGTAAAACTTTTTGCAAAGTTGAGATTTACTATTGCTTTTAAACTTTTAAAATCTCTTCCTCTTAGAAATTCGACAACGTTCGAAACATGCTTTTTATTATATTGACAATGATTGTATGCATGGTCAGTTTGATAATGAATGATAAAGGATGTATAGATAGTAAATATTTGTACCATATTTTCCATATACATTTATGGTCTTGACCCGTTGAAGATAATGTACGATTGACTGTTAATTGGTTCCAATCGGATTAAAAACATGACAACTGTATATAAACCGTTTTGTGTTATTCTTTCAAAATGACACTGAAAAATAAGCAATTGTGTCGGATGTAAATGTTGAACATTGAGGTTATACTGTTTAAGGCCGGTTTGGACGAAGTCCAAAACCGGTTAAAGGTATGGTGATATGGGTGGTCGGATTCAAAAGAAAAGTGGGTTCCTTCTACATTTTTCAACCTATTTCGCTGAAACAGGAAGATTGCACATATGTTGAAGTTGTGCACCTACTATTATGGAGGAGTTGGAGAAATGATTTCTGATTTTTCCAGACCTCGGAACTTAGTCTTTTTTCAACAAAAATATATGTAGATATGTAAACAAGGAATTATAAATCTGTCACATTATATACATGCTGATAAAATAAACATTTATTATGTTATGTATCAGTATTACTCAATTTTACAAATATTCTATATAGCTGGAAAGTATCACATTAGTTTTGTTACCCTAATTTCTTCGGAAGCTGCCTCTTCATAGTCAGGAATAGAATATGATAGTTTTTCATTCGTTCCATTGGTTGAATGGGCATAACGTTTGATTTTGTCAGGTTTTATGGACGTCCCCTTTGTTAATACCTTTTTACACAGCTAAATACTAGTACGTCACAAACAAAGAGAGGCGAAAGATACCAAAGGGACATTCAAACTCATAAGTCGAAAATAAACTGACAACGCCATGGCTAAAAATGAAAAAAGACCAACAGACAAACAATGGTACACAAAACACAACATAGAAAACTAAAGACTGAGCAACACGAACCCAACCAAAAACTGGGGGTGATATCAGGTGCTCCGGAAGGGTAAGCAGATCCTGCTCTACATGTGGCAACCGTCATGTTGCTCATGTTAGTACAAACCCGGTAATAAGTCTAATTCGGTAGGTCACATTCGGGAAAAGGGGACGGGATTGTAGTTACGACATTAGGAACATATCCGCTATATCTGTGAAACGGATATTCCGTAACGGTCAACCAACTCGTGATGGCGTCCGTAAAATTTACGAAGGGATGATTTCAAATTCACCACTTGGAACTCTTGATTTAATAGCTTCCACGTTAATTGTAACATGTTTAATGTTTTTATGTATACTTATATATCCTCATTATCTTTTAGTTTGTGTTGCCAATAATTAACCAATCGTGTAGAATAATCACAGATTTTTAATTCTTAAAATTATATAAGAAAATTCATTGAGCAATTTGATCAGAAAAGTTTGTTTTGGTTAGATTGAATATAATACTTGATGTAAAAGATAGCTGAAAAGTCAAACTTTTGACTTATATGGACATTGATTTGTAGATACCTTTTAACATTTAATTTCAATTAAACAATTTTTTGTTAGCATGTAAGACATATAGCTGATCCAGTAGCACTTCTCCTAAAGGGGGAATAAGGAGGGTTTTTTTTGCTCTCAATTATTCCAATTGTAATTTTAGGAAAGCCACACTTGATTTTTATTATTCATTTTTTGCGCCAGATCAGAAATTTAATTGTCAAACTCTTAAGACAACGCATGCCCATTGTCAAAACTATTATGCATCATCCAGGTTGGTAAAAAGTAGAAAACAGAAGACCACTCACTGATAAATGGATCTGTGATAAATAATTTCTTGTAGTAAGGAAAAGATATGACCATCAGATAGCAAAAATAGATTAATTCTTAACTATTTTAGCTTAATACAATGTATAACATGTGAAGATAAATGATTGAATGCTAAATTGTCAAAAACATGTTAATATTGACCTGTTTGCTTAAAATAGACATTTTACACAGTCATCGTTTTGGGCAGATTAGAAGTAAGTAAAGATCTTACCAAAAACAGTTTATTCACATTAGCATATTTTAGAAGGAACCTTGTAGCAAACGATAACTATGAGAACTGTTTTTCACAAAACTAAACTATTTTGCAGCATTTGCAGCTTCTGACAATTCCATTTTTCGAAGTTGTTTATATAATAACTCTTGCCTACTCGAGATTTAGGCATCCAGCTATCGGGTTTTCTGGATTTGGGCGTTCCTGTTGCAAGTCGGCCCAGAGGTGCGATTTCTTTTTGTTTGCGTCTTTGTCAAATTTGCTATCAACTACAAAAACACTTTTGTTGGTAATTTTGTTAGATTTATTTGTATGTTTTTTGAATTTTTCAGTCGGCTGTGTTACATGTATGTGATGGATGTTTACACAATAATGACTGCTGGATCCTAATTATTGTCACATTAAGCTATTATGTCAGTTTGGACTGTTTACTCAATTTTGTCCATATAGTGTAACTATTAACAGCTGTCATACAAGTGGAAGGTTTGCTAGCTATAAAACCAGGTCCAACCCACCGTTTTCTTAGGAAAATGCCTATACCAAATCAGGAATATGACAGTTGTTTTAATGTTTTTTATGGACTTCCCCCTTTTAGATTTACATTTACATTCTTGTTATACGTTTTTATTGTTAATATTGAATATCAGTGCCTAGTTCTGAATCTAAAATCCTGATTTCCGCTCCTATCTCCATAATACTTAGTATTCAATCATTCGTCTTTTCGTTAATCTGTTTTCTAGACTCTTGTATATATATTTATATACGAAGCATTTTTTTCCTTTTATTTTTGTGTTTTACGTCTTTGACATTGATGTTGGTCTCTGCTTATTGTTTCGTTTTGTCGTCCGGTTTTCGTTTCTTGCAATAGTTTGACCTTTTACTCTAATCCCTATTCGAAGTCAACATACCCAAGAGCATGCTTTATTTCTAAGCTATTAATAGATGTGTTTATGTATTCCCGATTAAGTCGCAGGTCCCACCTTTGGAGTGTATTTGAAATCGATGATTACCAAGTTGTATTTGAAGTGAGTAAATAGACAACTAAGATCTGAAGTAGCAATTTTGCTAAATTGTCCATCCTCTGTCGTCAGAATAAGACACGTATCATTGCGATGTTTATTTTCTTGTACGCTTTTCTGCATTAGGACGCAAATACCACTAAAATAGAAGAGATGGATGCAACATGAGAGTCGGATGATAGACTGGTATATTGATGAAACAAAAAGAGGATACAAAAAGAGAATAATTAAATGTATTATTTTGATATAAAAGAGGACAGACTGCTGATTAATAGAACATAAGTTAACATAAGGAAGTCCTGAGACCATCCCGATTAAGACTATCTTAGGACAGCTTTTTTTTACAGTCTAAGATGTAACCTGGGATGTTTTTTTAAAAGATAGTCCTAAAGTATGTGATAAAATATATCTTAAGATCTGTCAAAGGATGTTTTCGAAAACTAGGCCCCGGACTGTTTATCTAAAAAAATGTCTTGGTCTGTATTTTGGCCTAGGGGCCTGGAAGTTAATGTAAAATATATGAAACAGTAGATGTGGAGATGTGTGATATATTATTTAGAGTGTTAACCCTCAAAATATCCTTATATACGTGCCAAACCATAAACATATTACTAGACATTCAGCATAAATACCCAAAGTCGTCGTCAGATTTTTTTGCATGATAGATAGAAAATGTATTTAATATCATTGGTTTAAAGCTGGTTTAATCATATATAAGTTACATGTAAAATTAAACACTTACGAATTGTTAACTGTTTCAGATAGTTTCTTTAATCTCCTCTGGATTTAATTTATGTTTAAGCGTTGTATATAAGTATTTGTGAAGAAGTAAACCCTTTTTCGAAAAGTTTGCGTAGGAACTGAAAGTTATTTGTACGGCATCAATTAGATTCGGAGAAAGGGTTTAAAATACAAATTGAAAAGTATTTAGATCCAATCTCTGCTCTACAAATATTTACAGTTATGTAATAAATAGTGCAAATGATATTCAGCTGAAAACTGTTATACGCCGCATGCTATCCGTATAAGGTCATATGTCCTAAAGTAA
Organism: Mytilus coruscus; assembly: GCA_017311375.1. NCBI lineage: Eukaryota > Metazoa > Mollusca > Bivalvia > Mytilida > Mytilidae > Mytilus > Mytilus coruscus. Next base: position 83,919,427 of record CM029595.1, on the reverse strand, counting down.
GAACAAAGCTACATGTAAAACATTTGTTATCCAATCTGCAATAAAATTGAATATTTGTGTCACGTGCTACATATAGTAGGTATTTATTGTCATACCATTCTTTTTTTCAATTTATGTTCTGTATCATGTTCAAATGTTAATAGTATAAGATGTGATTTTTACGTCATATTCACACGGGGGAGCAGGTGAGTGAACTTTGACGTCATCGCAAGAAAAAATATTTTGAGGATGCACTTTTATTGAAAAAGTCTTGTTACAATAAAAGGTGGAGAGGGAAGGTAGTTTGATGCCCCATAAATAGCACATTGCTTAAAATCACACGGACTTTCACTCCATTCGTATCGCAAACCACCAATAGAATGATGACTTAGGCTGCATTTTGATGTATCCAAAGTTATACTTGATGTATCATGACTCTTAATTGGTGCATTGATCCAACCATTATCCTCTGCATACGCATGACAAACTTTATGTCTTGTTGTACAGCATATCTGAAATAAAAAAATTGAACGATAAAGTAATACGATATATATATATATAATTATCATAAATATAAGACATTGTGGTTACATTAATGTTGATTTCATGGCTAATAATTCATACCAATTTTATTAATTGGCAGCATATTCAAGTTGCCTTTTGTACTGTCTTGAATCTTGCTGTTGTTTATCAGATTAGAGAACCACACAAAGTATTTAACAATAGACAACCAACATTAAAATTGCCAGAGGATAGAAATTTAAAGATTAAATCTAAATTGTCAAATATCTGCCATCAACTCCTAAGGACAAAGACATTGATATAGCTTATAATTCGGTATGGGTTTTGCTCACTGTTAAAGGACGTACGTTGACCTATAGTTTCTTACATCTTAGTCATGTGGTCTCTAGAAGATAGTTGTGTCATAGGCAATCACACCATATCTTCTTATTTTTATAAAGATTGTT